>OZ023288.1:1494980-2744980 GCA_964007245.1 Hypomecis atomaria
GTACTATACAGTTAAAATCCTTTGTAAATTTGTACTGAAATTTCAAAAACAAACAAAAAAATATCTCGTAAAATTGGAAAGCAATTTATAGGTTATGATAAAATGGCGTCCTTAGTTTATACAGCTCTTGCTCTTCTAGTACCTCTTAATGCAGCTTTTTGCATAACAGAGTCGTTATTTAAGAACGCATCTCAGCCTAAAGAGTAACATTGTCTGTACATTACTATTTAAGTACTGTAGAAGCTGTCTTAAAGTCTTATTCATATTCATTTATACAGTTAATTAGGGTTCAGTTGAAAATATAGAAAACCTCATTATGACCAAAAACCAAGGCCCGTAAGGCGGTGAGCAAGGAATCGGATTGTTTTATCGAAAGTGTTCCAAATATTTTCATATCATATCATATCATATCTTTATTAATAAAATAATTTATACGTCACAATTTCAACATAAAAACATTAATTATTATAATAAAATAAAAATAAATAATTACATTACAAAATTTAAAAAATAATTGCTATTGCAAATCATTGTAAGTCCATACATTCCTATTTTAAATTTATAAATTCGTTAAAGCTGTAAAATGCCTTTTCTACTAGCCAAGTTTTTAACCTAGACTTAAAGGTGGTCAAGCTCGGGGCGTCCTGGATATTCCCGGGTAGATTGTTATATACCGGTGGACCCATCGCATGGATAGTGCGCTTTGCCTTTTCAAGCTTATGCGTAACTAAACACAATTTCTGAGCGTTTCGCAAACCATGTACTTTATTATCGCTTCGCCTCGAGTAACAGTCTATATTCTGTTTAGTGTATATGGCAACTTTATAAATAAGTAAGCTCGGGAGCGTCAATATCCCAAGTTCCACAAAGTACGGCCTAGCTGATTAGGGTTCAGTTGAAAATGTTTCGATAAAACAATCCGATTCCTTGGCATGGCTTTTTATCTTTTTTCTAGTTTTTAATAAATTTTTTGAATATATAACTATAGGCTCTAAAAAAGTAGAAATGCTAAAAATAAGTCTATTTTTAAAACAAAGCGTATTTGAGTATAATAGAGTATGTTCGACAAGATTGTTTTTATATGATAAGTACCTACTGTAATATGGGTAAAACAAATAGATAATTTAACTCTTAACTCTTTAGACCGTCGTTGCTTGCTTTGATAATAATTTATCTAAGCAAGCGACGACGCTCTAAATACTCTAAGTATATTTTTATGCTTGAATCTAAATGCTAAATTTATTAAGCCTCATAAGCACATTGTTGATTTACAAACTAGGTATGTTTATGTTAAGTGGGAACGTGTGAGTAGATAGATGGGCACACAAACACAGTTTACTCTGTAGTACACTTGCGCTATCATCGCCGCGCTCGCTCCTCCAAGGGAAAGGGGACTCTCTCGCTCTCGCTCTTACAAATACAGCTCACCGGCCAAGACGGCAACATAATAATAATAACAACAAGTAGATTATTCTTCGATGTTATTGTGATGTGACATGACATACAAAGATTTTGTCGTGTGATATTTTAATAATTGCTGAAGAGTTTGAACAATTTACCCACCAGTTTTAATAGTTAATTTTATTCAATAAAAAGTATAAATACAAACAGTGACAGTGAAATCTGTGTTCTGTGTTGCCTCTATATAACAGGTGGGTAATCGTTAATCGGTTTAATTTAGATACCTAAGTACTTATATGAACAATAATGAAGGGGTTGGATATAGGATTACGTTGGGACTTGTGATTATTTTATTCCTGCTTGGATGCAGAGTACCTATCTAGGTAATTTATAGAAATTTTGTAGTCGAAGGCAATGGGCAACTTTATTTTATTTTTAAAAGGAAAGAAAACTGCATTCAAGGTTTTTACTATATTGCTTTTTTCAGGATCAACATGCCATTCAAGATTGTAGAGACAATCGAAAGAGGGAAACCTCAGCTATCCATCGTGCCAAGTTGCTGGGAAAAGAAGGGATTATTAAGATGGCCTCCTAAAAAATATCCCATAAATAAACTTGTAACAAACGAAAATTCGATACCGCAGGCTGATTGGCTTACCAAAAAATGTGTTCTTAAACGGACTTCAATATTGTCATACAGTAGAGCAGAAGAAGAAATTGAAATGATGGCGCAATACAGTGACACATCTGACGTTAATGATGATGGAATGATAAAAAATAAAAACAAATTATCAATTAAATCAACGAAATTTTATTTCTCACAAAGTGTGTAAAAGTGGTATGAAATATGATTACTCACCATGTTCAATACAAACAAATTTAAATTTAACATCACAAGCACGTAAAACTATATCATTGCACTGACTGTTATTTAATTTCGTTTTGAATATATTAAAAAACGATGACTTCACAGGTAATTCAAAAACAACAGATAGTCTTGTGATAATATTACAAATTATGTCACCATCTTCACTGATAGACTTTATTTTGACTATTTTATCGTCTTTGGTCATGAAAAATTTGTTTTCATGTTGTGTAGAAAGCAAAAAGTCTTTAAAGTGTATCTTTATACGTTTTTTACTGTTTTTGGATATACGTGGCAAATCATCATTAGTAGATTTTTTAGAAGCAAAGTGAATAGTGTCGTCTTGAGCAGCTTCACTAAGTCTTTTTGCCACTTGCGAAAGAGGTTTATGTCCAGTCCGCAACATTCGTTTAATTAAAAACAATTTATTTTCAAATGGAACGTGTGAAGTGGTCCAAATCTTTTAACTTCATCAGTTAAATGAATTAAATTATGGACGTTACTTGTAACATAATCTGGCCCGTAAAAATCCTTGTAATGCTCTACAAAGTATTGGAGAAGATTTTCTGACAGAGGTAACATATTAATGTAGTTAGAGCTCGAACATATTATTACAGCGCAATACAAAAATAAAAAATGTACAAAGGCTTCTTTTGGTAGAACGTCTGGTAGAATTACAATACTCAAGTAAAAGAAAAAAGTTCTATACTCTGATGCCTTCCAATGCGCTAGAGAGTCAATTCCTCTAACTGACCTATGTATCTCAAAAGGCAGCTTACATTTTTTCAAAAACATCTGTACTATATCTATATGTTTTGAACACCATTTGGTAACGTATTTGCCGAAATTACCGTCTCGCCAACCGATAAGTAACCTCTTCATGATTCCCAGGTCTATTAAATGTAACGAATCTGCTACTGGAAAATCATTAACCATATCAATATTTGGTAGCTGGAGCAATGGTGAATCAGCCTTCTGGTGATTTCCATAGAGTTTTTTACGGAAACCATCGTCTGTGCGCAAAGGACATCTTGTTTCTGGAAACACTACTGTATGTGATGTATGTGAGTAATCCCCTACAGTAGAGCATTTAAGGCACCCATGTTTGCCATTGAAATTGCATACACCTAAAAATACATTATTTATTAGCATAGGTACTACTGAAAAAAAAAGCAACCACAGAAATCTGTTATGACATAATAAGTAATAATATTTACCTTTAATAAATGCCCGTGCTGGAGAGTCACAGACAAAACATCTAATTTTAATACGTATTTTCTTAAGACCATGTTGAATACCATCTTCCAATAGCGTTCGCATTTCTATAACGAAATCTTCCAAATATTTATCAAGATTTTTAGGTTTTCCACTTCCGTAATATATACCAATGACAAATGGATGTAAGTCTGGATATTCATAAATGGCACATAAAATTGGCCAAAACTCGTTTTTGGAACTCTTGTATATAGGAAGGCCGTCAAAATTTATAATTAAGCTCAATATATCCGGAATGTCCAACATATTATCGAAAAGAGTAATGAGCTGATGAAGGAGTCCATTGTGCCAATATTCACAGTCTATTTCAATTGATTTTATGTTTACCTCAGTCGTTGTACGGAGTATTGTTCTTGGATCCTGAGGCAATAAGTCTGGAAATCTTCCGTTTAATATTTGGATTAATTTTTTTAATGAACTTCGACGAATATTATCTTCAATGGCCCATTTTTTTATATTATTGCGAAACAATAAATTTAGATTTGCTTCGTCTTCATCTGATGACAATTGTCCATACTTTGCTCCATTATACCTGATTCTGCCTGTACAGAACCCTCACCGCATGTTACCAACCCAACATTCATATCTTCAGCACAGATATTTGCTATTTCATCATGATCCAACAATTTTTATTCTACGGAACACTCATTGCATGATGGTGATACCAACTTGGAATTTGGCTGTCCGTGCCCTTGTAAAATTATATTTTGTTCCGTTAGTTCACGTTGGGAATAAGCTTTTTTTAATTTTCTTTTTATTCCGCCGGTTCTTTTTTGTTTTTTCCATGGTTTTATATCCATCTTAACTCTTGTTCACTTAACAAATTGGCAAATGATCAAAATTATGACTCCGTTTTGTTATTAGTTGTATCCAATAAATAGACTGATTTTAAGGCTATATTAGTTTCAAAATAATCTATAAGCTGGATAATTGTGAATGCCAACACTATAATAATAACTTTAATCTTCTAAAACACGAAAAACTGTAAAAAGGGAAAAATGTACGCCAATCGCATTTGGCTTTAAAAAGGAGTAAATCTAAACTCTTCTACATGAGGTAGAATTGTATTACACTATTATAAAGGGAATTGCTTGGTAAGAGTATCCTAGATTTCCGTTGTACAGCTATTATCAAGCTTAACTTGAAGGCTGAACAACAGAGTAATTTTACACCAATATTCAGGCTATAACAATATTTAATGCTCTTGTACAGAAGTAGGTTATACAAAAGTATAATTTGAGAGCAATATACAGTTATTGTCGTATAAAGTTGCTGAACGCAGTTTTTTACGCCGCGGTCTGTATTTTAGCGTTTTCCAATGCTATTTAAAAGCTAAAGGTAAAAATTTAGGCTCTATACAGCCGTTAATCAGCTATACTGTATACAGTTGTACAGTTATACTTTAGTCCAGTCCTAAACATATTTTTACACTCTTGTACAACATTTTTTAAGCTTATAGCTGGTAATGCGCTGGTAAATATAATATTTTTCCGCTTAAATGTTACTTGGGAAGGTCTGTACCGAAACGATACCGCGTTGCCTTCACCTACTCACCTATCGGTATATTCTCGGTATAAAATTCTGCAGTACCGAAGATGTCGTCTTCTAGTGATGACGATATTTTGGCGTGTTATGTTTATCGCCTACGTAAAAAAAGAAAACGTTATTGGCGTCATCCTTTTATCGAAAATAATATTAATTGCCGAGTTTTTGTTGCGGCTAAAGAACTTTCCCAAGATGACGAATTTTTTTTATTGATGTATAGAATGTCAAAAAATACTTACAAAGAGCTTTTGAACTTGTTGACTACAGTATTAACAAAGCAAAATACAAGGTTTAGAGAATGTGTGTCTGCTGATGAAAGATTGCTGATTACTATTGCGCGGTAAATGTCGAGCGGCGCCTGGACACGCATCCCGAGACGCGGTAAAACGAAACGATCCCTCCCCGCTCCCGCACACACCGCGCCAATCAGAAGACGCGCATTAAAACATAGGCGCTCGGCAAGCTTTCGGTACCGTGTTTACCGAGCGAAACGAATCCGCACCGCTCCCGCACCGACAAGTCAGAAAACGGCCTTACAACCTCTTAGGGCGAGTTTAGTACATTCAGAAGAATAACTTCTTTTGACCCACAGACTCAAGGGTCTGTGCCCTTTGTTGAGGAGTTACATTTTTAAGAAATCGACTGTACTATAGAGAGAGGTTAGTTTAAATCTTAGTCTGAGTTAGTAGTTTCAGTGCATTGCGTGAATGCCGCGAGCAAACCGGCGACCCGCATGCAGCATCCGATCACGAGTGTGACGCATGTGCCAGCCATCGCTCTCCTCGACCTTATTTAAGGGAAGAGATCGACCCGACACACGACGCCGCCCCAGAAAGACACAATCTTTTTTCTGTTCTTTTTGATATCTTTCTTTAAACTGATTTATCATTTCATTTGACACAGGTTTCTTATTTATTTTTTCAATCGTTCGAATTTTGTTAACAACTTCGTCAAATCGGCCTTTAGATAAGAGCCATCTTAGACTTTCGGGTAAAAACAGTGGTGTCAATACAGCAAGTACTAGTGGCACACTCGACACCAAAGACAATATCTTCCAATTTCCACAAGCAAGAGCCAGAAACGGAAACGAAGTTACAAATATAGAGAAAAAAACAGCATAACTCGCATTCGCTAACATACTCCTGTATTTTGGAGCTGTGTTTTCCAGGACGATGAGGTAAGGTAACATCATACACGTGTCAAACGCCATGCCCATGACAAAACGGCACATGACAAAATAATGGAATGTTGTTGCGAAAGTGCTCACTACTCCGCCGACGCATGCAAACAGGTTACTAGCTACTGTTGCAGGTACTCTTCCGAATCGATCTGCTAGCCAGCTGATCAGAATTCCACCAACGACTGAACCAGCAAAAAATATCGCTTGTGCGCTAGCTTGATAGCTTTTCTTTTCGCAAACCCATTCTAAATCAGTAGAAATTGTTGGATAAGGAATCTGTGTCCTGTCGAATTCCCATCCATTTCGACACGGCATTACATTTGTGTCATTAGGTACATTCCCAGTGGCTAGTACATCAATCCAATCGGCATCAATGACTTCACAGTGTGAGAATCCATAACTGTTATTACTTCTTGGAATAGCCAGATTTCTTCTCTCATCTACGGTCAAATTTTCTAGTTCTGGAACCCAGCACCAATGTCCCGGTGGTGCTTCAGTCATAAACAGTTGCGAAAAAAGTACACAAACTCCAAAGAAATAGAATGGCAACGTGGCAATAGCGAGGAGCAGTTGGTACCTGCCGATTTCTCCAGCAGAAGAAAGCAACTCATCGTATTCGACATCTTTTTTGACTATGTTCCTCTTATTCACTTCACTAATTTTTATTTCTTCCATGACACTTGTTTTTTCCTAGAATTTTCTTAGTACATACTCTTTCATTCCAAGAGGATGTATGCTTTCAGCTTAGTTATTATTAACATACTAGCTTTTACCCGCGGCTGCGCCCGCGTTATATTTTGATTTTGGCTTATGTTTATGTCGGCTGCGAAACCTAACCTAACCGACAAATATCAAAATACCTTAGAGGAATGCTTTTGTTGGTTAAATTACGGTTGGAGTGTATATACAACCCCCCCCCCCCCCCTGATGTAAGTATTGGGAAAACTCACCATGCCCCGTCAGCACTTGAGTTATGATTCCCACTGGTGCTATTTCTCTTACGATCTTGTATGCCGCCCTTGCATCCGGAAAAAATGTTTTGGTTCCTGCCGCTGTGTGTCCATCCTGATACCGCCGGTTCCACTCGTCAAGAGAGTCCCTTCGGATTTCTTGCTTGACGAATGAAACGGGCCAGTTATCGTAAATAAGTCTGCACTTCGAGTGCAGTGCTGATTCCTTTGCTAGCTGGTCCGCTCTCTCATTTCCCTCTATCCCTGCGTGCGCTTTAATCCAATAAAGTTTCACTATTTTATTTTTTGCGTGTAGTATCTTTATGTTAGCTTTGAATTTACTGCTAAGGGATGGAGGGAAGATACGCCAACTACCGTTTCCAGTGCAGACCTGGAGTCACAAAAGATTTTTGCTTTTTCGGTAGCCTCAAGAAGTGCCAATAACTCGGCCTGGTACACAGAGGACCAATCGGCCAATTTCAGCTTGCGGGTACTGATCTCAGCGGCATCATCCCAAATGGATAATGCCGCCCCAAGTTTCCCTTTAATTTTGCTGCCGTCTGTAAATATGTTAATATCTCGGTTAAGATTTTGCTCTAGAGCTGCTCCGTCTGCCAGGCATATGAAATCCTGCTCCTTCTGCTGCGCTGGGTGTGGCTTCTTTTCAGTCTCTCTATCTCCAGTTACTTGCTGGGAATAACTTTTCTTAGTTTCATAAAGCAAGGCTTCTTCCTGGACTCTGATATGACAGCCGAGGATTAGGGGCCGCGGTGGGATCTAAGGAACTGGTGGTGTGGGTGCCGCCACCTACCCTACCTTCCGCTAGGCCGTCAACGTGTTGGCAGACGCAGTGGGGCTGCAGGGGAAAAGAGGTGTCGGTATCGCGATGGCCGTTCTCATTGCCCTCTGCAGTTGAAGAGGCAGGTGCTGGGCTACTATGACTGACCCGCTGCACTGGGACCAGGGCGTTGGAATGCTGTCTGACGTTCAGTACTGGTTAGTCCCGAGTGGTGGATGACGATGTGTCTTGTGCTCCGAAACACTCCGTCATTATGGCGAGAGCGCAATCTCCGTTATGGAGCCCGAGTCTGGGCTAGCGCTGTTGAGTGCCGCGAAGGAGTGCGAAAAATGTAGGAACGTCCTAAACTTACCATGACAGGTTATTTCTGGCGCTTAGACGGCTGCCACCGCAGCCCGCTCACTTAGTTTTTATCCTATCCTACGGGAACAGTTAAAGTTTTTGCGATAAAAAGTGGCCTATGTCACTTTTCGTCTTTCAAACTGTATTCATGCAATAAGCCAAGGCAATCCGTTGCTCCGTTGCTGAGAAAAATGTATTGTTAAGTCCTACGGGAACCACAATTTTTTCGGGATGGAAAGTATCCTATGTCACTTTCCGTCTTCCAAACTATGCCCACCCCAAATATCAAGTCAATCCGTTGCTCCATTGCTGAGAAACAGTTATTGTCCTATCCCATGGGAATCACGAATTTACTCGAGATAAAAAAGTATCCTATTATCACTTTCTGTCTTTTAAACCATAGGTATCCATACCAAAAATCAGGTCAATCTTTTGCTCCTTTGCTGCGTCAAAGAGGAACAAACCAACAAACTTTTCGGATTGATAATATTAAAGTATTATGATTCTGTACCATAAAGGTAGAATAAAGAAACATGTTAAACCTCTAATGATAGAAGATTTAAAAATATTTTTAATGTCAGACAAAATGACGGCCTGGCACTAAACGTCATTGTAACATGTAGCATGCAGAGGGAAAATAAAATTTTATCCAATTTTAATGTCAGTTGTCATTTTCAATCCATACTTTATTTCTTCGTCAAGGGGATATAATGGTGGAAAAACAATTTGTCCCCTTGCCATGCTACTTGTGATTTATAAAAGTCTGCAGACAATGTCACCTGTTATCTAATTACGTTTGGCTGTGACGTTTCGTTAGTCCATATTAGCGTCATAGAGGAATTAATCACTTAGCGTCTTTGTGATAGTGGCGACAGTTTCGCTTTCGATGGTTTTTGTCCTGTCCTACAGGAACTATGCAATTTTTCGGGATAAAAAGTATCCTAAAGCTCCTTCCGCCTTTTAAACTATGTCCATCCTAAAAATCAAGTCAATCCGTTGCTCCGTTGGTGCGTGAAAGAGTAACAAACCAACAAACTTTTCGGATTTATAATATTAGTAAGGATTTGTTATACGGAAACGTAGCGACGTAGTTAATATTCGTCGCGTACGCGGACCGACTATCCCACTATTATGTAGCTACTGGCAAACCAGTGGCCTTGTGTATTGTATTTGAGTTATAAATACATTTTAAATGAATATTTTACAAAACCATTACACAGCCAGTTACAAGGTACGTAAAATGTACTTGCGGCTTTAGTATCCAAACTACTTTCGATATATATTACAATGTTCAACTTACCGTGTCTGTGCACCAATCGTTTGAAAATAATAACTGATATTATAGGGCAAGTGTCTTTATTAACTACAACAAAATGCAATAAAGTTGTATTTAAGCTAAAACTAGGTACATATTTATAGTACTATTAGTTATCAGAAGCAGGTTTACTTAAAAAAGAATACACGTGGTAATAACCAAATCTTATTTAATTATTATGATTTAACACAATAATCAAAAATACCGACATTCAGGACTTCAACATAATAACAACCTATTAGAACGCAAACTGACAAGAGCTCCGCTCCGTGCAAAGGTTCGAGAAAGACTGCCGGATCGACGCGCTTGCACCGCCTTATATACTTTTCGACCGCCAGTCTTCTAATAGTACTATTACACAAAAAGCAATGGGATGAGGTCGCCCATGTGCTATTTTACTAATTTTGTTACGTTGACAACACTGCTCTGTCAATGCTAGTACAACGAAAAGTGTTTGATACTTGGTAGACACCAGTTCGGTTATCATCAGTAGACTCTCGTCTACCAAGTACAAGTCGCGGCGTTAGCTGATGGCTGATGGCGTGATCGCTGCGCATGGTTTTAGTATGGCGGTCACAATGCGCAGCCATCCCCTCCACACTACCCTCAGCGCCACACTTACGTGCCGCTACCTGTAGTCGGTACCTTGGCTGCTGATTAAAATCTTATTGTTATTGTTAGTTCACCGTAACGCCACGACGGTACTCTTTTTGCACATACTCTACCTATCTAGTCTCGGCAGAAGGAAAACTATAGAAATTAACAGTCGGTAAGCGAAGTCACGGGCACAACTTGTAAATTTATTATACAGTTTAGTACATTTTCATACCAATACAGGGACGATTCGTCACACGATACGCATGTCAGCATTTTGAGAACAAAGACTGTAGCTGTATAATAACATCTTAAATTTTTTTTTTTTTTTCAAATAAATTTGTCTAACAAAAAGGAAGAGGTTCTTTATTTGGCAGTATTTTTTAACCAATCTAATGGGGAGGTTTATGTCCAGCAACGGATGTACTACTTCTGATATGATGATGAATATGACAATAATATATACCTAATGAGGGTAATGAACCATTCAAAATATGTACATCATTTATTTTTTCTAAATGTTTACAATTTCTCTCACGTCTTAACATATAATATTTGTAAATTGTATTTTTTTCGTCACTGTTTTTATTTGGGTATTTCTTTCAAAAAAAGGGGGAGGGCAATGCTGTATCGCTATTTACCAACCGATAAATTGATATAATCTAAAGATTCAAGGTCAAAGTGAGTAGGTATCTTCTAGGTCTGCGTACTTCATCTTCGACCACAACGTCGCTTACCATCAGGCGAGTTGGTGGTCAAGCGCGGACTTATTCGCGAAAAAAAAAATTGATAAATAAAATAGGTATTTAATATATTTTTGTAAACATCGCAGTTGAAACTTTGGGCGCAAGGGGGGCCAAGAACAAGTTAGGGGCGGGTTGTTTGAATAATTTTATGTTTTGACATTGTTGTTTTGATCTTTGTATTTAACCATGTGACTTTGTAACAATAAACAAAAAAATTGGTATAAATTTAGCAAGATTATTTAGTATCTAAATCCTATCAATATTTGCGAGTATGAACAAAATCAGTCAAGAGTGAGTTAAGAGTATAAAGAGTCCGATAAGCAGATGCGAGATCTTCTGTTCGGAGAACAACTATTGATAAGCCTACCCGCAAAGGGCAATTGGGTCATTACCACCTGGCTGCTCTAGTGCGGGTTGGTAGATTCACATATTCAAAAAGGTGTGTAAATTACAGGTCTCCCGAGAGCTCTAACTTGTAAGATAAGATTGTAAGCAGCGAGTTAGTTCTTCCATAAACATGTAGGTTACTTTATAAGCTTGCAAACTTGACTCGAGGGAAATCTTGGAGCGGGTTAGTTTGTAGTCTCGTGCAGTGATGAATGGAAGGCAGGATACTGTTGTTATAGCCGGGAATACCTGAAACCAACCAACTAATATTGTTATTAGGTACCTCACAGTCGTAGTTAATTTGGCGATAAATAATTATGAAATTCATATTTTCATACAGATTTCGCACTAGCTCTGTTGTGACTGCAGGATTTGAACCTGCATATTCCATAAATGCCGAGCAGTTCGGTTTTCTGTGCCAGCGCTCTACCAATGTCTACGACCCGTGGTGGTCTAGTGATAGTGACGCCCGCCTTGCAAGGGTGAGGTCGTGGTTACAAATCCCGGTTGAATGAATGAATGAATAAATGAACACTTTATTGTTAACACAGGTAGAATACAGAAAAATACACAGAAAGGAAAAAAAAGCAACTTAAAACTAGTGCGACAAAGGGCGGCCTTATTGCTTACAGCAATCTCTTCCAGGAACTTATGTACCTACGGAATTTCACATCACTGGCTTTTCGGTGAAAGAAAACATCATGAGGCCACCTGCGTACGTCTGCAGAAGAAGTTCGACGGCGTATGTGAATCCACCAACTCACAATCACCTTTAGTGGATAAGCCAAAATCCTAGGTTGATACGGTACAGCGCAGTTTCTATTTTTGTTTAAGATTTCGCCCTAACTTAAAAAGTAGTTAATATCAATGATAAACAAACCGTTTATTGAGCCAGGACAGGCTCAAATTAAACCTTTATTTGACCAATTTTCTCCTCAACCACTGCCCAATCTCCATTGGTCTGAACTTGACACAGCTCTCCATTGACTTGCTTCTCTTCAATTCGTTTTTCTCGATCTTCGGTGGTAAAACAACATCCTTAAATAAGTAAATACAAACTGGAAAACTACTACACAGTACACAGAGAGTATAACGTAATGGTAAACCTTGGTAGTATATTTTTAAACGTCTTGATAATCTACGTCATAGTTTATTATAAAAGGATTATAAAAAGTAGGCATATTTACAAAGTTTTATAAGACTTACGTTGAGAAAATTTAATCCAGTATAAACACAGTTATTTGTTTTATTTATAAAAACGTGGTAATATACCTTATGCAATGTATGACGAATGTTAAATCATCGCAAACTTTTGATTGTCATCATTAAACTAATTAACTATTGTCCAAGATCCCACAGCAGGGTCAAAAATGGATAAAAGATCGAGTCGGACTCACGCACGAAGGGTTCCGTACCGTTTTGGAGCCTCCTTATCCCATATCAAGCGACTACCTGTTGCCGTTATTAATATCGAGCAAAAAACGGCAAAAAATACACGCTTGTTGTATGGGAGCCACCTTTAATTTTTTTATTTTATTTTGTTTTTAGTATTTGATGTTATAGCGGCAACAGAAGTACATCATCTGTAAAAAAATTAACTGTCTAGCTTTCACGGTTCTTGGGATACAGCCTGGTGTAAGACAGACGAACACCGGAGTCTTAGTAAAAGGGTCCCGTTTTTACCATTTGGCTACAGAACCCTAAAAATGAGTAAAAGTAAAAATCTGTAGAAGAACCAATATAGCCCAGCAGATTGATAAGGTGAAATAGCAGTGGGCAGGCCATCTCAAGTGGGTGTCTTCAAATCCCAAGTAAATAGGTATCTTCTAGGTAAGCGTGCTACACCCTAGACCGCATATCTGCCTAACATCAGGCAGTATGTAGCCAAACGCAAACCTATAAGGAATAAAAAACTAGCACGGAGGACTACCAATGGGAGGATGACAAACAGACTCGAAATTTTTCTAGTGGAAATCTCGTACCAGCAAGGTGGGATGACGTCATCAAGAGCGTACGATTGGGTTGAATGCAAGCTGCTTCTAACAGATCTTATTGGACATCTATAGAAGAGATGCCTATGTCCAGGAGCTCTATAACTGAATCATCAGAACGGCTGAACGTATGCCTAAATGGTCATGTGACTAAGTAATAGCAGGTGTTGGCATTGAATATCTATGCTTGTGCAAACGGGATAGTATGCGATCCTTTGCGAACGTTAGGAATAATTCAAAAATAAGGCTCCAGACAGTTATCTTTTCCCCAAAATGCAGCTATTTTGAGTTTGACACTCGGGCATCCTTAAATTGAGTTCAACTCAACATTGGCTCCATCAGTGGACGTCCTTCAGCTGAAATGACCATCTACGACGATGAAATGTGTCAAATACTTACGACTAAAAGTAAGTAAGTTCGTATAGGCCGGGGTGCTAGGCCTGGTGTCAGACTTCTTAAGCCGCCTGAAGGCTGACATGGCTAAACGGTCAAAACAACCGGGACCTACAATTTAACGTGTCATCCGGGCCATGATAGCGCTCAGTTGTAAATGCCACCCGCGTTCACCCATCCAAAGGCTGGTCGTGCTGAATGTTGCTTAACTTTTATGATCGCTGACGAACATCTAGTCAAACTACGCTATGAGCGCTATGTACGAGTAAAATCAATGAGATTGTTCTAAGCATAAATATAAAATCGTTGAGAAAAGCCTTCAAAATTGAGGCTATTATAACGGACATTAGGAAGCTCCTTTATTACAGTGCCAATGTACCTATAAATATTTATTTACAAATAAGTAAAGCTAGCGTATAAAATACAGAGTAATATAAACGAAGCCAGATCATAAATCTGTATTTACGACGTGATAAAAGCCTGGCTATAGCGCTGTCTATTTTGGTTTTTCTATTTATATTCCATAAAAGAAAAAGTTCTGTTCCATTTTCAACAAACTACGGCAGGTTTTTCTTGCGTTTTGCTACAAAGAACGTAGCATATCCTGCGGTGCGATGCGGTGCATGACAAAAAAAAGAATTATTTATGCGGGTAGATCATAGATGTTGATCTACCACCAATCGGTAATAAATTAGTCTCTGTCAAGCCAAGCACGCGTGTATCATTGATATTCCCGAAATATCCCAAAAGTCCAGGACAAACTAAAATCACAGTATTTATGTTATAAAATAGGAATAGCGTTAGGTCCAAGTCTGGGGCGGACTACTAGTAAATCTTAGGCAGTGTTAGTTATACCAGTAAACCGCCTTAGAGAATCACTTCGGAGGACTTAGTCCGTGTTTTATCTTTTTTTTTTTTTTATCGACAGTTTTAATTTACATGTAAAAGACAAAATACTACTTCGTAACTCTCCGAACTGATAAGTAGGTAATTTCATGCCGGTTAACCCTGGCTCACTAACCTTATTTTCGAGTAACGCTAACGCACTAACCTTTCGACTCTCAGACTACGGAATCCCAACAAAAACATGGCATGTAAAAAGTACAACAAGTCGAGCAACAATTCTTCAGTAAAAAGTAGTGAGATCAAAATGTAAGCACAAGTCGGTTTATTCATTCAAGACTTCGATGTCCGTCTGTCTGTCACCGGGCTGTATCTCATGAACCATTATAGCTAGGCAGCTGAAATTTTCACGGATGATGTATTTCTGTTGCCGCTATAACAACAAATACTAAAAAGAAAATAAAACATTTAAGGGGGGCTCCTATACAACAAACCTGATTTTTCAGACGTTTTTCGCTCTATATTAATAATGGTAACAGGTAGATGCTTGAAATTTTCACAAAATATTTAGTTTTATATTCACTTCAATAATAAGTAATAAAATTAAATAAATATTTTAAGGGGGACTCCCATACAGTACGGAACCCTCCGTGCGCGAGTCCGACTCGTACTTGGCCGATTATTATTAGTCCAGCTTGTACTTGTACGAGTATGTATTGAGTACGATCATAATTAAATACGATAATAATTAGTTAGCTAGGTAAGTACCTACACCAAAATTAAATTTCTAAGCCTGGTTTTTCAGATGGTATGTGTTTCTTTTCTAGTTTCAAGTCACCGTAGTGGAAGGACAATAATCATGTGATAAAATTAAACAATATAAGTACATCACTACATAGTATAAAACAAACTCGCTTCCCGCTGGCTGTCCCTATGTAACTATGTTTACGAGGTTTATATTAGTTTATCATTAAAACTACTCAACGGATTTTGATGCGGTTTTTTTATTAGATAGAGTGATTCAAGAGGAATGTTTATAGGTGTAATACACTGTGCGAAGTTGGAGCGGGACGCTAGTATTATAATTAATAAGAAATAGCAGGAGCTGCAATATGCAAAACCCAACAATCTGCTTACTGGAGATATTATATTACGACAAAACAAAAAAGTATTTTAATTGACAAGTAATGATGAGAGCACTACAGGAATAGTGACTATCACTGGCAATCAAGTTAGGACAAATAATTATGTACCTATGTTTATGTTAATTTATGTTTTATACCCTCCCCGTCAACGTTCTTTTCAAGTTTTGCGGGATAATACATACAAAGATAAAAATCTAATTTGAGATGCACAAATATTCATCAAAAAAGTCCTATGGAAATTAATGGAACTGATTTTGACGGATAGGGCTCGCGACTGTGGCGCCGCATCTGAGGGACTTTTGTCGTGAACGGGATTCTAATAAGATTCTAATCAATTTGCCAAAAACAGAGCTAATGTGCTTACTCTGTCGCACTTTTATACCATAACCTTACATGATATATTACCATATGTACCTACTTTTAGGTACTTTTTTTCATAACCTTACTCCTCTTTTTTGGATAGTCGTATAAAAATGTTGGACCCCCCCTCCCACCTTGCCAGAGCTATATAAACGTCCGTGGTTTATATCCATGTATAATCAGACTTAGACACATATATAATGTGCAATATATTACAACACTACCATAAGTACGTAGATTTCGAGATCTTGTGGACCATTTGTGTCTGATTTTGCCGTACCTACACGCTGTTCTGGTTCGGTCGAAATATTGCTGAATAAGACTACCTACTGATGTTGAAGTTGGTCGTGTCCAGCTGCTATCTGAGTGCTAAAATGTGGTAATTGTAACATGTCATTGTCAATGTCTTTGACTAGCTTTTGTCCATGGCTGCAACATGGAACAAAGTCATCATTAGACGAAGCCCTTTCATCGATGTTAATATGTATTTCCGTTTCCAAGTTATCTTTTTCGGAGTCTGATAACTGGTGCTGAACATCCATTAGGGATTCAGTATCAAACTGAGCAAATAACTGCAGAATATTCTCTTCCGAATGTCAAAAAATTAACTATAAAATCAAAATAAATTTCAAACAAATAATACACTATAAAATATTAAAATACAGTATTAAATTAAAAAATATAACCAGCAATTCAAAAGCATTTAATATCACATATAATAACAAAAATATTAATCCAGTTTCATAGCAAATAAAAATAATAAATTATATTTTACAAAAGTATAACAGTGTTAGAAATGTTACGTTACGGTGTCACTAACCTTTCGTCTCTCATACAACGGTTCTGCAAAATGTCCACATCTAAACACCGTGCAACCGTAATCAGTGCACTTAGGTCACTTTCGACATAGATTAGGAAGGTGCTAAGCATCCGGGGATCATCAGGGACAGGGAACATACCTAAACACCATAACCGTGGGGTACGCGAAGTCTCTCAGACGAATGGTTAGTGATCTATGGTTAAATAACACAAAGCCTTTTCACAGTCTGTCAAATTTGCTTACTTACAGTGCGTCATAAAAGACTTGAAAATAAATGAGGTCGCCACTACCGCTTTGTTGGCATATTTTCCATTATTTTTTTCATAATGATACTGTTTTCCTGTTCATAATCCAGAAAATAACACAAAACGAGAACAATGCTAGGATGTTAACTATGATTGACAGCTCAGGTTGTGGTTCCAGCAAAAGTGATAATTTAGTTCCCGAATATTTCATTTCATCTCTTTTGTGTCGCACTGTACCTAACATTGAATAAATGCTCGTCTAAGTATTGACGAGCATGTATGCAATGTTAGGTAAGTAAGCTAATTTGACATTACTTATTACATTATTTGACCTTACATATGTAGATAAACTTACATGACTATGATTGGAAAATCATACAACTATTCATTATTTAAATACGCATAAAACACTCACTTTAAAAGTTCAACCAAAACTTGTATGGGCTCATCATGAATAACTAGGATTAACACGACCTTCTTTATCAGTTTTTGAAGACTTCAACCTAATTATTTTCCATAGCTTTTGATTTCTAGCTAAATTCTCCGCTTCATCGAAATTATTTGGCAGTTCCGTTCTAGCTGTCTCTGGGAGCATTAGGGCGACCATTGCTCCGACTGCTGCTAAGCCACTCATTACGACAAATGGCAGCCATTGAAAGTAATACTTCAACAGAGTGATGTAGGGAGACGTCACCATGGCTACATTGCCACAAATTATCACAATTGATACTCCTAAGCCTCGCACAGGTGTTGGAAGCAACTCAGCGGACCACTGTATCACTGTACAGACAGATATATTTATAACAAATCTTGCAACCAACGCACACAACAGAGAAGGTATTCCATCACTCACAAAAATAATTGAAAAACATGCAATGCAGTTAATTGTAAGTATTACGGCGTTCAAACATCTCCTCCCAAGAATATCCATTATAAAAGCACATAGTAACATCGAAGGTAAGTCTGTAGCACCACTCGCAGCAAATGACAGAAAAAAATTAAATTTAAGTTGCTCTAAATTTCTGAGTAGACAATCGTATATGATTAGGCTGGTCATGTAAAGTAGACACATTAAAATCATATTTCTCCTCAGTAATGGCCTCTTCAATAAGACAAAAATACTCACAAGATCGTTTGTTTCCTTATTAGTTTCATCTTTCTGACACGTCTCTTTGAATTTGTTTATCATGTCAGTTGACAATTTTTTCCTATTGATTTTGGCAATCACTGGAATTTTAGAGATAACTTCATCAATTCGGCCTTCGGTAAGGAGCCATCTCGGGCTCTCGGGGAAGAATAGCGGTGTCAATACAGCAAGCGCTAGAGGTACACTCGTCACCAGCGATAAGATTTTCCAATGTCCACAAACAAGAGCCAAGAAAGGGAACGAGGTTGCAAAAAAACAGAAGAATACAGCGAATGACGAATTAGCTACTATACTTCTGTATTTTGGAGCTGTGTATTCAAGGACAATGAGGAAAGGTATCATCATACAAGTATCGAACGCCATGCCCATGATAAAACGACAAATGGCAAAATTATAGAATGTCGTGGCGAAAGTACTTGTAATTCCCCCGATGCAACCAAGTAGGTTACTGGCTACTGTTGCAGGTACTCTTACAAATCGATCTGCTAGCCAGCCGATCAGAATTCCACCAAAGACAGATCCAGTAAAAAATATCGCTTGTGCCGTAGCCTGGTAGCTTTTCTTTTCGCAAACCCATTCCAAATCAGATGAAATTGTTGGATAAGGAATCTCTGTTCTATTGAACTCCCATCCGTTTTGGCACGGTACTACAGCTGTATCATTTGGTAAATTTCCAGTTGCTATTACTTCAGTCCAATTAGCGCCGAAAACTTCACAATGAGAGTATCCGTAGCTATCATTATTTTTTGGGATGGCGAGATTTCTTCTCTCAACTGCGGTTAGATTGTCCAGTTCTGGGACCCAGCACCAGTGATTCGGTGGCACTTCAGTTATGAATAATTGCGAGAAATATACACAAACCCCAAAGAAGTAGAAAGGCACCATCGAAATAAAGAGGAGTAGTTGGTACCTGCCGATTTCTCCAGCAGAAGACAGCACATCATCGTAGGTGACATGTACTTTGACCGTGTTTTGCTTGTTCACTTCACTGATGTTTATTTCTTCCATTGTGTTTGCTTCTGTATTAATTTTTTTATCGTTCACCACGGACATGTAGAGCTTGCCACTCTGTTCATATTTATTTGAATTGGGGAACGCAACGCCTGACAATGTCGTATTTCACTCATTGTTGTCTTTGCTTAGAGTATGTGCAAAAATAGAACCTTCGTGACGTTACGGTGAACTAACTATAAGATTTAAATTAGCAGCCAAGGTACCGACTATTCTTGGAAGACGCGAGTACTGATGAAAACCGAATTGGTGTCTGCCAAGTATCAAACAATTTTTGTTGTACTAGCAATTACAGAGCAGTGATGTCTACGTAACAAAATTAGTAAAATGGCACACAGGCAACCTTACCTACGAGTTCTACGTTTTTCTGCAAATACTCTAACAATTGTATTATTATCTATGAATTTAGTTACGCTTTGGTTAATTTGTATGGTTTGGATTACCAATCTACCTTTAACTGGAACGCAAATTATTGCGTTCCAGTTAAAGGTAGATTCACACATATCAGTCAAGCCACGATTCGTTACAGTTTGATTACAGTACCAATACCATACCGAAAAATATTACTTTATACATTTTCTACGAAGGCATTTCCACCTGTCAGTCTCACTGATTGCCGGTGACGACAATACCGATACCGGAACGATGGCTTGACTCTGCCCTTGAACTACTACTACCGGACTATTATAATATATGTAGTATTAATATATTTATCGTATTTAATAGATTATTTAAGAAAGTTAAGTTAAGACATTGTGTTAAATTATCTGCTGATGAGAACCTATTGTCAAGACAAACCAAATCTTGGTTTTTAGACAATATTTAATGTAATCACTATTGTTTTAAGTATTTGAATAAATAAAAAAAAAAAAAAAAAAAATTTAGTATTTGAACGATATAGTCCGGAGAGTCTTGGTGGCGGCAAACATTGCTTGCGTGCTGGAACCGCGCCTGGGCTTTTGAGGTCGGACGGTAAGAGGCCGGACGCGTTGACCATGGCGCCGTGGAAGAATGGTATAAGAATAGAATAAGTATGTATGGTATAAGAATAGAGTAAGTATAGAATAAGTGCCTGGTTTGGGACGCAACTTGCGTCAGCACTGTCGCCGCGAGTCACTTGAGTCGCACCGTCCACTCGCCGGCGGCTGCGGCGGAGGACGCTGCTGACAAGAAGCGGCGAAAGTATGCCCCTTTGGAGGCAAGTTATTTGTTCGTGCCTATTGCTGTGGAGACAATGGGCTGTTGGGGTAGTGAAGCCAAAGCTTTAATTGGAGAAATTGGGCGCAGGCTAAGGGAGAAGACAAATGACTCCCGCTCCGGCTCGTACTTGGCGCAAAGGATAGCCATCGCCATCCAGCGAGGTAATGCGGCCAGCAGTTTGGGATCTTTTGTGCCGGGTACGGTCGGAGATGGGTTATGTTAGTTTTTAAGTTTGAGCATATTCTGTTATTATTTTTAACCGACCTCCAAAAAGGAAGAGGTTCTATGTTCGTCTGTATGTATTTTTTTTTGTGTATGTTCATCGATATTTTCTCCAATTGTGAACCGAAACAAAAATTCTTTGTTAGTTCGAAAGGGTACTCTCTATACTTCCTAGGTAGTCCCATTTAAAATTTTACAGAAAACGGCTGAGTCGTTTTTGAAAACTCAATAATAATGTAAACGATTCGAGTGAAATATTCGAATTTTGTACACGATGGAAGGCGGTTTTGCCATTTATTGCGAAAAATAATTATTTATTAAAGTATTTTTATGTATTTTCGGTGTGATTATAATAAACTAATACAAAATAAAAATAAATAAATTTACTATCTAAATCCTAAAAAGATTTGCGAGTATGATCCAAATCGGTTAAAAGCGAGTCGAAGCCTGTTTAACGTTAGTTTCAGATGTTTCGCGAAATCTACTGTTCGGAGAAATAACAGTAGCAAATACTTTGATTCCATTGAAAACGTATAATAATATGTTGTTTATTCTGTGGACCTAATAATAGTTAGGCATAAAAAAAATACGGGATAAATAACACCCGTTTATTTATACGACTTGTCAGCAACCCAACCAAAAACGCTTATAGGGAAAATAAAAATGTGCAAGCATTATTGTTACAAACATACACAATTTTTAGGTTTGTCTTTATTGTCTTTTGCGTGCATTTTGGTATGTACAAATTAATAGGTACAGGCTATAATTTCTTGATATTACCATTGCTGTACCCTCCGTACACGTTATGTGTATGACCTAAATTTAGTTACCAACCTAGTAGTTAGATAACCTTGTAGTAGTTTTTAACTGAATTACGTACCAACATTTTTACAATAAACAAAAAATACAATTGAAAGAGCGCATACCTAAATCGAATAGCTAAAATAGTATGTAATCATTAGAGCAGTTTGGTTCGAGAGGGCTTGTATGTAGTTAATTGTTTCGTTTTTGTCAAAAAAAAAAAGCAATTCTAACATGTTACGGTGCGTAGCTACACATCATATTACATAACATGTAATCATCATATTATACAACATATTTCAGAAACGTGGAAGTAAAACATCTTGTTATTATAAGTAATACAAAACAATCCTTATCGTTACTGCCTTACTAATATTATAAATCCGAAAGTGTGTTTGTTGATTTATTGGTTTGTCGGTTTGTTCTTCTTTCACGCAGCAACGGAGCAACGGATAGACTTGATTTTTGGTACGAATATAGTTTGAAAGACGAAAAGTGACATAGACTACTTTTTATCCCAAAAACATTAAATGCTCCCATGGGATGGCACAAAAATAAAAATACTCCACGCGGGCGAAGCCGCAGGCAAAAGCTAGTTTGTTATAAAATTAAGTTATAAAACGTAACGCACCCTTAGGTTACAGTTTCTACTTTTGTGCAAGAGCAGTAGGTAGGTACTTAAATATATATATATATATATCCTCCATTTCCATTTACATATCCTCCTTGACGTATCCGTCAATGTCGATCCCTGGCTAGCTGTTAACGGCTATGAGCTCTTACATGGCTCGCAAAACCGAACTTGTTTTTGAATGACCTGTTGCAGGATGCACAGTGCAACTGGCCACTGGCGTTATATGTAAGGTAGGTACTACATAGCAATCGTAGTGTAATTTACTAAAATTGATATTAAAAATCAATTACAAATAGCTTCAACAATGCACAGTGTATTTTTTGGCACGTGATTCACATCCTAGACCTCGTCTCTGTGCCTGGACATGGGCTACTTTTGTGTTCATAAATGTAATCTCTATTACATGAAAATAAAGTTATTAACAAAAAATTTCATTTTTATCGTGTTCGGCGTTGCGCTATCTCCAGTTAACTTTTTTATCAAAATAATACAACAAAGTAAATAACTTGAAAAGTACTACACATGCACAATCGACGGAAGTACCTACGAGTGCACAAATAAGTATTACATTAATTTAAAAAAAACATAAATATCGGTGATTCGAATCACTTAACACATACCCACCCAGCAGAATGTTAAGCATTAAATAAATAGTTCCTACAAGACGGCAATCTCTATAATGCAACATTTATCTCTTTATCTGGAAAATACACGGGCAAACACTGATTTTATCACATGATCCAAAGACAAACTTCAAATAATAAAGTATAAAATGCCCGGTGCCATTATCTAATCCTCAGTTTAATTAAAACAACTATTAGATACTAACTTGTATCACAAAGACTGAATAATTTAATTCACAAAGATTAAAATTGTTTACAAAAATGTCTAACGAGGTAGCAACAAGCAAAGTTGAAGAGCAAAGAGGTCAAGATTCTGCAAAATCATTAGCAGAAGAAGATAAGGTACAGTACGACGAACTATTGTCGTCTGCTGGCGAATTTGGGAGATACCAGCTGCTTCTGATGTTGTCAACATGTCCATTCTACATGTTTGGAGTGTTCGTGTACTACTCACAGATGTTCATCACGGAGGTATCCCCGAACCACTGGTGCTGGGTCCCCGAGCTCGCTAACCTCACCGATATCGAAAGAAGAAACCTCGCTATCCCTAACGATGACTCTATATATGGATACTCTCGGTGCAAAGCTTATGTTGCCAACTGGACGGAAGTGCTCGAAACAGGACAGTTGCCTGATGAATCTTGGAACGTAGCACCATGCAAGTACGGCTGGGAATTCAACAGGACTGAAATTCCGTACCCGACTATAGCCAGCGAACTTGGATGGGTGTGCGACAAAGGCAGCTATCAAGCTACGGCGCAATCTTTATTCTCGGTGGGTTCTATCTTTGGAGGATTCCTGATTGGCTGGGTGGCGGATCGCTATGGAAGAATACCGGCGGCGGTCGGAGCTAACTTACTCGGGTGCATCGGTGGAGTCAGCAGCACTTTCGCCAGGAACTTCGCTCAGTTCACAATTTGCAGGTTCATTATGGGAATGGCATACGATAATTGCATGATGATGATCTATCTCCTTATCTTAGAATACGTGGCTCCTAAGTACAGGAGCTTAATGTCCAACGTATCGTTTGCGATCTTCTATTCTTTATTTGTGACAACGCTACCCTTCCTAGCGCTAGCTCTTGGACATTGGAAACTGATCTCTCTAGTCACTAGTCTGCCTCTAGCCCTCGCCGTCTTCACTCCATTATTGATTCCAGAGAGTCCGAGATGGCTCCTTTCAAAAGGGCGCATCGAAGAAGCGGTCAAGAAAATATTAACAATCGGCCGAATAAATAGAAAAGAGGTACCACCCAAACTAATAGAACAATTCAAATGGACCGTGTCAAAAGAACGAAAAGAAGAAAACGTGAGCATAGTAGAAGTATTCAAGAGACCGATACTCAGAACGATGCTTTTACTCGTGTGCTTAGAGTACATGTGCTGCACCATTGTCTTCGACGGCTTAGTCAGAAGCATTGGGCTGCTGGATTTCGATTTCTTCCTGTCTTTCGCCGCAATATCGTTCACGGAGCTTCCATCGATGCTGTTGGTTGCATTTGTCCTAGATATCTTCGGCAGAAGATGGTTGACTGTAGCAGTAATGTGTGTAAGCTGTGTGTTTTCATTCTTGACTGTTTTTGTGGGAAACGGTATCCAATCTGTGATATTTGCTGTGGTGGCGAGATTTGCGGTGAACATGTCTTACTCAGCTGTTATGCAATGGGCCGCAGAGGTTTTGCCTACAGGAGTGAGAGGGTCCGGGGTGTCACTGGTGCACATATGTGGATACGTCGCTACTACTATTTCTCCTTACATCGTCTATCTGAACACGGTTGTCTACTGGCTTCCCCTTACGATTATTGGTTCTATAGCTGCTCTGGGAGCAGTGATCGCCTTGTTCCTACCCGAGACAGCGAAGAAGGAAATGCCTCATACATTTGATGACGCAGAGAAACTTGTGAAGAATCAAAACTTCTTCGAGATGCCTTGTGTAAGAGTTAAAGGGAATTCTGCTACGGAAGATTATGTAAACAAGAGTTTTGAATTTTGATGAGGATGATTATTTCGATCAATGATTGATGAAACGATGAACTTTTGTAATCGATTTAATGTATAAATTTATATGGATTTTGGTCATATTTTCAATCACATTACGAGCTGCTTTATGGATTGTTTAAATTTCTAAAAACATTTGTTTCATGTGCCTCATTTTACTGAATATACATGAGCAATATGTAATAAATTCATGATTATTCATGTTCTGTTTCAGCAGATATTAAAATGAGGGTAATTTATCAATGACAAGAGCAGGTTTTCATAAATAATAAATTAAAGAAATGCCTGAATAAAATAAATCTCACAACTCATTAAAATAATTTTCTTTAATCGTGTGTGATTAATCAAATCGTGTGTAATTAATCATTTATATGAAACTTACCTAATCACCTCCTAGTGACGACTAACAGAAGTTTGGGATCACTGTAATTTTTAGGGTTCCGTATCCAAAGGGTAAAAACGGGACACTATTACTAAGACTCCGATGTCCGTCTGACTGTCTGTCACCAGGCTGTAATACTAAAATCAGAAAAAAAGAAATATTTAAGGGGGGCTCCGATCCAACAAACCTGAATTGTTAGCTTTTTTCGCTCGTTAATAACAACGGTGGCAGATGCTTGAAATATTCACAGAACATTTTGTTAAATATTCACATCAAAACAAAGTAATTAAATTAAAATAAAATGTATATTTAAAGGGGGGCTCCCATACAAGAAACGTGATTTTTGCTCGATTTTAATAACGGCAACGATGCTTGGAATATTCACAGAATATTAAGTTATAAAATAGAACAAATTAAGGGAGGCTTCCATACGGTACGGCACCCTTCGTGCGCGAGTCCGACTCGCACTTGGCCGATTTTTTACTTATAGCTTCGTTGTGTCCGTCCGTCTGTCCATCTGTCTATGTGTCGGTCCGTCCTAATAACTAACTACTACACTTATGAACCACACCATGAAGTTTGAGATTATGATAGTTTTAGTATAGATCTCTATTTAGAACAAGTATTTTTTTTAAATCGTTTATTTAAGGGTAGCTCCTATACATGAAAAGTGAAAACGAAAATTTTTTTCTACCGCATATAGCTGATTGCAGTCAACCATCTATTTATGTAAATAAAATAATAATTTTTCGCAAAAAATGGCAAAACCGCCTTCTTTAGTGTACAACTTTCGAATATTTTGCTAGAATTGTTTGTCTAGACGTACTAGACCCGCCCTTAAACTTGAAATGTTTTGCGTTTAATACCTTTTATGACCCTGTATCATAAATGCTTGCCCTGGGTGGGAATCGAACCCACGCCTCTTTGACCCAGAAGTCACTAATTATTGAGCCACCGAGGCAGTCAATGATGATAAATGAAGGATGATGGCAAACGTTTTATAAATAACTAGTGACCCGCCCCGGCTTCGCACAGGCAGGTGTATTATACATTTAAACCTTCTTCTTGAATCACTCTATCTATTAAAAAAAACCGCATCAAAATCCGTTGCGCAGTTTTAAAGATTTAAGCATACATAGGGACATAGGGATATAGGGACGGAGAAAGCGACTTTGTTATATACTATGTAGTGATAGTGAAAAGTATTTCTTTTTTCTTTTTTTTTTGACATCTTACACACGTTATCTGACCCCAAACTAAGCAAAGCTTGTGATATGGCTGCCAGAGACTTATATACTACATATACATATTTTAAATACATGCTTATATAGATAATACCTAAATAACACCCAGACACAGAGCAAACACCTATGTTCATCACATAAATGCTTGCCCTGGGTGGGGATCGAACCCACGCCTCTGTGATCCAGAAGTCAGGTTCACTAACCACTGAGCCACCGAGGCAGTCAGCTATGGTTAACTGGTAATTAGTCTTCCTCTGAGCAATATACCCACATCTTCGAATTCAAGAATACTTATTTCACAATAATTAAGTTGGCAGGCATTCCCTTTTCCTAATCCGGCCCATCTCAAAGGGATTGCCAATCAAGACGGATTACCTGAGAGCCGATTGGAGGTGATTACCGAAAGCAATGGCGATTACCCTCCGCAATGAAGTCGGATTTAACGAATCGGCCTGGATTTTGTAGGCTATTTTTAGTGGGTATTTAATTAAATTTACATAATCTTTATTTTGTTAATTTAATTAGTAGAAATCCACTCAAAAAGTGGTGGTCTAGTGGTAGTAACATACGGTTTACAATCTTGAAGTTGTGGGTTTAAATCATGTCCCGTAAGGTGTTTTTTAGCGAACGACGTTCGGCACGGTCGTTCTTCGGATGGGTGACCACGGGTGGCATTTCCAACTAAGCGTTGCCGTGGCTCAGATATACCTACAATGATTGTTATTATGTTTTCTTTAGCCATTTCAGAGGCCTTCAGATGGATTAAAAACCTTGACACCACTAATTTATCTATGAAAATAGATAAATAACTTATTTATCTAGGTTAGTTATACAATGTATATCGTTATTTGAGTTTGACTGTATTGACATTGATGTAATACCATAAATACTGTTCGTCATCTACATGTTAGAAATTAAAAAAAAAAGAATATTATTTTACCTATGAAAATAGAAAAATAAGTAGTGCCAGGCAAATTGTACGAGTAGGTATACAATTAGAATTTACGTAAATAAATTCTAGAGCTTCTCTGTACAGCTTCAGATCTACTAAGTTTCTTAGTTGAATTTTTAGACATTGTCCCGTTAGTTACAATTTTCGTGTCCAAAAGCATGAATTTTGCTAAACATCGTAATTTAGTAGCCGTAAACAACAGTAAAGTAAACCTCCTCTCACCACATACGAAAAAGCTTGTAAAAAAGGTAAATTTACTGGAAAGGTCACACTGTTTGAGTGAGTTGTTGAAACGCCTAGTTTGTTCATCGTACTAATGAGCTAAAGTAGGGTTCGCATAAAAATATACTAGTTACTACTCTTATACGGAGTGACTACGAATTGATCAATCTCGAGTTATGATCTAGAATGTGGTTGTGCTTGTCTTTAGGAGCAACTTTTAATATCTATCTATCTATCTATCTATCAGCCGTAGGACGTCCACTGCTGGACATAGGCCTCCACTAAAGATCTCTAATAAGACCGGTTGGTTTCATACTTGTAATATCGACAAACTCTAAGCCGCAATAATTATTTTTCGCAAAAAATGGCAAAACCGCCTTCCATCATGTACAAAATTCGGATATTTCGCTCGAATTGCGTTTATTATTGTTGATTTTTTCGAAAACTGCTCAGCTGATTTCTGTAAAATTTAAATGGGACCACTTTGGGAGTTTACCCTTTCGGACTAAAAAAGATATTTTCGATTCGGTTCACAATTAGCGAAATTATCGATGAACACACCTACACAAAAAAAAATTTAAAAATTCACACACACGAACATAGAATATCCTTCTTTTTGGAAGTCGGTTAAAAAGAAATTGTTGCAAACAAAGAGTTCGTTGAACTTCAATAAAATGTACCTTTTATATGGAGCAGTTGATTTTTGCTTCGTTATTTCGTAGCTGACCCTGTAGTAAAAGTTGTTAGCAATTATGAGCATAACTCCATCCTTGGGTATTGCTTATAAATTCGGAGACTTTAAAGCACAGACTTCTAAATACAGAAGTCTGTGCTTTAAAGACGCAGATTGAATATGACTTTGTTTTTCCTTTTGTTTGTGTTTCGGCAATTCCTTCCCCATTTGTGGCCTGATTTGTGTAGTTTTTTAATAGTAGAGCAGGGCACAAAGTCCGAAGAACGGATAGCCGATGGGGATGTGAAGTTCTCGAAGACCACGTACCAGCGATCTTAGCGTAGGACGTCTACCGACTAGGTGGACTGACGATATAATCAAGAACGCAGGAACACGCCAGCTGAAGGCCGCTTCCAACCGATCTTATTGGAAATCCATAGGGGAGGCCTATGTTCAGCAGATGACGTCGTACAGGTGATGGATGGATTTTTTAAACGGCTATCAAAATATTTTTGGTAAACATTTTTTAGCGCCTAAAGTATAAATAGCAATAATCTCAATAAAATTTAGTCAAAAGGATTTGCTTATATAATAAGCCCGATCATAGAAGCGCCAGCGTAAATTTAATAGCAACGTAAAAAGCGTTCTCTCTATCGAATGTCTAAAGTGAAAAAGAAACAGAACTATGCTAATTAGCTAATATAATTACGCTGGCGCCTCTGTAATCGGGCTTATTCTCCTCTTCTGAAGTTGGTGAAAAATATTTTTACATACGACGCCATTTTAATTTCTCGTACAAACACCTACAAACACATATGTATTCAGGTGTATAGTGCCTGCAGAATTCGTCCTAAATAAACATTCACAGTTCACAATCCGAAAAGGAAAAAACTTTAATATTCAGTGTAACACATAAACCTTATATTATCGTAAAACAAATAAAAAGCTACATTTTTGTAGAATTTTTAAAACATTTTGCCATATTGCTTAGAAAAGCACAGGCTGCCTCCGTTCGTTTTGGAAACACGGTATTCTGTTATTTTTAAACTTTCGCGATTTGAACATGCATTATCATACTACTATACGGGACTTATCGCGCAATAAAACTTGAGATATGAGCTAATTAAGTACCTGTTTTTCTCCTCCCGACGTTTTTTTTTTCCTTCCACGGTATTCTGTCATAGAGGCCAGTAGTGGACGACTTATAGCTAAAACCACGTTAATATTATTACCGTGCTAAAACGATGAAATAAATATATTATACTTACCTACAATAATTGCTCGCTAAAAAGTAAGTTCGTATAGGCGTGGCTATCCCTGCTGTGTGAGTTTTTTAAGCCACCTGAGAAGGCCTCTGACGTAGAAAAACTGTAATAATTATTTTTCCTAAAAAATGGCGCCACTGACTTCCATCGTCGAATAGTTTGAACGAAACTATATGGCATCCATGTATATTACTGTTAATTAATAAAAATGCAGATCAGCATATCCCGTTAAAATTTAAATCGATCTATTTAAATTTTAATGGTATTCCCTATCAAATAAAAAACATTTTTTTATATCGGTTCACAATTGGCAAACGTACGCAAAAAAAAAAACATACAGTCGGACATAGTAATAACATCCTCCTTTTTGGAAATCGGAAAAAAATAATCTGCTCGTAATTTAAATTTCTCTTTTAAAGAACATTTTTTATAATATAAAGAACATTTTCTCGTACCGTACTGAGCAAACCAACAAAACAGTGAGTAGAGTTCACAGGTTTCGTGTTGAAACTGAAACACCCCCAGCTTAGTTTGGACAGGGACTAATGGCCTACGTCAAGGCAAAAACATTGTGCAAGTTCAACACAAGTAATACATTACCTGGTTTTAGGTATTATAGCTTAGACATCAGGCAGTATGTGGTCAAACGCAAACCTATTCAGAATAAAAAATAAAAATAACGAGGTACGTGGGAAATAGTTATTTGTTATACAAGAGTGCAAAGTTGCTTTTTAACCGCGTGCTTAATTTTGATGACCGAGCAAGCGAAGGATTCTAAAATTTAGAATCCTGAGTGTTTGCGAGGAAACCAGGACAGGACAGGACTAAGTCGGATTATATGTTACGTGGCCTTCACTTGAGATTTTTTCAACCCCATCAGTCCTTCGTGCTACACCTGGCCCTGACACGCTCTGGACAATTTTTTTATTTTGAAAAAAAATTCGTGATACCAAAATTATACGTTTTTGGAATCTTATACGTACCTAAATCAATTATTCAAGTCCAACTTAATGTGATAAAAAGGTTTGAACGTAAACCTAGCCAAAGAATATAATTATAATAATAGCCTAGCAGCAAATTTTCAATATCATTCGCTGCGGTATATAAAGTTACGCGTAATAACAGGCGCTTTAAAATAATTCATTTCTTTCAAAGTTTATTCGAGGAAACAAACGTTTCAAGTCTACAATCCTTAAACCACGTTAATGATATCTTACCGTGCTTAAACGAACAACGAAAAAATGTGGAACGCTTTGCCTAAGTCTGTCTTTCTACTAGAAAAGTAAAACGTAAGTATATTCTTATCCCGAGTAAATAAATATCTCAGGGTAAGCGTGCTAGGTACCTAGAATGTACGTATATCTGCTTATTATCGCTGTGTATAAGATGCAAACCTGTTCCATATTTAAAAAAAACGGGTGTATTTCTAAACGATAGACATATTTTTTTAACCGACTTCTAAAAAGAAGGAGGTTCTATGTTCGTATCTATCATTTTTGTTTTTGTTTGTTTATGTAAAAAATGTTCATCGATAATTCCGCCATTTGTGAACCGAATCGAAAAATTATTTTTTAGTTCGAAAGGGTATCTGCCTTTTGTGAACCTAATCGAAAAAATATTTTTTTAGTTCGAAAGGCTATACGTACTCCCGAGGTAGTCCCATTTAAATTTTAAAGAATTCGGCTGATCCGTTTTTGAAAAATCAACAATAATGTAAACAATTCGAGGGAAATATTCGAATCTTGTACACGATGGAAGGCGGTTTTGCCATTTTTGCGAAAAGTTTAGATTTTACTGCTTTTTTTCCGCAATTTCACGGAAGTTACATAAATTATCTTTATCTACACTAACGTTGTAACATTCTACTTATGTTTCCAATATTTGACTTATAATGACTACTGTTATAGCACAGACAACAAAACACTCAATTTAAGCAATTTCAAATGATGGCAAATGATGTTATAATATCCACATCGATATCGTAAAATCTCATTATAACATCGATAAAACGCGACCAATTAACCTGGCGAGCCTTATGTCAAAATCCTCATACAAGTTGTATAAAATTTTGATATTAGGCTGGCTTTTGAAAACAGTTGGGTTATACGTGAAAACTTCGTCGAAACTACTAAACTTACATACACAAAACTCTTTGGTAAGATCTTGTGCCAATGAAATAAAAAAAGAACAACAGCGCGCGGTCGCTCCTGATTGGCCCTGCGCACGCAGCTGCACTCTCATTGGTTAGATTTTAATGGCGGCAAGTTCACTGTGACAATACACGTACGCGTGAATTTAATGTTTCGCAATGCGTTTTGTTTTTAAAATACAAATTAAAAGAGTGTAGATAAAGTAGTGTATGCAACTGCATATAACACAGGTATTAAAACACTCGTTACTATTATGGAACTCGCTGCGCTCGTTTTTAACTCACACTCGTGTTTTAATACCCTTTGTTATATGACAGTTGCATAAACTACTATTAAAGGTGAGTTGAGTACACTTGTCTGCCGTCTACAGGTATAGATCGCATTAGACTCAGAATAAGAAAAAACAGCATTAGACACCATGAGGCAGGTAAGAAAAGACATTGGTCTGTCAATGACCTATGACTGGTCATCAACAAATTCGCGCATTTGAAATTTTTATTCGAACAAAACGAAAAAAAAATTCTAAACTTCAAAGTCAAAGTCTCTTTATTTGTAGACACATAACATGTTCTTGAAATCGTCCGACAACAATGCTTTAATTTTTTTATTTTATAGCCGTGGTGGTCTAGTGGTAATGACACCCGCCTTACAAACGTGAGGTCGTGGGTTCAAACCCGGTCCCGTACCAATGAATTCCTTGGAATTTATGTACGGAATTTCACACCACTGGCTTTTCGGTGAAGGAAAAACATCGTGAGGCAACCTGCATACGTCCGTAGAAGAAATTCGATGGCGTATGTGAATCCACCAACCCGCACTGGGCCAGCGTGGTGGATATGGCCCAATCACCCTTCGTGGGTAGGTCTACGTCCTGCAGTGGACAATAAAAAAGACTGGTACAACAATGCTTTAATAATACACTTACAGAGTTATAATATTTCTTAAAAACTAAAATTAATTTTAAAACACACTTAAAAAAAACCGGCCAAGTGCGAGTCGGACTCGCGCACCGAGGGTTCCGTACAAACCTGCAAGGTTTACAAAGTTCGTTCATTACGACAAAAAAAGTAATAAGTTTATATTTATTAAAAAATATATATTTTGTAATGTAACTAAAAATTTAAGGTTTTCGGAATTTTTCCTTTATGTGTGCTATAAAACGTTGCTTCATGCCAAATTTCAAGATTCTAGGTCGACTGGAAGTACCCTTTAGGTTTTGATTCCCTTGCGAGTACTTGCGAGTTTCAAAATATGCAGCTTAAATTGCTGTTTCTTTTGATTGCGTTGACATAGAAGTTTGATATTGTTACAGCTTAAAGGTATTATAGACTTGAGTATTTGGTATGAATTTCAATTTATACCTCTACGCGTTTATGAGGAAATGGGTAGTAAGGTTAAAATTATTAAAAAAAAATATATTATGTGATGTAACTAAAAATTTATGGTTTTCGTAATTTTTCCTTTATCTATGCTATAAGACGTTGCTTCGTACCAAATTTCAAGATTCTGAGTTCACGGGAAGCACCCTGTAGGTTTTGATTCCCTTGCAAGTGTCGAAAATTTGCGGCATAAACGGCTGTATCTTTTGATTGCGTTGGCTTAGAAGTTTGATTTTTTCACAGCTTCAAGGGACAGTAGACCTGAGTAATTGATATAAATTTCAGCTTCATACCTCCACGCGTTCCTGAGAAAAAGGGTCTTGACAGACGGACAGACGGACAACAAAGTGATCCTATAAGGGTTCCGTTTTTTCCTTTTGAGGTACGGAACCCTAATTATCAAAATACAACAAATTAAAATTAGTAAATAGAACAAAATTAATACAATACAAGCAAAAAATTAATGTCAGTGTCATTTAAGGTGACAATTTGGATGTCAACAGGTACAGGTAGCATTAAAGCACGGTACGTTTTCGTTATCAACGATAACATAATAGGTATTTATAGTTACGTTATCGGCAACAGTATGTTAATATGTAATATACATAAGACGCTTACAAAGAATCTACTTTTGGACATTAAGACGTCATCTCGCACAGTTAATCTATCTATTTAATACTTTTTAGGGTTCCGTACCCAAAGAGTAAAAACGGGACCCTATTATAATAAGACTTCGCCGTCCGTCTGTCTGTCGGTCTCCAGGCTGTATCTCATGAACCGCTATAGCTAGAAAGCTGAAATTTTCACAGATGATGTATTTCTGTTGCCGCTATAACAATAAATACTAAATATATCATCCATCCATCCATCAGCCAAAGGACGTCCACTGCTGGACATAGGCCTCTCCTATGGATCTCCAATAAGACCGGTTGAAAGCGGCTTGCATCCAGCGCGATCCTGCGGTCTTAATGAGGTCATCCGTCCACCTTGTGGGTGGACGTCCTACGCTGCGCTTGCCGGTACGTGGTCTCCACTCGAGAACTTTTCGACTCCACCGGTCATCAGTCCTCCGCGCTATGTGCCCTGCCCATTGCCATTTCAACTTGCTAATCCGTTGGGCTATGTCGGTAACCTTGGTTCTTCTACGGATCTCCTCATTTCTGATTCGATCTTGTAGAGAAACTCCGAGCATAGCCCTCTCCATAGCTCGTTGGGCTACTTGGAGTTTATTAATTAGGCCCATGGTAAGAGACTACTAAATATAGAATTAAAATAATATTTAAGGGGGGCTCCCATACAAAAAATCTAATTTTTTTTGCCGTTTTTCGCTCGATATCACTAATGGTAACAGGTGGATGCTTGAAATATTCACAGAATATTTAGCTGCATGCTTACTTTAATTTTAAATAATCAAATTAAAATAAAATAAATATTTAAGGGGGCTCCCATACCGTACGGAACCCATTATGCGCGAGTCTGACTCGTACTTGGCAGTTTATTTAAATAATATGATCACCCAGTGAACAACGGTCTTTTAACTTTACATACAGAATTATTCAGATAGAAATAAGTCTCAAGAGAGTGATTTAGATCATTACTATAAACTGCATTTACTATAGAGCCCATCGGGAATTCGAGACAAACAATCTAAATATTTTTCACAAAAAATGGCATGACATGAAATAAAAGTTATAAAAAAAATACAAAAACACTTAAAAAAGTTGTTTATCCATTAACCCGAGATGAATTATTAATGAATAATAAAATTCTCACAGATCTATGGAGACTTGGTCAGCCATGCCAGCTAACCTAAACTAACTTCTCAGCTTAGCTCGGGGTTCGCAAATCGCATTGCCTTAGATTAAATATAAAAAAATATATATAAAAAACGTAAAAAAAGATGTCTATCCATTGACCCGAGATGAATTATTAATGAACAATAAAATTCTCACAGATCTATCTAACTTCTCAGCTTAGCTTAAGGTCCGCAAATCGCATTGCCTTAGAATTCCTAGATGCAATGCTATGTCAAAATCTTTAATTCATTGATAAGGTCTAATTTTGTTTGAACTATAGCAAACATTTTAGACTAAACCGGTATCTATCTCAGCCGTCCTTGAAGCTTAATATCTGAACAAGTTTTGAGATGTATTGACTTAAGATCTACATATTATTATTTTTAACTCGAATATAAATTACGAAACGCGTGGCTATATGATATAGATAAGAGAACTGTTTTGTAAAGACAACAATGAGTAGAATACGACTTCGTCTGTTGTGTTCCCCAATTTAAATATACCTATTAGAACAAAGTAGGAAACTTTATAAACAAACAAAAAAGGCACGGAAGTAGCATTACGTGTTCATGGAATACGACAATAAATTCAAAGCAGAAGCTAACACAATGGAAGACCTTAACATCAGTGAAGTGAACAAACAAAACACGGTCAAAGGACATGTCACCTACGATGATGTGCTGTCTTCGGCTGGAGAAATTGGCAGGTACCAACTACTCCTCGTTATTTCGATGGTGCCTTTCTATTTCTTTGGAGTCTGTGTATATTTCTCGCAATTATTCATAACTGAAGTGCCACCAAATCACTGGTGCTTGGTCCCAGAACTGGATAATATAACCGCAATTGAGAGAAGAAATCTCGCTATCCCAAAAAATAATGATAGTTACGGATACTCACATTGTGAAGTTTTTGACGCTAATTGGACTGAAGTAATAGCAACTGGAAATATACCAAATGATACAGCTGTAGTACCGTGCCAAAACGGTTGGGAGTTCAATAGAACAGAGATTCCTTATCCCACAATTTCATCTGATTTGGAATGGGTTTGCGAAAAGAAAAGCTACCAGGCTACGGCACAAGCGATATTTTTTACTGGATCTATCGTTGGTGGAATTTTGATCGGCTGGCTAGCAGATCGATTCGGAAGAGTACCTGCAACAGTAGCTAGTAATCTACTTGGATGCATCGGGGGAATTACTAGTACTTTCACCACGACATTCTATCATTTTGCCATTTGTCGATTTATCATGGGCATGGCGTTCGATACTTGTATGATGATACCTTACCTCATTGTCCTTGAATACACAGCTCCAAAATACAGAAGTATAGTAGCTAATTCATCATTCGCCGTTATCTTCTGTTTTTTTGCAACATCGTTCCCTTTCTTGGCTCTTGCTTGTGGACATTGGAAAATGTTATCGCTGGTGACGAGTGTACCTTTAGCGCTTGCTGTATTGACACCGCTATTCTTCCCCGAGAGCCCGAGATGGCTCCTTACCGAAGGCCGAATTGATGAAGTTATCTCTAGAATTCGAGTGATTGCCAAAATCAATCGAAAAAAATTGTCAACTGACATGATAAACCAATTCAAAGAGACGTGTCAGAAAGATGAAACAAATGATCGTGTGAGTATTTTTGACTTATTGAAGAGACCACTGCTGAGAAGAAATATGATTTTAGTGTGTCTACTTTACATGACTGGCCTCATCGTATTCGATTGTCTATTCAGAAATTTAGAACAGCTAAAATTTAATTTCTTTCTGTCATTTGCTGCAAGTGGTGCTACAGAGTTACCTTCGATGTTACTATGTGCTTTTATAATGGATATTCTTGGGAGGAGATGGTTGACCGCCGTGATGTTTACAATTAACTGCATTGCATGTATTACAATTACTTTTGTGGCTGACGGAATACCTTCTCTATTGTGTGCGGTTGTTGCAAGATTTGTTATAAATATGTCTGTCAGTACAACGATACAGTGGTCAGCTGAGTTGCTTCCAACACCTGTGCGAGGCTTAGGAGTATCAATTGTGATAATTAGTGGCAATGTGGCTATGGTGACGTCCCCCTACATTACTCTGTTGAAGTATTACTCTCAGTGGCTACCATTTGTCGTAATGGGTGGCTTAGCAGGAGTCGGTGCAATGATCGCTCTAATGCTCCCAGAGACAGCTAGAACGGAACTGCCAAGTAATTTTGATGAAGCGGAAAATTTAGCAAGAAATCAAAAACTATGGAAAATATTTAGCGTAAAGTCTACGAAAACTGGTACAGAAGGTTGTGTTAATCCTAGTTATTCATGATAAGCTGATACAAGTTTTGGTGGAACTTTCTACGAGAGTGTTTTTTTTTCTTTTTTGATTTCAATGGTTGTATGATTTTCTAATAATAGTTCAACATGTATTTAAATTTATCTACATAAGTTTTAACGAGCATTTGAGTAATGTTCGGTACTTAAGTAGGCAAATTTGACAGACCTTTGTGTTATTCGACCGGCATGAAATTACGTACATATCCGTACGCAGAGGTACGAAGTACTATTTTGTCTTTGACATGTGAATTATAATTGTCGAATAAAGAAAAAGACAAAACACGGACTAAGTACTCCGAAGTGATTCTCTAAGGCGGTACCTATACAGGTATACCTAACACTGCCTAAGATTTATTATTTTGAGCATTAAAAATTCATCTTTTGAGAGCCTTAAAATTTCATAAAGTATCTCAAAACTTGACTGATAACTTGTATAAAATCCATTATCATTTCTGTTATTTGACATCTTCCAGAGTTGCTTAGCTTTCAAAAGTTCCCAAAGTTGGGATTTTGTTAAATATCTTTATGAAGTTCGTAAAGTTTTGAAACGAGTCCCGAGTAAATTGTAATTTAGAAACAACAATTTAGAATAGATATTTGAAACTTTAAAATATCTAGAGTAAATAATAATAATAATATAATATAATATAATAATATAATATAATAATATAAGTAAAATCATCTCTCATCTCACTAGGAAAGAAAATATAATAAGGTAACATGAAAAATAAATGTTTACTCAAGATTTGTGATTGGGTGTTTACATTAAGCCTTTTTTAATTATATTTCCATATATTTATTGCTAAAAATAGACGAAGTATCTACAGCCTCACACGGTACACAAGTTGCTTCCGACCGGTTTTTCTGGAAACTTAGAGATCTTTGTCCAGAAGTTGATGTCCCGCGGTTTAAACATAATACCACAACCACTTTGATACCACAAAAGTAACGGAAATGAAAAATACACAAAAAGGGTACAAAAGGCGATCTTATCGGTAACAGCGACCTCTTTCAATAATTTTAAATTTTTAAGTCTTTTTAATAAGCAATTTTAATTCCTATGAGAAGAAAGCTTGAAGCTTACACATTTGTTCACATGCGCTTTCCGATAAATCTCAATCCGTCAATCTATATGTTTTCTAGCTCTTATGTTGGTAAACATGTTAGTACTACAACGCTGAAGTTAACAGACCTACCTTGCAGCTCTATAATGAACATAAGTACCGTGATATAGGAATCCAATAAAAACATTTTTATGTGAAATGTAGCCAAGACTAAATCACAGTTCATACTATCAAAAAGTTGTCAGATCTCACGTAAAGCCAAGCTTCTAACTCTACACGCCTTACTCTACAAGTCCTTACTCCACAAACTCTACACCTTGGTCAATATAATTATGTGACTTGGCCGATGTACGACGATCTCCTAAATTTATTAGCTCTATTGTTGTTTGCCACTAAACATCTAGGTAACGACTTAGACTTTGACCATTAGAAAGTACATTTTATAATTCTATTTTAATTAAGCGATTAAGTTGTAAGCTCATATATTAATTAAGACCTTAAATGTACACTTAGTAGCAATAAAGAAATATGAATAATGAATGTGAGTATTGAACTGAGCCATTTCAACAATCATGATTCTACTAACTGAGTACCGACTGACATGTGTGAATAACCATACTAGGTAACATTGAAAGTTGTAAAATAGGCTAGATCAAATCAATTAATAAAAAAAAAAATACTAAGTTTGAAAATATAGCTTTTTAACTATTTAAAGAGGTACAAAACATCCTTATATATTACGATTTAAAAATTTGACGGCAATTTTAAAATGGCGTGTTATCGTTTCTTTGAACTTCGCGCACGAAAATTTTCAGCGCGCATTTTCTTGGGACCTACGATTTCTATGTTTATTTTTTCTTAAAATCATTGACTTTGTTTAATATTTCACGTGAAAGTCCTGTCTCTAATCAGTGATACAGGCTAATTTAACCGAGGTGTGATTATTGTAATCTCAATGATGGTTCTCGTCAAATGTGTCTGTTAACATTGACCATTCAATATAAAATCAATGCTATGCGCGGTATGCGCCCCATATAAAACTCCGATAAGAAATTGATATACTATAAGATTTGAAAAAGGTGTAGAATTGCTATGAGTTAAATACGAAAAATCTTTTGCTAATGTTTAGCTGGAAGGAAGCACTGCGCTGGATAGGTACCCTATAATTTGACTAAACGACAAAAATGCCGTACTGGGGTGTAGGCCTGCTGGCTCTCCCAGTGGTGCCGTCGAATACAACTGTAACAAACCTCAGATGGTTTGATCGTCCACATCTGAGTAATTAGGCATAGGAATAAGGCATTCTTGTAGGTCAGGAGTATCTCACATGAGGTTATAATTCTTTCTAATGTTATCTAAAGAAACTTTCCATTCAAATGATTTACAAACAAGCAGGAAAATAAATACATTTTAGAAAAGCAACAGAACTTCAATCTAGGTATGAAAACTCTTTGCAGAAATTGAGAATTTAAAATAAGAGAAAAAAAAGAACAGAGATATTTTGACGGGACGGACAGCAGGGACTTCACTTGAGAAAATTGTAGGAAAATGTTGGAATATTTCATTTTTTAGGATATTTTTAGTTTTGTACCGCAAGATTCAGAGAAAGGAAGAGCAGAGAAGAGTTTACTAACTAGGAGAATTTTGATCCTGGTCTAAAAAGTGAAAGTTTGAAGAAAATTGTTTTCTATCGAAGGACGAAGATGTTCCTGGAGGATTTGGTTTCGTATAATAGTATCACTATTTAAATATATAAGTGTCAATGTAGATATAGAATATGATATGCGGATAATATTCCGTCCTGATCAGCACTGCATTGGACTACTGGATGATTTACTATTGAATTACTGTACAAATAGACATCAGAGGTAAAGAGGAGGTCTATCATAGAAAGAAAGCCTATATCCGCCTTACTGAAACGATGTGGTATGGAGGATTCTCACACGTATCTATTCTTTTATGAGTATGAACGAGTTGCTTACGACGCTACGCTACACCACAGAAACAAGGCAATATTATCTACTCTGACCTGTTGCGGGATGATAAATACGCATACATCTTCAGGTTCCTATGGCGGTCTTGCATAAGTTGACTTACGATGTTTCCTACTCTATAGAAGTACTAGTATGTTACTGACGAAACTATCCCTCATTGAGCATTTACTCACGAGAAGAAGATAGAAGCTTCTAACTCTCGCCCTTTATGATTCTATGTATGAATTACAAATGTTTTAATTATTTGTCTTTTTCAGCTTCGACTATTTGTGAACATAAAATCCTAAGATATTATATTCTATGCGGATTGAGAATCTCCAGAAATTGAGAAATTTCCAGACATGACGTGCTTTACCTACTCGTACAATTTGCGAAGGACAGAGTGTTCATAGATAAAATGTCATTTATTTATATTATGGGGATTGAAGAGTCGACTTTTGCTATATCTTATTATTGCTACATCTCATTATTTTAATACTAGCCGTAAGTGCTACTCGATCAATGCTGTATTTTCATTAGTGTGCAGAACTCTTGAAGCCAGATAGAGCTTGGGCCAGTGTTTCTCATTTCCGAAATGGAGGGATTTCCCGTGTCCGTATAAGAGTGTAAATTCTGATCACTTTGAAATAAAGCTATTGATAGCTTATTGATTTTAATATTATTTTACAAGGCGAAGTCGATTCTCGAACCTTTATTTATAGTAATCTTGGAGCTTTTCTAGAGAACACTCTGGATTTCATGCAAGTTTTATGATTTTCCTGACTTTATGAAGTGATGTAGATAAGATGACTGATCTTAGACTGACACACTTGCGACTCCTGGTTTTCTTTCCTGCTTTCTTTTTCCAGGATGGCGTTAGATTTACGAAAGCAGAGTAGAGTCATTTTTCATGGTTTTCAGCTCTCTCGAGCGCCATGACTAAATAATCAGAGATAAACATAAAATAAAATAAATCTCTGATACCTAAATAAAATTCAATAAATTTAAAATATTAAAATTAATTGTCAGAAATAAATCAATACTATTCTTTCTGGCATTCATTTCTTTTATTATATTCGTAGTTTGATAATTACATTAGTTCAATAATAGAGTTTCTTTGTTCTAGATTACTAGTTTAATGATTTTCAATCTCATCTCATGTCTAATATTTTCTTATGCAACTAAATCAATATTTTATACCTAGCTTTATTGAAGCTTATTAATATTCAAAAATATTCTAAATAAACTCCATATAAAACAGAGAAGCTCTAGAATCATTATTTCTAAGTAGCTCTTGAGGCATTAGTTAGGTACTTTATTTCACTCTGAGATTAGTAATATACTTGCAGGATCATAGAAACTCAAAATAGGTAAAACATAGGGTTTTCGTTCTGAACTTAGGTAATCTATTAGGCAGGTATTTCGAATCACCTTTACCTAGGGTTTATGCGGTCTATAACGCAGGGTCTATCACAAGACGAACACTGGCCAAACTAACGTATAATTAGGTAAATAAACTAGATGATTAAGATAGGAATCTCACAGCAGAAAACTAATAAAGCAGACGGCGCTAGGTGAGAATTATTACGTTGTGAACTTAAGAAGTTCAAAAATGATAGTATTCATATCTTATTATTTATCTATACAAATAGTAAGCTGAGATCTTATTGAATATCTGTATCGATATTTCATGCCTTCTAAATATCTTAGGATATTTCTTTAATGAGGTTCAATTTATAATTTGTTCACAATCAAGTGGAATCAGGACGCATAGCTAGTTTGACATAAAGCTAGGATTCATTGAAAGAAAATGAAGTTTCTTCAATCATTTTATCTGACATTTTATTTTAGACAGGTTTCTTAAAATAGTTTCAACTCTTCCTAGGTTTCATTCATGAGGTTAATTAGGCAGGCTAGGCTAGGTTTGTTACAATTTGGTGCTGCGACCAGGATTAGGAATCGAAACGATTCGTTTTATCATAAAAATAGGTTTAAAATATTTTCGTGATAATAGAACACTGAAATCTTACACTGTAGAAGTAGCGTATGTGACGTCATAATTGCGAGAAAAGACAGGGGATATATGCTTTTACCAAGGAAAAAACGAGACAGAACTTCTAATCGTGCATCTCTTTTCCATGACCCATTTTTTTCACTGTCACAACATTAAACTTGTGACAAAAAGTACATGAGCTGTCAAGTGATGCGTGTTTTGTGTAAGATTAAATAAAAAATTGTGAATTGTTGTGAATTTCGGTGTGCTTTTTATGAGAAATAGACTCCATTATCCAAAAAAGTTAAAAGTATGGTTGGATGCAGCGTGTTAGGTTGCCAAAGCCGGAGTGAATACAAAAATCCGGAAATATCATTTCACACGTAAGTAGTGCTTTCCTTACTTTGTTTACATCGTGTAATTGTAATATTTAAGTATTTTATTCACTGTTAATTGATAATTACGTGGTTTTCCATTATTTAATAGGCAATTTCCTCGAAATAACGCTAATTTAAAATATTATAACCTATAAATATTGCTAGAAGAAATGTTGCCGTAAAATGTGTCTAGTTTTACCCTACTTTTAGGGAAAATTTTGTGAGGTCGAAATCATAATAAAATTTTATTAATTACAGTTTCCCCTTGGATCAATTTAAACGTGTTCAGTGGATTCAAGCTACTGGGCGCAAAAATTGGCAACCAAGCAAATTTGCAAAAGTTTGCTCATTGCATTTTGATACGACGCAAATTGTAATCAAAAAGAAAAATAAAGGCCTTGTTTTCGACGCAGTTCCATTTAAAAGTGTACACGTGAGTACCGACCGATGTAATTTTTTTTTAGTTTGTTAATATTAAATTACTTTGTTATTTGCGAAAAATTTAGCAGTTTCAATTTTCAAAGGGTCTTTTTTGTTTCTAGTTATCACCTGAGACGCAGACCACGGTAGAAAAACATGATCCAAAAACAAAACATGTTCCATGTAAAAAGGTAAAATAAATTTTCGGTTCTATAAATTTTTTACACATTAAAGATGGCGAATTCAATATCAGACAGCTGTTTTCCCTCACGAGCTGCTTTAGTAGCGAGCGCACCGAGCGCCATCTAGCTGCTAGTACCTAAATAAAACTATTAACTTTGTCATTGCATTTACAGTTACAAACGTCTGAGCCGCAAGCGACGACCTCAAAATGAGGGGAAGCACTTACACCAAAACGCCAACTAGAAGAACATGCCTTGAGGCTGGCAGTCAAAGTCAACGGACTTAGTTACTTTAAAAAAAGCACATCCCTTCCCAACGTCGTTACAGCAGTAACAAAAAAAATGCTTGGCAAGGAAATTTTTCAAAATTTAAGTCCGTATAAAGGAGCAAACTCCTATGGACAACCATATTATCATGCTTGTTAAAGCTATAAGCTACAAATATGTTGAAGTTAGGATACATCACATGAATAAAATGGCTTGCGAAAAAGAAGAAAACATAAGAAATTTTAATAACAAAATGGTATTATTCAAAGGACAATAAAATGTCATATAATAAATTAATAATATTTAAAAATACCAAATTAATATTAAATTAATCATACAAATTATACTTAAGCATTGTTCTTTTTTTTCCAAATATTACTCCCCCCCCCCATCCTTTTCCCCTATTACATACAAGAATTCTACTTTCTTACTTGTTTTAACGCCTTCAACATCAAATTGTAGAATAATTCCCTGTTTTCTCGTGGAGCCACTATGTTGTCCCACTGGTGGGACCACGAGGGAGTTTTTCTCGTGGTCTCACTGGTCCATTTTGGTACAAAATATGACAATCCGTCACTGGCACTAGGTATAGGACAAATCAGGAAATATTTTATTGTATTTAAGTACAAAGCAAAAAAAAGAGACTTACACGGTGAATCTGAAGTAATTTTAAAATTACTTACCTACACGAAATATTATCACGTGCCAAACATAATATGAAATAGCCGGGTAATTTAATTCATGTAGTGGAAACACCGACAAAAATCTATAGCTTTCTAAAAGAGGCACACAAACACTACTTCTACAGAGTAGATATTCTAAGTAATAGAATATAGTCGGAACTCATAAATATTTGATTTGTTAGTTTAACTTTGTTTAGGCAAGTCAATTCAGGTTTGTTATAGGACTGTGTTCAGTAGTCAGACTATCTGAACACAATTTGTTGCTGTGAAATGGAGACGATGGTGATTCGAAATTTGTAGGTTAGTGATAACTAGGGTTACGTAAAATTTAAATCGCGAGTTCATTAGACAAGGTAAAGAATATCTCATCAATTTTCAGGTTAATCATTATCTTAGGGTATTAACAGATTAAAACGTTGGGGGGTGATTTGTTAAAAAAAAAAAGACTGTAAGCAAGCATTTTTTATCATGAGTAATTATTTCGTTCAGGTTTAAAAAAAAGGGTCTAGCCAAGAATCATTCGTCACTCATGTATTGTGTTTGTAGTAAATATGGTAAAGTAGTTTAGTGTTTATAACATACTTTATTGCTTCATGTATGTGTATAGCTTGAATAATTGTAGATGGTAAATATTTTAAATTTATAATAAAGATATGATGAGTAATTATACAGACAAAGCAAAGTATATTATTAATATTTTAAATAAGGAAACGCAGGGAGTTGGTTCGGTTATATAATTTTATTACAGACTTGAAAACCGGGGGTAGAGTACACTTAACAATTTTAACTTACGACTTTGTAAGTCAAAGTAATAAAATGTGAAATATTTTTCATTGATAGAGATTCAATTTAGTAGGTTACAAAAATCAAAAATCAAAAAATATTTATTTAAGACAACAACGGTTAAACGATTACGGAATGACTTTGATTTTTTGGACATTGTATTTTACTACTTTTACCACAGGAAGTTAGCAAGTAGATCAATTTAATAATTCAATCTAACAAACAGGCTGAACTAAATTCCATATAAATTGCATACAGGAAAATTAAAGATGGGAATATGTTATAAAATAAACATAGGGTTAATGTGTAGTTGCATTAATTGGGATTGCATAAATATTTAGAGGTCTATTTTTCTTGCATCAAAAATATAATGGTTCGAATAGTAGACAATAATTAGCATTCGGATTGCATCATTATATCAAAGTTATCTAACAGTGAAAGATACGTTTAAAAATGTATTTTTATTGGAAATTTATCAGTTCTAGTTTGAGATTAAGATTTTATAATAATTTTAGTTAAATAAGATGATTTGGGAGATAAGGTAATTTGTCAGATTAGTATCTGGAAAGGCGTAAAGAAGGGAAGTTTAATTTAATTGTTTAAATAAGTAGAGTAAAATGGGAATTCTAAACAGGGGGTTGTATCACCAAATAATTGGTCAGTTAATAAAAAAAAAGAAAACAACTGGGCTTAGTAAATAAAATCAATCAAATAAACTAAGACTCAGTAATACAACATGAATTCTAAAAAAAAAATAGTAGTAATTTATGTGAATAGGTATCTATTTTCTAACTTTGCGTGCGTTTCATTTACAATGGCTTTTACTATCAGGAAAGTTGGTGGTCAAACGCAGACTTTTTGATTTTTAAAAAAAAGGGGACGAATAATTTGAGCAAATAAAAGATAGATTTATAAATTAAAGCAAGGAAATTCTAGTCAGGGGGGTGAAACATTTTCTCAATCTTTTCAGATAGTAGGTAAACATTATTATTATTCTTAGACATCAGTTATAATCAATGTAAATAGGTGGTAGCTAAATCATCAGCGATTATTCAGTCTAAATAATCAGGTAAACTGTAATAGTTAATGCACTTAAAGTGAGTAAAGTAGGCTGGGTTTTTAAATGGTCGATCATCAATCAAATCAACTCTTGTTGTTAGCGTATCTTTTACTGATTAGTTATTTACTAAACGGATTAAAACATAGCTGTGAGGATATTTGATTTAAGATATGTCAGTGTACGCTAAAGTTAGTAAATGTAACGCAATAACATAGATTTAAATTTGTTATGCTGTTAGAAGTGAGCAATGATGCTGAAAACTAAACTAAATAAATCAATAAATAGTTTTCTTCATCTCAAATGAAATTAAAATTCAGTTGTATACTTTTGCTAGATTTTTAGGAATCAACTACATCAAGATAAGAAAACTGAATATCATTAGGAAATAAAAATAACATTTCATTTGGAAAAAAAAACCTTGCAAAATAACAATCAAGTTCATGTAAAATTGAAAAACTGATTTCAAATGTTCATTAAAGAATTCAAAGATGATTTGCTGGTTTGAAGGAAGTAGAGTATAAGCTTGATGGATTGGCTGAACTTACGTTTCAAATATTTATTCAATTTCAAAAATTATACGCGTGGAGATATGTCGGGATTCGAGTAGGTAGAACTCTCATGGCCAAGCAATGCCGCGCCAGGAATTGGTTTCTCTAACCATATGGAAGAGATCCTTTCCACTAGTAGAGTGTAAATTTTACTTACTTGGAAACTTGGGCATATTGACACATTATTATCTAGTTCAATTTTGTTAGTGTGTGAAGCCATTCTAAAAGCTGAAGCTGTTATAGCTAAAAAAATATTGGAAATTAATTTTCTTTAGTGAACATTTTGTCATTTATTTGCACATCGTTAAATTAAATGAGAATACGTGAGAGTTTCTTAGGTAGATAAATGCAAGTAGGAAAGTAAGCAATATGCTGAATATTTAAAAAAAAAAAATCAGGTTAAAATTATAATTAAAAATTTAACCGAGGTTCAATTAATAATTAACCTCCAACTTGTTAATATTTTAGTAAGGACAGTGAGGTAGAAGTTTATTACGAGGGTGTGGATGTATTTTAAATATTTTACTAAGGGGTGTGATGGGGAATGTGCAAATATTGGCTCGCTTTGAGTTCAAAAGGTGATGCTACGTCGTGAAGTTGGCGTGTAGACGGTGGAAGGTGGATTTGAGAATTTTGTATTATGAAGAGCGACAGAGCGTTGATGAATTTGATGATATATTATTGTTTCATAAATTTTGCGTTTGTGAAATAGTAATGTAAAAATAATAAAGTAGAGAGTGATAGTAAAAATTAAATCAGTACAAGAGGAGCTAAACGACAATAGCATTGCTGGGATTTGAAGCGGTTTGTCAGGGTTCGAGTTTTGGCAATCACTTGAACAAATAGATCTTTATGAAGGAGTGTGGTGTTAGGAGTAGGCCAGAAGGCAATCCATCAACATAAGTTGATTTCATAAGGATCTTTCTACAAGGTAGGAAACTCTGAATTGATACACTGCACATGCTCCAGTTTATAGACAATTGAATTTAAACTATTCACTCTTGGCGGGACATTGATGCCATGCGGAATTATTTTCCTTTTTCATGGACAATTCGTGTAGTTTGAGAGGGGTGTGTTGGGAAAATCTCCGAACGGAAGATTGGTTCGCTGAGACTACTCAACATGCGACCATTCAGGTCGGTTCTACCTCAAAACAGAATTCCCTTACGAGGGCTCCGTTTCTGTCACCGAACCAGAACTTCCTTGCAGATTATAACAATTTAGTGGGGAAGGCGATTTTTCTTCATGGTAGAGATGTAATCAAACTGAGAGCAGGAGGTTTTATGACGATTATCTGTAGACTGGTTTAAAAACATTTTTGCATATTGTAGTAGGGATACATTTACATTTTAAACATGTAATTTTATTGTTGGAACTCGATTTTTGATAAATACAATTATGCACTTGATTAAATTTAAAGTTATTATAATTTTTTTTAGGAAAATTTACTTCGATTTAGATGTTTACCAACATCTTTTCATCTGCGAAAATTTTGGGGGGTGCTGTAACAAACCTCAGATGGTTTGATCGTCCACATCTGAGTAATTAGGCATAGGAATAAGGCATTCTTGTAGGTCAGGAGTATCTCACATGAGGTTATAATTCTTTCTAATGTTATCTAAAGAAACTTTCCATTCAAATGATTTACAAACAAGCAGGAAAATAAATACATTTTAGAAAAGCAACAGAACTTCAATCTAGGTATGAAAACTCTTTGCAGAAATTGAGAATTTAAAATAAGAGAAAAAAAAGAACAGAGAGATTTTGACGGGACGGACAGCAGGGACTTGAGAAAATTGTAGGAAAATGTTGGAATATTTCATTTTTTAGGATATTTTTAGTTTTGTACCGCAAGATTCAGAGAAAGGAAGAGCAGAGAAGAGTTTACTAACTAGGAGAATTTTGATCCTGGTCTAAAAAGTGAAAGTTTGAAGAAAATTGTTTTCTATCGAAGGACGAAGATGTTCCTGGAGGATTTGGTTTCGTATAATAGTATCACTATTTAAATATATAAGTGTCAATGTAGATATAGAATATGATATGCGGATAATATTCCGTCCTGATCAGCACTGCATTGGACTACTGGATGATTTACTATTGAATTACTGTACAAATAGACATCAGAGGTAAAGAGGAGGTCTATCATAGAAAGAAAGCCTATATCCGCCTTACTGAAACGATGTGGTATGGAGGATTCTCACACGTATCTATTCTTTTATGAGTATGAACGAGTTGCTTACGACGCTACGCTACACCACAGAAACAAGGCAATATTATCTACTCTGACCTGTTGCGGGATGATAAATACGCATACATCTTCAGGTTCCTATGGCGGTCTTGCATAAGTTGACTTACGATGTTTCCTACTCTATAGAAGTACTAGTATGTTACTGACGAAACTATCCCTCATTGAGCATTTACTCACGAGAAGAAGATAGAAGCTTCTAACTCTCGCCCTTTATGATTCTATGTATGAATTACAAATGTTTTAATTATTTGTCTTTTTCAGCTTCGACTATTTGTGAACATAAAATCCTAAGATATTATATTCTATGCGGATTGAGAATCTCCAGAAATTGAGAAATTTCCAGACATGACGTGCTTTACCTACTCGTACAATTTGCGAAGGACAGAGTGTTCATAGATAAAATGTCATTTATTTATATTATGGGGATTGAAGAGTCGACTTTTGCTATATCTTATTATTGCTACATCTCATTATTTTAATACTAGCCGTAAGTGCTACTCGATCAATGCTGTATTTTCATTAGTGTGCAGAACTCTTGAAGCCAGATAGAGCTTGGGCCAGTGTTTCTCATTTCCGAAATGGAGGGATTTCCCGTGTCCGTATAAGAGTGTAAATTCTGATCACTTTGAAATAAAGCTATTGATAGCTTATTGATTTTAATATTATTTTACAAGGCGAAGTCGATTCTCGAACCTTTATTTATAGTAATCTTGGAGCTTTTCTAGAGAACACTCTGGATTTCATGCAAGTTTTATGATTTTCCTGACTTTATGAAGTGATGTAGATAAGATGACTGATCTTAGACTGACACACTTGCGACTCCTGGTTTTCTTTCCTGCTTTCTTTTTCCAGGATGGCGTTAGATTTACGAAAGCAGAGTAGAGTCATTTTTCATGGTTTTCAGCTCTCTCGAGCGCCATGACTAAATAATCAGAGATAAACATAAAATAAAATAAATCTCTGATACCTAAATAAAATTCAATAAATTTAAAATATTAAAATTAATTGTCAGAAATAAATCAATACTATTCTTTCTGGCATTCATTTCTTTTATTATATTCGTAGTTTGATAATTACATTAGTTCAATAATAGAGTTTCTTTGTTCTAGATTACTAGTTTAATGATTTTCAATCTCATCTCATGTCTAATATTTTCTTATGCAACTAAATCAATATTTTATACCTAGCTTTATTGAAGCTTATTAATATTCAAAAATATTCTAAATAAACTCCATATAAAACAGAGAAGCTCTAGAATCATTATTTCTAAGTAGCTCTTGAGGCATTAGTTAGGTACTTTATTTCACTCTGAGATTAGTAATATACTTGCAGGATCATAGAAACTCAAAATAGGTAAAACATAGGGTTTTCGTTCTGAACTTAGGTAATCTATTAGGCAGGTATTTCGAATCACCTTTACCTAGGGTTTATGCGGTCTATAACGCAGGGTCTATCACAAGACGAACACTGGCCAAACTAACGTATAAATAGGTAAATAAACTAGATGATTAAGATAGGAATCTCACAGCAGAAAACTAATAAAGCAGACGGCGCTAGGTGAGAATTATTACGTTGTGAACTTAAGAAGTTCAAAAATGATAGTATTCATATCTTATTATTTATCTATACAAATAGTAAGCTGAGATCTTATTGAATATCTGTATCGATATTTCATGCCTTCTAAATATTTTAGGATATTTCTTTAATGAGGTTCAATTTATAATTTGTTCACAATCAAGTGGAATCAGGACGCATAGCTAGTTTGACATAAAGCTAGGATTCATTGAAAGAAAATGAAGTTTCTTCAATCATTTTATCTGACATTTTATTTTAGACAGGTTTCTTAAAATAGTTTCAACTCTTCCTAGGTTTCATTCATGAGGTTAATTAGGCAGGCTAGGCTAGGTTTGTTACACAACGAACGATGTACAGATTGATAAGTAATATATTATATAAGATAATGAATAGGTCAGATAGTTTCTATTTCGTTCCATTAACGAGATTCTAAAAACTTTCAGTGTGACCCACGTATTGTATCACTGATACTGAACTGTGACGGTACGATGTCGGTACTGTGACGGTCTAAATCCACTGATCGTACAAACTTAAGACTTAGTTATTATGATCGACGACTTTGGGCTTTGGATATCGGCTTGACGGTTTTTAAAACCGCTGTTTTTGTAGTGATCGACAGACGAACATTTATTGACGAACCGTGAAACCAGGTATTAAAGCTTGTCAACTATATACGTGTCGACGGAGAGCTAGTGGACTGTAAACACTATGTAGGATGGGTGTCTACGTTAACAGTCATAAAAAGTTCGTCTCGTACTAAATCAATCTATTCACACTTTACACATAAAAGGTCATAGTGTTTCTGTTTAATCTCTGCCTCTTAGAATTTGACGAATCAAGTATTAGATGATCGTCTGCGTAATCCTCTAGATCACTATTGAACCACTTGTTCAATACTGTCCAGACTTAAGGTCCAAGCACTACCTAAATTATGGCTTGCGTTAATTAAGCGTACAACATTGGACTTATTTAAGACTGGCTACTGCGCAAACGCGCAGCCCTTTTATACTAAAACAGGTACTTATGCGCCTGAGCTCTGATTGGCTAATCGTATCCCCACCCGAGCGCGTTCGACCAATCAGAGTATATCGAACCTTCTAGAACCTTCCATTCAAAGACAGTAGGTAGGTAGATTTTAGAAAATATTTTCAGAATACTCGATGCATCGAATCTAATATAATGAAAAGAAATAAGTGGAAAACACGTTATGGCCACGTTACTCTCTGCCGAGGGGCTTTTAGACTAAGTTTTATTTTATTGTGTTTTGTAGTTTTGTGTTTTTTTAGTTTAAGTTTTAGTATTAGTTTAGTCATAGCGGAAAGTGCTATTTAAGTTTTTTTTAGTTTTTCTGTGTAAATAAAGATATTACTTAGTGGAAAACTACTACTTATCAACTAATTCTAATTTGTAACTTAATCGATTCTAAGTTCTAATTAGCGTTGATTGACAATATTTTCCTTGGATACCCAGCACAGCAATCGACTTGCCTGTTCCGGACAAAGCTCGTCAGCTCGCTCGTCAATCAGGGGCTGAAGATATACATATCCTTACTTCCTATCTAATACTAATCCTTACATAGTATAAAGTAAAGTCGCTATTTTCGTTTGTTTGTTTGTTTGTCTGTATGCTTAAATCTTTAAAACTACGCAACGGATTTTGATGCGGTTTTTTTTAATGGATAGAGTGATTCAAGAGGAAGGTTTATATGTATAATACACCTGTGCGAAGCCGGGGCGGGTCGTCTAGTATTGTATAAATCTGAAAGTGTGTTTGTTGGTTTCACGCAAAAACAGAGCAACGGATTGACTTGATTTTTCACACGAACATAGTTTGAAAGTGACACAAGCTACTTTTTATCACCAAAAAAATAAAAGGTTCCTATGGGATATCACAAAATATTACGCAGGCGGAGCCACGAGCAAAAACTAGTTTTTAACAATTTTAACTGGAATATATAAATAACCAAGCCATACAAATTGACCAAAGCGTAGCTAAATCCATAGACAATAAAACTGTTTTGTAAAGACAACAATGAGTGGAATACGACATCGTGAGACGTTGCGTTTCCTATTCAAACAAATTAGAACAGAGTGGCAAGCTCTACGTATCCATGGTATACGATAAATAAATCAAGATAGAAGCAAATTCAATGGAAGAAATAAATATCAGTGAAGTGAACAAACAAAACACGGTCAAAGACCATGTCACCTACGATGATATGCTGTCTTCTGCTGGAGAAATCGGCAGGTACCAACTATTACTCGTTATTTCGATGGTGCCTTTCTATTTCTTTGACGTCTGTGTTTATTTATCGCAATTATTCATAACTGAAGTGCCGCCGAATCACTGGTGCTGGGTTCCAGAACTGGACAATCTAACAGCAGTTGAGAGAAGAAATCTCGCTATCCCAAAAAATAATGATAGTTACGGATACTCACATTGTGAAGTTTTCGACGCTAATTGGACTGAAGTAATAGCAACTGGAAATATACCAAATGATGCAGCTGTAGTACCGTGCCAAAATGGATGGGAGTTCAATAGAACAGAGATTCCTTATCCAACAATTTCATCTGATTTGGAATGGGTTTGTGAAAAGAAAAGCTACCAGGCTAATGCTCAAGCGATATTTTTTACTGGATCCGTCGTTGGTGGAATTATTATTGGATGGCTAGCAGATCGATTCGGAAGAGTACCTGCAACAGTAGCTAGTAACCTAATTGGATGCATTGGGGGGATAACGAGTACTTTTGCCACGACTTTCCACCATTTTGCCATTTGTCGTTTTATCATGGGCATGGCGTTCGATACTTGTCTGATGATACCTCACCTCATTGTCTTTGAATACATAGCCCCAAAATACAGAAGTATAATAGTAAATTCATCATTCGCCGTTATTTTTTGTTTTTTTACAACATCGTTCCCTTTCTTGGCTCTTGCTTGTGGACATTGGAAAATCTTATCTCTGGTGACGAGTGTACCTCTAGCGCTTGCTGTATTGACACCGCTATTCTTCCCCGAGAGCCCGAGATGGCTCCTTAGCGAAGGCCGAATTGATGAAGTTATTTCTAAAATTCAAGTGATTGCCAAAATCAATAGAAAAAAATTGTCAACTGACATGATAAGCAAATTCAAAGAGACGTGTCAGAAAAATGAAACAAATGATCGTGTGAGTATTTTTGACTTATTGAAGAGACCACTGCTGAGAAGAAATATGATTTTAGTGTGTCTACTTAACATGACTGGCCTCATTGTATTAGATTGTCTATTCAGAAATTTAGAGCAGCTGAAATTTAATTTATTTCTGTCATTAGCTGCGAGTGGTGCTACAGAGTTACCTTCGATGTTACTATGTGCTTTTATAATGGATATTCTTGGGAGGAGATGGTTGACCGCCGTGATGTTTACAATTAACTGCATTGCATGTATTACAATTACTCTTGTGCCTGATGGAATACCTTCTCTATTGTGTGCGATTGTTGCGAGATTTGTTATAAACATGTCTCTCAGTACAACGATACAGTGGTCAGCTGAGATGCTTCCAACACCTGTGCGAGGCTTAGGAGTATCAATTGTGGTAATTAGTGGCAATATGGCTATGGTGACGTCCTCCTACATCACTTTGTTGAAGTATTACTTTCAATGGCTGCCATTTGTCGTAATGAGTGGCTTAGCAGGCGTCGGTGCAATGGTCGCCCTAATGCTTCCAGAAACAGCTAGAGCGGAACTGCCAAATAATTTTGATGAAGCGGAGAATTTAGCCAGAAACCAAAAGCTATGGAAAAGACAAGATAAAGATAGGAGCTTAAAGTCTTCAAAAACTAATGCAAAAGGTCGTGTTAATCCTAGTTATTCATGAAAAACTTATAAGTACCTACAAGTTTTGGTTGAAGTATAACATTGAGTGTTTTATGCATATTTGTATCAATAGTTGTATATTGTATTTTCCAATAATAGTTTATTGTGTAAGTTATAATCTCTATAAGTGTTAACAAGCATTTGAGTAACGTAAGGTAAGTAAGAAAAATTGACAGACTATGAAAATGCTTTGTTTTATTTGACCGACATGAAATTACCTACTTATCAGAACTTGCGCAAGATTTACGGAGTACCTAGTAAGTCGGTGTTTTGTCTTTTACATGAGAATTAAAATTGTCAAAAATAGACAAAACACTGAATTACTGAATTAGTTCTGCGTTAAAAATAAGGCGGTATACACAGGTATAACTAATACTACGTAAGATTTCAAGCATTGAAAATGTATCTTTTGAGAGACTTCAAATTTAAAAAGCATCTCAAAACTTATAACTTTTAAGACTGATAACTTTTACAAAATTCATTATCGTTTCTGTTATTTGACATCTTCCAGAGTTGCTTAGCTTTCAAAAGTTCCTTAAGTTGGGATTTTGTTGAATATCTTTATGAAGTTCGTAAAGTTTTGAAACGAAACTCGAGTATTTTTGTAATTTAGAATCAACAATTTAAAATATGTATTTATAATCTTAAATTATCTAGAGTAGCTAACTAAAATCATCTCTCATCTCATTAAGAATGAAAACCATTACCCATATTATTTCATATACGTATAGGGTAACATGAAAAATAAATATTCACTCAACGTTTATGAATGGGATGACATTAAGCCTTTTATTACATTTCCATACATTAACATATTGCTAAAAATAGAGCTATAGCCTCGCGTGGGACACAAGTTGCTTCCGGACGGTTTTTTCTGGAAATCTAGAGATCTTTGTCCAGAAGTTGATGTCCCGCGGTTTAAACATAATATCTATATTATCTTTTAATATTTGAAAATATCCAGTTACAGAGTTATCGAACTCCTCAGAAACGGCTTGACCGGTTTTTATGAATTTTATTGTATAGGCCTGAGTATAGGTCGTAGGCTTTTTATACCCATAGGTGATAGGCCCTTTTGGCTCCATTTTAGGGTTCCGTACCCAAAGGGTAAAAACGGGACCCTATTATTAAGACTCCGCTGTCCGTCTGTCTGTCTGTCCGTCTGTCTGTCTGTCACCAGGCTGTATCTCATAAACGGTTATAGCTAGAAAGCTGAAATTTTCACAGATGATGTATTTCTGTTGCAGCTATAACAACAAATACTAAAAACAGAATAAAATTAATATTTAAGGGGGGCTCCCATTCAACAAACCTGTATTTTTATCCGTTTTTCGCTCGATGTTAATAATGGTAACAGGTAGATGCTTGAAATATTCACAGAATGTTTATTTGTATATACAATTTAGTAATAAATAATTAAATTAAAATAAAATAAATATTTAAGGGGGGCTCCCATACAGTACGGAACCCTGTGTGCCCGATTCCTACTCGTGCTTGGCCGATTATTTTACATGGCAAAACATGTTTTCTGTATCAGCTAGCTAGCAATTGGTATCAAATTCAATCTAGGTACGTATATCAATAGTCCAACATTTTAGAAGTATTTCTTTGAAACTTATTTTGTTAAATAGCCGAATAGTTCGGTACTTTAGCTCCAGCCAACGGATAAAACGTACTAGAAGCCCAATGTTTGAAACGTTAGAATAATTTCAAACGTTCGCTTATGATCGCATGCTTTTCCCTCCCGCTCGCACTAGCACAGACTTTCAACTTTGCAGCCGCTCATACTCGGTCCTGTGACCTTTTTCGCATACGTTCAGCCGTTCTAAGGATCAATTATAGAACCCCAGACACGGTGAACGAAAGCCAGCCGACTCTTGAATTATGGAGGAGCGGTTCTTTTGCATGAATAACTTTTAGAGACCTGTGACTGCGGGGCTGTTGCAAAGGAATTCTAGAGTAGTGAATATTTATTTTCTTTGACTTTGTATACCGAAATTCGAATATTTTAAAAATCTTTTTTTACGCGATAAATCCACACTAACTCGTCGTATACTTACTTAAGCCGAACACAAAAAGGGTAAAAGTTTCAAGTTACAATATTTTCAGAAAAGATGTATTGATAGATGATTACCTACTGTGCTGAAATAAGCTCATAATAATGAACCACTTTTACTAAATAAAAAGGCCAATCTGGATTTCTATTTCTTACAAAATTGCACTGTTGACATGACGTAACAAACAATTTATTTCTTGAAATCTACGTAGGCTCTTAGGTGAAATCTATTGAATGTTCATTAATGATGGGCTGATCACCCTCTTTCGGCCTGGTAGGTACACCTTTTCTGATTATACCTGTCTAAGTAAGGGACTTATTATTGTAGAAATATTTTACAACCCAGATTACAAATCAGATTTATACTGTAGGTAATTCACAGTATACTCCAACTTTATTACATATTGTTACATAATTGCTACATGAATGTAATCTCTGAATAACGCGTGATAAGTGATAAATATAAAATACAGTCGTGAGTTCCATACGTACATAATTATATCTGTGACGTCACAGTACAAGTAGGTATACTGGTTGAATTATTTACATATAATTTGGTATCAACCAGAGATGTCTTGAGATGGCACATGTTTTCTCGATTTAATGGGGACTAAAGATCTTGCAAAGTATGACCTGACTGTGTACAGTAGCTAACAATTCTTTAAAACAAGATAAATATATGCGCAGAGTAGAACAACCGTATTAAATGCATCTCATATTTTCTGATTAGATTTTTGTTCAAGGCCGCCATCACGCCGCTATAATGTACAAGCAATGTCAAAAGATAATAATATGAAATTCCTTTCAATGAAAATTTAATGAAAGAAAATAATAGAAAAATCATTTTCCATAACAAATAACGCAAATAATTGAATACCGTACAAGGTAATGGCCTTAGCTCGACATATCTTTGCATTTTCTATTTTTCTCTATTGGAACAACTACGAGTAGCAGTATAATAATAATAATATAGCCTTTATTTCCCAAAATTCACACTAATTTACAAAGTTTCAAAGCATTTCTATTTTTATTCATTCATAATATACACGGTAATTTTTTTAATAAAGTGTTAAAATTCTATAGATATGGATATAAATATTATTAGTAATGGAGCGAGTAGCGGTAGCACCAACAAATAATAATTTTGGAATATAGATAGAATATAGCTCTCAGAACATATCGATACGGCTCTTTCGTGGATCTTCCTTCGCCCCGCAAGCTGTTTGGCCCGCGGGACGAATCGACGAAGGCTCTTTTTGAAGGTCCTCTTTCGCCACGCATTGTTTGGAGCGGGGCGAAAAGGGGCATACACACATGTAAGCATTTCGTAAACTTTCATTATTATTTTTTTAATACTATTATTATTAAATATTTATTCAAGTCATTATGTCAACAGAAAATTAGATAACACTATACAAAAACACTATTATGTCTATTTAAGAGAGTTATTGACCAGAGTCAACAACTCCCTAGTCAAACAAGCCCCCGCAAAGAGCATTCCGCCCAAATGTGCCCATTATGCTCGCTCTTTATTATTTTCTATTACTATTTACTTATTTTTTACATTTTCTTAAGTTCTGGCGCAATGGGTTACCGGTTCGCTTCGCGTGAAAGTGTAAGAATTGTTTCGCCATCACTTCTGGCATAGTAGGTATAAGCAGCAAATAAAACTAAATACCATATATTTTTACCCTAATATTACATACGAGTACTGAAATAACACAAAACTGCGAATGAAATAATCATGAGCGCGCTACACAGAAGAGAAAAGAGAAGACATGGAGTCCACTTGACAACTTCATCCTGCATGAACGCCTCTGGGTCTCGCTTTGTTGACAAGGTTGCTTTCTGCGGCGATAGCGGGGGTGCTGAGAATAATATTAGTGTTGGCAGAGTTTCCGTCGGAGGCAGCACTGATGGTGGTGCCATCGGTGACGTGGACAGCAGTGCTGTTGGCATCGGTGGTGCTGACTGTATCGGGGGTGTTGGCAGTGGTGCTGATGGTATCGGTGACGTGGACAGCAGTGCTGTTGGCACCGGTTGTGCTAACTGTATCGGTGGTGTTCGCAGTGGTGCTGCTGGCATCGGTGACCACGAGGGCGGTGCTGTTAGGAATGGTGCTGCTGGTTGTATCGGAGACGTTGGCAGCGGTGCTGTTGGCATACCTGCTGCTGACTGAATCTGAGACGTTGGCAGCGGTGCTATTGGCTTCGGTACTGCTAACTGTATTGGGGGTGTTGGCAGTGGTGCTGACGGTAACAGCGTTCTAGGTATTGATGGTAATGGCTGCGATGTCGACGACATAGAAGATATTAGCGGTGTTGAAGTTAATTTTGATGATGATAACGATGATGCTGACTGTACGGGTGGCGTAGGCAGCGGTGCTGACGGTAGAAAAGGTGTTGACAGAAGTGCTGATGAAATATTTAATCTCGACGGTGGTGCTGCGCGTTGAGGTGCTTCTTCTTGCTTTGACACGGCTCTAGATGCTCCACATTTTTGCACAATATTTTTGAACTTCGATTCGATATTTTCATAACGTGGTTGAGGATCAATCTCGGTTAATTTTCAAATCACGTTTTCACTGCGCGAGAGATAATAATTAATTGATTGTGAATTGGGAATTTTTATTGTATCGATAAATTGTTTTAACCTTTTAGATGGCGCGGTTAAAATGGGATACTTGTTGGTATTTGCGCAAATCTCGTATTTTTTATGCAACAAACAATTAGTTAATTGTGAATGGGGATTTTTATTACAGCGGTAAATAAAATTTTAACCCTTTAGATTGCGCGGTTGAAATGCGCAACGTGTTTTATAAATCCGCTTTTTATCCCAATATCATTCTCTTTATACTGTACTGTACCAACCTTTTTAATAGTCCACTGCAAGACGTAGGCCTACCCAGGAAGGGTAAGTGGGCCATATCCACCACGCTGGCCTAGTGCGGGTTGGTGGATTCACACACGCCATCATTTCTTCTACGGACGTATGCAGGTTGCCTCACGAATCACGATGTTTTCCTTCACCGAAAAGCCAGTGGTGTGAAATTCCGTACATAAGTTCCAAAGAAACTCATTGGTACGAGACCGGGATTGAACCCACGACCTCGAGAATGACAGGCCAGCGTTACAATCACTACACCACCACGGCTTCATCATTCACGATCATTCTCTTTGCCGTAGGGTAATCACTTTATAAAAAGAAGGATTTATTATGCAACATTACCAGTAGGAATTAAAAACGGCTTATATCCTGCAACTTTGAGAATTAGTATCTTTTTCAGTCATAATTCATTGATTTTTCACCCATACAAGTACAAGATGGTGAATCAAACTTTGTTAAAGTTAAACGTTAAATCTCGTCGTTTTTCTCTCATAGGAAGAAGATCTACAGTGGGTTGATAAGGTCTAGGTGCTACATCGACTAATTTCAATCACATCAGCGTTTAAGCTGAATAATCGGCCAAGTACGAGTCGGACTCGCGCATGGAGGGTTCCGTACTGTATGGGAGCCCCCTTAAATATTTATTTTATTTTAATTGTATTATTTATTATTTAAGTGATGATACAACTAAATATTCTGTGAAAGTTTCAAGCATCTACCTGTTACCATTATTGATATAGAGCGAAAAACGGCTAAAAAAACAGGTTTGTTGTATGGGAGCCCCTCTTAATTATTTATTTTATTATGTTTTTAGTATTTGTTGTAATAGCGGCAACAAAAATACATCATCTGTGAAAATTTCAGCTTTCTAGCTATAACGGTGCATGAGATACAGCCTGGAGACAGACAGACGGACAGCGGAGTCTTAGTAATAGGGTAGTTAGTAGTAGGGTTTATACCCTTCGGGTACGGAACCCTAAAAATGCACCAAAATCGGTTTGTTTACGTTGTTTGTCTCTACTCCTCTAACCGCGATAGTCTTTCTGACTAAGTACTACTACATCTTATAAACACATTATAATTAGAGTTAGTTATTTTTGCACCAAACAAATAATTTCATTTATTTATTAGATGTCGGAAACGCTTTAAGATTACACCATTTTGTTTTCTGCTCCGTTAAATAGTACCCTTAGCGTCTACTACAGGGTTAAATAACAATTAAGTGATAAACTTACGAAGATGACCTACCTATGTATACGTTAAATCTTGGATAAAAAATTCGAAAACAAAAACTAAGATAGGTGTAGTACCTATTTTGCTTTTGTGTGATACTCTGGTATTTAATTTGGTTGATTTGTAGTTTTGAAATAAGTAAGTTCATATAGGCTGGGTGGCTAGCCCTGGTATCAGAGTTTTTAATCCGCCTGAAGGCCTCTGGCATGGCTATGAGTGTTAAATTGTAACTATTTATGTATACAGGGTTATTTCTAATCAATTAGCATCCTCTTAGGGGCCTATTCTGTACATCAAAACTAACAAATCAAACTAGAAAAAAATAGTTCACACCCGCGACAAAATGTACGGATCAGCAGTTTTTTTTTTTTAGTTTTGACACAAGTTGCAGAACATAAGTTGTTAGTTTCGATGTACAGAACCAGCCCTTAAAAGGATGCTAATTGATTAGAAATAACCCTGTATACTATGAGATACAAAAAAATGTTAAAGTAAATTAGATTTAAAGGTGTCATGGAAGAAAACAATAAAATAAATATACTATGCATAATTTACTAACACATTTTCAATAGGCAAATGAGTACAAAGTACTGCCTTGTACTTAAAGCTCGCTGTTACAACACGAATAAGGTTTTTGTAATCATGGGCACACACACACACTTCTACAAACTCATAAGTAGATTCACCAGAGTCGTAGCTTTATTAATCAGTCTCTTTCAAAACTTTCATTGATATACTCTTCCACCCCAGCATCTTCCTTCTTCTTCTTGATACACGGCATCTCGCAAAACTCTTGTTTGCTCATAAGTTCTTCCGCATCAGCAAACGTATGCGGCATTTCTTTTCTAGCGGTCTCAGGGAGGAACAATGGAAGCACTGCTCCTACTGCCGATACACAACCAATAACCGTCAACGGTAGCCAAAAAGCAATCTCACTTAATATCACAATGTATGGAGAAATAGCAAGAGCGATAAAGCCACAAATGTGAACAAAAGACACCCCTTTACCTCGTACCGATGTGGGAAATATCTCAGCTGCCCATTGAATAATAGCTCCATAAGACATGTTCACACCAAATCTTGCCACCATAACAAATGCTACAGACTGTGCACCGGTTGTTGCGGCTATAGTCAGAAAACTAAACAAGGCACTCATAGCCATAACCGCTAATGTCAACCATCTCCTGCCAAAAATGTCCAACACAAAAGCTAACAGCAGCATCGACGGTAACTCCGTAACAGATATTAATGCAAATGATACAAAATAGTCGAAGTCTAAGTAACCAATATTTCGTAACAGTCCATCAAAAACTAAAATACATGTCATGTACTCTACACTTATCAAAATCAACCCTTTCCTTAAAACCGGATTTTTTAATACAGATAAGAAACTAACTTCTTCTTCTTTTGGTGACGTCTCCATCGTCCATTTGAACTGATCTATTAACTTCTGAGGCACTACTTTCTTATTAATTCGGCCAATTAATAGCACTTTTTGAACGGCATCGTCAATGCGTCCTTTTGAAAGAAGCCATCTTGGGCTTTCTGGCATAAATAATGGAGTGAAAACGGCCAGAGCAAAAGGCACACTAGTAACTATTGCTATTAGTCTCCAATTTCCGAGAGCCAGAGCCATGAAAGGTAAAGTAGTCACAAACAAAGTGTAGAAGACTGCAAACGAAATATTAGCCATAAGACTCCTGTATTTAGGTGCCACAAACTCCAAGACTAACACATATATAATGACCATGTTGCTATCGTACGACATGCCCATGATGAATCTGCAAATCGTGAATGTAATGAAGCTGTTTGTAAAACTACTGGCAGTTCCTCCGATGAATCCAACCAAGTTCGCAGTAACAGCAGCTGGTATTCTACCGTAGCGATCTGACATCCATCCGAAAAATATGCATCCAAAAATGGAACCAACAGAGAATAATGACTGAGCGGTAGCCTGGTAGCTGCCCCTGTCACACACCCATCCAAGTTCACTGCCTATAGTTGGGTATGGAATCTCAGACGCATCAAATTCCCATCCGTGTTGACATGGTTCTGTTTCCCATGTCTCGTCTGGTACCAGCGCTGCCTCAAGAACTTCGGTCCAATTGGCGACATAAGCAGTACATCTTGAGTAACCATATATGGAGTCTTCGCTGGGAATAGCTAGGTTTCTTCTTTCGAGGTATGTCAAGTTTTCCAATTCAGGGATCCAACACCAGTGGTTTGTTGACATTTCTGTGATAAATATCTGGGAATAGTAGGAGTAAACTCCAAACATGTAAAACGGAAGTGTTCCCATGAACAACAAAATTTGGTACAGCCCGAACTCTCCGGCAGAGGATAGAAGCTCGTCATATTGAACGCGGTCTTGTTCCAAAAATTGCTTATCAGTTTCATGGTCTCTATGTCCTTCATCTATTGAACGCTCTTTTTCTTTGTTTTCCTTCTTCTCATCTTCAAAGTCTTTTTCAAATTCTTGACTCCCACTAGCTTTACATTTGTCTTTGTCGTCGTCTACTACCTCGTTTGACATTTTTTTATCATTAATTATCACCGTACACACATTTATACTATATTTATTAATTAAAACGTCAAACTGGACAAACAATATATTTATAATACTGTTGATAAGTATTATAAATGTGTTTTTATATGCTTGATTAATTTTGGAGATTAACTTAGCCAGCTAATAGCGGTATCTGTGATAACGTTTTGATTAATTTTATTGTTATCTTTAGTTACGAATGTTTTCTAAATAAAAAAGATTAGAGAAGTATTGTTCAACCAAGTGAGCAGTAAAATGTTATGTAAACATAAAAACCATAAAGGATTTGGCACACTGGAAGCATTCTGCGGTCAGCAGTCAGGTCAAATTGAACGCAGCTCGCATTATGTATGAACAGTGGTGTCGGCCTCTGTATATTATTTAGTATAGATATGCGAGACCGTCCGGTCACGCAGAAGGAACGCAAGGTCGGGCTGCGGGCGGCGTTCGGCGGACGGCCGCTGTTTGCCCTGCCCGCATCGCCCTGTTCGCTGTCCGGACAGCCGACCGATTGCCGTGACTGACAAGTGACAACGTTGTCCATACATAATGCGGGCTGCGTTCAGTTTGACCTGACTGTTGCCGCGTTGCGAGTTGACTGCAGAACGCATCCGGTGTGTCAACTCCTTTATTTATCAAACTCTTTGTAGCAACAATCAATATTTTATCACAAGTATATTTTACGGTTTGTTATGTTCTATTTCAATAGTTTAACTATATTTGCTTTAACTCTATTTCATCATTACCCCAAAAAATCATTTATTTATTTATTCTTGTTGTTGGATCAATAACCGCACTTGCGGTCCTCTGCCAGTGTTTTTGTTATCATGTCAGTGGCGGGCAATAATAAATACTTTTTAAACTGTTTTATAGATGAGTTTAATACAGTTTACGTACCTACAATAAAATAAGTCAATACACAGTTAACATTTTTCCAACTTTCGGCGTAAACATTTTCATCATGATAACGTCTTATAAATCGATGAACAGCAGCTGCACGCACGAAAAAGCATGACTCATTGTCACATGTCGCCTGAGCAGAGCGTGCAAGCGAGAGCGCAGAACAAGCGATAGAGAGGCACGATCGGCCTAAGCGTTCGGCTTGTAACGCATATGACGTTATCATGTAAAATTATCTTCCGTAAGACGACTTTGCAGACAACCAATTTTTGCAATATTATTTTTTAACCGACTTCCAAAAAGGAGGAGGTTCTATGTTCGTGTGAATGTATTTTTTTTGTGTATGTTCATCGATAATTTCGCCAATTGTGAACCGAATCGAAAAATTCTTTTTAATTCGAAAGGGTATACTCCTGTGGTGGTCCTATTTCAATTTTCCAGAAACCGGCTGAGTCTTTTTTTGAAAAAACCAACAATAATGTGAGCAGTTCGAGCGAAATATCCGAATTTTGTACACGATGAACATCTATAATTTCGCTAATTGTTGAATGGATATACTCCCAAGGCAGTCTCATTTAAATTTTACAGAAATCGGCCGAGCCGTTTTTGATAAATCAACATTAATGTAAACAATTCGAGCGAAATATTCGAATTTTGTACACGATGGAGGCGTGTCCTGTTTTCTCCCCTAACCGGGGACGATGGCACTTGATTTGTGTCATCTGGCCCGGTTAATATATCACCGGGCCAGTTAAAACTTTTTTTTCCCATGTGGCCCGGCGCCGGGCCAAGTCACCGGGCCAGATGGGATACACTCGATGGAAGGCAGTTTTGCCATTTTTGCGAAAAATTATTATTGATATCATTACATTCATATTGATGAGTACTCTTAATTAGTTACCCTAGTAGTATATGTGTAAATTAGTGTAATATGTCACGTGTCGTAAAATATCCGGTACAATAATAAGAAAAACTAGAAATATACGAGTAAGGAACACATAAAAAAAATATTACTAATCGCTCAATCCGTTTTGTCGGATTTCGATAACAGCCACTGTGACACGAGATTTTATTAAAAGAGCAAACGAAGCGAAAGAGGTCTTCGCTTTTGCTTCCGTTTATCCGGATGTTGATTTTCCTCTATAGCTCCATCGAGCTATATTATAGCTCGCATTTTTCAACGAATCGCGACACACTTGGTACACAGGTTCTATATATTATTGTTTTTTTTATCTTCGGTGATTATAGATTCTATTGGGGATATTTTACTAAAAAAGGAGGGAAATTTGCTAATTTGATTTTGAGTTAAAGACATGCGCCACGAGGTCTATTATCTGGAGAATTCGTAGTATATGTTTTAGAAGTCGTAATAATGACTGAAATACAGACAAATAAAACATCTGTAACTGTACTGTACCAGCCTTTTTTTAATAGTCCACTGCAGGATGCAGGCCTACCCACGAGGGGTGATTGGGCCATATCCACCACCCTGACCCATTGCGGGTTGGTGGATTCACATACGCCATCGAATTTCTTCTACGGACGTATGCAGGTTGCCTCACAAAGTTTTCCTTCACCGAAAAGCCATTGGTGTGAAATTCCGTACATCGATTCCAAGGAATTCATTATACAGGACCGGGATTTGAACCCACGACCTCACGATTGTAAGGCGGGTGTCATTACCACTGAACCACAAGGGCTTTATAGTAGGTCTATAGAGTGAATAAAACATCATGAGATTCTATTTTATCCCTTAATAGGAACTCTAAAAATGTACATTACTAAGTTACACAACCCTGGTAAAGAGAAATCTCTTCTGAAAACCTTTCTGAGGAAAATACCTACGCCTCATTAGTCAACCGGTCAACCAACTCGTCACACTGCCCTTGTGAATGGATGGTAGAGCTTGCAAGCTTCAAAAAGTAGGTATTAGTTTCTGCTACGTTTTTAGGGTTCCGTACCCAAAGGGTAAAACGGGACCCTATTACAAAGACTCCGTTGTCCGTCTGTCTGTCTGTCCGTCTCCAGGCTGTATCTTATGAACCGTTATAGCTAGAAAGCTGAAATTTTCACAGATTATGTATTTTTATTGTCGCTACAACAAATACTAAAAATAGAATAATAATAATATCTAAGGGCTCCCATACAAAAAATCAAAATTTTTAGCCGTTTTTCACTCGATTTCAATAATGGTAACACGTAGATGCTTGAAATATTCACAAAATATTTAGCTGAATGCCTACTTTGATCATAAATAATCAAATTAAAATAAAATAAATATTCAAGGGGGGCTCCCATACAGTACGGAACCCTTCGTGCGCGAGTCCGACGCGTACTTGGCAGATTATTATACTTATAGACCATTGTGTTTTTCTATTTTTACAAGTTTTTATTAAGTTCACCTGTACCGTTGTCTGTCTGTCGGTCTGTAAACAAATCGTGCAAGTTAAATTTGATCCACTTCCCGGTTACCGATTGAGCTGAAATTTTGCATACATGTGTAAATCGCGTGACAATGCAATATTATGATGACATGGTGCTGATCTGATGATGGAGATGGAATGTGGCCAGAGGAACTTAGCAATGAAACGACACAACCTCATCGAGTTTGGGTTCATTTGAATGGTCTTGGCGAGTAGTTTGTCTTTCAATGGTAACCAGGGTCTGAGAATGGAGCTGGAAGGTGGTCATAGGAGCTTAGCAATGAAACGACACAACCTCATCGAGTTTGGGTTCATTTGAATGGTCTTGGCGAGTAGTTTGTCTTTCAATGGTAACCAGGGTCTGAGAATGGAGCTGGAAGGTGGTCATAGGAGCTTAGCAATGAAACGACACAACCTCATCGAGTTTGGGTTTATTTGAATGGTCTTGGCGAGTACTTGTTCAGTAAAAGCTTGTTTTTATAAAAGGATTTTTTTAAATAAAATATATCTTTAATATTATTTTTTCTAATAATTGTATCTGCTAATGTAAGTTGCACGCCTTGAAGAGATAAGTTTGTATTGAGCCAAATAAAATTTTATGGACCACCAATGTAAATACTTCAGAACTGCAATGAAGTACTTAATTTTCATTGTATTACTTTCATTTTCATAACCAAAAATTGTACTTTGCATATGTTTTTTTACATAATTATCTATTGTTTCAGATTAAATCTAAAATAAATAATAATTAATATTATTGACCGCATTCCTATTCTCTTCAGTCCATCCAAAGGTTGCCTGGTAGAAATCGACAAAGGCAATAAGGCCGCCCTTGTACAACATGTATAAACCGCTACTCTAATGTATTTATATCATTTGGAAAGATTTGATAAAGATATTGTTATTACATATATCACATTTAATAACATTATTTTATTCGAAGTTAATCCGGAATACGGAAATAAATATGTACACTAAACAATTATTCAATGTAATTTATTTAAAACAAAGATCTATTTGAAGATCAAAGTAAAGTAAGTAACACCCAATTCAATCAACTATTTGATATTTTAGGTACCTACTTATTAAGCCCGATTACAGAGGCGCCAACGTAAATTTAATAGCAACGTGACGTGTTCGAATGCCTAAAGTGAAAAAGAAACAGAACTTTGCTATTTACCTAATATATGTAATTACAATGGCGCCTCTGTAATCGGGCTTACTATACATAAAAACCTTTTTTACTCTACTAGTCTCTACTAGCGAATAAGTATAGGTACCTATTCTTATTTGTTTTCATATTCATATTCATATTCATATTCATATTTATTTATTGCTACTAAGTGTTACATTCGAGGTCTTATATAAGATATTATGTGCTTAGATACAACTTAGTCGCCCTTGTCGGGCATTGCAACATTATAACTGGCTAGGGCGCTCTCTAAAAGTATTTATCAAATAATTACATTTTATTGTTATGGTCTAAGTTTAAGAACAGTTACTTAGATGTTTAGTGGCAAGCAATTATAGAACTAATAAGAGATCGTCATACAAATAATCAAATAATATAAATACCTACTTGGCAATAAGCCTATTTATTACTTTTGTAGGTGGTAACTTCAAAATATTCATCTAAAGAATAAAAGCAGTGCGACACTAAAAATTGTTTTAATTTATAATTAAACGATGTAATTTTTTGTTCATTTCGTATGGCGATTGGTAGTTTATTATATATTTTAACTGCCATATAATATGGGCTTTCATTTAGCATTTTTATTCTAGATGATGGCAAACTGAAGTTATCTCTGTATCTAGTGTTTAAATTATGGGTTTCTTTTGTTTTAAGAAATGTGCTGTTGTTTTTAAATACGTATGTGCACAATTCCTGGATATAAAGGGAGGGTAGGGGCAGTATGTTGTATTTTTTGAAGAATGGTCTACAACTGTCAGTATTTTCTATTTGTGCAATGATTCTAATGCATTTCTTTTGCATAATAAATAATTGCCCAGCATTGACACTGTTGCCCCACAACATTAACCCATATTTAAGCCAGGAGTGGGCATACCCATAATAAGCTGATATAGCTGTTTTATGTCAGTGCTGGTTTTAATTTCAAAAAGTGCATATGTAAATCTTGATAACTTTGTTTTAATGCATTCTATATGAGTTTTCCAGTTGATATGTGTATCTATGTTTATTCCTAAAAGGCTAAACGACTCTACTTTTTCAATTAGTGTATTTTTATAGTTCATTGTTACATCTAGTGAGGGGCTGTTATTGGACTTGAACTGCATAATTTTTGTTTTTTCACAGTTTATTTCCAGATTATGGCGGTGAAGCCAACTGGAAACATTTTCAAGAGTTTCCTTTAGAATTTTATTTGGGTCTTGATTTTTGTCTGTCTTGACCAGTATCGATATGTCATCAGCAAACAGTACAGGTTGTTCATTTTGGTTAAATATTTTTGGAAGATCATTTATGTACAATAGAAATAGGACTGGTTCATCTCGGAACCTCGTCAAATATTGACTAGTAATATATGTAAGTTTGCTATGAAAAAGACATCTCGACCTATAAGATTGCAAACATTAAATGACGTTCTCGATAAAATATTCTTAGTATAAATATCATTACATAGCAAATATAGATTTTTTGTAGTGCCGGTATTACGCCGCATTTTTTTTATATGCTGACAGGGTCATTTAGAATGAATATACTAAGGCGAAAGGGGCTGATTTAGACCATTTATGAACTAGATAAGTACTCAATACTAAATCGTTTTATTTTATTGCAACATTTGTAAGTAACATTTAAATGTGGTTCTTAAATAAGATGTTCTGTACATTCATAGTTATATAAAGGGTTATTTCTATTCAATTAGCATCATTTTAGGGGCTTATTCTGTACATCGAAACTAACAACTTTTGTTCTGCGACTCTTGTCAAAACTCAAAAAAAAATTGTTGTTCCATATCGTTTACCCGCGACAAAAATGTATGGAACAGCTGAATTTTTTTGAGTTCTGACAAAAGTAGCAGAACATAAGTTGTTAATTTTGATGTACTGAATAAGCCCCTAAAAGGACAAAAATTGATCAGAAATAACCCTGTAAATTGTGCCTCGGTGCTTTTCGAACCTCGGCTACAGGCTACAGCTGCAAGCAGGCCGCAAGTGCTGCTTGCAGCTGTAGCCTGTAGCCGAGGTTTGAATAGCGCTATAGAGTTTTAGTTAGGCAGAAAGGGTAGGTAAAGAGCTACCCTTTCTGCTTAACTATAACTCTATGCGCCGGGAGGGAGGTGCAAGATGGACTGTCAGGAAAGAAAGTACCTACATAGAAAAAATCGTCGTAAGTATGTATCCGACAACTACTCGCGTGATTTGGCGAAGCCATCTCCGCGCTGTTAACCCGTTTCGTCAAGGTTAGTAGAAAAATGCGACCTTACGAGAGAAGTAACATCCACACTAACACTGAACTCTACTGTATCAGCCTTTTTAATAGTCCACTGCAGGACGTAGGCCTATCCACAAAGGGTGATTGGGCCATATCCACCACGCTGGCCCAATGCAGGTTGGTGGATTCACATACGCCATCGAATTTCTTCTACGAACGTATTGCCTCACGATGTTTTCCTTCACCGAAAAGCACGTGATGTGAAATTCCGTACGTAAAGTCCAAGGAATTCATTGGTACGGGACCGGGATTTGAACCCACGGCCTCACGGATTATAAGGCGGGTGTCATTAACTAGACACCACTAGACCACCACGGCTACCCACACTAACACGCGGACAGATAAAAGAAAATGTTGCCCTTCGAACTAAAGACGCTTCGTTTGCTTAGTCAAAAGCTTCGGTGATCGAACGTTTACAATGAGACTTAAACGTGCGATTTAACTATCTAATGTATAATTATTTTTCGCAAAAAATGGCAAAACCACATTCCATCGTGTACAAAATTCGAATATTTCGCTCGAATTGTTTACATTATTGTTGATTTTTTCAAAAACGGCTCAGCCGATTTATGTAACATTTAAATGTTTTTTTTTTATTAATTTAAAAAGAATCGATTCGGTTCACAATTGGCGCAATTATCGATGAATATACACAAAAAAAGCATACAGACGAATGTAGAACCTCCTTCTTTTTGGAAGTCGGTTAAAAATATATATGACGTTCTGCGGACACGACTAACTATGTAAGTTCTCGTAATTTTGCGGCAACGAGGCGGACGAGAAGTCCGGACTCTACCCTCGAGGCACGTATTGAAATAAATGTGCTAGAAGCTGTAAATTTTATTAGCGGAGGTTAGAGTCAAATGGGAAACTAAAATGTCAGGGGAAATATCGCGACAGACAGTAACTCGTTACTTATAACATTTCAAGTTTCCACGGAATTTTCTGGTAACTTACAGAGGTAAAATATATTTGGAGTAAAGTTAGAGAAGTGTTTAGTTTATATTAGAAGCTGAGATAATAACAGTTATTTTTTAAAGACTTTGAAAGGTCATAAAATGTTCTGTAGGTAATTGGCTAGTAACAAATGAAGTTAGTTTATCATCATTATCGCTGTCCACAGCCCGTGATTGGCCTGGCCTCGTAGACCTTTTTCTACGCCACTCATTCTTGTCTAGTTAATATATCGACTACTCGACTATACAAGCCATCCATTTTATGTGCCATACCCGCTGCATCTCAACTTGCTAATCGACTGGCTTTTGAAGTAGCCTGAAAGCAATCACTTCCTTCGATAAGGTCTCCAATTTGTTCTCTAGGTTAGGTAGCATATTGTATAAAATTTTGCAATTGATGTATACAATAAAGGGACATTGTTATTATTTTCTTATACGAGCTATATGTGCCATCAATTCTAAATTTTATTCTGAGCCAAAATTCAATCAAACCTCTCGACGGGTAATCATACATTATTCGTTTCAGAAATCCGAATTAATAAGACAGGAGTCTTATTGCTTTACAACAAAATCCATTACAAATATTGGAAGGTTGCTTGCGGAGAAAATTCAATAAAAGATTTTTTGTGCTTCTGGCGGAGATATATTGTATCTAATTTTAGTTTTAGTAACAACAACAATGTTATTTAGGTATTTTTGATGTGATTCATCTTATGATTTCATTTCAAAAATAGTTTGGAAGCTTTTTAAGACATTACACAAAAAAAATGTTTTAAAAATGTAATGTCTTAAAAAACTTTCAAACTATTTTTAGTTTCTATGTATAGGTATTCCTATTACAATAACACATAAAAATACTTGTTTCATAACTTTATAAAACAAGTATTTTTTTACGTGTTATGCCTTAATAAGTTTTCAAAATAGGTCTAGACACGCGGCAGGGTGTCGAGCCAAAATGTTCAAAGAAAACTGGCGACGCAGCGGCCGTATGTAATATTACACGAACCATTTGGAGCTACTTTTGACCCCTTCACAACTCAAAAACTTTTTAGCCTACATACATGAAATTTGGCACATTTACTAAACTCTTTTAGCTTATCAAGAATCCAAAATTTAATAAAATTTGCATAGTCAGTTATTGATATATTAACGTTTAAAAACTCGTGTTTCATTGACTGATTCACTGACTTATAGATCAAAAACCTAACCCACTTCCAGATGACCTAGAATCTTGATATTTGGCACCAAGGTCATCTATATCATCTATATCGGGCATAAATAAAGGAAAAAATCTAAAAACTGAAAATTATTGACAATTAGTACTATTAACAAAGTAATTCAATTCAATTCAATTCATTTATTTGTCATAGGAACACAATGTGAGCACTTAACAATGTCAAACAATACAAAAAACACTATCATATTACAATAAATTCACAATTAATTGTAAAATTTACCTAACCAATACTAATAAATGGCGGTAGCGTCGCGAGGCACTGAGATTTTCGATAGATGAACCATGCCATTTGTGATAGTAATATAATAAATACTAGATAACTAAGTGTACTATGATAATCATGATGTAACTAATAATCATTTCTGAACAAAAAGTTATGATATCTCATCAAAAACATACATGTGAAATGGGAGCCAAAATGTCGCCACCAAAAGAATTGAGATCTAACACGGGGGCCAAGTGTTCTGTAGAAAATCCTAAAGTTTAAGCTACAAGAATATACAAGAATATCTCAATTCTTTTGGTGGCGACACTTTGGCTCCCATTTCACATTTATGTTTTTGATGAGATATATTTTATGTTTAAAGCTTTCAAACTATTTTTCTACCTAAGTCTTGCCTGAAATATTCATTGATAGTCATCAAAATATTTCTTATTTTCGTGGTTAATACCACGCTTACCTATTGAATTGTAATATTTTACTGATTTTAAAATTAGATATCACTTTGTGTTATGTTGCTAGTTTTTTCAATAATTTTTAAGTTTGTTGTATCTCTGTATGCCAGCTTAATGTCGTTTGTCGTATCTAAACAATAAATAATAATAAAGAAAAAGTTAATCAATCCATCATCCTTTCTCTAGTTGTGGTAAAAGGTCCTTTCAATTTAAAAGCAATGTCCTATGTAGCCTTTAAAAAAGATAGAACTGTAACTCTTGTAGATAGGTACGTAATACAATATAAATCAACTATAACTATTTAAGTTAACTATTTTTTCACTAGTTAACTTTAGATATAATATATTTTAGTTTAGATAGGATAATTTAGTTTAGATAGGTTTATTTAAGTTTGGACTAGTTATTTTAGTTGAGATATGTTATTTAAGTTTTTATTTTTATGTTATTTAAATATTGATGTATAGTTGTTATTTAACATAATGAAAGACTATAAACCAATTAAACCCGAAATGAAATTTTGTTCGAAGCTTATCAAATTAATTAGCCACTTGCACTTAGCCTGAACTTTGGCCCAGTTATCGCAGATTTCTTTTCATTGTCACTTGATGTAGATAAGATTTAAGATAGGTAGGTTCCTAATAGATATTAAGCTGGCAGGGGCCCAAGATTTGGTATTAATTACTTACTATTTAATGATATGTGTGTTTAATCGGACATTGACCTTGGGAACTATATATTTATTTGCGTATGTTAAGTCTAACATCCTGAAAAGCTTTTTTACTATCGCTACTTAAACCGCGCTTGACCACCAACTCGCCTGACGGTTTGATGTTGAAAATAATCATTACTGCCTAATAATATTATTACATACCTACCTATGGGAAATATTGTCGTGAAGTCCTTCTTGGATTTAAATCTTGTCCCGTTAAATGAAATCTACGGTTTTTTTTTTATCATTTAAATTAATGATCCACAGACTCCAGGGTCTGTGCCCTTTGTTAACTAAGTTACAATTTATAGAATGCGACTGTACAATAGAGATGGGTTAGTTTGAATCTTAGTCTAAGTTAGTAGTTTCAGTGCATTGCGTAAATGCCGCGAGCAAACCGGCGACCCGCATGCAGCACCCGATCACGAGTGTGACGCATGTGCCAGCCATCGCTCTCCTCGACCATATTTGAGGGAGGAGAACGACCCGACACACGACGCCGCCGCAAGAAGGAGCCTTCGATGGCGAGAATGAATGCTCAGGGCATGCGGATCTCCGGATCTACGGATATTCACGCTAGCGCCTTCTCGAGAAAGCGCTAGCTAAGAAATCGTGAGGAAACCTGCGTAGGTACGTCCGTAGAAGAAATTCGATGACATGTGAATCTACCAACTCACACTGGTGGATATCGCCCGTACGGGATTAGGTAGGTATTGGTTAATATTCCAAAATGATTGCCAAGGATCGATGCCTACAGTCTCACACATGATAAAAACCCCAAATAAGTGATTAAGATCCTTTCAGCTGCGTAGGTATACTAGCCGTGTTTTGTTACCGGTTAAAAAGGAATTTTATTACCTACTAATCACAAGGGGAGGACGACAACGCCGAGTAGCCACGTAATTGTAATTATACGGTTGCATTTCATTTCATTTTTTTCATTTCATTTATTATTACTTGCGAAGTAGGTAAAACGCTACATCAGCTACATAGCATGCAAGCAGGTAATATTATGTATTACCATCATCTTAATTAAAGAATTTAGTACATACAGATTTAATTGAAATTATAAAAACAATATTAATGCACATGTCAAAGTATAGTGTCTCATTATTGTTTTTTTTATTATTATGTGCAATGTCAATAGTATTCAAATATAGTTATGAATAACAATTTAAGTAGTCTTTATCTTTCAAGAATTCGTCAATTGAATAATAAGCTTTTTAAGTAATAGTGTTCTAAGCATTGTCTTGAAGACATTAATGTCACTCTCAATCCTTATAGGTATTAGTTGGGATTGTATTGTAAATGCATTGTAATGGTTGTACCTACCTATGTAAAACACATGACGTTAATAGAAAAGTGCTGGGAGCTCCAGTGCGTTCCCCTGGAGATCCCGGAGCTTCCAAGACAGCACAAAGGCTGGTCACCGAGGGGGTTTTAGTGGGTGCAATTCCACATAACACGGTTGTTCCCCAAAGCAGCCGGGTATCTTGCGAAGAATTCTCCCTCGTAAATACGTGTTACTAATCGGTTACAGTATGCTGAGTGTGAGTTTTGTCGTAAACACGTCGCGCTCTACGGCGAGCGCGTAAGCATATAATTTGTACAGTACAGTACAAAAACGCGCCGCTAGTGGCGCTGCACATTTCTTCATAAGTTCATACAAATTACATGCTTACGCGTTTGCCGTAGAGCGCGTCATGTTTACGACAAGACACACTCATCATACTGTATATAGAACGTACCTAATCTCTGTCATAAGCAATCAGAGTAAATATAATTTTATTATTATTTTCCTTGTAACTAAGTAAATTACCGTAATCATAACCATACCTGTCGTTATCGGTTAGCAAATAACAAAAATATCTTACAAGATAATCAGTGGTAATCAAACAATATATGCAATAAATAAAAATGCAATCCGTATTTAATCAAGAACCAATATGGATTATTATAAGATTGATTAAACAGAACACCTGTAAACCTCGAATTTGAATTCACAATTCTTGTCATCAACAGCAGTCGTAAAAACATCACATATTCTGATATACCGGTTTTAAAGACAGTTAAGCTACTTAGCTATAAGTAGGTACCAGGTAGTGCTAGATGAATGTTTAAACAATTCTCAAAACGTTTATGAACAATATAGAAACTTGGATACAAAATTATATAAGTATTGTCGTCTTGGTTTCAACCTTAGGACGTAAACTGCTGGACATGGCCTATATAGGGGATCATCAGCTTATTTCATCAGGCATAGCAGCAGGGTATCTTTCTTCCTTTTCGTCAAAATTATCCTTGTCCCGTGCCAGGTGTAGCTGCAAAGCTTCAGAATATCGTATAAGAGATAGGGTATAAGATCTATTCCCTATACTACAGGGTTATTTCTAATCAATTAGCATCATTTTAGGGGCTTATTCTGTACATCAAAAGTAACCATTTGTGTTCTGCGACTTTTGTCAAAACTCAAAAAAAAAAAGTTGCTGTTCCATAGAAAAATATCGTTCACTCGTGACCAAATGTATGGAATAGCTGTTTTTTTTTTAATTTTAACAAAAGTAGCAGAACAAAAGTTGTTAGTTTTGATGTACAGAATAAGCCCCTAAAAGGATGCTAATTGGTTAGAAATAAAGGGTTATTTCTAACCAATTAGCATAGGAAGGTTAGCAAGGTGTGTAATATACAGGGGTATATTACACATTGGAGGTACATCTCCTATAAGACCGATTTGAAAGCAGCTTGCATCGAGCGCGATGTTGCGGTTTTAATGAAGTCATCCGTCCAAGGTGGACGACTTCATCCATCATCGTGAGTAAAAATATAGGAGCTGAAATATATAGGAAAACGAACAAATCGTGTTCATAATACACTTTATTTTCGACAAGATTGAGAACATCAACAAATCTCTTAAAAAATACAATAACGAAACTAATCTGGGCACAGCTACACCCTCAGCTGCTCACTTCAATATTTACACATTAAGCTCTTTGGCCTGTACAAAAAATATACACAAAACAAACTTACAAAAATCCGCGATAAAATAGCTAACCAAAAGGTAACATAATTTAAAATTATCAATTTTTAACAGCGTACTTCAAAATAAAATTACAAATTATTACAATCAAAAACTCGTGCGAGACATAAATTACAATGATTCTAACGTGCATTTTTACATTTAAAATATTTCAATACTGACGTCGGTAAATGTTTATTGCTAAAATTTACAAAAATCTACATTTTTTTTAAAGAATGTCTATTTAAAGTTCAAGAAAGATTTTTTGAAAATGAGAAGTTAAATATATTTAAACGTCATACATGCAAATCAAGTTATTAATAAGTCACACGGTACTTTCAAAATGTCTTCGCTACTACAAGATATTTTTGTGCCCTCAAGATATTCCAATAATCTTGCGAGTGTTCAAGATATTCGAGAAATTCTCGCTTCTGTCACTGGATTACGTATGAGTTGCCATCCATTTTCGAATATTGAGTATTGCGTATTGTATAACTATTATTTGTGTCGCCGCTATCGCTTTATCTGGGCAGTAATAAGCAAAAGAAACTGTGATAGTCCCATTTAAATCATCATAATTTTTTTATAAGCACGTCAGCAGAGCGAAACTCACAAAAATCCCCACAAGAGTCAAAATTCATACAGAAATTAGACAACTAAATGCACGATAACTACTGTATCCTACTTGCAAAATTTTAGATCATGCAGAGACGGTAAATTTTACAATATTTACTAAAATAAATAACTAACAAATAACAAATCTCTTCACTATTTAAGTACGAATTTTTAACATCTTAAGTATTTCGTCTAAATTTTTTAGAGAGACGTAACATTTATTAAGATGAAACTTTCGGGAGCTAAGAATTTTTAAAAAAACAGAATTAAAAACAAAGAAAAAACATGTTTTCTACTCTTCTGTAGTGAGTCATAAGAGTCATCATCAAGTTTTTAGTAAATAAACAAAGTGATCTATAAGAGGGGTCCGTTTTTTCCTTTTGAGGTACGGAACCCTAAAAATCGATTCTTTTTTTTTATTTACCCATCTCTACACAATCGCAGTGTAACTACAATACGATACGCATATTTATACGATTTTACAATCGATTTGGGGAACGCCCAATAATAGTCTAGGAGCCTAATTTACAGTAGAAAATAATCTCACTAGCTCCCGGTATTATTAGGAAATAGACGACTTATCGCTGAACAAATATGCTTGGAAGTTCTTCAATTCTCGATTCATTCGATTACCGATCCGATTAAAATCGGTAAGGCTATTTATAGGTATCGATTTAAATTGATGAAGCTTTTTAAAATCAACTTATTTCAAAATAATCTAAAAAGTATTGGATATGAAATGTTATTAACTGTAACGTACACATGGTGGTGACTTCAGACGAACGACCAATCGTACAACGTGACGTCACAGCATGATCCGTGATTGGTCATCTACTGATTGGAACCATGTACATTACGCGGGATAACATTAACCTTTTTAGAAGCAGATACTTCACGTAGCTATTTTGAAGTTTGTTAAGCCTTTAGAAAGAGGTCTAAAACGGAATTCATTTAGCTCAAATGCTTACTTTATAAGTAATATTTACAACTTTTTAGCACATTTCTTCAGCGAAAAATCGGACAAAAGCGTAACTAACTAGTAGAGTAGGCACGAAGGGGTCAGTACATTTGGCTTAATACGGGAAACCTTAAGTATATCACATCAACTATTACATAATTATATACCTTGGGTGACGCAATGGAATGTCTATTCACAATTTATTATGCAAGTTATATATTCTGTAAACTATTTCCTACAAAAATTTGAAAAAGAAATGACTTCTTCAAAGAAAACTTAATTCTGTTTAATTTTAACGGTCAATATTCAAGGCGACAAAGTAAATTCACTGGGCACATATTTCTGTCTCTTTTACCGAACGTGATAAGAAAGGACGGCAATATTTTAATTTGCCATTACATAATTTCACGACGGAACCTTGAAAATTGGCTAGAATGTCATGATAAAATTATCGGCATCTCTTTTTTTTGAATTTGCGAAAGAAGGATAGCAATAATGCTGAAGTCAAGGAAATCGTGTACAGAATAGTCATCATCAAAATATAATTTAGGTACAAGCGATGTCAATTGCAAGATGTTCACAGAATATGTTATAAATAATTAACAGAAGGACCATTTTTACAAAAAAAAACTCTTAGTTTTATTTTTGATGTTGATTTCTATGGTCAAATTGGCCATCCTTATTATACACAGTATTGCTTTGCAAAGTAAAGGAACTTTTAGAGATGTATATGGTCATAATTATGAACGACGTTTACTATGGGGTCAACTGAAAAATTGCGAAAAATAAAAAAAAAACAGCTCCATACAAAAGTTCGTTGTCATTGAACAATATGTATGGACCAGCTGATTTTATTCGCGATTTAAAATAGATTATTATCAAACATTTTCGCTAAAGAGTATATATGTATTTAGCGATTCGCGAATGTCTTGAGTAGGTCTTGGCATTTGCTAAAATAGTATTTATAACACATTTGCTCGTAAAGTGGCTGTAATTACACCAATTTCAATATCGTAATGTATTTCATTACGCACTTGTGCGTTATTGTAATGTAAAACGCACGCCGCCACCGACTGCAAAACTCTGTGGTCTCGTTTCTCCTTCTTTCACTCAAGAGAGTGAGACATTACGGCACTTGTGCGGTAATGTAATGTAAAACGCACGATGCTTCGACTGATGCACGACTTTCACTCAAAGTCAGAGTTTTATTAATTTCCTCGCAAATATGTTATAAAACTTCGTATGACATACGTGCGCTTTGAAAATTACAGCTTCTGCTTCCTTACAGCCCTCGCCTACGGCTCGGGCTAGCAATATTGCCTCGGCTGTAATTTTCAACTTACTGCACTTATATCATAATGTACTATTATTTCCTAAAACAGTCCATCTGCTAATTATTCATACTGCGGACGATATAACCTAACTATGAACAAGAATATAATGTACGAGTAGTGAATTAATAAAAATATAGACCAGTGATAAAAATCTAATAAAATATGAAAACAAAATCTCTATACACACACTAAACTTGAATCGTCATAGAATAACGATAAGCATGGTTATTTGGAAAAGGTATCATAATCCAAAGGGGCGCTATTATAATGATTTTAAACAAGAATGACTAATTCGACAGACTCGTTTAAATTTGTTGCTATTATTTATTGTGGAATGACGAGATATATTTTGCGGTGCTTTATATTATTGTACAAACTGTTGTATATATAATTCTGATTCTAATTCTAATTATTGGTAAACCATCATAGAAAGTATAGGCCGCGCCATACAAGTTGGCGGATGTGAAATTAGCTACAAGCTACGCAATAGCCAATCGACGCGCGGCTTTATGGGAGCTTCAGTCAGGATTGGATATTGCGCAGCTTGAAGCTAACTTAATATCCGCCAACTTGGGTGGCGCGGCCAATAACTTATGTTTTAAAACATCGCTTTTTTGAAAGTATATTTCACGTATAATAATTATTTTAATTTACGAATCGATTTCTTACACCTGAAAAATCAAAACTCACAAAAACCAGAATATTTTTAATGTGTATCAAGAAATCTGAAATATCGATTAGATGATTCAATGCACCGTATTAATGTATTGCCAGAGTCATTACATCATACATATTCAAAAAATACTTCAATTTAAAAAATTTAAAACGTGAGTAGTTTTCAAGGTAAGTACCATTGTAAAATAATAGTAACTTCAAAAATATTGCAGTCCTTTTTTCTAGTGGTAAAAAAGCGACAGCAATTTTTAAGTGGCTTACAAGACACCAGTCTTAAAAATGCCAAGAATAGTGATTTCACTACTCATGCAATAACCCCCTTTCGAGTTACCATACCCTTTCCATACAACCTTGTACTAAGCAAACGTAAATCACAAATACAGTGAAAAATATCCACCCAAGGCGCTAGGGTATCCGAATACAAACATCTTGGCGGCTATAAGCTGCCTGAAACCAAATCCTCGCGCAACTGCCTCGAGCAAATATCTACAGAGCCACAGTCCCTAAGTAAAAGTGTAAAAAAATGTCCGAGCGCCGTCATACATACCGACTTAAATATTTACATTAAATAATTCACAGTGACCCGTTTTCTCGAATCTCGACGTAATGTCACCTAATTAGTGCTTGTAAGCGAGCACTTTGGCATCGCGCGTCGTTGTAGTCGGCTTGCTTGGCTTACGACTAACTAAAAACCCTGCCCACTACAGCTTGGGCAGGGTTTTGGCTCGGACACTTTTTTTGCACGATTGTAACTCTATAGATATTTGCTTGAAGCGCAGCTGTTCAGTGTGCGTCAGTGAAGATTGGGGTACCCGCAGCTTGTAGGTAACTTCACATTCGCCTAAAAGTTTGATTCGGTCTATAAGCGATAATAATTACCACTAAAATATATTTAATCTATTCGTACCCTACATGTAGTGTTGAGCTGAGATCTCGCACCCTAATCGAATAAATTACGTTATCCTATTTTATATTATATTAATTTATATTTAAAACACGTATCATGAAAATTTTATCGCAAAAATTATATGTATATTTTGTTAGCACGAAATTTACAATCAGCGACTCAACAAGAATGTTTTTTTCGTGACTCATAAACTGATGAAATGTAACGCTTTGTTTAAGCACAAAATGTGTCTGTCTATCTGTAATAATAAATAGCGCCATAATCAAACCAATACTTGACGTGCCTAAGCGCATTTTGATAATGCCAAAAGGCTGAAAAAGCAAATACAAAAATACAAATACAAAATAAAATTGGCCAAATGCGAGTAGGACTCACGCACGAAGGGTTCCGTACCTTATGGGAGCCCCTTTACCCGTTTCAAGAGTCTACCTGTTACAGTTATTATTATCGAGCAAAACAATGGCAAAAAAGTCACGTTTGTTGTAAACCCCCCTTAAATATTGATTTAATTCTGTTTTTAGTATTTGTTGTTATAGCGGCAACAGAAATACACATTCTGTGAAAATTTCAACTGTCTAGCAATCATGGTTCATAAGATAGCTTAGTGGCAGACAAACGGACGGACGGACAGCGGAGTCTTAGTAATAGGGTCTCGTTTTTACCCTTTGGGTACGGAACCCTAAAAAGTAATTAAAGGATATTATACGAAATATTATTGACCAGTCACGTCAAATCAAATAACCATAAACTGTAGATAAATAAATAAACACAACTAGAGAACGCTTCTGAGTTTTACAAATTAATTGTCAAGCGAAAGCTAGGTCATTGTACTCATTTTTTATAAACAGTTTTATAGCAAAAACTGACTAAAATAACGAGTAAGTTGACCTCCTTTTGACTTTAAACCGTTTGTGTATAACCCTATCAGAATTCAACTAAAAAAAATATAACAGCACCTTGCAAAACTTAATGCAAAAAATAACCATTATGTATAAGTAAATTAACGAACTATTATGCTTTTTAGTGATGATATTTTATATAACAGTCAATTTTCACTGTCAAATTTTCATGTTACGGCCAATTTTCTGCTCAAACGATATTATTAATATTCGACAAGTTATCATAACTTAGTTCTTTAATTACAATCTAGATTATGGCAGAAAATTAGCAAAAATCCGTACAATTACACTAGAATAATGTGCAAAATGGTTCCGAGATATAACTCTAAAACAATTGATGCTAAATCTCTAAGCTACTGAAATAAAATGTACAATTATACTATTTTGCCGGATATGTGTAAAACAGGATTCTCTAACAATGAGTAATTTTGAATTATTTCCATTGATTTAATTAACATTCAAATTGACGACACAAAAATTTACTAATTTCGTTTTTTTTTTCGGATGTAGAGAACACGTCTGTAAGAATTTATTATATTATTAATAATTGTTATATTTTTACGTATTATTACGTACATAAACAGTTAATTACCCCAATATTTATTGTTTTAAAAAGTCCCATTCACTGTCAATACCGACTGAACGCATATTTTATTGGCAAAACAAAACTGTCAAACCATTTCTCTCACGATCAATTTTACTTGATTCCGCGAACAAGTCTGGCTTGACCGTGTATGGGAGGTTTTACGAAATCGTATGTATAGATTTAAACATACGTTTAGTTGCCTCAATTTTGATATTTATTTTATCCTATACATATTTCAGTAACATGGTAACTACACAACATGAAATCTTTAAATTCCTTTCAGTCGAAATAGCCTACGTTAAGGTAACATTACGATTTTAGAATAAACGCAATGAGTGTTTTTAATCTTTTTACATATTTAAGTCAGTTTTAAGTAATTTATAAATTAAATTGTCTCAGGATTTTAAGTCTAATTGATAAGATATTGATTTTTATTCATAAACATTTCAATATGCATACATAAAATGAACTTAATCAAATATGTTTGTTTGTCACACTTTAAAGTGTCACAAAACTGTGTCTGAATTTTAGCAAAATCATTCTTGTAAAAACAAAAATGAATAACTGAAAAGTTAGCCAAGTTCGAAAATCTTGTGTCCGAAACGTCACTGAGCTAAATCAAAATTATAGCTGTAAAATGTGTCTGAATAAGATCGTCAATATCCTATCAATTTTCAAAACATACCAAAATGTCATTATCAACACAGAAATACCAACTAAAAAGAATTACAATATTTTTGTAATTGAATACCTAGTCAAAGTTGCCGTTATCGAAAAGAGGACAAAAATCATTCATCCCTTTCCCCAAATTAAAACTGTCATTTTCAGATGTTCCCACAATTTTCATTTTTTTATTTAACTAATGTTTTTAATAAACACACAGTTCCCTATGTTCCCAAAATTTATTTTTAACTAAGACTTGCTTTTATACTGCTCCCGCATTAGCCGTTGGTTAGGGACAGTTTAGGGCCCGTCTAGGGGCGGCCTAGGGTCACGTGTCCGAAAGAGGTGATTTCAGATGTTCCCACATTTTTTTAATCTTATTTTTTTTAGTAAACACTCAGCTCCCTATTATACTTTATGAACTTTTAGACTATGCTCCCGCATTTACCGTTGGTTAGGGACAGGTTGGGTCCCATAGAAGGGCGGCCTAGGGTCGCGTGTCCGAAAGAGTTGAGTCCGTTGACGTCATATCCGTTCATGTACTGATTGTTTTGTAGTCCGATGAGTAGTTCGACTAACGCGTTAGCGGCGCTCTGAGCGTTGAGTAGCTCGAATATGATGCAGTTGCATTCCGGTTCAGGGTTCTTTAGAGAGCTTTTCGTGCTGGAACTTGAACTTGTCGAACCGGTGCCTGGAAAGAGGAAAAATGTTTTTAAAATTGATGATTTTAAGATTTCGGAGAGTGTGCATATGAGCTGCACGACCTTATTCTACCATCCCCTTTTTACTACAGGACAAGAGGTAGACGCCACATTACCCCTACACTGTCGATTTTCCTTCGATACGTACGAAGCGGTTTGACTCAACATTTCTGATTCGTACCGCCAGGGAATGGAACAGTCTTCCTGCTTGCCTGTTTTCTAAGAGATATAATCTAAAGCTTTTCAAGGTCAGAGTGAATAGATATCTTCTAGGTCAGCGTGCTTCATCTTCAACCACAACGTCGCTTACCATCAGGCGAGTTGATGGTCAAGCGCGGACTTATTAGCGTTAAAAAATGAATCGGTTTGTTTGTCATCTTGTCGCGCGTGCGTCAACATTAATTTGTGTCACCGTCCGTATCGGGAAAGTTTGGGTTGACCGGTGTAATATACTCACCGCAATGCGCGTTAATTAACACATTATTTTATAATATACTGCCTCCTTCGTGCTTCTTAGGCCCTTCAAATGTACCCGATGGGATTCATAATAGTATTGTGCATACCTTACGCCATGTATCGACTTGCAAGAGTAGCCAGCGAGCGCGGAGTGAACGACTCAAGTAGGTTATCGGTAAGTGTCCGAAGTGTCAGAAGTGCTATTGACCAGTGCCATCAAACATGATGTATCAATCATCTAATTTCGTAATTTAGATCCTTCTTCTTCTTCGAGTCAATTGTTCAAAAATGATTATTTATATAATTTTCTCCCAGTATTTCTAATAACTATGAATAGATAATTAATTTAAGTATCTACTGACCGCAGTATGCCGCCTTATTTCTCACTATAGAATCCAATAATTCTGAAAACATATGTATATTATAGTCTACTCACCGCAGTGTGCGGGGGGCGCGGGGTGCAGCGGGCAGGCGAGCTGCAGGTGTGTGGGATATTGCGGGGGAATCCCCGCTAAGTGTCCGGCGGCGGCGCGCGCGTAGAACACGCACCCGTGCCCGTCCGCGTCGGGGAAGTTCGGGTTGCCGTTGTGCTGCCGAAGAAAAAATAAATAAAACTTAGTCCGATCCGTAGAAGAATCAAAGTTACCGATTTAGCCCAACGGATTGGCAAGTTGAAATGGCAATGGGCAGGGCACATGGCGCGGAGGACTGATGACCGGTGGGGTCGAAAAGTGGAGACCACGTACCGGCAAGCGCAGCGTAGGACGTCCACCTACAAGTCGGACGGAGGATCTCATTAAGACCGCAGGATCGCGCTGGATGCAATCCGCTTACAACAGGTCTTATTGGAGATCCATAGGGGAGGCCTATGTTCAGCAGTGGACTTCTTAAGGCTGATGGATGGATGGATAGAAGACTTAGTCTTAAAAAAACGATATAATAATCTTAGCTTCCCAGTAATTATAAATAAAGGAAATAACAGGAAACCATGGCGGTCTAGTGGCAATAACACTGGCATTACAATAGTGAAAGTTCGAATCCCAGTCGATATACAGCGCGATGGCCGTCACTCCAGTAGAAAAGTCCTCTATTAGAACGTTTACTGTGCTCGTGTTTGGATACTAAAATAACAGCACAATTATTTCAAGCAGACATTTTCTACTTCACAACATATTTGGCCATAATAATAAAACGTGAACGTAAACTCATGGATGTGTGCATTCTCCCCGTTCTCACATAGGGCGCCCAGACTTGGTCTTTGACTAAAGATCAAAAGACCGCGCTCGGGGTCTGCAAACGAGCAATGGAGCGAAGTATACAGCAAGACCTTTTATTCAGTGCACAAAGAAGGATGTCAACAGCTCATACATACGAATACTTGTTGTGTACGAATACACTCAGTTTCTCCCAAGCTCATTTATAAAAATGTTATCTTCACCAGAGTAATTTATGACGCTTCTAAAACTGTTCTGATATGTACAAGTTTGTTTAACCCCTTGACGGCTAATGATTCCAATCCGAACCAACAAAAATACTAGAATGTTTGCATCCGTCTATGGCTAATGGTGCGGATTTGAACCATCGTACTACAGGTCATTTAAAACCTTTTCACAAGGGTATAGAGTCGATTATAGCATGGGAATTTTATATCCATCTGTTGTTTAGAGAATGAACTGTAAAATAAGCCCGCCATTCATTAGCGAGGTCGGCACAGCACTAGTCCTGCGAGCAATAAAATTTTGCGACAAAAAATAATCGATTTCATTTTGATTTTTTAGTTGATTTTTATTATAAACTAGCATGAAAAGGAGGTTTGGTGGAAAATATGGTTCCTTCTTAGTGCCGGGGTAGATATTCTAGCCTCAAAATCGAGCCGAGAATGAGAGAAAATTACCTTGACAAAAAACTCATCTATTTTTGACTTAGTGTTTGAAAATCAATATTTATAACTTTAAAAAATTGTATATTTGTCACATATCGGATAGGTAATATATTTCTCATCAGAACTACATTTACAGAATACAAATCGGTTCAGTACTTAAGATTTTATGATAAGTTTATCAAGTGGTCTCGCCGGGCTGGCGCCGTGAGGCAAAAAAGTGGCGGTAACATATCGCGCGCGCTTGCTCGCACTGACAACTTCAAAGGGTTAAAATGAAGTTAAAATAAGAAAAACCGAAAACAATTTTCAAGCTATATGTACCTACTTTGATTTTTAGAATTATAGACCATAGCAGTGCTGACAACTCCTTTTGGCAAAAATTCGCTATCAGCACGTCAAAAACGCGCCAGAAGCGCTAAATGGTAACTACGACGACTGGTACTACGAAAAAATGAATGATAATGAATTTCGGTATTCATCCTCTTCATTAGCAATAGTATAAGAACCACAACTAGCTGCTATTCGAACTTCGGCCGCAGCCTGCGGATGCAGGTCGCGATTGCAGGTAACACACATCTGAAATGCAGCCACTGCCTGCTTCCGCAGTCGAGAGTGATTCCGAGGTTGGCTACACGTGCTGCGACAGGCAGCACGTCGGACTTGTCTAAACAGGTGAACAACACTCGCAGCTGAGGCTCGGTAGCACGTGCTGCCGGAGCCGCAATCGGAATCTTTTTTGCAGAAATTCACACTACTACATAGATAACCAGAGCCCTTACTCGTAGTCCAGGCTTTGCGAAGTTTACTCAAACTTTACGTAAAATTACTAGTTGAAACATTTAAAACGAGTTAATGAAGGAGTATGTTGAAAAAGAAAATAATTATATCAACCCCTCCAAAAAATTGCTAAGTCGGAATACCGAAAACGAAATCTGGCAATACTGAATACATCATCTGATCGACTGAATTTGACATTTCCTTTTTTTTTGACAGCAACAGTAATAAAATAGTGTTTTTTTTAAATAATGTGCCCATTTTTGGACAGGCTAAAGCCTTTAAGGTCATACCGCCACTTCTTATGTATGTAATCTATAATGTTAAAACAATAAAAAATCATTGTCATTTTTCTGGTGGTCTAATATTAATTTTAACTAGTGATATGAAAACAGCAAAAAATCACTAAATTTTTGAAGCACATATCATTATTATAAATGCTGTTTTGTTTTCTACCTACTTGCAAAAAAAAAAAAAACGACAGGTCCATTCGCTGCATCCTTCTTTTTATCGCGCAATAGATATCATTAATAGAACATATTTCGCTCATGAAAAGATCAACTTTTTTTTCATCCATTTTTTTGTCAAACTATCCCAAAAATAATTAAATTGCATGCACCTTACACTCCAGACAATAACTACTATCTAAAACGTATAGCTAGCTCTCTCAAGGTCAGTGCCACCGGTCAATGCCCCCTCACCGTAGGTAAATAGTCGGCGCGGCGTACAACTCGCCCCCCTCGGTTCTTAGTAGGTACAATAGCTACGTCTCGCGACGCAACCGTAGGTATTCAGACGTAGGGTGACATTGATTACCCCGTTTATCTGTATACTTTCTCTTGAAGTTATTTCAATATTTTTGTACCAAAGTGAGAGAAAGTAAAATAGAGGTTTAATTGTTTGTTTATTATTATACTTTCCGTATGCAAAGTTTGTGCACTGGAAATAAAATCAGCCCATACTTTCCGTATGCAAAGTTTGTGCACTGGAAATAAAATCAGCCCTGTATTAGGAGTCAAATTAACCGATCGAATTAGGAACACTATGCTATCGCCGACGTATGTCAAAAAGCCGGACAGTTGAAATGGGATTGGGCGGGACACGTCTGTCGCATGCCGGACGACCGCTGGGCAAAGGTCACCACCGACTGGATTCCAAAATCCAAACGACCTTTGAGTCGACCAAGACGTAGGTGGCGCGACGAACTGAGCTCGCACGACAAACACTGGGCCGGTGGGCCTCTAAAGCTTTGGTCTGGTGATCATGACGCACAACGCTGCGGTATGCGGTATGCGATGCCGGACACTCAATTATATGAAAAACGTCGAGAATGTTCTCTTGTTCCGTCGCAGTATGCGTCAGCGGCGAAGGGCAAGTGCGGTGAAGTGGGGAGGTGTACTCCCGCACAGCGCGGCGTCGTTCTCGTTCTGACGCTGCGGTGTGCGGGTGTGCGTCACGGGTTGACAATATGGATTTTGGTAGCTGCGGCAAAATCAACTGACCACCTCTTAACGCAGTAGATCGCGCCGTCTGGAAGGAAGGAAGGGAGGCCTTTGCCCAGCAGTGGGACAATACAGGCTCAAAATAATAATAATATTAGACTTGCAACGGTCAACTTAGTCGATTCAACGGCTTCCTTGACCACGCCAAGTTATTTCCTGGGGAGAAAGTAATATGAAATGATATATTAAGTACCCATATAAGCAGCTGTGCGGCGGCCAAGTGTCCGGCGGCGGCCGCGGCACGCAGAGCTAGCGCGCGCTCGGCAGCTGCGGGCGCGCGCGGCGCCGGCGCGGCCAGCATGCGGACCAACGACCCCACCTGTACACACAAATCACTACGTTACCATGGAAAATCTAAAAATCGGCCAAGTACGAGTCGGACTCGCGCACGGAGGATTCCGTACTGTTTGGGAGCCCCCCTTAAATATTTATTTTATTTTAATTTTATTATTTATTATTGAAGGGAATATAAAATTAAATATTCTGTGAAAATTTCAAGCATCTACCTGGTACCATTATTAATATAGAGCGAAAACCGTCTAAAATCCAGGTTTGTTGTATGGGAGCCCCCATTAAATATTTATTTTATTTTCTTTTTAGTATTTGTTGTTATAGCGGCAACAGAAATACATCATCTGTGAAAATTTTCTGCTGCCTAGCTATCATGGTTCATGAGATACAGCCCGGTGACAGACAGACGGACAGACGGACATCGAAGTCTTAGTAATAGGGTCCCGTTTTTCCCTTTGAGTACGGAACCCTAAAAATCAAACCTAATTTGTATTATTTTAGTGACACTATACTTTTATCTCACATGAATTAGAGCAAAATAGTCGTAATGACTATTATTCTTTACTAGCTGACACGGCGAACTTCACACATCATCACAGGTTAGACAAAGACAGCAACAAACGTCAGAGGTAAAATAAGTCTTATTTGTTGCTGTCTTTGTCTAACCTGTGATGATGTGTGATGACTACCGCGGGTAATACCCTTAGTGTAGTCGAACTGTAAAGCGCGTAACAGAATGGAACCAACTGAAAAGTCAAGTAATTAACCAATAAGAGATGTAGTTTGAGAGGAACAACCGAACTTAACGAACGAAGCTTATGCTTAGGTCAAGCCAATCAGAGTTAAGCTAATCCAACCATCCATCCATCTTAGCAGCTCGTGATTTTGCAAAAATCCTATCTTTTTTCAGTACGATAGAGAAATATCAGAGGCAATGTCTAATTATCCGTGTTTTTGCAAAATTACAAATAAAAATGTATAATCAAATCATCCTACACTAAGCGCCACACAAATCGGCGGATGAGAAGTTAGCAGATGACACTTCACCGTGATTCGCTAATTATTGCGCATGTGTGCACAATTCCGACGCCGCGTGTCGTAGTGGTGAGCACGGGCGTAGGGAGCGCGCGGGAGGCATGAGGTTGGCGGGCGGATGTGCCCCGGCTCGAGTCTCTCTGGCTTCCGCGCATATCTATATTTCGGCTTCTGCGCATAACTTCCCATCCGCCGATTTGTGTGGCGCTTAGTATACGACATAAACACACCTGTCCGCGCGCCGCCGCACTCTTCAGCGCCTCGAGACTGGTCACCACTTCTGCAGACGACAGGAACGCTCGCCGCTCGTATTTTAACCGGATCCAACTAAAAAACAACACAATACTTTATAGTATTACCTTATCATCTCGCTAATAAAACTCCTCGTTTGATTAATATGATGGTAAAGCAATGAGTCTATTTAACATCAAACTAGCAGATTTAAAAGATACAATATTCTGATCGAAAAGCTTTAGATAAAATGGATCAGAAATGTAGATTATAAAGATACTAGCGACCCGCCCCGGCTTCGCACAGGTGTATTATACATATAAACCTTCTTCTTGAATCGTTCTATCTATTTTAAAAAAAACGCATTAAAATCCGTTGCGTAGTTTTAAAGATATAAGCATACATGGGGACAGACAGCGGGAAGCGACTTTGTTTTATACTACATATGTAGTGATAGTGAAGATGAAATAGCTTCGTGTCGACGGAAAATAAACAAAGGAAGAGTACAGAAACATACTCTTTGAAAGCGTACCAACACTTATGTATTTTTGACGAGTTAACGTCATATAAATCGATGAACGCCGGCTGCAAGCACGAAAAAGCATTGTCGAGTTCTGCCTGAGCCGAGCGTGCAAGCGAGAACGCGGAACAAGCGATAGAGAGGCACGATAGGCCTAACCGTTCGACTTGTTTCAGTTGTTGATTCAACAATGATTTCTTATAACGTTCTAACGCGCGGAATGTCCACCATAAAAGGATAGGGCTTTGGTCATGTCTGTCTAGCCGTACTAAAGAAGAAAGGGATAGGTGGGACCATAAAATAAGAACTATAGTTATAGAAACAGTACTAAAATAGCAAGAGATATATATCACTTTGTCCCATTTTAAATATGAAATTTAAAAGGTGTTAGAAAAAGATGCACATACACCCGAACTTACGTAATTTCGAAGGGTTTCACAAACTAGCATTGAACTATTTCGGGTCTAAATTCAAAAAGGTAAAAAGTACGAAGGTAAAATGATCAGAGGTTTGAACCTTCTTACTGGAACTAGACGGTTCAAATTTCCGAAAAAGACAAATGACCAGAGGGTTCAAATTTCCGAAAAACGCAATTTACCAAAAGTAACCAAATTTTAACCATTTTGACATTCCAACTGGTGATTTTGATGTATGCGAAAGATATTGATGAAATTTCATTAAATGGACCTTAAAACATTAAATGGGCCATAAATCGTAAACGGTAAGTTTTACAAAAAAGTTTGCAAGAAACAAAAGATGCGAAATTTTATTTTCTACAATAATGATCTTTATGTTTTTTGCCCTTAAGTACATAGTTTCCGAGATATCGGCCAAAAACATTTTTTCAAGATGACGTGTCAGGAACGCATTCTCTGAACGGTCGAACTATAATAAAGAACTTTAAAATAATTAAAATCAAGTGTTGTGTTTTATTGTCATGTAAAGTTACTCACCGTTCCTTGTCTTCCCGCGACGAGGTAGGATTAGGTTTAGTGTGCCCGCGCAGATCGGCTTCCCAGATGGAGTTCGCGAGCCGATTGCCGATTGACACCATCACGCTCACGTGACCCAATCTGTCGAAAATAAAATGTTTATTTTACAACTTTATTTAGAAAATAAAATAATCGTCATGTCTTTTTCTGTAGAGAGAGGATTCTATCCACATTTGTAGCTACTGCTTTTGTCAGTTAGTTATGACCTATTGTAATTTATTAAGTCTCATCTCTGGTGGCACTTTTTGAAAATAATTATAATTAGCAAAAAAAAATGCAAAACCGCCTTCCATCGTGTATACAATTCGAATATTTCGCTTGAATTGTTTACATTATTGATGATTTTTCAAAAAGGGCTTAGCCGATTTCTGTAAAATTTAAATGGGAACACTTTGGGAGTATACCCTTTCGAACTAAAAAATAATTTTTCGATTCGGTTCACAATTGGCGGAATTATCGATGAACATACAAAAAAAAATACATAGGTACAGACGAAAATAAAACCTCCTTTTTTGGAAGTCGGTTAAAAATTAAATAGATAAGAAAGTATGTAGGTTTATATTAACTGCTTATTAACGGCCACTAGTCGAGGTCTAGCGAGCGCACTCGAGAGATAATGATAAAGTAAGTATATACTAACGGCCACTCGTCGAGGTCTAGCAAGCGCACTCGAGAGATAATGATAAAGTAAGTATATACTAACGGCCACTCGTCGAGGTCTAGCGAGCGCACTCGAGAGATAATGATAAAGTAAGTATTTACTAACGGCCACTCGTCGAGGTCTAGCGAGCGCACTCGAGAGATAATGATAAAGTAAGTATATACTAACGGCCACCCGTCGAGGTCTAGCGAGCGCACTCAAGAGATAATGATAAAGTAAGTATATACTAACGGCCACTCGTAGAGGTCTACCGAGCGCACTCGAGAGATAATGATAAAGTAAGTTTATACTAACGGCCACTCGTCGAGGTCTAGCGAGCGCACTCGAGAGATAATGATAAAGTAAGTATATACTAACGGCCACTCGTCGAGGTCTAGCGAGCGCACTCGAGAGATAATGATAAAGTAAGTTTATACTAACGGCCACTCGTCGAGGTCTAGCGAGCGCACTCGAGAGATGTGCGAGCCGAGGTTTCTGTGTACGCCGGAACACTCGATGCAAATGAGCACGCCCAGGTTTAGACTCGCCCAGTCCGGGTCTGAAACAAATATTCATCATCATGGTTAAAATATAAATAAATAAATAATATTAAAAGATGCGACATAGTGTGATTTATCATCATAATATAAGATCAAATGAACTTCTTGAAGTGAAGTTCGATCATTATTATATGAGCCACTTCATTCGAAGATACAATTAACTAGGTAGTCCTTTTAGCCAACAGGCATTATTCGCACGTTTAGAGAATCGATTCTTTAATCGATATTCTTTTTTTTTTTTTTTTATACTCCCTTCCTACGTATAGCTGTCACTTGTCAACTCATTCACGTTTAGAGATTTATAAGTTTTTCGCGCTGGTTGCGGGTGGGTGGGAACTTTGTATCTTCGAATGAAGTGGCTCATATAATAATGATCGAACTTCATTTCAAGAAGTTCATTTGATCTTATATTATATTTCGCCACTTCATTCTTCAGATACAATTAACTAGGTAGATGTTCAGAGATAGTTATAGAACAAGTGATGTTTTAGAAACAGGAAAACATTTTGTTACAAAGTAGAAAAACTTTTATTTCGGGACTTAATACGTAGAACGAATTTACCGGCAATTTATACAATCTTGTTCTTATTTTAGAATTGACTTAATCAATAAAATTAAATATATTCCGTAATAATAATTTTGGTTTCATTAATCTAATTGTTAGCCCCATAAACGGATCGAGCAAACATACTTTCATCTACTACTGGACGGTTCTAAAACCGAGCAAGTGTTAAGGATGAACTGGTCTAGGTATCTAGCCGTTTTTCTTATGGGATCGATTCAGATCTCTGCGGAAGCCGAGTGCTATGTGCACTAAATATTGAGACGTCGACGCTGCTCTCAGCAAGGGTCTGTTTAATTCACTTTCTAATTGTTTGCGACGTTACCATTTTAAAAGGTATCCTACGATTCAGGAACAGATTGTCCGTGTCTTCGCTTCGCAACTTTGATGTTGCTAGTAGATAATCTTCCCTGGTCTTTACCGGACATATGCTTGGATTATTGATAAAACAAGGTAAAGGAGCAAAGGCTGCTTACGATTAGCAGCAGAGGTCTTATTGTGTCGGTTATTAGGATCTTTATGCCTAATGGGATTTTAATGACGTTCGTGATCTTAATAAGAGATAACGTTTGTACTCGAAGAGAAGTGCATAATAGCATATAGCTAGTAATATTAATATATATATTTTTTTTTTTTTGTTTTTATAATATAGGTAATTCTAGTTGGGGTACCACGTAGAAATATGGTAAAGTACCGTCTTTGGATCCCACATCAAGGTGTATGTGGGTCTGGCTGGTTTCTGTCTGTAAATAGCTTTTAGTAAGCGTTTGATACGTTCGTCTGATCCGATATTATTCTTTAATAATAATGATAAGGCTGATCAAAGACTATTAATAGTACTATAAGTGGCCTTCCTACTAAAAAGATCACCGAGGAAAGTGATCACTGCCGATAGTGGAGCTAAAATGTATTTAGGTATAAAGTTCCCTGAGCCACCACCACACAATTTATAGGTAACCGAATATTGTTTCATAAAGTTGAAATAGATATTTCGGACAACTTTATCAGCCAGCATCGAATCAAGTGTTATTTCAAGAGTGACTAGTCTAGTAAATGCTTCCCTGAGAGCTTTGCGACCCCCAGCGAAAGGCTGCGATGGAGTCGTTGTAGATTTGTTATTAGCATGCAAAAGATCTTGCTTAGGTTCATATCTGATATTTGCATTTTTTGTGCAGTGGGAACAAAAGTTGCCCAGACCAGTACGAAAACACTAGTGCCAGTACGCTCTGTCGGTAATAATTTTTCTCTAGCATTTTAGAATAAGCGCAAATGGTGGGAATGCATGGAAAAATGTAAGAATGCCAGCTAACTGGTAAAGCCTCCATAGGTATTGCATCGGGATCTGGTTGCCATGAAATATATTGGCAGAATTTGGTATTGGTATCATGTTTAAATAGATCAATTTCTGACACACCGAAAGAGTGAACTATCTTTGGAAAGCCCGATCTGATAGTTCCCATTTTGTATCCACATTGATTTCGGACTCATGATCGTCTTCTATATTTTTGTGTATTAAAAAATGTACGCAAATAAATAAAAGTACCTAAATATACTTCGCTTCTCACACCAGTGACAAATAATTCAAATGAGGAAACCGAATTCCCCCATGCGATTTATATAGCATAAGGCTGTCGTGTGGTCAACGTGTAGCAATATCGAGCCATTAGAACGTGAACTGACAGAGCACTTTAATCCTAGAAAAACAGCTAATTAATTATAAGCAATTGATATGAAAAGATTCGTCATTTTTCAACCGTCCATTTGCTCATTTTTCACTCAAAAAACACCTTAGCCGGTTTTTTAAGCATCTGTAAATATTAACAGCTCAAAAAGTTTTCAGATATTAAAGGGTTTTTAGTTGAAGTGTTTTGTTTCCACCAATATAAGGTCGGCAAGATAACGTCCGTTAGTTTAATTTTTGTATCAAAATTCTGATAATTATGATATTTAGGACTAAATATTTGTGACGTTCAGTTGTTATATATAACCAGCCGTACTTCACTGCTGGGCAAACAGCAGTACCTAAGCACCTCAATAAACTGTGATAATTCTCTGATCGCACATTTGGGCAGTAAGATAATTTTGTTAATTAGTTGCATAATGCTCTCACGGTTTTCACTAAGTATGTAAACATTAAGTCATATCGACAGTATTGTTTAAAAACCCTAGAAATTCTCGAGGTTCGAGTCCGACGCGATGGAGTTCGAGATACTGTTATAATAATTAACAAATATACCTAGACAATTAAGCAAGTCTAGAGTTTTGTTCACATATAAGTACATAAAATATCATCTAGATAAATGACTGGCCATTTATATAGCCCATATCACTTAAACAGTTCAAGAATTCTTTAATTAATTTAGCAAAAAAGCCTTGGTGCTACATGCAAGTCGTAGGGCATGGCATTATATTCATAACAAATTCCATCAAATTCAAAACGTAAGTATTTACGGTGTAATTTTTTGATTGGTACTAATAATACTTTTAAATCTATATTTGCCATGAAACCAATACTAGGTACTATAGTTTTTCTTATGTCCTACTGTTCGCCATTTTGAAGTGTGAATGAATTTATTTAGAGCTTTAAGGTTTTAAATAAATCTTTTGTCGCCATTAGGCGTTAGAGCTAGTAATATACTCGAACAAAACTTCATTTTTCGATCTAGGTATTGCATGGAGATGTAGCACCAAGGTTAAGCAACTTTTTAATTAAATCGAACAAATCTGCACGTTCAACATCAGAAAGTAAACTTTTAGAAGTCGAAACTTGTTTCACTGTTCTACAGAAAGGTATAGAATAATCGTCTGAGATGATTTTAAGTATTTCAGCATTATTGGTAACTTGAGGTAAGCAGTTGTAAAAATATTAGATTCTCACGTCACACGTGGTTATTTGTTCTAAGAAGGTTTCTGCTATGAAAAGCTCGATGATGGGCCTCCGTACCGATGGAGTGGCTCGGCCTATCTGCCCCCCTCTCCCCCCTCTGTTTGACGAGAGGCGAGGAGGGCCCGTTCAGTTTCCCTGAAGGCGTGAGCGATTTGTCAATGCTTGATATCAACCGTGACAGTAGATAGTAATATAAACATGGAAGCTGCTTTAGGGTTTAGAGGAGGCTTTTTTGTGGCGCTTTTGAAGCTTTAATTTTTTCGGAAGCTTATTTCCGAAAAGTCGTCTCGGTTTTATCGAGAGCAGTCATACACTGCCCTAATAGTTGCTGCCCCCCACTACCTTTTTGTCCCGATTACGGGGATGTTCGGCTGCAGCTGCCAAAATTTCCGCATTAAATTTTTGAGCTTGAAGTAGCAATAAGCAATTTTTCGGTATTGGGTGCTCTTTTAACAAGTTTGGTTAAACCCTTTTTTTTTTTTAACTAAGGTAGCCGCAGGCAAGAGTGCTTATCGTGTATAGGTACCTGGACCAAATTTCTGGATCGGGATCCACAACATCTTCGTCTGGAGAAAAAACAGACGGTGATGAAATATTATTGATGTTTGATATTGACTGATTAGTAGATGCACAAAAAATTATTGTCGAGAAAACAATGTTTTTGGTTACGAGATAATAAATTATGTGAAATTCAGCATGTAATTGTAAGTATGTAATTGCTTTCGTGAGGATACACGATCCGCCTCCCAGCCGTTGCCTTCGTCTTGAGAAAAACAGACGGTGGTGAAATATTATTGAGGGTGGATGCACAATATTATTGTCAAGAAAACGATGTTTTTGGTTAGGAGATGATAAATTATGTGATATTCAGCATGTAATTAGACATTGCTTTCGTGAAGATGCACGATCCACCTCCCAGCGTTGCCTTCGTCTGGAGAAAAACAGACGGTGGTAAATTATTATTGTGGGTAGATGCACAAAATTATTGTCAAGAAAACAAAATGTTTTTGGTTACGAGGTGATAAATTATGTGATATTCAGCATGTAATTAGACATTGCTTTCGTGAGGATACACGATCCACCTCTAAGCGCTGCATACATGTGGTAACCACAGAATGATTAAGCCCTTTTGGATGATGATAAACTCCCACGTGTTAACACACGGTTAACCTCTCGGGATGAAAAATTGCCATCGTGATGACACACGGTCAACCTCCAGGCGATGTAATTGCCATCGTGATGACACACGGTCAACCTCCAGGCGATGTAATTGCCATCGTGATGACACACGGTCAACCTCCAGGCGATGTAATTGGGCATTACTACGTTTTTCACTGATTAACAGATAAATGTAGGTAACTAACCTGATTGCTCCGAATCGTCTGACGAGTACACGATTCTTCTGTATTTTTTTTTTTGTTGCGCCTCGAGTCTGAGCCGGTATCGCGGCATCTTTTCTTCGTTTTGTCTTTTCGGCATGGTAAAGATAATATGACGGCTAAGTAATTTTTTCACTTTTGCTAGGCACGTGCGAACGCTGCCTCGCTCGCAAAAAGAATGAGTTGACAAGTGACAGCTATACGTAGGAAGGGAGTATAAAAAAAAAAAAAAAAAGAATATCGATTAAAGAATCGATTCTCTAAACGTGCGAATAATGCCTGTTGGCTAAAAGGACTACCTAGTTAATTGTATCTGAAGAATGAAGTGGCGAAATATAATGCATCATCATAATCAATCATCGGGCATAATGCGTAGGGAGCGCGCGGGAGGCATGAGGTTGGCGGGCGGGTGTGCCCGGCGCGAGTCTCTCTGGCTCCCGCGCATACCTATATCTCGGCTTTTGCGCAACGTTCTGCGCATAACTTCCCATCCGCCGATTTGTGTGGCGCTTAGTATAATATGCGTTTACATTTTTGAATATCAACTCTTTTTACTTTTGATTTCGATTTCGGTTTTACACGTAAGAAGCCCGTTGATAATCCAAATAGAGTTAATGTGTACCTTGCGCGCCGCAGTCGCAACACTTGTCGTTCCCGTGCACGCGGCGGATGTAGTAGGTGGCGCGCACGTCGCCCGTGGAGTTTGCGCCTGTGGGCAGCGGCTGCCGGGACGTCTGCAACACAACATCATGTTATACTCTTTGACCGAGCGACCGAAATTTTCTTTCATCTGTGATCTTGGAGGATCTAACTACGGATACCCCTCTGTCATAGTATAAGACAAAATCTTATGAGGTGAAAGTGAAACACTATTTAATTGCACAATTTTAAACTTAATCATGTAAGTACTTCAGGGGAAATTGGAATATCAACAACTAGGCTGCACTGCTGACGTTCGGTCACGTGACGTCGGTATTCATTAGATCGATACTTGAACGAACAGACCCGTGTGCGTCGTTCGTATACGGGCGGCGCGGTGTGCTCGGGGCGCATTGCGCGCACTCACCGATGCGTCGTGGTCAAAGTCGGCAGGCGCCGTGTGCGCTTGGACAAAAGAGGGTGGTTTGCTAGGCCGCTCTCTGATCGTTTTCAAATACTGTATCGGGGGAGGCGAACCTCAACCCCGATGATGGCTTCAGATTCGGCGCATCTCGGTGCCGTCGCCTCGTCCGCGGGCCGGTGGGTTTCCGACCCGACGGCGTGCACTCCGTCAGGACATGGAGCCATGCAGCCCTCGGTCGAGGCAAGGCAGGCGACGGCGCGCCGGTGCGCCAAGCGAGCAACCGAAGTGTTATTTGACTAGAACCGTCGTGGTAGTCGCTCGAGCCCGGCGCTAGTTGTCTAGTCAGGTGCAGGTGAACGACGCGGAGCAAGCTCGACGCGTCGTTGAAGCGGTGGCAGTGATGGAGGGACGTGATGATCATTCCGGGATAGGTCGCGCCCGGGCACGACAGCCAGCGGCGTAATCACGCCCCTCATAGATTAATCCAGGTCGGCCGCGGCTAGGTCGACATTTGCGGGGCAAATGCCAGTTCAGCAAGCGGCCGCAAGCTGGCGCACGGTGCGCACGAATGCGCTCGGTGCATGGGTGCGGCACGCCAGGGCGGTCCGCTCGACGTCGCTAGCAAACGGAGCGAAGCCGCAGTCGGCGGCGCGCACGAGGAAGCGCTTTTCTGTGGGCGCTCGATCTCTGGGTGGTCACGGTTTTGCAGAAAAACTGTAGTTTGGCGTGTGCTGGGAGCCCGAGCTGGCGACGAAGCACAGCGAGACGTCACGACCTCCCAGCGCCATCTCTTGACAGTATCGTGTAGCGCGGCACAGTGTACTCACCCGTCCCTGCAGCGAGGCGAGGATCTGCGCCTCGACGGCGGCCACCCAGGCGTCGCGCGCCGCGCCCCCCGCGCCGCACGCGCCCACCACCTCCCAGCGCCATCTCTTGTCAGTATCGTGTAGCGCGGCACAGTGTACTCACCCGTCCCTGCAGCGAGGCGAAGATCTGCGCCTCGACGGCGGCCACCCAGGCGTCGCGCGCCGCGCCCCCCGCGCCCACCACCTCCCAGCGCCATCTCTTGTCAGTATCGTGTAGCGCGGCACAGTGTACTCACCCGTCCCTGCAGCGAGGCGAGGATCTGCGCCTCGACGGCGGCCACCCAGGCGTCGCGCGCCGCGCCCCCCGCGCCGCCCGCGCCCACCACCTCCCAGCGCCATCTCTTGTCAGTATCGTGTAGCGCGGCACAGTGTACTCACCCGTCCCTGCAGCGAGGCGAGGATCTGCGCCTCGACGGCGGCCACCCAGGCGTCACGCGCCGCGCCCCCCGCGCCGCCCGCGCCCACCACCTCCCAGCGCCATCTCTTGTCAGTATCGTGTAGCGCGGCACAGTGTACTCACCCGTCCCTGCAGCGAGGCGAGGATCTGCGCCTCGACGGCGGCCACCCAGGCGTCGCGCGCCGCGCCCCCCGCGCCGCCCGCGCCCACCACCTCCCAGCGCCATCTCTTGTCAGTATCGTGTAGCGCGGCACAGTGTACTCACCCGTCCCTGCAGCGAGGCGAGGATCTGCGCCTCGACGGCGGCCACCCAGGCGTCGCGCGCCGCGCCCCCCGCGCCGCCCGCGCCCACCACCTCCCAGCGCCATCTCTTGTCAGTATCGTGTAGCGCGGCACAGTGTACTCACCCGTCCCTGCAGCGAGGCGAGGATCTGCGCCTCGACGGCGGCCACCCAGGCGTCACGCGCCGCGCCCCCCGCGCCGCCCGCGCCCACCACCTCCCAGCGCCATCTCTTGTCAGTATCGTGTAGCGCGGCACAGTGTACTCACCCGTCCCTGCAGCGAGGCGAGGATCTGCGCCTCGACGGCGGCCACCCAGGCGTCGCGCGCCGCGCCCCCCGCGCCGCCCGCGCCCACCACCTCCCAGCGCCATCTCTTGTCAGTATCGTGTAGCGCGGCACAGTGTACTCACCCGTCCCTGCTGCGAGGCGAAGATCTGCGCCTCGACGGCGGCCACCCAGGCGTCGCGCGCCGCGCCCCCCGCGCCGCCCGCGCCCACCACCTCCCAGCGCCATCTCTTGTCAGTATCGTGTAGCGCGGCACAGTGTACTCACCCGTCCCTGCAGCGAGGCGAGGATCTGCGCCTCGACGGCGGCCACCCAGGCGTCGCGCGTCGCGCCCCCCGCGCCCACCACCTCCCAGCGCCATCTCTTGTCAGTATCGTGTAGCGCGGCACAGTGTACTCACCCGTCCCTGCAGCGAGGCGAGGATCTGCGCCTCGACGGCGGCCACCCAGGCGTCGCGCGCCGCGCCCCCCGCGCCGCCCGCGCCCACCACCTCCCAGCGCCATCTCTTGTCAGTATCGTGTAGCGCGGCACAGTGTACTCACCCGTCCCTGCAGCGAGGCGAGGATCTGCGCCTCGACGGCGGCCACCCAGGCGTCGCGCGCCGCGCCCACCACCATCTCTTGTCAGTATCGTGTAGCGCGGCACAGTGTACTCACCCGTCCCTGCAGCGAGGCGAGGATCTGCGCCTCGACGGCGGCCACCCAGGCGTCACGCGCCGCGCCCCCCGCGCCGCCCGCGCCCACCACCTCCCAGCGCCATCTCTTGTCAGTATCGTGTAGCGCGGCACAGTGTACTCACCCGTCCCTGCAGCGAGGCGAGGATCTGCGCCTCGACGGCGGCCACCCAGGCGTCGCGCGCCGCGCCCCCCGCGCCGCCCGCGCCCACCACCTCCCAGCGCCATCTCTTGTCAGTATCGTGTAGCGCGGCACAGTGTACTCACCCGTCCCTGCTGCGAGGCGAAGATCTGCGCCTCGACGGCGGCCACCCAGGCGTCGCGCGCCGCGCCCCCCGCGCCGCCCGCGCCCACCACCTCCCAGCGCCATCTCTTGTCAGTATCGTGTAGCGCGGCACAGTGTACTCACCCGTCCCTGCAGCGAGGCGAGGATCTGCGCCTCGACGGCGGCCACCCAGGAGTCGCGCGCCGCACCCCCCGCGCCGCCCGCGCCCACCACCTCCCAGCGCCATCTCTTGTCAGTATCGTGTAGAGCGGCACAGTGTACTCACCCGTCCCTGCAGCGAGGCGAGGATCTGCGCCTCGACGGCGGCCACCCAGGCGTCGCGCGCCGCGCCCCCCGCGCCGCCCGCGCCCACCACCTCCCAGCGCCATCTCTTGTCAGTATCGTGTAGCGCGGCACAGTGTACTCACCCGTCCCTGCTGCGAGGCGAAGATCTGCGCCTCGACGGCGGCCACCCAGGCGTCGCGCGCCGCGCCCCCCGCGCCGCCCGCGCCCACCACCTCCCAGCGCCATCTCTTGTCAGTATCGTGTAGCGCGGCACAGTGTACTCACCCGTCCCTGCAGCGAGGCGAGGATCTGCGCCTCGACGGCGGCCACCCAGGCGTCGCGCGTCGCGCCCCCCGCGCCCACCACCTCCCAGCGCCATCTCTTGTCAGTATCGTGTAGCGCGGCACAGTGTACTCACCCGTCCCTGCAGCGAGGCGAGGATCTGCGCCTCGACGGCGGCCACCCAGGCGTCGCGCGCCGCGCCCCCCGCGCCGCCCGCGCCCACCACCTCCCAGCGCCATCTCTTGTCAGTATCGTGTAGCGCGGCACAGTGTACTCACCCGTCCCTGCAGCGAGGCGAGGATCTGCGCCTCGACGGCGGCCACCCAGGCGTCGCGCGCCGCGCCCACCACCATCTCTTGTCAGTATCGTGTAGCGCGGCACAGTGTACTCACCCGTCCCTGCAGCGAGGCGAGGATCTGCGCCTCGACGGCGGCCACCCAGGCGTCACGCGCCGCGCCCCCCGCGCCGCCCGCGCCCACCACCTCCCAGCGCCATCTCTTGTCAGTATCGTGTAGCGCGGCACAGTGTACTCACCCGTCCCTGCAGCGAGGCGAGGATCTGCGCCTCGACGGCGGCCACCCAGGCGTCGCGCGCCGCGCCCCCCGCGCCGCCCGCGCCCACCACCTCCCAGCGCCATCTCTTGTCAGTATCGTGTAGCGCGGCACAGTGTACTCACCCGTCCCTGCTGCGAGGCGAAGATCTGCGCCTCGACGGCGGCCACCCAGGCGTCGCGCGCCGCGCCCCCCGCGCCGCCCGCGCCCACCACCTCCCAGCGCCATCTCTTGTCAGTATCGTGTAGCGCGGCACAGTGTACTCACCCGTCCCTGCAGCGAGGCGAGGATCTGCGCCTCGACGGCGGCCACCCAGGAGTCGCGCGCCGCGCCCCCCGCGCCGCCCGCGCCCACCACCTCCCAGCGCCATCTCTTGTCAGTATCGTGTAGAGCGGCACAGTGTACTCACCCGTCCCTGCAGCGAGGCGAGGATCTGCGCCTCGACGGCGGCCACCCAGGCGTCGCGCGCCGCGCCCCCCGCGCCGCCCGCGCCCACCACCTCCCAGCGCCATCTCTTGTCAGTATCGTGTAGCGCGGCACAGTGTACTCACCCGTCCCTGCTGCGAGGCGAAGATCTGCGCCTCGACGGCGGCCACCCAGGCGTCGCGCGCCGCGCCCCCCGCGCCCACCACCTCCCAGCGCCATCTCTTGTCAGTATCGTGTAGCGCGGCACAGTGTACTCACCCGTCCCTGCAGCGAGGCGAGGATCTGCGCCTCGACGGCGGCCACCCAGGCGTCGCGCGCCGCGCCCCCCGCGCCGCCCGCGCCCACCACCTCCCAGCGCCATCTCTTGTCAGTATCGTGTAGCGCGGCACAGTGTACTCACCCGTCCCTGCTGCGAGGCGAAGATCTGCGCCTCGACGGCGGCCACCCAGGCGTCGCGCGCCGCGCCCCCCGCGCCCACCACCTCCCAGCGCCATCTCTTGTCAGTATCGTGTAGCGCGGCACAGTGTACTCACCCGTCCCTGCAGCGAGGCGAGGATCTGCGCCTCGACGGCGGCCACCCAGGCGTCGCGCGCCGCGCCCCCCGCGCCGCCCGCGCCCACCACCTCCCAGCGCCATCTCTTGTCAGTATCGTGTAGCGCGGCACAGTGTACTCACCCGTCCCTGCAGCGAGGCGAGGATCTGCGCCTCGACGGCGGCCACCCAGGCGTCGCGCGCCGCGCCCCCCGCGCCGCCCGCGCCCACCACCTCCCAGCGCCATCTCTTGCCGTCCAGCGACACTATCGTGAACTCGCACGATGTGCACTCCTCTGTGGAATAAATAAACACTCATATAACACTTTTTCATCAGCCGTTAAACTTTTATCGCTGTCAATCAATGGTCAAAGTTCAAGCGGGGAATGACAGGCAGAATCCAACTCAAAGGACCAACATTTTGGTTAAGATTTGGCCAGCTCTTACAACCAGAGAGATTGTCGCTTGAGGCAAATCTCAAAGTCAAAAATGTATGGACAATCACTGGCACTTGTTGTCACTGTCAAATTTATGTACTGAAAATTGACAAAAATTTGACACAATCGGGACAAAAACACGGCAACTAGCCCCTGAATCGCGATATTTATCATGTCTCTTTCTAACTCATCCCATATTCAATCAATGCATCTCTTTCTTTCTAATCTCGATTGACCACATTATCCCTTTGGTACACTAAGCGCCACACAAGTCGGGGGATGAGAAGTTAGCCGCAGATGACACTTCGCCGTGATTCGCTAATTATTGCGCATGTGTGCACAATGCCTTCGCCGCATGGCGTAGTGGTGAGTACGGGCATAGGGAGCGCGCGGGGGCATGCGGTTGACGGGCGGGTGTGCCCCGACGTCTCCTCTCGCTGGCTCCCACGTATACATATATTTCGGCTTTTGCGCAGCGTTCTGCGCATAACTTCCCATCCGCCGACTTGTGGCGCTTAGTATATCTCTGTGGGCACACAGTAATATCTCGATCATCTGTAACATACCTTCATCTCCATCCTTCTTTATCCCGCTACTCTTCATCCGCCGGTGCCGTTTCTTCACATGCGGCGTGTCCTTATCGGCTCCGTTGGTGGAGCCCACCTCTACTTCGGACGCGAGCGACTGTCGACTCGACGCGGGCTCCTTCATGGTTTCAAACGCCGACATTAGGGCCTTGTCTGTCGTTGAACGTTTGTCTTTGTTGGTGTAACCTGAAATAAATAAACGATATTGAAAGATTGCGAACAAAAATATCACATTTCAACCCCAATGGTTGGGCAAATACTACAGTAAAAATAGACGTCTTTTGGTCAACTTTACAAACAAGGTAAGTTTTACAAAAAAGGTTACTGGAAACAAAAGATGCGAAATTTTATTTCTCTACAATAAGTCTGTTTGACTTTTGCCCTAAAGTGCATCGTTTCCGAGATATCTACCAAAAACGTTTTTTTTTTTCAAGATGGCGCTTGAAGCTGCACCTGGATCTGTTAGTCATCATTTTGTGATTGTATGCTCAGTAAGTGATCCTGAACCTTATAAAAAAAATTGGATCGGAAATTTAGTGCAAAGTTAAATTCTATTTTTACTGGCCTAAGACTATTTCAAGATTTCTTCGATGGTTTTATCATTGCGAATACGACTAGATTTTTTCACCATCTGGCTTGATAAAATTCAAAATTAAATTATTTCATAAATGGTACATAACATAGAAAGTGCAGTAATGGCCATACAAACTATTTATTCATCAAATTCTCACCAGCAATTGGATGGTTTCCCCTAAACTGCCGCTTGGCGTGGTTATATAGGTATAGATAATGTTGCTGATTACGATGACTGTCAAGATATATATTTTTTTCAAACATGCTTGAAAATGTGAACATTATTTTGACAACCTTCTTGGAGATAAGTCAACATTGCTGTACTGGCCAAATACATGCGAGCAGCGGCCGGCAAAAAATGTATGAAAATCCATTGCTAGCGTGTTTTGAAGTCAGCCCAAAACGTATGAAAATCTATTGCTGTCGTGTTATTTTTTATTTTTTCTAATTTAAATTTACTAACCACAGACTCCAGGGTCTGTGCCCTTTGTTAACTAAAATTTACAATTATTTGATTATACTGTTCAAAGGGAGTTTGTAGGTACTTGAAATCTTAGCCTAAGTCAGTCGATGCACTGCGTGAATGCCACGAGCAGACTGGAATGTGTTTTAGTCCAACAACAACTTCAATCGCGTACAGAATTCAAATACTTCACTGGAGTTTGTGTTTACAATTTTATATTATTGTTGATTTTTCAAATCAACCGATTTCGTTGAAATTTAAATGGGACCTTTGAAGCTTTTTTTGTTCGATAGCCTATCAAACAGTTCAGAAAAAGTTTAAAAATCGAATCGCATTCAAAACAGACTTATAACGAATATCTTGATGATGGTTGTCTTGATACGGAATATTTTGTAACCGATTGTAACCGACTATCTTGTAACCTAATATCTTGTAACCCAATATCGTGTATTCTAATATCTTGTAACCTAATATTTTGTAACGGAATATCTTGTAACCGAATATCTCTAAAATAAATTGTTGTTGTTTTTTTCGAATATCTTCTTACCTAATGAGAGTCCGCCGATGCTGTCGTGTATATCCATTGAGTGCGCGTGTCCATTGTAACCGGGAACTGTCGTGATGATGGATTTTGATCCTCGTGGTTTTTGTCCCGGAACTTTCACTGTGACGTACTGCAGCGATATTTCTTTGCCGTTCACGTCTTCCATATAGTCCTGGATGTAAGGTTTAAAATTGATTAATACAACTGTCGCTTGGGTTGGTTATCATAACACTAATAATTATGATTATACTAGCGATCCGCCCCGGCTTCGCACAGGTGTATTATACATATAAACCTTCCTTTTGAATCACTCTATCTACTAAAAAAAACCGCATCAAATCCGTTGCGTAGTTTTAAAGATATAAGCATACATCTCATGTATGCTTATATCTTTAAAACAGACAGACGACAGACAGCGGGAAGCGACTTTGTTTTATACTATGTAGTGAAAAACAACCTGATAAGCCATAGCTACTAACTCTTAATATGAAAGAAATTTTTCATCCAACAATTGCTATTGTTACTCTGATCAAAAATAGTTGTTACAGCGTAATTAAATGTTCAAACTTTGTTATATGTATATGCTTGCTCTGTACTAAAACAGAAACAGATTTTTTTTTATTAAGCCGAAAGAGTGTTAAGACCATCTTATTGAACAATTTTATTCTAAGATATGGCAATATCGAGAAAATTATCAGCTGTCCTATACAAAATCGCTACTCGGAATCGACACAATGTATGAACAGCTGTTTTTATTTTAGAATTCCCGGTAGATGCCATAGTAAAAGCTGTTTATAATAATAAATATTAGGGGACATCTTACACGGGGTCTCTGAACCCAAACTAAGCATAGCTTGTGATATGGCTGCCAGAGACTGATATAGTACATATACATGTTTTAAATACATACTTATATAGATAGTACCTAAATAACACCCAGGCACAGAGCAAACTCCTATGTTCATCACACAAATGTTTGCCCTGGGTGGGAATCGAACCCGCGCCTCTTTGATCCAGAAGTCAGGGTCACTAACCACTGAGCCACCGAGGCAGTCGAGGCAATATGGCCAAAACATTCATGAATTTCATTCAATTAAATTAATTAATTTTATTTCATTTCATTCATTCATTTATAATAGGGCAAGTTAGATAACCATGTATCTAGCAAAATATACAACAGGTTGCAATGCGTTTATCACTATCTTTTAGAATATTTCTTCTGAAAGGTTTATAGCTCTATAATTAATTCGTATTCGTCGATTCGCCGGGAGAAACCGGGACAGGTAGCTAGTGTATTGTATTTAAATACTTACGTGTACGTGAAGCCGTGGTGGCCTAGAGGTAGTGACACCCGCCTTACAATCGTGAGGTCGTGGGTTCAAATCCCGGTGTCCGTACGAATGACTCCCCTGGAATTTATGTAAGGAATTTGACACTATACTACCTTTTCGGTGAAGGAAAACATCGTGAGGCAACCTGCATACGTCCGTAGAAGGAATTCGATGGCGTGTGTGATTCCACCGTATGTGGGCCAGCGTGGTGGATATGGCCCAATCACCCTTCGTGGGGTAGGCCTACGTCCTGCAGTGGACTACTAAAAAGGCTGGTACAGTACTTACGTGTAAGCTAGGATGGTACGTGAGGCGGCCGTCGTCGCACAGCGTTACGTATTTCTTCTTCCACTCCTTGTTGAGAGCCTTACTGCTTTTCTTGTATAAATAGCCCTGTTTTAATGGTATCGCCCGTCCAGAGCCTGTGAACATTATTTGTAATTCTTTGATATTGATACTAGTGTTTTTTCCTTACGAACCTTCGAGCAAAAATCTACAGAGCCACAGTCCCTAAGTGAAAGTAGTGCAAAAATGTCCGAGCGTCGTCATACATACCGACTTAGATATTAACATTACATAATTCACAATATCCCGTTTTCTTGAATCTCGATGTTATGTCACCGAATTAGTGCTTGTAACCGAGCACTTTGGCATCGCGCGGCGTTGTAGTCGGTTTGCAATCGCCTTACGACCAACTAAAAAGCCTGCCCACTACGTAGTTTGGGCAGTGTTTTTGCTCGGACATTTTTTTTGCATGATTGTGACTCTATAGATATTTGCTCGAAGTTACGCACCCATTTATTATATTATCTACATTATTAACAAAGATGAGGGTAAAATAATATAAATCATCACTGGTGAAAACGCAACATTAAATTGGTAATTTTACGAGTACATTGAAGAAAAAAAAAACTAAATTTTATACTTTATTTTGTTTATAGATTTTGCTCGTGGCTCCGGCCGCGTAATATTTTGATTTTTATACTATCCCATGATCCCAAATAAATGGTTCCCCATTTATTTTTCCGGGATAAAAGTAGCCTATGTCGCTTTTCGTCTTTCAAACTATGTCCATGCCAAAAATCAAGTCAATCCGTTGCTTCATTGCTGCGTGAAAGACGAACAAACCAATAAACCAACAAACACTTTGAGATTTATAAAATATGTAAAGATTTTATTATATTGCGCGAGGCATGGGAAGGCTATATGGGAAGGAATGGAGGCCTTTAGGGGGAGCATTTTTGGCTGTGTTTATGGTGCCAGTAAATACAAGTTACTTACCTAACTCCCCATTTTTCAGCCTATCATCTTTCTTCGAAGGCGTGAACAGATTGGACCTTCGACGCGACTTGCGCGAAGTGGTGGGGGTGGAGGAGGGGGTGGGCGGGTCCTTGTCCGCGGGGGGCGCGGTGAACTTCACGTTGTTGTTCTCCGTTGCTATGGAGACGAGGCCGGATGATGACCCGTGGCTGCCTGGAGAGACGTAACGAAACTATGTTATTAATTTCAGAGCTTTTACAAATAACAGTGTAGCTGGAAGGTGTATTCGAAAGAAAACGTTATCGTTTGGAAACTAGTGAAACATTTTCTCGTACAACATGTATCAGTGCCTCTAGTCAAAAGGTTTCGGCCAGTACGTATTCCATCCATCTGACATATGACATCCACTGCTGGACATGGACATATGAATATCCAATAAAGCCAGTAGGAAGCGATTTGCAGTATGTGTTACCAGTGATTAATAAATGGCACTGCAACGTGATCTTTTACTGGAAGCTTTTAACTACAAACCATTCTAAAACATAACGGTCCCAACAGCCATTAGTTACAGGCAGGGGTACCTGCCCACTGCCACTTCAGTTTACTAACTCACTGGACGATGCGACGGTAAACACGAATTAATGTGCCTTATAATACAGTTACAATTTAGTTATCCAGTGAGTTCCCCTTTCGCGAGATACTAACCAGCCCCCTTAATGACTATGCGTTTTGGCGTTCGGATTCGTTTTTCCTCCCGCTCGCTCCCGTGGCGCGAGTAACTGGTGCGAACAGGAGAAAAAGCGAAGCCGAAAGCCACCACGCGTACAAAATAAGGGAGTTATTCGTTTGTGCCGTGTAGCTCAACGACGCGACGTGACGAAAAATACACTACTAAATATTGGAAGAAGCGTCGAAAGATGACTCGAAGAGATTGAAAAATGGAACTAAAGAGCATTAAAATAAAGGTTATATTACCTAGAGAGTTCCCCCATCGCGAGCTGGTATCGGAACCGTTTGTGCTGTGTATCTCGACGACGTGCGTGGAAGATATGCCGCTGCTATTAGAAGAAGCGTCGAAGGACGACGCGCCGCGGTGCAGGTGGTGAGACGACGCGGAGAGCGTCTGCTGACCGCGAGGCAACGACTCCTGGAAATTATTACAACTTCTGTTAAACTTGTAATGTTAATTCTGCTGAAAGTGTGTGTATGGAACGATAAAATTACCATTTCGTGGGTAGTGGGTCCCACATTTGGGGTCATATGGCCGGTATTGTATCAAAGAAATTTTATAGCGCAGATAAGAATTATAAAATAAAAACTGTATATTCTAAGGGCTTTTTTCCAGGAACATAACATATGCATATGCAACAGCAATATTAGACAACTCCAAACAATCAAAAACCTCGAAAAAATGCTTATTTAAATACCAATTTTAATATTCCGTATATTTGAGGTTCAAATGGAGATAGACCCATCCGGATATGAATTTCCTTTTTTTCATTGAGTAGACTAAAATTATCTATTCAACAGGATTTCATTTTGGTGTCACCAATGTAGCCGATGGCGATGGTGGATAGTATAATTAGGCCGCTGCTTCCTACACAGATAGGGTTTCGGTTGGAATGAATTAACTAGCTCCTGTTACACAAGATTGTTACAGCACATGTTTGTTACAGAAGTATTACCCATTAATATATTGTGATGAAATAAATTAATATTTGTTTCTGGAGTTTCTTAGCGATTACTGAAATATAGCAACGAACAGCAAGGAACTCTTTGAAAAATGATCATGGTAAAATTCTATGCAATAGGCACGACGACTGGGTAAAAAAATCATAATTATAATTAGTCCGTTAGTTAGATCATCAAAAAATATTGAACACGTGTTTTTTCTTTTGTTAATCAAACAACAAATGACAAAGATGAACCTTGTCAAAGTTCGGGAGTGGGGGTCGTGACATCATCTCTCTTACAGATTTCCGTACATTTGTATGGCACTAGTGACGTCACGCAGAACTTTGGTGGGCTATATGTTAGTCAATTTTTGTTTAATAAATAATAATAAATAAATAATAAAGTTTATCTGACGGACTAATTAATATTTTTTTAGTCCTCATGCCTATCTATGCCTATTGTGGCATGATTTCAAATAGGTATATTTTAAAAGAATACTCGATTTGTTTATTATTTCAAGTAGACTTCATATTTCAGATAAAATTAGAATAACTTGAAAATAACATAATTTTTTTAACTTTTGCAATGATTGAATATCTATAACTCAAAAAATAGCAAATTTTAGGCATTTCAGTTGTGTTTCTGTAAGATATTGTAAATAACAAGTCATTTATATAATACCTATGTTAAATGATAATAAAAACATGTACTTTTATGACGTTATCATTTAAATAAGGATAAATAACTTAAAAAAAAAATACTCGAAAAACCCGGTGCTAGAGACACTAGGGTCACAAACGATGTAAGTCAAATTGACGTCACAAACGGCGGGTTAAATACATGGATGAATGATGGATAGGAAAAGGCGTGAAAAATAAAAGTAATTGTATTTTAAAGAGATCATCATCATTGTATGACACTTCTCGTTCGCAGACACAAAAACGTCCCGATATCTGTTATAGGTACTTTCGAGTACTGAAAGCGAAACCTTTGTGAAGACCTCCCCTTCACTATTATAATTATTTTACATTACTAAAGAAGTACTTATACATATAGATATACTCAATCCTACTTTTCACTCGTAAAGTAGGTATTCGAAATCACTCCGAATCACACTGTAATCATACCTCGCTAAGTACTCAGCGGCTCTATAATTGAACCATTAGAACGACTGAACGTATGAGTAAATCACGGGACCGAGTGCGAGTGGGACCGAGCGCTGAAAATCTGCGCTGCGAGCGGGGCACATCGTGCGATCGAAAACGAACGTTAGAAACGATTCTAACGTTCCAAAAATTGCCCTCCTGATCTCGCATCTAGTGGGTAATTGAATTTATCAGCACAACGAACTGTAATTGTCGTAATAGACACAGCCCTGAAAGACTGAAGATGCTTGAAATTCTTGTATTAAAAATCCATAAATTATGCCCTTGGCTTGCGCAATAATTACACTACCGTCGAAGAGTGACAAAGCCAAACTTGATTTTCTCCGTAAGTCCGTACGTAGATGGCTATGTACCGCATCATAAAAGTCGGCGGATGTGAAGTTAGCTACAAACTACGCGTAACCTAATCAACGCGCAGCTTTTTGTCAGCTAGTCAGGATTGGATATTGCGCAGCTTGTAGCTAACTTCACATCCGCCGACTTCTTTGATTTAGCCTATAGTCATGGTGTTAATTTGAATGCCTTTTAATTGTCTAAACGGCTAAAATAACCGGGGCATAATTTAATGTGTCATCTGAGCCACGGAACGGCTCAGTCGCAAATGTCTCCCGCGGTCACCCATCCAAAAATTGACCGTGCTGAACGTTGCTGCACTTTATAGATCGCTAGAAATATATACATGTATTGAAACCACTACTATAGATTAGCGCTATAACAATATTTATTAATTTGGACTACCAACAACAGTAACAATGATAACATATTTTGGAATAAATGATATTTATTTATTTTAGACTACCGATTATCTAGATAATAGGCATTTGTATTTTGTTTATTTCATTAGTACGGCATTAAGCCAATTACACTAATTACTATGACATTAGTTAACAATCTGTAATAACGATTTACGCACAATTAAAAACAAAATGGCATGATGACTAGGTAAAAAAAATCATTACTATAATTAGTCCGTGACTTAGATTATCAGAATATATTGGACACGTGTTTTTTCTTTTGTCAATCAAACAACAAATTGCAAAGATAAACCTGGTCAAAGTTTGGGAGTGGGGGGTCTAGACGTGACCTCTCTCACAGAAGTCTATACATCTGTATGGCACTTGTGACGTCACGAAAAAATTATACCTTCATCATTTTATGTTTAAATGACAAAAGAAAAAATACGCCTCTAATATTTTTTGATAATCTATCTGACGGACTAATTACATTTTCTTAGTTATCATTCCTATTATAAGATGTTCCAACTTTGTCTGCTCGAAATTTGGCGATTTTTGCCGATAGCATAGAATATACTAACCTCTGATAGATGACTTACACCATGAGACATGACCCAATAATATTTCACACTAGCGACCCGCCCTGGCTTCGCACAGGTGTATTATACATATAAACCTTCCTCTTGAATCACTCTATTTTAAAAAACCGCATCAAAATCCGTTGCGTAGTTTTAAAGATATAAGCATACATGGGGACATGGGGACAGCGGAAGCGACTTTGTTTTATACTATGTAGTGATAGTGAAGAGAATCTAGAAAATCCCACACAAAACACAGCTAGTACAAATGAAATTCATATCTTATTGATATGCTTACCCAATAACCAAGACAGATAAATGTAATCCAATGATTAGATAACCGAGTCTGAGAGTTTGTTTACTCGATATCAAGAGAGAGTGGAATGGCTCGAAACAGCCGTGTAGAAAGAACTATCACAATGTAAAGTTATAAGTTATTTGCCAGCATCGTATTTTTTATTTGTTTTATTTTATTCTACGTTTGCGTTGGACTATACTTCTGTCCCCTATATTTAAAAAGACGCATTTAACATCATTTATTTCGAAATTAAAATGCATTTACTGGTAGATGGGCTTTTGTTTCCGAGTCTCACGATATATATTTTACTATAGTCTGACCGTTTAACTGAGTCCACGCCTGCGCGGTACAGGGGCGCGGGGGTAGACGACAAAGGGGGATTGAGACAGGTGCGGGCGGTGAGGACCCGCCGCCCGCACCTGTCTCAGTCCCCTTTGTCGTCTACCCCCGCGCCCCTGTACCCGCGCAGGCGTCGACTCAGTTAAACGGTCAGACTATAGCGACCCGCCCCGGCTTCGCACAGGTGTATTATACATATAAACCTTCCCCTTGAATCACTCTATCTATTAAAAAGAACCGCATCAAAATCCGTTGCCTAGTTTAGATATGATCATACATGGGGACATACAGCGGGAAGCGACTTTGTTTTATACTATGTAGTGATGCCTAGATGCCTACCTCAGGAAAAATAGAGTTTCACTTTCCACTCAATTTCAAATCCAATTTTTTTTATAAGGTTTAGAATCACTTACTGTACTGAGTATAAAATCACAAAATGCTGACAGATCCAGGTGGAGCTTCAAGCGCCATCTCGATAAAACGTTTTTGGCCGATATCTCGGAAACTATGCACTTAAGGGCAAAAGTATGTATTTAAAAATATGTATGTATATGTAGTATATCAGTCTCTGGCAGCCATATCACAAGCTCTGCTGAGTTTGGGGTCAGAGACCATGTGTAAGAGGTCCCCTAATATTTATTATTTATTTATTTAGTCATGTAGACCATTATTGTGGAGAATAACATGTTGCATCTTTTGTTTCCAGTAAACGGTTTTGCAAAACTTGCCGTTTACAATTTATGGCCCATTTAATAAACTTGTAGCGACTAACTTCGCTACATGTGGCGCCACCACACGCGCGCCTCAAGAAACTAACGTCAGCCAATTACAAGCCGAGGCCTACATCGCGCAAACGAAATTTACAGCGGCGGCCGAACCATATCAAGACTCTAAGATGATACTGTTGGATAGCTATCCCCGAGCACAACACCTCGCTCGGTGGAGTACTCCTTTGTGAGCGGTTATCCTAACATCATCATCATCGTGTGGACGACCTCATAGTCCAAAAACAGTTTTTTTATTGACTAACCTAATATTTCAAAAGGTATCGGCCGCGTTAGAAAAACCAGCAAAATGGATAAGAACCCATTGAAGTAAACATTTTATCATGCACACGAAATCGAAATTTTGAAAAAGATTTAATCGATTAAAAAGGGATCAACAATCTAGAAAAATTCCTTACATCACAGATAAATGAAACAAACATGACAAAAATTTAATGCAAGTGCAAACGACATTTGGATTTGGAGATTATGTCGCTATGAAAAAAGGGGGATCAAAATGGCAAGCAGACTGCTTCATACGTCAAAACATATGATATGGATCTGACACAAACAAATGAGTGCATCCACGCATGCATATAGATAAAGATTAAAAACAAGAAATTGTACGAGATGTAAAGGGAGACAAATGCGAGTTGCAGACCGATAGCTGAGTTATAGGCTTTTTGGCGGTTGTGATGTTAGCTATACTCCGCACTACACAAGTTGATGGATGTGAAGTTAGCCACTAGCTGCGCAATAGCCAATCCTGACGAGACGTGACGTGGAAGCCGCACGTTGATTGGCTATTGCGCAGCTAGTGGCTAACTTCACATCCAACAACTTGTGTGGCGCGAATAATACATTCTGCGGATATCCCAATCCTGACTGAAGCTAACCGAGGATTGGGTTTATCGCAGCTTGTAGCTCATTTTACGGCCGCCAGAATGTTTGATTGGACCTATAATTTGGGTCAGCGGATATCTGATACAGTTTTCTACAGATCTCTGCATAATTCGAAGTCTCCGCAGATCTATGGACAACTGCGTCAGCTATGCGAGCTAACCCAAAAATAACTTAGGGGTGATTTATACAGGTTCATAGGTATTATTGGTATTAAACGCAAAACCTTTTAAGGGCGGGCCTAGTACATCTAGACAAACCACTTTTGTTCTAGGACTTTTGGAAAATCACGAAAAAGAAACAGCTTTTTCATACAAAAAGTTCGTCAACGCGCGGCAAAATGTATGGAGAAGCGATTTTTTTGCGAATTTTCATTTGTCGTAGTAAAAAAGTTGTTTATCTAGATGCACTAGACCCGCCTTTAAAAGGTTTTTCGTTTAATACCTATGACTCTGAATAAGACAGATCGTTCCATACATTTTGTCCGTTTCGTCCCGTCGTTACTGTATGGAATGGATCTACACAAAATGTATGGGAACGTGCCCTGTCCGGCCCGGCCCCGTCCTGACGCCTTACTGTGTGTGTAAGCGCTCTGACGTTCGGCTTCGCTTTTCCTCCCGCTCGCCCTCGTGGCGTGAGTGACTGGCGCGAGCAGGAGAACAAGCGAAGCCGAACGTCAGAGCGCTTACACAGTAAGGCCCCTGGTCCTATATAAATCACACCTTAGTTCAGCACTTGGTCTCCAACTCGTAAAAAAGTTCAAAGAGAAACTTCACAGCAAAATGGGTTTAAAGTAGCAACACAACAAGGGCCAAAGTTGAAAGTCCCTCACGAAGTTGACAGACGAGCCTCGTGGGATGCGATTCCTGCTGCAGCTCGGATCGTTTTGCTCGAAACTCGGCTCACTGGGCTCACTGCTAAACGTCTGCCCAAATAACGATCATATTAGTGTAATCATTAAACCAGTTCTTTGTGATATTCTTGAAGGGGATGAGAAACCAGGTGATTAGCAGGAAATAAGGAATAGTACAAAAGAGGCATTAGCCATTTGCAATTACTAAAATAAGTAACTTATTATATGATGACTATTGGACATGATTGGCAAAAGGCCAAGGCATTGCAAGAGAGAGGCCTATGGCCAGCAGTGGGGTAGAGAAAGCTGTGGATGGATGACTTTGACCTGTGAATTGAAAATATTATCAGTAATCCACAGGAATTAAACCTGCTATTATTTAGTTTTCTGTTGCAGTTCTTTGCTCTGCCAAAACATAGAGAAAGATAATGAAAACAATCTGCAACGATAAGACTTATACTTATTGGACAAAAAACGTTAAGGAAATATTGGTTCAGGATAAGTAATAAGGGCGAATTTGTAAAAAAACGAATCATAAAATTCACGAAGAGACACAAAACTCTGTTTGTGCAATGATCTTAACTCTACTCGTACTCTCTAATATTTATTAAGTAGGTACATTCTGACTGAACAAACTATGATAGGTAAGTGTTAAGGCGTAGGTATATTTTGTATTGGATACAACAAAGGTCCCAGAAACAATAAACACCAACTGATTCGTGTCACTGTTTTGATATTAAAAAGATCACAAAGACATATGTATTACACAAAGACGCGTGACTCAACACAAGGGTGTCGAAAGGGGCAAGTCAAGTCCTTACAAAATTGATCGACGTCCCTCTCGGCAAGCGGCTTCTGACTCTCTCTTTCTGTCTTTTGCTGGTTTTTGATGATTCGGTGCTAAACATCTGGCCAAAGGGAGATGAAAGAGTATAGTAGTAGTATAATATTTTCAGAAAAATAAATATCTTAAACCAGGTAGTCTTTAGTAGGTTTTTGCAGTCTAACTGGGAAAATATTCATCAGCATAGCAGAATATTAAAGTGTAAGAGAGTAGGCAATATACTCGGTATTGAGGTAACATTCTGTTATTGCAAAAAGAATAAAAACTTCACATTGAAAACTGAAGATTTTCTAAGCTGGCTTAAACTAGGTGGCAGCACTGCGATGGCAAATCCAATAAATCAATGAAACCATTTTTCCAACAATATTAAAAAAATATAAGTTTCCTTCGTGTTCTCTCAACCATAGGTTCTGTGTCGCGGGCAGCATCGCCCACCTCCGGCAAAAGAATTTAGACAACATTATGAATTTGGATAACAGAAAATAATTATCAAAAAATACAATATTTTAATCAAAATTACATAATTTAGACAACAATAGCCGTTTAGATTATGTGTACGTGGTTGTGTGTGTGTGAGTGTATGCGTGTGTGTGATGATTGCATTCAAGTTATAACTGTAATTAAGAAGCTTGTAGCTAACTTCACATCTGCCGACTTGAATGATTTAGCCCATGCAGAGATCATTGACCCCACAAACATAGTGCTTTTCTAGCACTCAACCATTTAATGACATCATAAAAATTTGTTTTTGTTATCATCATAATCTTCATCACTATCTATGGAAGCATGTCATAATATATGCTAGTCTCGACATGCACTTGACCAGTTTCCTAGGGTCTTAATTAAATTGTTGGTCAATCCAGTTGGTGGACATCCTATGGTTGCCGATGTGTGGTCTCCATTTAAGAACTTTATGAACCCTAGGTAGGATGTATTTACTTTATAAATGTTAACAATTTGAATCGAGGACCAATTAAAACCTAGTTATATTAATAAATTATATTTAGTAGTAAAAATGACTTGATATGATAGTGAATGAAATCTCACAGAAAATAAACAAGTAACAGCCAATAGATAATAAAATCTAGGAGCGGCAATCAGTAACAGAAATTAAAATTCCTCGCCTGTCAATATTATTACTTTATGGCCATTGTAATGAGTATCAGCAAACATTTGATCAGGCAGACTTGATTTTCTTGTTTTCTTGCTATTACTGAGTTAAAAAATAAGGCGGTTAATATTAATATGAGGTTCTAAAATAGTAGTCATTTTACAAAAAGATTTTTATTTACCCAAAGAATGGCTAGCTAAATGGAGGATTGTCGCCAATGCTTCAAAATCGGTGCACATAACATTTACACTCCGCAAAGAAGATTGCCCTCCAGTCAAACTAAACGACACCCAACTATCACACCACAACACAGTTAGATATCTGGGGATGTACTTGGACCGCAGACTTACCTGGCAAAAACACATCCATACAAAACGGGATGAGATAAACCTAAAATACAAGGGTCTCTACTGGCTCCTGGGCCGCAACTCAAAACTATCAGTCGATAACAAGTTACTGTTGTACAAATCGATCCTGAAACCTATTTGGACCTATGGAATACAATTATGGGGCGCGGCTAGTGCCTCTAACATAATGGTCATCCAAAGAGTACAAAATTACATCCTAAAGCAAATATCAAATGCACCATGGTTCATCAGAATCACAGAGGTCCACGACAATCTTGATGTGCCCATGGTGAAAGACGAAATAGAGTCTCATGGAGCGAGATACAAAACAAGGCTGGAGAACCATCCGAACCCCCTGGCGGGTCAACTTACTATCCCTGAAACCATACGTCGGCTCAAAAAGCGGCGGGATATTTTTGACCAGGATTAACAATAAATAATCCATTAATTAAATGGGCTAGCTCCGCTGGGAGCTGCACCATAAACGCCAAAAACAACAGAACTCATCTGCTTATAGTCTTAAAGACTGATTGCAAGATCAAGATACACACAAAAAAAAAAAAAAAAAAAAAAAAAAAAAAACCCAAAGACTGATCAACAAGACCTTTGTTGTTTTAATAATCTTTCACAATTTGAACACTCATTATCATATACCTACTACGGGACTTATCGCGCACTAAAATTACGAGATAAATAAATACCTTATTTCCCGACGTTTCGACCGAGTTGCATCGATCATGGTCATGGGTAGACTCTCGGGTAAGGATGATGAGGTATTTATTTATCTCGTAATTTTATTGCACGATTAGTCTCCCATAGTATTTAATAATAATATCAACAAGACCTTATTGTTAAGACTATTGCCTGTATGTGCCTATATTGATTTGTGTCATGACTTTATCTTAAAGAAATTATTCACCAATCACTATCTCTTGCCAATTACACTGATCCTAAACGAAATGTTTGTCTTATACAACTTCCAAAAAGACTATTTTTGTCCCATGTTATTTATTTGTGGGTCAATTGTTATGATTTTTTTTACACATTTAGAGGAAGTTTATGAGATAGAAAATAAAAATTCTACATATTAAGTACTTTGGTAAAGAAAATTTGTTCTAGAAAATTTATGGAAATTTTAGCTTCACCAATACATAAATCCCAATTTGGTACAGGAGGTTGTAATAAATTGACTGTACCATGTTTGTCAAGCCATCATAATTTTAACACCAATGACAATGGCAAATGTAAAAAGCTTAGAAATGGATTTATCCTGTACTAAATTAGTAATGAATAGTCACTGAGGTGAACAAGTCCGTTTAATGCATTCTGATGACCATAACAAAGCAGGTGTATTAGAATAACAAATACATCAGGGGTGCGTTTACACAGACCAGCTGATATTTTTTCCTAAAAAATTCAGCTACGAGTATGTTAGACTAAATTTTTGATGTTATCAACTTTCATTTTTATTTATAGTATTTCAAGTATTCGTGTGTACTATTTTTATATGTATGTTTATCTGCCTATTATAACTTCGTCATTGTCCTTTTATTCTTTTTAAAGCACACCCCGTCGTTTTTTATCTTCAAATACTTTTCTCCATCCTAAGGTTGCCTGGAAGAAATCGCTTTTAGTGATAAGGCCGCCTGTTGTTGCCACTAGTTTTTTTAAGTTGTTCTTTCTTTGTTTGTATTTTATGGTGTGAACAATAAAGAATTAATCTATCTATCTATCTTATCCACAGGTATGAAGACAGACTGTCAAATGTGATGGCGAAATAAAAATCTACTCCAAAACCTTACACAAAATTATGCCAGTAAGGTGATGAATTATGCCAGTAGGATAGCATAAACCGGGCAGTTTAGCATTCTAGCATTATAAAATTTTCACCAGTATGTTTTTGCACTTGTGGTATGTTATACTTTGAGTGGAGTTATAAAATGTAATTTAAAGGGTTACTGTAAATTATATGTTAGTTTGGAAATAAAGTCCAGTTAATTATTCAATCATTATAATTAGGTAAGTACCTACCTATGCTGCATCTATGATAGACAATTATGTTAGATGGACAAGCTTATTATTATCTTAGATGGGTGTGCTTAAAAGCACCCCTACTTTATAAACAATGTGGCTGACCTTTGCTGGCTGAATCCCTTGGAGGATCTATCGATACCTTTATCAGATATTCAGATCTACTGATAAACAAGGAAATGTTTTGTATTGTTATCAACAGCCTTGTAGATTTTACTTATGATAGTATTTAACCTGGCTGATGTTAGTACTGAATTGGGGTAGGTATAAGTACTTAATCTATAAAATCTAAATGGTATAAAGAGAAGTTACCTACTTCTGCTAAGTAAATAGTTACAGTTGTAAAAGGTTTGTTTTTTATTTACATTTTTGCACCACAACAGCCACCAGAATCCGTGCTCGCAAGCAGGTAGTTAGCCATAGGCACAGCCCGGACACTCCGCGATTTTTCATACAAAATCTGCTGTCTTACGCACACTACACAACTACTTACTCACAGACAACACACATACGCACGGTCGCTATACGTGCATTTGTGTGCGGAACGTCTATGGCTGTCAGCGATCACCACAACGTGACGACATGCCGCGTGAGTGAGACAGTTGCGTACTTAATTTGCAAAAATGAATATTAATCTAGTGCTTAAAAAAGTATAACAATTACTTAATTTGGAAGCATTTTAACAAAAAGTAACCGATCTACTTCTTTTGTTAGATAATATCAAGAGGAAGTTACCAAATAATGTAAAATAAGTTCCTATTATTTATCCTTAGGGAAACATTAAAATTTCTTGTTTTGTTACGTATCATTGATATTCAACCATACACAGTACAAGTGTTCCCTATTGTCACAGTCTAGGTAGTTTTTATTAGAAAATCCACCGGCCAGTGCAGCCCGCGCGCAGAGTACACGATGCGGTACGTAGCGCGGGGTGGAAGTGAGGAAGACTCAAACGAGTGGGGGGTAACGAGTGGCCGTTCTATACGTAGTATTATTATATGTTCTTTGCCATAGGGAAGTTTATTTTAGAATCACAAAGATAGATCAAAGCATTAAAGATGCTTGAAAGAATTCACACCTTCTAACAAAGAACTAACACGTCTGTTCGTTAAAATTGTTTGTAACTGATAGTATCTTACCTTGTAGAGGAAAGAGGAATGATTGTGGCTCGGAGAATTGGCCAGGGGCTGCGGCGTAACCGGCCTGGAGCCCCCCGACAAACACTGGGAAGATGCCGACAGCCGCGATCCGACAATCTTCTGACACGCTGAAAAACAACACCAACCGTGAACACATGAACAAAACACCACGCGAAACTTTCACATAACGTTCATAACACTGAAACAATTTATTTTACTAAAACTATTTCAAATTTCACGCACATTCGAACTTAGTCGATTTCCTACGATCGCGTTCTTCAGCTCTTTGTATATTGTAACAGGAACTCCTACGCCTCAAACTGGATATCGGCGACATATTCGATTTGAAAATAAGTGTTCTATCCATCGTTCCATTCAGAATGCGAATAAATTACGATAAAATAGCACACAAAACACAGCGTTTGGAAGCGTCGAAAAAATGTAAACAACACGCTTGCGGAACGAGTGAACAGGAACGAACAGTACGACCGCTCGCCTGGGGGCCGGTGTTGCCACTGCGCGAGTCGCTGCTCCCCGCGGGGCGAAACGAGATCTAGACGTACCTACTAGCTCATCGGCCGTAAAATCACGCGAGATTTTACTTGTTAAAATCTCTATTGCGTAATGTTAACTCCCTGTCAATGCATTCAAGCTCTAGAGTTTTGTAGAACACGAGGTTAGTGCACTGTTTAAATTAGGTATTTGTTTCGTTGCAACGATAACAGCATTAATCTCTTGATAACATGATTTATCGATATGATAAATAATAATAAGCCTATTAATTATGAAATAATAAATGAATCATATTTAATCAGAGTAGAGCTATTTCCCGACACCAAACTAATATAACTTGGACCAAGAAGAACAATGGCCATGAAATTATGATTAATATTAATTTGCTAATAACTCTCATTAAGACAATAATAATTTGCACCGCATAGGTATACGTTATCGCCACCAGATAGCTAGTCAAACACTATAATAATTTTATCATGGTTGACTTTTTTTGACGATTTTTTTCAATATTAATTATAACTGATACATTTTTCTTTATGCAAATCATATCAGCAAATCATAGGCTAAGAAAGCAGAAGTTCGCACACTCGTCTTTATCAATAATACTGCGACAACTCATGAAAAGCTAGATTAGTCGGAAACTGAACAAACATAGGTAGGTATTCAATCAAGCTCAACAATACGATGTGAACGAGTCAATGCAAATGAGAAACGGTAACAGCATTCCGTATCTATGGCCGCGAAAAAAATACCACATATGACATCATTAGGATTCAAATTTTGTAACGTTTTAGAATCGTTACACTACATACGAGTCTCATTGTTACTCACTGTTATACCACCATTTAAATTACACGTGAGTTTGTTACTTTTTTCTTTATAAAAATCTATTAGCGTTAGTGTTATTTAGATATTGAATTAGATGTTACTACACTCTATATGAGCGTATGCATATGAGGGCGTCCACTGCTGGACACATGCCTTCCCTATAACGCCTCCCGTTATAGAGGAGACCTATGTTCAGCAGTGGATGTCCTATGGCTGAAAAACGATGAGAGCGTTTCGTACAACATAGATGTATTGGTTAGAATACACAGTTTTTTACAACTCTTGATAAAATAAGATGTCACCGATACCAATATCAGTTGCGGCGACAACAACTTAGATAAGATATTCAAGACATCAATCAACAATAGTACACTCACCATCTTGGAAAACTCGTTCTACGTTAAGTCCATACGTCGCACAAGTCTCGTAGTAGGAACATCTTCGCAGCTCATTGGACAGCTTGCGCGCGCGGTTATCGTCCACAACGCGTGGACTACTTTCACTTATGGCATCTGAAGAAGCAACCAATCATTTTATAGGAAATAAGTGGTTATTAGAATCGTGTATGAAATATTTCTTTTTTATATTGAGACCCGAGCAAAGTAATTTTAATTAATTTATTAGAATCGATGTAAAACAAATGTGAATAAATCTGAGAATATAATCATCATGATCACTGTAATCTTAGGATATTCAAAGCTAGACATAGACCTCTCCATAGATTTTTAATATGACTGAACGTAAGTGGCCTGCACTCAACGTGATCCAGCTGCCTTTATAGAAGTCTATTTAAAATATTTTAAATACAAAATAATATATATTATTATGTTGTTCGCTTTACGGATCATTACCAACTACACTACAGAATTGCCTTCACATAAGAAGTGCTTTTGTTAATGATACTTCCCATTTAGCAGCAGGTAGGAATCGCTGACAGCAAGTAGTTGCTTAGTGTAGAAACGTGTAACAGCTAAAAGGTCATGATTTCAATTCAAATCATGGTACAAAATCCTATAAAATATCAGGAATTAAATCGTTCAACAGTTTTAAACAAAACTGTAACAACATCTCACTATAAAAAATATGTATTATGATAGGTGAAGAAATATAATAGTAATCAAATAAACCCAAAATGAGTCATTAAAAATGTAACGAAAGTACAAAGCAAGAAGATGTTAGCAGGCGCATGTTCGTATTCGTAATAGTAACCTAAGCAATCGAATTTAAGTCAGCTAGATAAGGGGTTCCAGATAATATCAAAAGATTGGAATGGAATCTCTAATAAACTCACCTTGGGTCCCGACCAATATAATCGGAATCTCAGCGGAATTCCGATAGTGGGACATCTTATTGAAATAGTTAGACACGGTATTATAACTGATTTCGTTCTCGAGACTGAAAACGAAAATTACCGCGTCCACCCACGCCGTAAACTGCAACAAATAGAAAAATATTTCATCAGTTTTATCCAATATAGTACAAAACAAAATACATTTTAAATTCAATATCTGGATAACGCTCAGTCATCACAAAAAACATCCGATCATACAGTGATACTATTTTTACAACTTAAGTACATAAAACTCCCCAACGTTACCCTACTACTGCAAAATTGCTTTGCAAGGAAAAAACCGCACCCTTCCTACCTTCAATAATTACTTGGGGTAATTTCGTGTCGTCATATGGGGTTTCCAACCAAAGGGTTACCTAAGGGTTATGTGATACTGTACTTTTACTATAATGATATGCAAGAAAACGAATATGACCGGAATTACGTAAGTTAACGTGTTTTTAATTAGTCGTGAATACATTAGATTACGATATGAGCTATCGTAACATTTGACGAATTATTATGGCTGCGGACCATAAACTTGATGAAAAGATTAAGGACTGTTGAATTAAAGGTTCCAGTATAACAAGATATTTATCTTTTGATGTATAAACATTCCTAGCAAATGTATTCATTGAAACATCTATTATTATTTTCTCCATTTCCATTATTTTCTGTGTCATGAACGACAAAATGTGTAGGACTCAGCTTCCACTTCAATGAAGACTTGCGTGGGAGGGTGTCAACCCCTTCCTCTTTATAACAATCGACGGTACGAGGAGCATCATCCGGCGACAGAGTGCGTGACGAGGGTGGAAAAACCTAGGAAAAAATCCCCACCTACTTGGCACTAAGTACCCTTATGTAAGGGGAACTAGCTCCCTTGGATATACCTAGAAGAGTTGCTTGTCTATTTTTGTACAACGTTTCTAACACATACTCGTGCGTGTAACTAGAAGATAACGTGTAAAATAAAACTTAACATTATTTTAAGCACTACAATCATGTCAGACTTCCAAAAAAAGTAAGAGTTTTTTTGTGTATAAACTCAGAACATAAACACAAAAACAGCAGTAAGAACAACCATTTAATTATACCTAAAGGTGTCAGCGTAGTTCGTTATCGAGATGTAGATTATGATCAAAAGTTTAGCTGATAGCAACTAATACAATATAGGTAAGTTTCTATAACACCTTTAACCTCTAAATATGTAATTAACTTTAACGAGTATTTTAACAAAACTAAGTGCTTAATCCATAAATGTATTTGAAATTAAGAATACCTATAAGTATATTCGATTTTATTGTCGCAATAAGTGTTCCCATCAAGAAAATCATGAAATAATTCTACTACAACACATCTACTACTACATACAAAATTAAACGTGTCTCGTTCCCTGGAAATTATACAGGCCAAAATTACAAAAGGCATCTAAATTATTATAATTACAATCTTCACTACGAGTTATGTATGATGTTATCGTACGTAAATATCAAATTATTGGGTATGAACTCGGAAAATGTATATTCAGAAGTTCTTATGTCTAACAAACTCCAGTGTTTCACAAGCTTTGTTAATAGAAACTTGTAACTTTTAAAATAATGGTATAATACCTATGATGATGTTAATGAAACAAAAGCTTACGCTAATATTCATGTGCCTGTTACAAAACTGATCGAAGAAATCAAAATGATCTATGTGACGTGTGATATTATTATGAATCTTCATAAAGTTGCGTAAGTGAGTTAAAATAGTATCGGTGCATGGCTTTTAAGTTTATGTACATAATTACCTTTAAGATTACCTTTAGCTTTAAAAAATCTTGATTTTCACATATTTTAACAAAATAAATATAAGTCTTTCTATCCACCTGAATTTTTCTAAGTTTAACTAATTTTTGACACTTTTTATACACAGTATTCTAATTAATGATTAACATAATTAATGATAATGTCAAAACCAACGTCAATCCTACTAAGGTAATAGTAGCTACTTACATTAAATGTCAAATCTAAATATAATTTGGTAGATAACAGGTTTATCTGTTTTATTTCAGTCATTCAGATTAGCTGAAATTGATAACAATACAATCAACTTACCAGTCACTGTATTGGAGAATCATATAAACGATTTTGTATTTTAGTGTTATTGCACAATAAAAAGAGTACTCGTTTTGATATTTTTTATAGAAATGGCATTAAAATCGTTTTCGGTTAGAAAAACACACTGTGTATTCAGGGCGGCGAGCTATCGCTTACTGGGCGGGCGGGAGGTTCTACATTTGGGCGGTGAAGCCTCAGATCATTCCATTTCACTCTCTCATATTATTTTTGCTTGGTTTCGGAAAGAGACACAGCATTAATGCAACGACATTTCAGGCAAACCTTGCAACCCTGCTTGTATTGCATTAATGGTCTCTGGACTTCATTGAATATCGTATATAAAAAACCAAACTATTATTAACTTTACTTTTCTATTTTAAGCTCTTTGGTACTCGTGTCAGACCGCACTTTGTTTTAGTACTAGTAGAATAATATTTTTCTAATGTTAGAAAACAATGGCTCGGTATATTCGTTATTTCACTGTGCTGTATTGTTTTGTGCATTGAAACAAAATGAACTCTACGACTGTACAGGGTTATTTCTAATCAATTAGCATCCTTTTAGGGGCTTATTCTGTACATCAAAACTAATAACTTTTGTTCTGCTACTTTTGTCAGAACTCAAAAAAAAAAATCAGCTGTTCCACACATTTTGTCGCGAATGAACGACATTTTTCTATGGAACAACAAAAATTTTTTTAAAGTTTTGACAAAAGTTGTTAGTTTTGATGTACAGAATAAGCCCTTAAAAGGATGCTAATTGATTAGAAATAACCCTGTATATATTTTAACAGAAGTAAGGATTTCTTAAGGAAGTTATAATAAACTGCCTATTTATTCAAATCAAATCAAATCAAAATATGCTTTATTCTTTAGACATTAATTAGAAATGCGCTTAGAATCGTCTTTTTACAAACATAATATAATTATAATAGGTGCAAATTTACATATTCACCAAATTATGAATACCTAACAAGTCAATTAATTAATTTTATTTAATTAAATTAATATTAGGCAGTTTATTATAATTTCCTTTGATTGTTTTCGAATATTAAATGAAAGTTGTACAAAATATTATACGTAATAGGAAAATATACTCAAAATCGTGCAACATATTTTTTTAACCCATAACCTCCCGTATTTTGAGTTAGTAGTGGCCTCGAAGCTGGAGGAGTAACGCTCTTTCAAGGAGATCTGTTCCAGACCTTGAGCCCGGGCAAGGCCTACGAACTGAATCAGTTGAACGTCCTTAGTCAGAAGGTTGCAAGATGTCAAAAATTAAAACCTAATATCTATCTGATGCCAGCATTTTATCTTGGTTTTCGATGAGGGAGAGCACAATAGATTTCGATGAGGGAGAGCACAATAGATTTCGATAAGGGAGAGCATATGTGAAAAAAAAATCTATCTTTTTGAGAAACAAAGTGAAACCATTTTTCTAATCATTGGGACAGTACAGCGCTACTTGATGATGAATTGTTAGGGTGGTTATGTTTGACCTCAACATAGAAAAATTATAAAATTTTAGTTTGTTTGGTTTTCTTTAGAACTTGAGACCTTCGTAATTGGCATACAATGAGATTAGGCCCAATTATGAAGGCGCCATCGTAATTATAATATCTAATTAGCATATTTCTGTTTCTTTTTCACTTAAGGCATTCGAGAGTTAGGTCACATTTTACGTTGCTATTAAATTTGCCTATTGTATTCATTGTATGTTAGCAAAAGTAATTTTGCCTAGATTTTCTTGCATTAGCTATTGTGTTAATCTTTAAGTTCATACAGTGTTATACAGGGTTATTTTTATACAGTTTTGACAAACTTCTCAGAGCAAAAGTTGTTAGTTTTGATGTACAGAATAAGCCCTTAAAAGGATGCTAATTGATTAGAAATAACCCTGTATAATCATATTTAAAAACAAATTAAGATTGGTAATTGCAACTGCAGCTTAGAATGCACTTTCATCCTCGATCAAAGCAGACATGTGGAAGCGAAATCACGAGGAAGTAATCATGACTTGCGCTACCACCGCTGCCGTACCGTGCGTGCGATGACCACTGTGCAACGAACGACGCGACGCTAGAATGACCGAATTGATACGAATTTCCCTGACATTCGAGGAAAAATCTAGCGTTGGCAGTTCAGCGTCTAGACTACATAATATTATGTAAGTAGGTATATTGCACCAGACTACGATTTTGTAGACTAAAAAAATCAGAGTAAGTTAAAAACTTCCGGAAAATTATTCACTAATTAAAAGGGTTAGCTAATTCTGATTCAAAGTTTCAAAACTAATCAATTTGTGTGCGTAAACATGGAATAACGTTTTAAAACAGCGGGGCAATTCTGTCAACCGATCTCGTTGCTGAGGTGATATGTTCTAGAACCTCTCTCGTTTTTTTGACAGTTTTGAGCCGTCAGACCTGTCAGAAAAACGAGAGAGGTTCAAGAACGTATCACTTCAGTAAAGAGATCGGTTAACAGAATTGCCCCGCAGGCCTTTACTTTTAAATATGATTTTGTGCGAGGCTGAGTCATAGACTCATAGTCTTTCATCTACGTATACAATCATATTGGTACTTTATTACCTACATCTGAAGATTCTTACTTGGCATATCTACTTAGTTATGTCAATTTCACTTAATTTATGTTTCTCAACTTTCCTTAGCACTGATAGCAGTAATTTGTAATTTGGCTACCATTCGCCGATGACCGATTCATCATTGGACTGTTCGCCGAAAGAACTATTCATATTAGCCAATTTCCCCGACAGGATTTTTTGCCAGCGGACGTTTCACAGACAGAACTTTTCATTTTTGCCCTTTTCGACGATGAGCTATTTTGCTGCAACATATTTCACCGACACGATCACACGACTAAAAACCATTATTTTTTGTAACTTTTCTATCTACGGATAATTCGGAGTCAATCTTAACTAATCTTAATCTGTGTTCAGTTTTTGTTGATTTCGTATGGTTCTATACATTTTTGTACAGCGCCCCTGGCGGAAACGAGGACGAACTAACTAACATGTATGGAACCACGCGCGAATGTGAAAATTTAAGTAAACTACGCAAAACCTGGTCTTAGGGCTCTTATCCCCGTCACAACAGTCTGATAGCGAAATTATTTCAACACTGTTCTGCTCATGTTTTATTTATCTTTTTAGGGCATTACCCTAAAAATGTCGCTTGTTTGCAAATGATAACACATACCCTATTTTCGGCCCACAGAACAGAGCAAGCAATCCTCGACAGACAAATGCAGGGCTTTTATATTTATGTTTTCTTTTTTTCTCATCAAGTTTGTAACAATGTGGCATACAATTTCATGCTATTGTGTTTTACAGACACGAAACAGGTTTGAGGCCACCACAAAAAGTAAAAATAAGTTTCAAACAAAAGGTTGTATGGGGTTTTATGGTTTCATGGTTGCTCTTTACTTTAATTGTGGTCTTGGGCACTAGTGCTATAGCCTAATTTATAGAAATTAAGTACAAATATAACTACTCGTAACTATGAACCCAGAAGTGATGTACACAATGTAACTAGTAGCACTCGTATTTCTTAATTTACAACTCTATTATGACCATGACAACGTTATTGTAGAGATGTAAAGCTTTCGTTTAATTTTTATGATTTGATACTTTTATAATTCATTATTTATTTATAGGTATTTGATAAGCTCCACTTTGGAAAAAAAATTGCAATTAAGTTTTATATTTGTTTCGGTTGTCAATGAAGAAATGCCTGTGGACAATTAAAATCTGAAGAATTGGTATACTTTTAATTCAGCGTGTGTGGCTTATTAAGTTGAGGGTTTCGTGGTAACCGTCTCTAAAGCGTGAAATTTGATATATCGTACAAATGTTACCTCTGCAACTTTTACTGGTTACATTTTTAAATTACAGCAATCAATCAAAGCGCCAGCTTGAAGCTATACATAAACATAAAGCACTCATACTAATACTTCAAGTTATAAAATTATTTTATGGTACATTCTATAAACATAAATATTTACCTAATTGTATTATTATAACAATTAGATAAATTCCTTTTCAAATATAGCAAAGCAAAATACATACAAGCATTAACAAACTAAATACATTTAAGCAAAAGTTTCACAATAAATTTCGTTAAGATTCAAAACACGACTTTGCGACGGAGCCTGAGTCGTTACATCTATCAGAACTTTAAATATTTAACCTCCAATACGCAGCTTTGCGAGTGAACCGAAGACTAGTGACCTATGAGAGCAACGCACTTTCAATGTGAAGTAACGGTCCCTTGTTTAGAGATACCATTGTATTGGCTAGGAAATTGATTTGATCAACCTTTTATAGAACGCTTTTTCAATGTCAGTTGGAGTACCATCGCTTTGCCTCTGACGATTGTGAAATTGCTGAAAAAAACTTAGATATTTTGAAAGATTAACATTAATTTAGAAGAATAGTTAGATAAGTTTGACTTGACACAGTTATTAACAAAGCAATAAATAGTATTTCACTCTCAAAATAATTCTTTGGTGAAACAGTTGTAAAAGTTTTTTTATGATCACATGCCTACGACACTCAAAACAATATTTTGACGAAAATTACGTTAAAAATTCTAATCTTAGCTGCGTAATATATATTTGTTATTTTGTTTGAATTACCATACTTGATAAGTAATACTATTACGACAAGCAGGCTTAATTTGACAAACAACTATACACCCTCTGCGCAGCGTCGACAGAGTGGCGCCACACGCAACACCCCGAGTCGGCGTCGAAATAACATCAAGAAATGGGGTAAATTTAACCGTCGTACACCCTATCGATAACGAGTTCTTCATTCAATAAAATCAAAAATGTTCATTCATTTATTTTCTTTTAATTTAGACTTCACGTGCATTATGAATTTGCCAGCAACATAGTGTTGGAATTATTGTGATTGTTACCAAATTATTCATCCACTTATCAAACATCTAGGTTTATAAAGTTACCGAAAGTCACAATAAAATAACATGCAAATTAATGTAATTTAATGAATGAAAATGATTGCGGTTGAAATTCTCAATTTAAAAGTTGTGCGTATGTACTACGCTAACTTGCGCTTTGTCAAAGTGGCGCCAACAGACAAACTCTAGGGTTGTACGGAGCTAATTTGTTTGTAGCAACGGCTTGCGAGCATGAAATATAAATTGCACACGCATCAAAAGGGGAAACTTCAAAGTAACGAAAGATTCGTGAATAAATGATGGGCTAGTTTTGTCCTGAATAGCTGTATAGTTTGCCTGTGAACGAAGCTATTCATTTATTCAAAGAATTCCACAGACAAGCAATAGACACTGGGTTCAAATTAGAGTTTTGGTGCATGTCACTGAACTTATAGAACCAAAAATATTTCCTAGCAAGTTGATTTTGATATCTTGGCCAGATTTCCCTACCCTGAAGTGCACTGGGTGGGACAGGTAGTGTATTTGGTATTGGTATTGGATTTTAATTATGTAGAACCAAGTGCCCATACAAATCTTAATTGTGACTGTCTATTGTATTGCGAAACTGCCCAAATGAAGCAATGGCTACCGACTTGAAAATAAACTAATTGGCAGGACCATCAAGTAGGTACCTATTAGCTATCAACGTTTAGACTGTAGATGTAGCAAAAGAAGAGGCACAAGCTGAGAAAAAGAAAGTGATAGCTATTTACTCGTATCATGCTTTGATTTCGATTTATTTCTTATTTATTCTTTATTCAATTCAGTAGTAAAAATTATTGTTTTGGAAGAATCCATCTTTCCTCTTTACCTTCACTTCGTTCTATTCTAGCTTCGGCACCACCATTTCTTCTCCCAATTTGTTTCTAATGGTCGCGAAGAGGCGCGGACGCTTTATGGGGGATAGGATGACCATTCCTGACCATTTCGTTGTAAGCTTAACGATTATGTTATGTGCGGCTATGTTGGCAAATGGCGACAAATTTATGTTTGTTGTTTGTTTTATTGCCGTTTGTATACTTAGCTAGGTATTTCGTTGAAAGAAATTATCATTTAATGATTGATAACAATGATAACGCTAATACACTTTTAACTGCAGAAGTGGCACGATCTAACACGTCTGTTACATTTTCAGGACAGTGACGAAAGTGATCGTGTTAAAAAAAAAATCAAAGAATTGTAACAGTAACACGAATACATTTGTTTGCGGCATACAGAAGAACATAAGTAGTGTTGAGAAAAATAGCATCAGCTACCTATTGACGATTATCAGAGTTTATTAATAAAAGATATGCATATTTTTTAAACAATTAATAAATGGGTGTTCCTCTATATATTTTCACTACATCTATTGTATACAGGGTTACTGGTAATCAATTAGCATCCTTTTAGTGGTTTATTCAGTACATCAAAACTAACAACATTAGCTCTGCTACTTTTGTTAATACTAAAAAAAAGTAGTTCTATACATTTTGACGCGGGTGAACGATATTTTTCTATGGAACAACACTATTTATTTATTTTTTGAGTTTTGACAAAAGTCGCAGAACAAAAGTTGTTAGTTTTGATGTACAGAATAAGTCCCTAAAAGGATGCTAATTGATTAGGAATAACCCTGTACAGTTTTTTACAGTAGGTAAAGTAAAAGAAAATTCAAAAATTAGCGAGGATCAACCAAAATTTATTCAGTGCCACAGGAGCAACGAATTTCAATAAAAGCCGTTGAACTATTTCATGACCTCACAGAAGGACTATTTCTGAATCTAAGAAGATGATCTGAGTATTGACCGGGTGGCCTAGACGAGATGGGAGCTCTTACTAGCTTTGAAACATAAATTACTTACTAATGTAAGCGCTTAGTTTAATAATTAATTTTATTTTTCTGATTGTTTTAGACTTTTATGTCTGCCATGTTTATAACATGAAAAATCCAAAAAATAAATGCGTGTGAAATATAAAATTATGTAGTTTCGCCGTTTCGTTACTACAAGAACTACATCATATTGTTTAGCAGAGTTATAGTAATGAACGACAGACAACATTCATCCCATTTCACTCTATATTAGTATTGTACTATAGGAAATTATTCAAGTGAACATGAACAAGTGTGCAAGGGACGTTTCAATAGCTTTGTGCATCTCACCTCACTGAGACAATTTGTCTAGCCTTGAGTCACAAGGACAATCCGTATCGATTGTCTTGTCTCTAGATTGCTCGTGAAAGGTACTCGAGGCCAGTGTTAATGAGATTTCAGTAGTAAATTTTAAAACGACGTTGACTCACTTGAAACGGTAATGTTTTTCTTAGAATTTATGAGAACAACATTAATTTTCTCGAAAATGAATGAAAAAATTCAAGGTGAAAATACAAAGAAAAACAAAATTGAGAGCCTTATGATTTCAGAATATTATAAGGAGCTAAATTTTGTTTTTCTTCGAAGTTTCCTTTAATCTGATAAGCTTATTAGTGACGGTAAGCATTTTAATAAAATACAAGAAAAACAGTAATGAAGTTAACTAGCAAACTTGAAACAGCTTAAGTATTGCTTTACTCCTATTGAATTGTACCAATTGTTGTATCCTATATTTTATGTAGTGTAACAATTGATGAATTGCATAATTGATTTACCCACAGAACAGCAGGATTTACCTAATTTATTAATTTGACATGTAACAATGGTGTTATTAATAAAATATTACATTGTATTGTATTAAAATTTGATCTCTATAATACTCTACAAAATACGTTGAAATTGGAATAATTCCTTCTAAAATTCAATGTATATAAGCTCAACTATATATGAATTGATACCTATTGACTAATAAACTGGTGGTCAAAGAACAGCGGGTCAATTCTGTCAACCGATCTCGTTACTAAGGTGACACGTTCTTGAATCTGTCTCGTTTTTCTGACAGTTTTGAGCTGTTGGAACTGTCAGAAAAACGAGAGAGTTTCAAGAACGTATCACTTCAGTAAAGAGATCGGCTAACAGAATTGCCCCCCTGTTTCACAAGGTTTGTTCCCAACTTTGAAAAAACAGATGTGACGTGAATGTTAACAGATCTGATGTTTTACTTAATTATTATATACCTACGTTGTATTTACAATTCATACAACTTCAATTCAAACATTTTAGACTGATCTTGTACGTGACTCACTAATGTAGCTAAATCAAAAGAATATCGAAATTCTCAGGGAATCCTCGCAGCTACGTGAAGTCGTTGTCACATCGTGTGCACGTCACGAAGTCACGCCGAGGCACGGTGTCTATATTCGGCCGGGCTTTATATCGGGACAATCAGGTCGCGGGACTCGCGGGTCAATCCCGGGTAATGTGATGACGTCACACGGGTAATGTGATGACGTCGCTCGGATATCAGTGTAACAATAACGTCACGAATTCACGATCCCTCTGGGCAAGGGTTTTGGGGCTTTTGGTTGATACTTAGGCATTGAATCTGACACTTAAATTATTTGGCAAAATATGATTAAGACCCAAGTTCACCAACACTTGGTTAAGTTAAACGTGTGATTACTGTATTTAAACAACGATTATACTCGGGTTTTAGACCAACAGATGTTTAAATTATCAACCGTTGGTTAAATCAACAGCTTTTTAACGAAATTTTGCTGTTCAGCAAGCAAAAACTGTTCGTTATATACAGTAATCACACGTTTAACTTAAACAAGCGCTGGTGAACTCGGGGCTAAGGCAGGTAATTATTTATTTGTAGTGCATTTACCAAATGGATAAACCGTCCTAGGTAAAGCACATTGAAAATAAAATATGACGTATTTTCTAATGGTACTCCTAGCCAAAACCAAGTTTAAGCCGGTATGTTATGTTCTCATGTAGAAAGAAGGAGGAACTGTGGATTTAATCAACTAAATTTCAATGATTCTGTCTTTATTTACAAATCTGTGCGTTGGTTAGCGTTATCCTTAGTTGAGTTAGTCAATTTACTGATCAATTGATCACATATCTCAACTTGAAAGTTGAGTTAAGCAGTAAAAGTAAAGACAGTACTCGTAGAGCTGTGGTAGGGCAAAGTAAAATTAATTCCTTACTTGGATATTGACGTCTATAATATCACTATGCATAGTTGTAGTTCATTATCTTGTTATTAGTATGACAGAAACGAAAATCATCGGGTGCTTGAAGCACACATTGCCGGTTGAAACCAACCCCCTCACTTCAAGTCTGCCGACCGATGTTTACTAGGCAAACTATTGTCGGGGGTTCAATTACCGCCTTAATTAATACGGCTCGAGTAGACATTCGATTCTAGAGAATCGATTTGCTGCGGTTATCGATTTCAGCAAGTGCATATTGGACAGCTGTCGTCGGTTAATTAGTTTTGCCGGATACTTTGTCCATTGAATATGTTAACAAAGGTTATAAATAATTACGGTTGTAATTATTTATAACCTTTGTTGATAATTTCATTTTATCTGGACCTTCTTGGCCTGGATGATAATGATGGCAACTTTAATTGTGAAAATTATTTATTTTCCTCGATGCAGATTTATCAATTCTATAGAAATCTATAGATAGAACAAAACACATTAATATAATGACGCTAATAAATAAATTAAAGGAAAGTGGAGAAACCATAGTGAGTACCACTTTAGAAAATGCTAAGATATGCGGAAATGAATGAATAGAGGAAATGTCGTAACCACCATGCCCACATATCTAATCCGATACCACCTACTGTCGTACTTTGAATTAGGGACAAACTGACAAATTGTCTCTTCCTCATTCATATGAAGTTACATCCATTCGACAAATTAAATGAGGTGAAAATTGCAGTTACGTACATGATAAGCTTGATAGAGATCAAACAGAGTCTAGCTAGGCTAAGCATTACTACAAAAGGAATTCTTGTGAGATAGTAGTTTGATAGAAGGTTCAAATATATCAGTCGTATTATTATATTTAGTTATTGATATTAAAGCACTTTGTGAGGTACTATACAAACATGTACGTACCTACTTAAACAAGTAACTAATAATATTGTTCAAAACAGAGAGTTTAGTAGTTAATAAGGCAGCAGCTATGATGAGAATTTAAATCTTTATCATCTTTAAAAACATATGAATCAAACTTGGAATTGTGTAGAAATAGAAAAAAAAAAACGGTGGAGGTCACCCGGTAGATATAACCAATTTGGTACCTTGCAGATCAATATTCACGGCGTTGTTTTTTTGCGTTGTAATTTTTCTATATTCTTTTTATAAGCTGCGCTGTTGCGTGTCTAAATCATTCCACTTGCTTGATCTATTACATCCACAGGCTCCTTTTCGAAGTAACGAGTATTTTGTTCTTACAAAATCGAACCATTATAGAGTCGTAAACGTCGTGTTATGGTAAACATCGTAAAACCACTAAGCCGCTTGTAAACTCTTTGTGACTTTCAACGCGGTCGTATTCAGGGATGATTTTTGAAGCAAAACTTATACTGAAGGACACAAAAATTATCAATTAACTAAAGCTAGGATTAATTTGAAGGAAGTTCTTCCAAGAAAGTCCTGCCTCAGATATACTTAAGTACTGCCTCAGTAGTTTAGTTATAAGTCTGAATTTAACCAAACGCTTTATTGATTAATATTCTTCTTTATTATACACGGCGAAATTAAGAAATGATAGTAATGTAATTCAGTAAACCATACTGTTCAAAATATTTACCTAAAAATAATATCTGTCATGAATGTCATGATAATTTAACTATAGGTGCGGGTGGTCTAGAAAAAAAGCTTATAAGCATATAAAACTAGTTACGACTTTTTTGTAAAGACAGCTTGCTATTAAATAGCATGTGTGTTGAGACTTGAGAGCAATGCTTTGAGCATGCTATTTATAAGCAAATGTATACAGCTGTATACATTTCTGATTCGTACCGCCAGGGAATGCAACAGTCTTCCTGCCTTCCTGTTTCCTAAGAGATATAATCTAGAGCTTTTCAAGGTCAGAGTGAGTGGGTATCTTCTATGTCTGAGTGCTTCATCTTCGACCACAACGTCGCTTACCATCAGGCAAGTAGGTGGTCAAACGAGAACTTTTTTTGCGTTAAAAAAAAGTGTACATTAGTCTTCAGCTGAAGAGCATGCTAGTTTTAGGCATGCTAATAAGCATGCTATTTTAGTATCATGTGTATATCACCATGAAGTTTGCCTGAGGACTTACTTCTTTTTTACGATTGAGTATTGAAGAAGCAGGCACACCTAAGTATACCAGTTATTCTACGACAAATCGAGCAAAAAGTACATGACTAACCAACTTGTAAAATATGACGATGAAAAGTGCAAAGTGCATGTACTTGCAACATCATAAGCGTATACTTTACTACAACAGCAATAGCAAATTAGTTAAAAGAAAAAGTAATTTTCCTGAGTTTTATGTGAATTTTGCTTATTACCTAGGAGCTTCAATATATTCACTGAGTCTGTCGGTGTATTTACTTCGGGTTTGAGTTTTTTGACAGTTTCTGTATGTACGCCTGATATATTTACAAAAACTTATGTTATAAAATCCTAAGTACGTCCGTTAGAGGCTTTCCCTTGCAAATAGCACGTCTATTAAACCGTCCCCCTTTATAGCTGAAATCGATAGGAGCATCCCGCGCGCCTTGATACCAACTACTACATCTTATTGATTTTCTAGCTTGCATCCTGTTAAACCTTCAAATCTTATCCCGTTTTCTTGCCTTTTGTCGAATAACCTAGATACTACATTACCCTGCCGTAAATAGCATAATTATTGACTTAAAAACAGGTAGGATGTGGTTAAACGCGAACCTATGAGAGAAAGAGAAATTAAATTGTAATACTTAATAATATATCTTAACGTCACAGACACACAGCTACACACGCACGTAAACACACACATTTATATACGCACACACACGCACACACACACACACACACACACACACGCACACGCAGTCATGCAAATAGCCCAGGTTACGAACGGGCAGTGGTAAATTTACCACAACTAACATTTGCGTAGTCACATATTGGAGCGGTAGATTTTAGGCAAAAATGTAACAGACTATTGGTGGCCAATACGTAAACCCGCCATTATCCCCGGGTCATATTCAATTTATACCTACCAGGTTAATACCCCAAGGCAGTATTCTTGGACCACTGCTTTTTCTCATTTACATAAATGAACTGCCTTTAGTAACTAAACATCTTTCTGTACTATTTGCAGATGATGCTACCATATATATACCACAAGACAAACTAAATAGCAATGAATTTGAAAAAGAAGTAAACAAAACCTTAAATGACGTAATAAAATGGTTAGAGTCCATCAACTTAACAGTAAATGTAAAGAAAACAAAACTTATACAGTTTCGAAATTACAAAGCCTCACCAATACAATTAAACATACTTAATAATAATACACGAGTTGACGAAGTACTGAATTCAAAATTCCTTGGAGTTACTCTTGATACCCATTTAAACTGGAAGGAGCATATGTGCCAACTAAACTCAACCATTTCAAAATACTGTTACGCTCTATCAATGCTAAGTAGCATATGTAATAAAGAAACCGCAAAAAGTGCATACTATGGTTACGTTTACCCCCATCTTAAGTATGGTTTAATCTTTTGGGGCAATTCAACAGATGTAAATAGTACATTTATATTGCAGAAGAGCTGTTTGAGAGCCATTTATAAATTAAAAAGTATAGAATCGGTAAGAAATATTTTTAAGCAATATAAGTTTCTAACCTTAACTGGACTGTACATATTGGAAATCAGCATATTTGTTAAAAATAATCAAGATTATTTCCTGGACAAAAAATCGGTTAGATTTGAGTCCTTACGACCAAAACACCAGCTAAACATCTGTATTCCTCAAATTAATAATTCTATGTTTCATAAAAGTACGTACATAAATGCAATAAAAATTTACAATAACCTGCCGCAAATTATAAAGTCACTACATGGGAATGCATTTAAGAGAAATCTAAAGATATGGCTCACAGAAAATGTATTCTATAATCTCGATGAACACTTTAAGTACACAAGTCCATTCAATTATAGATTTAAGTAGGTATTGTAGTATATTATAAAGCCAAATAGCTTAACATTGTTCTTATTTAGTTTAATTAGCTTAAGATTGTATGTCCGCAAGAAAAACCTGTGTATTGTATTCCGCTATAGTAGCTACAAGATACCTATTGTGTAAAATATTGCACGCCCGAAAAGGGTATTAAGACTGTGATACTTATTTTAAATTTTATTTTTTTAACAACTTATGTACCAGTTTTATGGCAATAAACTATATTCTGATTCTGATTCTGAATACCAAAGCTGTTTCAAAATTGCGTGGTAATAATCGCTATAAGCCAAGCAAGAATACAAGTTTAAAAAAAATCAGCAGCAGCAGCAAACACGCACTTACACTAATAACAAAACAAGGTGTATTGTCAAGGATTTCTTTCTCATTCAAAATATGTAACTATTATCAACAATTTCCATACACTATAGTTAATTGCCTAATAGTTCATAATTATGCTTTGCTTTTAAACTAAAATGCATCAAAGAGCCGCCATTGTGATTTTGACCACACGCGATGTTATTGACGCTTTATGATAACTGCTTTGCTTTGAATATTTTATCATCGGGATAATGGTTTATCGATTTTATTATTAAAGGGAATGTTCGTAGGTGTGACAACCCTGGGATCGAACAGAATGTGGGATTTGACGTAAGTTATGTTCGTTCATTCTTTAAAGGTTCACTCTTTGTGGTCCCAGATTTTGCTCAAATCCTGTCCTCAATACAGTTTATTTACTACTTTTTCACTACTTTTTGAGTCCTAATGTAGATTTTAAAACATTTTATAATTTTACTGAATACAGGGTTATCCGGCTGTTTCATACATTTTGTCGATTCCGAGTGGCGGTTTTGTATGGAACTGTCGCGTTTTTTTCTCTAATTTTGGGTTGGCCCCAGAGCAGAGCAAAGAATTTAATAATATGCTCATAGTAAGTCTTTTGGCTTAGTAAGTATAGTATTATTGTATCTTCTTTGGTATAGAGTAAGCAGATTACCCTGTACCTATAGTAATTTAAAAAATCCTTTGATTTTTTAGTATTGCAGCATGTAAAAATGAGGCATCACAAACATTTAGTCACATCTGTATAAAAAATCTCAGAATAATCAAAGACAGGAAAAAATAGTAACAAACATACAAACAGAAAGATCGGCTGCAGCCGTGGTGTTCTAGTAGTTGTGTTCGCATAACATTCGTGAGGCCGTGGGTTCAAATCCCGACCCTTGTACCAACGAGTTCTTTAAAACTTATGTACCTACGGACCTTCACACTTCGGTGAAGGAAAACATGTTTTACGAGTATAAAAGTACGTACATTAGAAAGTAAGTAGTGTTTCATTGTAGGTATAGATCGAATCATACAACTTGGCGGCTGTGATGTTAGCTACAAGATGCGGATAATCCAATCCAGACTGAAGCTCACTTAACAGCTGCGCGAGGATACCGACCCATTTGTTTGTACTACAGTAGTGCCACCAACTTAGCTGTTTAGGTGGGCAAAATTGGAACACATGTGCGTCAGCCGCCATTTTGAATTCGTCATTTAAATTTGCGCCACTAGCGACGCCAACGTTTAACTGAACAAGTTGGTGGCACTGTAATTTAGTATTACGTTACAGAGAGTTTTTACTGTAGGTACCTGCATTTCTGGAGATCCTCCCTCGTCTCGTATGAGTAGAAGGTAGCTGTGCCCGTCGATGATAACTTCCTTCTTGAACCGACCGCCTGAAAAGGAGGAAATACAATACATAAAACATTGGTAAAAAATTTAAAACAATGTTCTAAGCTTCATTGAACAGTTATACCTATTATCAATATTAGGTAGGAAGTATTGCACTCAGTATTGCGAATTGAACACATTTTTAAGGTTCCGTACCCAAAGGGTAAAAACGGGACCCTATTACTAAGACTCCGTTGCCCGTTTGTCTGTCTGTCTGTCACCATGCTGTATCTCATGAACTGTGACAGCTAGAACGTTGAAATGTTCACAGATGATGTATTTCTGTTGCTGCTATCACAAAAAATACTAAAAACAGAATAAAATTAATATTTAAGGGGGGCTCCCATACAACAAACCTGAATTTTTAACCGTTTTTCGCGCGATATTAAAATGGTAACATGTATGCTTAAAATATTCACAGAATATTTAGTTGTATATTCAATTCAATAATAAATAATTCAAATAAAATAAATATTTAAGGGGGGCTCCCATTATAGTACGGAACCCTTCGTGCTGGCGTCCTACACGTACTTGGCCGATGGTTTGTGTGCTACGGGATAACGGGACTAATCGCGCACTGAAAATATAAAATGCTTAGTAAATGTCTTACTCATACCGTACATATTTATTATATTTCATATTAGTACCGTAGCAATTGCACTCAGTATTCATCATCATCATCTCAGGACGTCTACCCACAGCTGGACATAGGGTTTCCCCGTAATCCCTAAAGCTAAATAGAATAACATAACTTTAGTTCGGTATTTATTTTAAATCTTAATTTTGAAGTTTTTTACAATATACGGCTATAAAAAATAAATATTATGAAAAACTTAATATTATAAAAAACCTTTAATATTACTAGGCAATAGGGCATGCAAAAACCGGATGGTTTTGGAAAACCGGTTTTTTCGGTTTTTTATTTTTAAAACCGGGGAAATCGAGTTTTTCGGGTTTTTCGGTTTTTTTCTAGTAAATTAATGAAAATACTAGTAAATATAACAGTTTGTTTGTTTATGAGCCTGTACTGCCTCATTGTTGGGCAAAGGTCTCCTCTCGAGATTTCCAGTTTTGTCGGTCTTGTACTGATGCCGCCAATTTGGATTAAATGTATTCAGTACATCGCACTATCTAATAGAGGGTCTGCCACGAGGCCGCATCGAGTTGGGACTCCATTTGGTGTTGATTTTAGCCCAGAGGTCTTTCAGAAGTCTTCTGGCATTCGACTGATTTACCCGGCCCACTGCCACTTCAGTTTAGCGGCTGTGAAAGCTACATCTTTGATTTGAGTTCTGGAACGCAGTTCGGTGTTTACTCGCAATACCTACTCGGTCTATTAGCCGGTCACCGAGAATACTGCGCTCCATCGCTCTTTGGCAAACCTTGAGCTTGGACTTTTGGACCTTAGTTAATGACCATGTTTGTACACCATAAGTCAAAATGTGATCGGAAGGCGTTTCTTCATATGTTCTTTCATGGCCCAACAGCTCTTCCAGGCGTTCTCTGTTCTTCTTGGTCTTGTCTCGCCTGGAAGGTGACTATTTGGCCAAGATAGATGTAATCGTGAACGTATATGTCTTCGCCATCGACAGTTACTTTGGTCTTGAATTAACATGTTCCGTATCCGCAATCCAACCTCAAGGCTTGCAGGGGTTAGGTTTTGTAGCATTGATTATAGCTCTCTGACTGAGGAAGAGATACTAGCTGACGACATTGTCTGCAAAATGAAGGTTAGTTAACCATTTTTCACCGACATTAACACCCCATCCTTCCCAGCTTGCCGCCAGCTTTCTGAAAACTTCTTCGAGGACGCCCATGAATATTTTCGGGGACAGTGGGTCTCCCTGTTTAACACATTTCTCTATTGCAAATGCTGGACCAGAAGATTGTAATTTTATTGCAGCAGTACTTTGAGAATAGGTGAGGCGGAGAAGATTAACGTGAGTGATGCTATCAAATGCTTTTTGACCGACGAAACGGAGGAGGTACTCAATTCGACACGTATGTTCTATAATCTGGTTGATTGCGTGGAGATGGTCTGTAGTTTATATAGCCCGCGACGAAACCAGCTTGTTCGGGTGGTTGTTCCATGTCTAGTCCTCCTGATATGCGATGTTCTATGATTTTGATGAAATAATAGTCATTATTTATATTTCTTTTGTTTTTTAATTTTAACAATCGAGCTTACTTTTATGTATAATTTACAAATATTAGACAAACGTGCAATATAATACCACGCATAGTTTTACTATGTAGCTTAGCAGAGACTGCCGGACTAATGTAACGAAACAAAATGGCGGTGGTCGATAGCGTTTCGGTGAAGATGAGACAAAACGCGTCCCATTACGCTTATAACGCTACAGAGCAGCGCTCTGCCTATATCACGATACTCGCTATGTAAAGACAGAGAGAGAGTGAGAACTTTCGGACTTGAATTTCATCCTTAGCACGTATAGGTACATTAGACGTAATTTTTATATGAAAAAAAAGTATCTTAGTTCGCTTGGCTTATTATTTCTATGTAGGTTAGAGCAACTAGATGACAATAATGTATTTTATTGCGAAGGGGAAGTTAATAAGCGAATTTAAAAAAATTTTAGAAAACACCGATAAACCCGAAAAAACCGGTTTTATCACTAGAAAAAACCGAGTTTCTAATGCCGTCGGTTATTCGGTTTTTTCGGTTTTCGGTTAACCGGTTTGCATGCCCTACAGGCAATTCTTAATAATTAGAAAGTAAATAAAATGAGCCTACTCTACTATGTTCAGCGAGCGCCATCTATTACAATATGTTAGAAATACTTTAATACGTAAGCCCTGTCATCTAACGGATTATGCTATAACTATTTGGATTCAAAGCTATGTCTTACATTGCAAAAATATTTTCGCTAAACCTCAACAGATGGCAGCAATATAAATAATTCAAAAAATGTCCTTTTTAAATATTTTAAGCTATAAAATTATTATTTGTTGTCATGTACAGCTGTAATATATTCATTCCGAAACATTTATAGTAAAAATAAACTGTAATTTTATTTAACTGTAAGTAAACAATTGCTAAATAACAGAAATACCTGTAAAGAAAAAAAAAATGGCGCACAAAAGTAAATGTAGGTACTTCCACCTAGATTGAAATGAAAATCCATTACCTAAATTATATTATGATATTGTGAAGAACAAATAAAGATATAGGTAGCTATTGTCATAAATTGTTATACCTTCAGGACTTTCCTCCTGCATATAGGCGCCCGTAAGATACCGGTGTACGAGCGCCGATTTCCCGCTGTCCGGGGAACCCAGCACGCCAACCCGCAACTCCGTCACCCCCCGCGCCGCCGTCCATTCTTGGCTATTCACGAATGAATCTGAAACAATACAGAAAATAAATTAATTTCGTTTTAAAAACTCAGTCGATTACATTTTTGTTCACTAGATAAATAATTTCAATATTATAATTTCAAGATTTTAGAATAGTAAAATTTTACTAAAGAGCCATCTAGAGCCGAGTAGCGGGACTAAATAAAAGTTGTATAGTAGGTGGCGCTAGCTGTATTTTCAATGGTGTTTATTTTGTTCTGCTAAAAATTCAGTTTTTTTCATTTCGAAATGTAAAGTAATAAAATAATATAGTAAGAAAAAATTAATTTGGATAAAATAGGGCGTGGCGAACTAGCACCAATGGCCCACACGTTTCGGTGGAACGGACCGAAAGCGTAGGTTAGTACAATTTTTACCCGACTTCAGAAAAAAGGAGGTTTTCGATTCAACTGTATGTTTTTTAAAAATCAAATCGATATTTTCTATTTAATGTGAACATCATTATCATTATATACTACGAGTTTGATGCCCAACCCACTGCCATTTTAACTTGTTGATTAGCTGGACTACATCAGCAAGTTTGCTTCGTCTACGAATCTCTTAATTTCTGATTTAATTTTGATCGCGTAGAGAGACTCTGAGCATAGGCTTCTCCATATCAAAGTAAACGTACTTTATCAAAAATTGCGCCAATGTTTTACAAACAGCCGGCAAAAACTGCGCAAATGTTATGTCAACAGTAGAAACCGCTAGTTACACAATCTGGCAAGTAAATATCACATACGAGTAGTAATTTGTGTCAATAAGTACAAGATTATGGTTTAAACAGCTGCTAATTCAGTATTTTAAAATCAACAGATCGCAATAATTATAAGTATTGTATACAGGGTTAACTAGAACTGGTATACTAAGAAGCCGAAAGGAGGTGATTCAGATTATCATTATGAACAACTTTTACTATGGAGGCAATGCGGGATTCGAGGAAAAAATAATTAGCTGTTCTTTTTTTTCTCAGACTCCGGGGTGACCCTGTAGGTAAAAGTTGTTCTTAATGATGGTCTTAATCACCCCCTTTCGGCTTAGTACAGGGCAAGCAAATAACCCTGTATAAATAAATAAGAAGGTACCCATAGACTCTAGAGTTTAGACTTTTCCACGATTTCCGAGTTGGATTCCACGATTTATTTCATGCATTTTGTCGCAAATAAATTAGCAGCATTATAATAATGCAGGTCATTTATTTTACCTCTATTTCAACATTGGCCCCATAGACTTAGAATTATTATATATTCTTTGCCCATAGTAAAAGTTGTTTATGATGATATCACAATATCCCAGCTATAGCATGAAATCCTCGGCTTTCCTGTAAAGTTAACTGTATTCGGGTGAAATAATTTATCCTTGTGTAAAATCGATTGCACCACCGATAAGAGCCTAGATGAAAATACCTGCCGATGACGTAATAAAATAGACATTCTTATTGTTATTAGGTGTGGGGGCGATAAGTCCTGCACTGATGTCGCATGGGGTGTTTTGTGCATTTATGCCTCCAGCGTCTACACGAGCCAGCTGGTTCTAGGTCTCTGGCACAACTGCTCCAGTGGCTTGGATGGTGAATGAGATTATGGCGTCGTGGGTTACAAAGCAGATGTTAAAACGTCATGCAATGTTGCTAGACATAAAAACTTAATCGAAACTTGTTAGGAGTCACGCTTTCTAGACAAAAGTTGCGGCGCGTGCGGCGCTTGCGCAACATTACTGGTGACATTCGTCTCACTCCACTGGCAACAGGCAGGCAACTAGCGGCAATGACAAGCCTCACACAAATTTAATATTTCCAAAACCAAAATCATAGATTTCATTAAAACAGAAAACAATTAATTTAACACAGATTTAAACAAGAGAAAAACTTTAATTTTTAATTACAAAAAAAACTCATTAAAACCGGTTCCTTCGACTATTTTTTGTCAAGGTACAATACATAATATTTAAACATAAGAAGAACAAAGAAAAAAGCTAATAAAAATCAGATAAAAGTGACGCGAAAGATACGCGCGAAAGAACTTAGGACCTTATTCCTTATTGAAACTTATTTAAAACTAATGACATCATGAGTCTAATTGAAACACATAGTAAGTAGGTACGCGGCGTGTTGAGCAGTTCTCAGCACGATGCTGTCACCGCGACCAATCGGCCACAAAGCCTCGCCTGCGGCCATTTGAGCTTACTGCGACTAATAAACTGAGTGCCGAACTTTACTGCCTCCGTCTTACAACTGATGCCACGGTGGTATTACGATCGTGGCGCCATTGGCAGACTAGTGACATTACCGTCTCAGACGTGTTGAGCAGTTCTCAGCACGATGCTGTCACCGCGACCAATCGGCCACAAAGCCTCGCCTGCGGCCATTTGGGCTTACTGCGACTAATAAACTGAGTGCCGAACTTTACTGCCTCCGTCTTACAACTGGTGCCACGGTGGTATTACGATCGTGGCGCCATTGGCAGACTAGTGACATCACCGTCTCAGACGTGTTGAGCAGTTCTTAGCACGATGTTGTCACCGCGACCAATCGGCTACAAAGCCTCGCCTGCCCCTAATGACCGTGGCAGCCGCCATCAGAGCTTACTGCGACTAATATACTGAGTGCCGAACTTTACTGCCTTCGTCTTACAACTGGTGCCACGGTGGTATTACGATCGTGGCGTCATTGGCAGACTAGTGACATCACCGTCTCAGACGTGTTGAGCAGTTCTTAGCACGATGTTGTCACCGCGACCAATCGGCTACAAAGCCTCGCCTGCCCCTAATGACCGTGGCAGCCGCCGTCAGAGCTTACTGCGACTGATATACTGAGTGCCGCACTTTACTGCCTTCGTCTTACAACTGGTGCCACGGTGGTATTACGATCGTGGCGCCATTGGCAGACTAGTGACATCACCGTCTCAGACGTGTTGAGCAGTTCTCAGCACGATACTGTCACCGCGACCAATCGGCCACAAAGCCTCGCCTGCCCCTAATGACCGTGGCAGCCGCCATCAGAGCTTACAGAGACTAATACAGTGCGTGCGCAACTTTGTAGCAAGGTTCCTTTTACCACTAATAAGTATAGGGCGAATCAAATTACCTTGGCGGTTGTGATATTAGTTACAAGCAGCGGATAACCCAATCCTCGCGTAGCTGGTATACAAGTGAGCTTCAGTCATGATTGGGCTATCTGCAGCTTATAGCTAACATCACAGCCGCCAAGTTGTTTGATTCGACCTATAGTTAATGCGTCGTGGCATCATTACCTCCCAAAAACTACACGCAATTTTTAACGGAATCTTTTATTATTATTATTTAACACTTTATTGCACACCATTTGTACAAAAGGAGGACTTAACGCTAAATAGCATTATCTACCAGTCAACCTATAGGTAGAAAACATTGGGTTGTAGGCAAGAACCTCAAGCTCACCCAACCCATTCAATCAGGTCATTACCTCTCATTCCCGTAGTAAATTACCTTTTATTGCCAACCAACTCCATAAATCAGGGTTAAAACATGGGGTTTCTCAGACCCAAATCAGGTGGGGCTATTTTGACCCCATATTAACATTCATGGGCCTCTGTGACCCGCCCATTGCAGATTTTACGACGTCGTAAAGGTGTGAAATGACTCCAACGAGTGTTTGCCGTGTTTTGCCACTCGATGCGATTGTAGGGTTAATTTTTGTCTGTCATTATTACGCCTTGTTTGTTATGAATAGGGTTAATTTACTCAACATATTTTATGAGTTTAATGTGAATGGAATACGTTTTTATAGAGTTTGTAGATAAATATCGTCTTTAATAGTTTAACTCTTGGTAATTTGAGATTTGGCTCTCACAACTTTAGAAAACAATTGATTTAGTTTTTATGACTTATATTTAACTCGTCTAAAAAATGTATAACCTCGTTCTAAAGACGACGACCCGACAAGCGTAGTGAAAGACTTCCATCAACTGCTGGACAAAATAATTAAATTCAGGATCTCGTCTAAAACATCTTACTTACTTAGATATAACCTCGAATTCTAAAGAAAATTAAGTAACAAAAAGTTATCTTTGTGACAAGCATTTCAAAAATCTTCCTTCAATTCAGCGTAAGCGTGTATAACTTATATGTTGCATAGTCTGGAGCATCGACGTAGGGTGGCGTGTCTATCAGCCTTTTACTGTCCATACAAAACTGCAACTCGGAATCGACAAAATGTATGAAACAGATGTATTTTTTTTTTCGAATTCCGAGCTGGTCCCATAGTAATAGTTGTTCATAATAATGGTCTGAATCACCTCCTTTCGGCTTTGTACACCAGTCCTGGGTAACCCTGTAGATTTTCATGTTTGCATTCAGCGTGTTTCTTACCAGGGTCGTTTGTTTCCGCCTCGCGGGAGGACGTCAAGATTATCAGTCTAAATATAGTGTACCGATAGGTACTAAAATAAACGACCAATAGTTATATCCTGAAGGAAGCGTATAAGTATTGAGCTTTCCTCAATTGAAGAGCATCCGGCGGTTGCTAGATGTTCACTTTGTCGAATGTTGAAGAATATTAATTTTATCAGTGTCAGTCAGTATAAGACAAAGTCGCTTCCCGCTGTCTGTCTGTCCCTATATATGCTTAGATCTTTAAAACTACACAACGGATTTGATGCGTTTTTTTAAATAGATAGAGTGATTTAAGAGGAAGGTTTATATGCATAATACACCTGTGCGAAGCCGGGGCGGGTCGCTAGTAATATTATGTAGTTAAAACAAGAGTGAATTTTTTTTTAAAACTCTTGGCAATAGCTAAGAACCATGTTGACATTTCTATTTTTTCTTTTGTTTTTTTAATCTTGACTGAATTTATTAATAATTAATAAATAATTATTATTAATATTGGGTTATCCGCAGCTTGTAGTTAACATCACAGCCTATAGTAAAAGTGAAAATTTATATTTCTCTTGCTATGAACCTGTCACTCAGGTTTATAATAATTAGATTATGTCACGAGCTCACTCACACATGCAAATGGCTGCCTTGACCCTGGCTTTAGTAATAAAATAGCAGTCATTATTATATTTCATAAGCTGGACTGCGTTCCACACGATTTTATACTTTTTAAACAAATAAACACGAACGGGGAACTCTACCTTTTGTATTTGTTTTATGGTTCACTGTTAAACATATAGTAGGCCTAAGAATTGAATGGTGCTGATTGGACAAATACTAGCGATGAATTTTTGATGAGATGCTTAAGTAAATCAACATATTTATGAACTATTATTTATTTTCTATCACTTCTATTAGTATTATGCAGGTTTTTACTATTATCTGGAGTCTAAATAATTTTAATAGTTATCTGAGTATGTATAGAACATCTATTTTCTCACATCCTATACGCTAGTAACTTCTCCACCTATTCTCCCTCCACGGTCGACCACAAACGTTTCTTAGTACCTTTGAGCTGTGGTCAACAATTACCCGTGCCAAAAGAAAGCTGCGTCATTGGAACAGCCGATCGGAAGGAAGCCATATCACGTCGGCAGTTCACTTCCCGCGACGGCGACACGTCACCCTTCAACCCGCTTCGGTACCTACAGCGGAAACTTGTACACCCAAAAAACATTTGTTGACCAAACTTTTACTTTTTACCCACTTCTAAGAAGGAGGAGGTAGGTACTATGTCTATGTATTTTTTTTTCGTTTTTTGTGTATGGTCATCGATTTAAAAAAAAATATATCATAAAAGTATACTCCGAGGTACTTAGTTCCATTTAAATGTTATCAAAAAAATATTTTTCGTAAAAAATGGCGAAACGGCCTTCCATCGTGAACAAGGTTCAAATATTTCGCTCGAATTGTTTCCATCATTGTTGATTTTTCAAAAAACGGCTCAGCGGATTTCTTTAAAAATTTAATGAAACCACCTTGGGAGTATACCCTTTCGAACTAAAAAAGAATTTTTCGATTCGGTTCACAATTGGCGAAATAATCGATGAACATACACAAAAAAAAAACATACACATAGAATTTATAGTGTTAGTATTGAAGTTTAAAGTGTTATTTATTAGAGTAAGTATCGATTATCTATTATTTATCTAATGGCAAAGAAATAGCGTACATAGTCATACGGCCAGATTAAAAATCTACTTTTTTCTAAAGTCAATTGAAAATAAAACTAGAAATGTGTCCGCGTATTTTCAGTAGATTTTCTCCAATATCTTGTGAAGAAAATCAGCAAAGTGCCCTCGACAACAACGTATAGGATTACGTCTCTACTCGAGAGCACTCTACCGGGACGATGACAGCTTAATCTGAAGGGCCTCCCTCTGAGAGGGTCGGCGATATGATACTGATTGTGTTTGATTACGATAATAAATAAATAAATATATTGGGACAATAAATGGCGAAACCACATTCCATCGTGTACAAAATTCGAATATTTCGCTCGAATTGTTCACATTAAACATAATTTAAAAAAAAAAACGATTCGGTTCACAATTGGCGCAATTATCGATGAATATACACAAAAAAAGCATACAGACGAACATAGAACCTCCTTCTTTTTGGAAGTCGGTTAAAAATATACCTAGTCAGGTCATAAGTAAATAAATAATAATAAATATTAGAGGACATCTTACACACGGCCTCTGACCCCAAACTAAGCAAAGCTTGTGATATGGCTGCCAGAGACTGATATACTACATATACTTATTTTTAAATACATACTTAAATAGATAGTAACTAAATAACACCCAGACACAGAGCAAACACTTATGTTCATCACATAAATATTTGCCCTGGGTGGGGATCGAACCCACCCCTCTTTGACCCAGAAGTTAGGGTCACTAACCACTGAGCCATCGAGGCAATCAAAAGAGGTAAATATTACCTAAATATTTAGATATTTCATTCTTTCTTCAGATTTCCTTCTTAGCTACAATAGTAGATTATGTACCAAGAGAACCAACTCGTGTCTTACATCTCGGGCGACATATTTAGAGTCCTGAGTGAAGGAGTTCAAGTTGCCCAAGACGAAGACAAGCTTGGTTTTAGTTAGTAGTGCATACTCTACTTTTCATACCCCTGCGAGAAAATAAAACCCCACCCGTGCTAGTATGCGCGCCTCGAATTATTTCGTTCGTAGTGTCAGAACGAGACAGCGTTATGGCAAAGTATATATCTGTCACTTTTTCACGCGTCGAAAAGTTTTATTTTCGTGGCTTTTCGTGGTCGCATGCTGGGCTAGCTGATTCTTTATCGACAATGCGGTAAAGTATCCGTTTTATTTCCGTAATTTTCTTTTGGAGAAATGTTTGAAATATAATTTTACAAATTATATATCAAACATTTCTCCAAAAGAAAATTACGGAAATAAAAAGAATTAAAGTAATTTGTAAAATTACTTAAACTAAATTATAAACCGAGCTTAAGTTATGTTATTTGAAAAATAATTATCTTTTACACGAATCTCTTGTAAAAAAGAGCACGTTAGAGCGCGTTACGTACTTGTTTTCATACAGAATGATTTTTGTAATAATTTATGAAGCATCTAAAGAAATGAAGATTTAGAGTCAAAATCATGAAAAACTTTGTGGGGTAACCACTACCATTAAAACCTAAAGTACCTAAGTAAGGAAGTTTGAATCTAGACGGGATAGCTTACCTTGATTATGTTAGAGTTTCTAACCCGCCTGAGTCTTAGAAACATTTCATTTGATTGTGATGTCAATTCTACTTGAGTCAAATACAAAATAGCCACATTAAGAATGTAATCCATTACTACTTTAAGCATTAGTATAATCACTGCGCATAATAACACAGGAAATGGCGACAGCCACGCCATTGTCAAGGTTGAAAACATTTGTTATGTTTTATAATATGGCTCTACTAAATTACCTTGGAGTGAAGTTAAGTTCTTTTTATTTTCTATTTACTTAGGCCTCGATTTTAAATACCTTTTTTACTGTCTTTTAATAATGGAAACATGAGAAATAGTTAAAAGTAAAGATATACAGGGTTATTCCTAATCAATTAGCATCCTTTTAGGGGCTTATTCTGTACATCAAAACTAACAAATTTTGTTCTGCGTCTTTTACCAACCTAGTACGATTTTTTTTCTATAAATTCCTTGGAGACATCTAGAAACTTCAAAACTAAAAATAAAAACACCTGAACGCTATACAACCTAGCAAGAAATGTTACATAATCCGAATCCCAACTTCGTCACGAGCGATTTTTTCTAAAACTCCAAATCAAAGTCCTTTTTTGACGTGTTTTTCTATGATACAAATAGCTATTCAAAATTGTCGGACGTCGCCGTCGCCTTCTATTTGCCAACGTGAATGGAGGTTTTATAAGTCCGGTTTAGAACATCTGCTCATAGACAAATCACGATGTTCTTTCAATAGACACGTGCTGATTGTATCGATGGTTTCGGATAATTATTGTTGTGTTATTCAAGAATGCTCTAGTTCGCTGCAGGATACCTTGTACTATACAGATACTTGAACTGTTACTCTTCAGTTGTGATAGGTATGTTGGATGTACCTATTTGTTGTAAAATATAATAATATTTGTATTTTTGGTATATATTAGCATAATAAAGCTAAAACTATGAGAATTGATAGCCGTAATAATGGTATAGTGTTGTGACTGTAGCCATATTTTCTCAATTGAATGTTGCGAATTGTTTATGTGTTAAATTAATTGATGTAGCTACGAAGAGAATTTCTACCTTTTTTTTTTCTCAACCTATGCTGTCACACTTCTGGGCAAAGGTCTCCTCCACTTTTTTCCATTTATCGCGTTCTGTAGCCAAATCCCGGCAACTTTCCCGGAAAGTGTCAAGATCACGATAACCTTTTTATGCAGTAAATATATTCGAGTCCATTCCAGTTAAATTAAGTCTTAAAACAGTAAAGAGAAACAATTTGAGTAAGGTTTCTTCAAAGTTTCTTCTTCTAAAGCTTGTCTCAGAGTTTTCATTAGGCTACAAAGGTACCTATATCAAAATCTAGTTACCCGCATTTAGCCAGTGTGTTAAAATTATAGCTTATTTATGCAATGTGAAGAGACTAGAACTCAGCAAAAATACACTTCAATAGGAATCCAATAAAGTTATTTATTATTTCCGTAACCCTGACTTTACTTTAAGAAGCCGTCTAAGAACGGATGCCCTCTTTATTTCAATGTTACCGAATAAGTCGTCCCAACAATGCCGCTGAATATTTCAAAGCTTCCTGACGCAGACAATGTCCACTCTATAGAGATGTATAGAGATGCCATTACTGCCCGGTGCGCTAGATGATAATTTATTATAGGCCGAATTATACAAGTCGGCGGATGTGAAGTTAGCTACAAGCTGCGCAATATCCAATCAATGAATGCGCTTTACGTGAGCTTCAGTCAGGATTGGATTGGATATTGCGCAGCTTGTAGCTAAATATACTTCACATCCGCCGACTTGTATGATTCGGCTTATATCATACCTTGTAACAAACTCATACTCTACAAAATGTACGAGTAGGTTTATACACAAAACATACATACTCGTATGAAATTTTTGACGCGTCATGATTTTGTCAGTTTTTAGGGTTCCGTACCCAAAAGGTAAAAACGGGACCTTATCACTAAGACTTCGATGTTCGTCTGTCTGTCTGTCACCGGGCTGCAACTCATGAACCATGATAGCTAGGCAGCTGACAATTTCACAGATGATGTATTTCTGTTGCCACTATAACAACAAATACTAAAAACAGAATAAAATAAATATTAAACTCCCATACAACAAACGTGATTTTTAGGAGTTTTTTGCTCGCTATTAATAACGGCAAGAGGAATGGTGCTCCCATGTACGGTACCCTTCGTGCGCGAGTCCGACTTTTTGGGAGTTTGAAATTATGTCCCCGCTACATCGAGAGCATATCCCATCTTACGACATCTGTGGTCCACCCACTTCAAAGACCAACAATGGCAAAGGTCAGATGGGCGGCCGAAAAAAGAAAACAATGGCGTTAAATTCGACCGACTTCAGGAATTTCCTTTAGAGGCTCGGAGTGAACTGGGGGCTATTGAATGAAGTGGGACCGAAATGAGGACGAATTGAATGAAGGACTGTCAAATATATTTTGCAAAGAGCAAAGAGAGGAAACTTTTTAGGGTTCCGTACCCAAAGGGTAAAAACGGGACTTTACTATTACTAAGACTTCAATGTCCGTCCGTCTATCCGTCTGTATGTCTGTCTGTCACCAGGCTGTATCTCATGAGCCGTTTTCGCTCGATATTAATAATAATAATAACAGGTAGATGCCTGAAATATTCACAGGATATTAAGTTGTATATTTAATTTAACAGTAAATAATTAAAATAATAAAAAATAAATATTTAAGGGGGGTTTCCATTTAATATTTGTTTTTAGTATTGTTGTTATAGCAGCAACAGTAATACATCATCTGTGAAAATTTCAGCTTTCTAGCTATAACGGTTCATGAGATACAGCCTGGTGACAGACAGACGGATAGACAGACACAGACGGACAACAAGACAGACAGACGGACAACAAGACAGACAGACGGGCAGCGGAGTCTTAGCAATTCCCGTTTTTATCCTTTGGGTACGGAACCCTAAAAAGAACGAGGTATATGTATAAGTAGGTATATTAAATAGTAAGTATTGTACTACTTTGTCCAAACCATATCCATCTAGAAATACCATTATTACAGCTAATCAGTCGTCAAAATTAAACTTTACCCAAAATGAACGTGACTTTGGCGTGTCTCTACCTTCAATCAAATCAAGTCCTTAATGAAATGATAATTACATTTCGATCATCATCTACTTTGACCGCGTTACATAATCACCGTGATTACCTTTGCCATTGAACAATAGGAGCATTATGACCCATCGCAAGGTCTGCCCGATCAAGCGGTAAGGATAACGTATTGTTCCGAGGTGGGCAATCTAGCAGAAACATTCTGAGGTTTACGACGGTCTCAAGTTGATGTTGTTGTAGTTGATCAAATTGATTACAAATCCTACTAATATTATAAACGTGAAAGTTTGACCAAAGTTACCGACATAGCCCAACGGATTATCAAGTTGAAATGGCAATGGGCAGGGCACATAGCGCGGAGGACTGATGACCGGCGGAGTCGAAAATTTCTCGAGTGGAGACCACGTACCGGCAAGCGCAGCGTAGGACGTCCACCCACAAGGTGGACGGATGACCTCATTAAGACTGCAGGATCGCGCTGGATGTAAGCCGCTTTCAACCGGTCTTATTGGACATCCATAGGGGAGGCCTATGTCCAGCAGTGGACGTCCTTTGGCTGATGGATGGGATGGGATGAAAGTTTGTAAGGATGGATGGATGGATGGATGGATGTTTGTTTCTCTTTCACGCAAAAACTACTAAACGGATTGAGATGAAACTTTGCAATTATATAGCTTATATATCAGAATAACACATAGACTTAATAACATAAATTATAATGATATTGCGTAAATTTTCCATTTTATAACAATAAGTGTTAAGTAGGAAAAATTCAGCCATCTGCGAGCTATTCTAGCGTGCGCTCCAAGAAATGTCAAAAAATAACTGTCAAATCGATTTTTTTGTTTTTTTTTTTTATGTTCTACCTCCTTTATTAAGGGTGGTAAGGTAGGGCCTCGAAATATGCGGCCGACGCCGCGGGCAATATCTAGTACATTGATATAATTAATTGCGCTCATTGAACTCCGGTATGCAACTAATTTAGACACAGCTTTATCAGCGTACTACGCGTATGCATATTCGTGGCTAAATTATGGCATCATTCTTTGGGGAAACAGTGTAGATGCTATAGGTCCAATCATACAAGTTGGTGGATGCGAAGTTAGCTACAAGCTGCGCAATTTAAGAATCTGTTCATAGTGCAAAAAATTGCGTACGGATAGCCAATATCAAGCTTCCAATTACATATACACCGCATTTTAACCGACTTTCAAAAAGGAGGAGGTTCTATGTTCGTCTGTATACTCCGTATGTTTTTTTTGTGTATGTTCATCGATAATTTTGCCAATTTTGAACCGAATCAAAAAAATCATTTTCGGTTTCCCGAGGTGGTCCCATTTAAATTTTACAGAAATCGGCTGAGCCGTTTTTGAAAAAACCAACAATAATGTGAGCAATTCGAGCGAAATATCCGAATTTTGGACACGATGAACATCAATAATTTCGCCAATTGTGAACCGAATCGAAAAATTCTTTTTTAGTTTGAAAGGGAATACTCCCAAGGTGGTCCCATTTAAATTTTACAGAAATCGGCTGAGCTGTTTTTGATAAATTAACAATAATGTAAACAATTCGAGCGAAATATTCGAATTTTGTACACGATGGAAGGCGTTTTGCCATTTTTTGTGAAAAATAATTATACTAAATATAAATTTTAAAGAGTACGAAAAAGTTTTGATATTTTGTGATTTGTAACAGAGTTTATGAAGTCAAGTCGGTAGGATCATTTAGTAAGCCAGTCATCGTAAAATCAATAAAACAGTGGAACAAAATTCACAATCTACTCCTTCAATTAGAGTTTGGATGGTGCGTAAAACAATTATTCGGTTAATTATGCTCATAAAAATCTCGTATGCGAATCGCAGCGACAACGCGGCGCCAGCGCAGCGCACTTAATGGAATTGACATGACTTGGTGACACTGACATAAGCATGTTGATGAATATTAAAAAATAAATATTCATTTAATAAAATTTGCAAAGACTTCCTTTATGTTATTGAGACTAGTGGATACCCGAACGGAGCCATGTGACCCAAACTGTTAGGATGCAACACTTAAATTATAAAAAAAAGGATCATCAAAAACGGTTCATAGTTGGCATAACATACGTACAATAATTATTTTACGCAAAAAATGGCAAAACCGCCTTCCATCGTGTACAAAATTCGAATACTTCGCTCCAATTGTTTACATTATTGTTGATGTTTCAAAAACAGCTTAGCCGATTTCTGTAAAAAAAATTGGACCATTTCGGAGTTTTTTGGAGTATATACCTTTCAAACTAAAAAGGATTTTTTCGAGTCGGTTTACAATTGGCGAAATTATCGATGTACATACACAAAAAAATACATAAAGACGAACCTCCTCTTTTTTGGAAGTAGGCTAAAAACGGTTTAGGACAATCTGCTCTAAAAATACGCTGAATGTTGATTGCTTCCGACTTGTTTTTAGTACCTGAATTTTTAGTCATTTATTTATCTTTGTAGACTTGCCCAGCATTGGACTATTTGCCTAAAGGCCGAGAGGATTAAAGCACTATTAGTAACATGAAAACATAATAACAACCGTCCTTTCTAAGCGCAATAAGAATTGCACCAAACCAAAATAAACCTAATTACAATGTTCTAAGCTCTACATGTACAAACAACAAAGTAACAGCTTTTTTTCAATAAATGTTCCCATAATTGCGTCAGACTAAAGTAAACCTAATTACACCGTCCTTAAGCACTAAGTGCGCAAACAAGGCTAAAAATAACTTGGTTAAGTAGTAATGAGCACGTTTTCTTGGTAACATGCGTTGCCAAGTCTGGATCGTCATGCTGGAAACTAATTTGAAAAAATATGCCGGCGCCACACGATCAACCCCATTATCTTGTGTCTGTAGCTCTCCTAGTGTAGTTTGACTAGATGTTTGTCAGCGATCACCGAAGTTAAGCAACGTTCAGCACGGTCAGTCTTAGGATGGGTGACCGCGGGTGACAACAGGCATGATGACTAAAAAAATATAATTAGTATGTCAGATAAACCATCAAAAAATATTAGACACGTATTTTTTCTTTTGTCAATTAAACAAAAATTGATGAAATTATAGTCTGTCAAAATTCCGCGTGACGTCACAAGTGCCACACAAATGTATCACCTCCCTCACCCTCACTCCCGAACTTTGACAAGGTTTATCTTTGTCATAATTGTTGTTTGATTAACAAAAGGAAAAATACGTGTCCAATATTTTTTAATAATCTAAATTACCAACAAATTATAACAATGATTTTTAGTCATCATGCCTAATACAACTGAGCGCTACCGTGGCTCGGATGACACGTTAAATTTGATGTCCCTGTAGTCTTAATCGTTTACCATGTCAGAGGCCTTCAGGCGGCTTAAAATCTCTGAAAGGGTAAGCCATCAGGTCTTACGAACTTAAGTACTGTGTTTTTTTCTCGAATACTGGGTTGGTACTGTAGTAAGAGTTGTTTATTATGATGTACAATTCGAGCAAATATCTATAGAGAGTCACAATCGTGCAAAAAAGTGTCTGAACCAAAACCCTGACCAAGCTACGTAGTGGGCACTGGGCAGGCTTTTTAGATTAGTCGTAAGGCGATTGCAAGCCAACTACAACGCCGCGCAATGCTCAAGTGCTGGGCTACAAGCGCTAATTAGGTGACATAACGTCGAGATAGACCTATATCCAGCAGTGGGATAGAGAAGGCTGCGGATGATGATGATGAACGTCGAGATTCAAGAAAACTGGTCATTGTGAATTATTTAATGTAAATATCTAAGTCGGTATGTATGACGGCGCTCGGACATTTTTTTACTACTTTCACTTAGGGACTGTGGCTCTGTAGATATTTGCTCGAAGGATATACCTCATGTGTGGTTTCAATATTGTTAGTGTAAACTAATAGACTAGTTAAGAACCTACCTATCAGGCATCATCTAGCCGACTAAGCCTATGTCTTGCGCCAGTTCCATGAATGGTGGTGGCGCCACTTGTCACTTGTCGCGTCTCCCACTGATTTATTGTCGCGATCGCATCGCGAGCTGTCAAGCCGCTGCGCCCGCGCATTTAGCGTCGACGCACTTGTCTCGTACATGAGTTATTGGCTCTGATTTATAGGCGCCATATTGGATGAAAGGACCTTTTAGATATTCTTTGAATCAGATCTTGATGTTATTATTAAACGTTGTCATGAAATTACGAGATATTTTAATGGAAGGGTTTTTAAACCCGGAAGAGTACTTTTACAGATAAATTAGATATTTTTATTTCCATATAATATCTAGGGTAGGGAGGGGAAGGTAAGGTATTTTAATGGAAGGGTTTTAAAGCCAGGATATTTTTATGAAAATAAAAATATCTAATTTATCTGAAAAAGTACACTTCCGGGTTTTAAAACCCTTCCATAAAATATCAAATTAATTAAAGCTTTGATAAATACTACTGACCCGTGCCTAAACTACTCTACCTACTGCTGAACATAGGCCTACCCTCGAAGGGGATTGGAGTGCATATTCTTCGCTGACCTTGTAGCGAATTGTTCACGTACCTACATAGTCGAATTTCTTCTGAGGAAAAAGAAATCAGCTGCGCGATACATTTTGTCGAGACCCAATGAACATTTCCTATGGAGCAAGTGATTTTTTTTACCGACTGCCAAAAAAGAGGAAGTGTTATGTTCGTCTGTACTCTGTATGTATTTTTTTGGTATGTTCATCAATATTTTCGCCAAATGTGAACCGATTTAAAAAAATATTCTTTAGCTCCCGAAATAGGCTGAGCTGTTTTTGATAAATCAACAATAATTTTAATTAATAAAGCACAGGTGTTACTCACGCATAATTTTAGTAGAAAACTGCTACTATAGTTTCAACAATAATGTACCTGAATGTCACATCGATTCGTGCAAAAGATTCGAATTCTGTACACAGTAGAAGTCAGTGGCACTCTTAGTGGGCCTTAGGCCTACGTCCTGCAGCGGACTATTAAAAAAAGGCTGGTACAGAAGTAGGTGATGCGATTTTTTACGAAAAATAATTATTGATTTCACAGTTGGTCTCATAGTGAAAATCGACCATTATGGTGAGGATATAAGTCTCTGAAGTTCCAGCACTTCATGCGACGTATGATAATATAAGTAAGTTCGTATAGGACGAATGGCTAATTCTGGTGTCAGAGTTTTAAATCACTATGATGATACTAATTGTAAGAAATCACTACAGTATAAAACAGAGTCGCTTCCCGCTGTCTGTCACCATCTATGATTATATTTTTAAAACTACGCAACAGATTTTGATGCGGTTTTTTTAAATAGATAGACTGATTCAAGGGGAAGGTTTATATGTTTAATACACCTGTGCGAAGCCGGGGCGGGTCGCTAGTAAACTATAAGGGCACCTTTCAAAAAACTTCGTAATTCTAATTACAAGCAAGATGCTTCACTAAATTCTCGTTAGTAATTTACTTAGGCAGTCAGAAATTAAATTACAGGGAAATTAAAACTTAACTCTCATGTTCGGTAACTTAACTTGGCACAAGTTTCACTTGACGCGAGCTAAGTAATTGAAGCTAACTTGGCTGTGAAGTGGAACAGGTATCTAAGTTAGGCTTCTAGGAAACGCACTTGATGTTCTTGAAATACCTACGGACTTGGATATGTTCTATGTTGAAATATAATACTCAGTCTAGACTCTAGACTGTAGTACAAGGCGTGCCTACATGTACAGGGTTATTTCTAATCAATTAGCATCCTCTTAGGTGCTTATTCTGTACATCAAAACTAATAGCTTTTGTCTAAACTCAAAAAAAAACAGCTGTTCAATACATTTTGTCGAGGTTGAACGATATTTTTCTATGGAACAACAACTTTTTATTCAGAATTATTAAAAGTCGTAGAACATAAGTTGTTAGTTTTGATATACAGGATAAGCCCCTAAGAGGATGTTAATTGATTAGAAATAACCCTGTATATGTATAGTAAGTAGGTAAGTTCGTAAAGGCCGGGTGACTAGCCTTGGTGTCAAAGTTTTTAAGTCATCTGAAAGCCTCTACATGGCTAAACGTTTCAAACAACCGGGGCCTACAATTTAACGCGTCATCCGAGCCACGGTAGCGCTCAGTTGTAAATGCCAAACGCAGTCCCCCATCCAAAGACCGGCCGTTCTGACTTCTGTACGTTGCTTAGCTTCGATGATCGCTAGTCACCTATTCAAACTACGCTATGAGCTCTACATACCTATATCTAATCATCATTATACTCACTAAGATGTTTTCAAATGTTATTGAAACGATGAAGAGATTGAAATATGAAATTAACAATGAAAAAATGCTAAAGAATTAAGCGAAATTAATCCATCACAGTCATAGGACGTCCACTGCTAGGACTAGGCCACCCTTATGGATTTCCAATGAGCCCGGTTGGAAGCGGCCTGCATCCAGCGCGCTTCTGCATTCAAGTAAAATTATCGTCTGTTAATTATTGTGTCAAAACTAAGAATAAATTACTTTCTAAATAACTGGAAAAACCTACCTTACCTACTTACTAAGTTATCTTAACGTTATTTTTTAAATTGCCTTAAAACTACATTTTATTTCGAACTTAATGCTATAATAAATTGATCAGCGTATTGGTTACGATGGGTTGCGAGAAAAAAAGAACGACGCCATTTTTAAAAGAAAAACCGCAGCCCAGTCTATTCAGCCAGAATTTTCACAAAATTGTAATTACAAGAAAATAAAACTAAAAAAATCGGCCAAGTACGAGTCGGACTCGCGCACGGAGGGTTCCGTACTGTATGGGAGCCCCCACTTAGATACCTATTTATTTTATTTTAATTTTATTATTTATTATTGAAGGGAATATAAAATCAAATATTCTGTGTAAATTTCAAGCATTTACCTGGTACCATTATTAATATAGAGCGAAATACGTCTAAAAATTCAGGTTTGTTGTATGGGAGCCCCCCTTAAACATTTATTTTATTTTGTTATTAGTATTTGTTGTTATAGCGGCAACAGAAATTCATCATCTGTCAAAATTTCAGCTGCCTAGCTATCATGGTTCATGAGATACAGCCCGGTGACAGACAGACAGACAGACAGACGGACAGACGGACATCGAAGTCTTAGTAATAGGGTTCCGTTTTTCCCTTTGGGTACGGAACCCTAAAAAGGAACACTTGAATAGCGGACTCTTTTTTACGAAGTTAAAAGAGAGGTTCCAATTTTGAATAGTTTCAAATGTTTTTTTTTTTTTAAATACGTGCAGTAAAAAGTGGTCTTCTATAAAAAGGTGTCACGTAATGCGCGAAACTCCTTGGACCGTGAAATGAAACTGCCATAGTCTTGTCGTACGCTAACGTAGGGTTGACACCTTAGATTATAGAAGGTTGACACTGAGGGATTTTGCACTCTTCCCGAATCTTCATAGTCGTATACTAAGCGCCACACTAATCAGCGGATGAGAACTTGACACTTCGGCGTGATTCGCTAATTATTGCGCATGTGTGCACAATACCGACACAAGTGCCGAAGTGTTGAGCACGGGCGTAGGGAGCGCGCGGGAGGCACCGGGATCTGTCACCGGGCTGTATCTCATGAACCATGATAGCTAGGCAGCTGAAATTTTCACAGATGATGTATTTCGGTTGCCGCTGTAACAACAAATACTAAAAACAAAATAAAATAAATATTTAAGGTGGGCTCCCATGCAACAAACCTGAATTTTTAGACGTTTTCGCTCTATGTTAATAACGGTACCAGGTAGATGCTTGAAACTTTCACAGAATATTTAGTTTTATATTCCCTTTAATAATAAATAATAAAATTAAAATAAAACAAATATTTAAGGGGGGCTCCCATACAGTACGGAACCCTCCGTGCGCGAGTCCGATTCGTACTTGGCCGATTATTTTAATTATACCCAACCATTACATAAAAAAGCACTACGACTAGACTAGGGAGTAATTTTAAATCTTACCTATGTTATTAGAGTAGAAATACTATAAAGATTTTTGAAGTGCTACCAGTTGTTTTTTTTCCAAACAAGGATTTGAAGATGAACTTCCGCAAAAGTAACGCCTGATTCCATCGACCAGGTACGTAGCAACTTCACTAGCTTAATTATTTTTCGCCAAAAATGGCGTAACCGACTTCAACCGTGTACACTTGTACAGAATTCAAATAATACGCATGGAACAAAATATCACCGATGTAGTCATTTTCGGATTATTGTTGATTTTTCAAAAACGATGTGAATCTACTAAAAAAAAAGAATCATCAAAATAGGTTTATATTTGGCGGAATAATCGCACAAAAGAATAATCAGTCTAAAAATGAGGTTTTTAATTGAGGACTTCCTTTTTTGAAGTCGGTTAAAAATTGTCGTGAGTATCAATTTCAATTTGCAATTAACTCCTTACAATTTTTTGCATCTCCTCTTATGCTCCTAAAGTATAAATAATTTAATTAAAACTCCACAAAAGTAGCATCAGCCTGTCCGGTATTGTTCTCAGCATCTGCCGTGCTCCAGTTCGGGCAAACATCTGCTCGACCGCTTTGTGTGAGATTTGCCCTTGCGAATAGATCATGCCAAGGCTTTGTGAAGAACTGCGAAACCCTAATCTTGGGTAGTGACGTGACTTGGGGAAAAGTATCGATGTTTCGATAGTTTTTGTCGATAAAGTGTAGTCACTTAACGGTTCGTAACGATTGCTACGTAAAAATAGCAGGTAAAGTATGTGAATCGATTAAATTGATTTTGGTAGTTTTGTATCATTATTGTGTCTTTAGTTGATTAATAGCACTGAGTGAGTATAACATATAAATGTATTTAGTCAATTGTATTAGAAGTGCACTTTGTCGTTGGTAGTAAGTATATTTTTTACTGCAATTTGCTTTTGTATGAGTTAACTGTAGACTAGCTTTGTTCCCAAATTGTTCTATCAACCTATTGAATATACACAAAAAATATATTCATAGTAATAATACACTAACTCAATAGGTGCATTTTATTTACAACGTTGAGTTGTTGTAGCAGGTGTGAACACTAAATAGGTATAAACATATTGATATTCAATATGAAACCACTAAATAAAATTTCAGAATATGATATGATGAAATAAATTTACAGATTTGAAAGCAGGTGAGTGGAGCAATAAATAAAGTACTCAAATTATGTCACATAGCAATCTGACAATCGTAACAAAGTGTAACAAAAGAACTCGAGCTCAATTGACAGCCTGATACGATATCAATGACTGATCCTAGATCTATTAATAATGAGTGCTGACTTTATCGTTCACTTATTGTAACACTTTCGAGGTCGTTGTGCTGGATAATCTTATCAACAGATACTCGTACTTCAAAAGGAAGTGAAGTGTATCTTACCATAAAAGCGTAAATGATAAAGGGCTCATTTGTTGTTTACGTACCTTTGTTGCAATGATTGCTTCAATATACTATTTGTATATTTGCTTTCAATATACTATTTGATATTTTCTTATTTATACTGTTTTATTTATAGTGATAAGTGATCACACACTAACTCAATAAAATGCAAGATTTGAGTCAAATAATTTAATAAAATCGTGTTGCTATGCAGGTTCAAATCCTACGGTCACGACAATTTTTTGAAATGTTTAATTGTTTATCACGGAGAATTCTTTTTTCAAAAACCACAATTGCGTATACAAACACCAAATGAGTTTTTTTTATAAAGAAACTAAATCTTAAAAATCACCTAAGCATCACTAACTTACTAAAAAGTAGTAAAGTATAGTGCTATATCGATATTTTTTGAGCGAATTTCGCAGCCCTATCCTTTTCTATTGCCGTCTTCTCCTTTAGTATATTTTAAAGCCATAATTACATGTTTTCCGATACGTGAATTTGTTCGGTTTGGATCATTATTAAGTCATTTATAGTCGGTTACCGTGGCAACGCCTACTTTTATTTTTTATTTATATTTTTTAATTTTTAAAGGGAACGAGTTCCCTTTTATTTCTCATTTCAGTTTCTTTAAGAGCGAGTTTCGCACGATCGTTTAATGGTTATGTTTTGAATGGTTTTTTTTTGTAGTATAGTCATTTGTAATGAGATGATAATTAATTTATAAACATGCTTGAGATCTCACAATTTATGATTCATGGTCATGTTTTGACAGTTAACTGTTAATTATAGCTGATTATAGCACTAGTAGTTGTTTGATTACTCATGTTTGGTGACAGTTCTTCTATGTATCCTTTCGAAATGTTCAATTCTTGAAGTGCTCGTAATTCAGTAAGTTCGTCGTTTAAGCTGGGTGATTGGCCCTGGTGTTCAAAGTTTTTGAGACAAGGCCTCTGACATGGCTTAACGGTCAAAACACTTTTGAACTCTACATGCCCATAGATTATTCGCGTATTACCATAACACGGTTGTCAAAAGTAACATTGTTAAAAAGTTCGCATTTTATCACAAACAAGTTGTCAAAACATCTTATCGTACTACTTGCACCGGTAACTTGCATTTTACCCGTTTACTTTATAACTTACAGGAATAACTTCGTCGTTAGACTCGTTATTGTTGTTACCGTTAAACGTTATGAGTTTTAAGAATTTCAGTACGTGGTACGGTCGGGCAATTTGAATTTTTTTTGTGTTCCAATTCCTAACGCAGAAGTATATAATATACCTAGCGGGTTGTTTTAACCGCTTAACCATGTCAGAGGCCTTCAAGCGGCTTAAAAACTCTGACACCAGGGCTGTATGAACTTACTTACTTTTAAAGCAGATAAATGTTGTATTGTTAAAGTAACTCCCGCACTGTCGAAGTGTTTTATTACATTTATTTAGTGATACGGAGAGACCTGCTTAAATTTGAATTAATTGAACAAAAACTTTGACTGAAAATATTTCAGTAAATTTAAGACTTTGACCTAAGCCAAACTCACCTTTCATCTAGTATGTATTGTATTACTGTCATTGGCACCAATACAATACAGAATCAGATCATTCAAATTGTTGTTTCAGTGAGATGTATACATTTTTATATTGATGGTTCCAATTTAAAAACACGTTTTTTTAATGTTTCAGAAATCTATAGGTGTGTGTGTGTGATTTTGTTGTATACAGTTTTAAGAAATAAGAACTTGAATCCACGTTTGTGCCTTTGGTTGCCTTATTTACGATCAGCTCAAAACGATATAGTATCGACCAATGCTTGCGTCACAAACCAAACCAGGCCAGTCGATCATCGTAATTCATCAAACAATACTTCATTATAGTAAGTGTCCCCTACGTCAATCTTCCAATACAATGTACCAGTTTTTGGAGGCAGTGTTGTCAACTTAAGTAGCTCCGCCTGCCCCGAAGTGTTGCTAGATATTCAGGTTATCTTGTTAGAATTGCTAAATATTCTAAGAAGCTTATTATCCCAAAAATAAGCTAGAAAATTCCGATTACTATCGTCATCGTTCGATAAATAAATTATCATGAAGTGTTTACTATAAAATGTTTCGCGATATACATATGATTTGACATAACAATATATTATAAACTAATACTCTCTTAATTTGCAGCCGATAATGTACCTAGATGAGTGTGCTTGTAATATTACTAACATCTGAATGTCTATACATAACCTCCAAAAAATTACTTTTATGAAGGAGCTGCACCAACCCTTTTTTAATAGTCCACTGCAGGACGTAGGCACCCACGAAAGGTGATTAGGCCATATCCACCTCGCTGGCCCAGTGCGGGTTGGTGGATTCACATATGCCATCGAAATCCTTCTACGTATGCAGGTTGCCTCACGATGTTTTCTTTCACCGAAAACCCAGTGGTGTGAAATTCCGTACATAAATTTCTACGGGACCGGGATTTGAACCCACGACCTCACGATTGTAAGGCGGGTGTCATTTCCACTAGACCACCATGGTTATTTGTATGCATCAATATGTAATTTAAAACAAAAAAATGCCAAGTTTTGATCATGACTACAGGTTGCCAAACACATCGCAACGTTGAAAGAGTGCTAGGAAACATAGCTAGCTTTTCTTGCCACAACTTTTTCATAGCTGACGGGGGCCTATCAGTGGCCAGATTTAGCTACAAAGTAGCTAAGTTGGCAACACTGGGAGCGGAGTGCGGACAGTCCGTGAACGTGTTAACACTGTTAACCTTATGACGTCGGCGAGTTTACGATCGGTCAGATTGTATCACGCACTATTTCTGTTCATTCATTCACGTAATGACTCATTCATTCGCATTCGCACGTTGAATTAGGCAATGATATTTTGATAATGATGTTTGATGTTACTGGAATTTTATTAGCTGTAATTTGTTTGCGTTTCTTTGGACAGTGCTATTTTAGCGTGTTTCTAATACTAGTAATGAATGTCCCACACATCTCCATGGAATCTAGGTATTGTTTTTTTTAATGAAGTTACAATAATTTTTTATTGTTTGTTGAATTATATATATTATTATAGATAAGAGATAACGTTCATTTGGTCAATAAATTACATAGTTTGGAGTCAGTAAATGTTGATGTTGCTTAAAGTTTTGTTTTAGGTAGGTACTTAGTTTAAATTTACAGACTTCCAGAGTGGAACCCTAAATCTCACGCTAGGGTGGTGGTACTGTGTTGTGAAATTTAGTTAGTTGTACTTACTAATTACCTATATTTGTTTCTGACTACCTCTTAGATCTTATGTTTTATAACAAGGCAGAAATGTTAGTAACGTTAGCTTATAATTAAAATCTTTTTTCTTATAAAGTAGTGGGCTAGTAAATAATTAAGGAAAAACGCACAGCTTCGGCGGCCTGTATCAATTCTTCCATCTTCCTGAAACTATCATTTTTTTTAAACTAATTATTTCTTGTAATCAACAGCGTTACAATACATAATTATCTTACTAATACAAAAAACACAAATAAACCAAAACAGAAGAAACATCATATAGAAAATAATTAAAATCAGACCGTCAGACGACAATAAAGAAGTTTGGAACTAATATATCTTGAACATAACAACTAAATATAGATCTGTTTCTTTATAATCTATGTCAGATATATTTTTTGTAATTACTTAACGCCTTAAAAATACTATAACTAAATACATTATATTGTATAGGTATTACGCAGTGGTACAAGTGAAGTGCATTATATCTGCGCACATGCAGAGATTTATAATTACACACACGTAGCCGATTTTAGTACGTCCACTCATGCACATTCACCGGAATTCATTTCGCGGTATTTTTTAAACATCGAACGCATTAAGGCTGTGAAAACGCACGCCGTTCGAATCGAGAGCGCGCATTCGATCAGCGATTTACGATTCGAGTCGCGACTAAACAATGGCTTCCTCTTCCTGTCGCGGTAACTGCCCACGTGCGCGTTTGAACTTATTTTTTACTACATAAGTAAAGTTTGGGCTTTAGAAGTGTTACGTAATAGACGCTGAGATTGATTGGCTCGTAACACGGAAGAAAGAGAAAGAGGTTCTATGTTCGTCTGTATGTTTTTTTGTGTGTTTATCGATATTTTCGCCAATTGTGAACCAATTTAAAAAAAATATTTTTTTAGTTCGAATTTTCGAAAGGGTATACTCCCGAGGTGGTGCCATTCAAATTATATCAAAATCGGCCGAGCTATTTTTGAATAATTATTTTTCGCACAAAATAAGCATGACCGACTTCACCCGTGTACAGAATTCGCGAAAATTTCGCACGAATCGATGTTACATTTTTCACATTATTGTTGATTTATCAAAAATGGCTTAGCCGATTTATAGATTTATAGCCGAAGTATACTCTTTCCAATAAAAAAAGTATTATCGAAATCGGACTACTAAAAAAAAAGTTATGCGTGGTTATACATAAAAAATGAAAACGCGTCGAATTGAGTACCTCCTCCGGTTGGGTTCGTCGGTCAAAAATTAATAAATATTCATAAAATGATAAACCTACATCGAGAAATTACTATTCGAATTTTGTACACGATTGAAGCCCGTTGTGTTTTGCGAAAAATTATCTTGTTTCTGTTTTTTATGTTATTAGTTCGATGTGTATATCTTTGTATGTTTGTGGCAGTGATCCAAGTGTTTTAATGCTGTTGTGATCGAGATGTTCTTAGCTATATTTCAATAAAATGCCTTGGTTACTGAATTTCGAACGACTGGAAATAGCATTTATAATTGAGCGCTGCCGTCGCTCGGTTGACACGTTATATTGTAGGTTCCGGTTATTTTAACCATTCAGCCATGTCAGCCTTTAGACGACTCAGAAACTCTGCCACCAGGGCTAGCCACTCTTTACAGACTTACGGCTAATATGATCTTTAACATACAAGTAAAGAATTCGATAAAGCGCCGCCAAAATAAAACCCATTTCCGGCTTTCCGAATCGGAAGAAATATTTTCTTTCGATATTTATTTTCAAGCGCTCGGAAAAACAATTTTGTTTTGATGCTCCTAAAATACCACTCGAGTCATACTCCGCATCCTTTTCATATTTCGGATTTGTTTTTGTTGCTTTTTTGTTCAAAGGATATTTCGTCACGCTTACTCGTATTTTTGTTGATTATATTTTATTTTGAACTAGACGACCCGCCCCGGCTTCGCACAGGTGTATCTATTATATAAAAGGCTTCGCTGAGTGACTGACTGACAGACAGCCTACAGCCCAAACCGCTAAAGATACGAACATGAAATTTGGAACAAAGATACATTGGACCACGTAATGGAGCACTAAGAACGGAATTTTGAAAAATCGACCTCTAAAGGGGTAAAACGGGCTCTTTTCGTTTGTATGTAACTTTTTATTCCCTTTACCGATTGACTTGAAACTTTGTATACATGCTACTCAAACAAAATAAAAGTTACGTTTGTTCCTGTTTTTCCGAATATTCCTTATCTAAGGGGTCAAATTGGGTCCCAAAGTTGGTGAAAAAAGCGTCTATTACATCCAACGAGCTGAACGGTTATGGATGAAATCTGGTATGGAGGAAGCACACAACATGTTTCAACACATGAACTACTATTATCCCGGAAATTCTATGGGGATCCTTAGGGATAGCCAAAATTAATCAGTTTCGGCTGCCGCCCAAGCCGCTAAAGATATAAACTTGAAATATGGAATATAGGTACATTGTATGACGTAATGGAGCACTAAAGACGAAAACTTTGAACTTTTGACCTTTGACGGGGTAAAACGGGCTCTTTTCGTTTGTAAGTATATTTTGTATTCCTGTACCGATTGACTTAAAACTTTGTTAATATGCTACTCAGACAAAATGAAAAATACGTTGGTTCCTGTTTTTCTGAATTTTCTTTATCTAAGAGGTCAAATAGGGTCCTAAAGTTGGTGAAAAAAACATAAATTACATCCAACGAGCGGAACGGTTATGAATGAAATCTGGTATGTAGGAAGCACATAACATGTTTCAATACAGTAACTATTTTTATCCCGGAAAATCTATAGGGTCTCTTAGGGATAGCCAAAATTATCAGATAAAGCTAAGATAAAACGGGTAAATGAATTCTAACAAAATTTGGTACGATGCTAGACAATAACACAAATTACCACTTGGGGTACCTACTGCTATCCAGGAAAATTTCAGTGGGTCACGATAACAATTTCTTAAAAAAATGCTAAAAATCTATTCGTAAATCGATGCAATATTGTTTAAAAATAGCCCACCCTTTTAACTAATAGATGACTATATTGACGTTTTGGGAAAAGTCCCGGATTCCTTGTCGAAATCTAGACCAAACGTCCTATAAAAGCATGAAAAATAACTTGAACGCATTTTTTTAGTAATATAGTGAAGTATCTAGAATAAAATTTAGATATTGACTCATCCGTCAATGGGGCAAAATGGGCCCCTAATAGTTTACGAAAGATTTTATTTTGTGAGCCAACAGATTTGAACTTAGGGTACATACGGATAAATAAACTTACTTTACTATGGGTTCTACCTGAAAAAGCGAAAATTACCTATTCTTTACATTTTGCCGCGGGTCGATGAACTTTTTATGTTGAACAGCAGATTTTATTTACGTGATTTCGGGGTTGGTACCATAGTAAAAGTAAGTCAAATGATGAGTATAATAGAATCCTAGAACATGCCTGTCGTCTAGATATAGGTACAATATGTATTTCTCAAATAAAATATACCTACTTGTGTGCTACTTTTTCATCTGTACAGGGTCAGAGAATGCCTGAAAGTCCTACAAGTGTCTCGGCCACTTTTGACTGGGTGAACGGTTTTGGGCAAGATTGTCATTGAGTTCAGGATAATCAAAATTAAATTTCTAATAATTTAATGAAACATGTTGAATACCTGTACTGAGCTTTTTTAATAGTCCACTACTGAACGTAGGCCTACCCACGAAGGGTGATTGAGCCATATCCATCACGCTGGCCGAGCGCGGGTTGCTGAATTAATATACATCGATTTTTCTCTATGGACGTGCCTTTGCAGGTTGCTTCAATGTTTTCCATCAATAAAAAGCCATTAGTGTAAATTTCGTACATAAGTTTCAAAGCTCAGTGGTCAGACCAGGATTAGGACCTTACGATTGTGATGTGGACCATGACATGCGAATGGAGTTGGATATAATTTGGTATGCGAGTGGGAAACTACATGGTTCATGAGTGAGCAATGTACCGAAAAATATTCTTTTTACCACATAAAGAATGAGTAGGTATTTTAACATATAACTTTATTAAGTATTTATCTTCTGACAAGTTATAAGGCAACGCGGGCCAAACCGTAGGCTATTAAAGTCAAAGAACATATTTACTGTTGAACTGTGTTACATTGAGATCTTAATACTAAGAACAAAAATATTGAATTAACCGTTAAATCCAATGCGGCCATAAAATAATTATTTGAACATGAATAAATCATACAATTATTATTTAATTAATTTGAAATATTTTGCAAATCAATTTCATCTAAAAATTGTCGTAGGTACTCCGTAATAAGCTTTAGACACGAGCGAATTTAAGCAAATACTGAGACAAAGCAGGCTAATCTTATCTTTGCAAGTAATACGAAAACCCGAGCTAAACCATGAGCTATTATTTTAAGCAAGAAAGTACTAAAACAACGCGGGTCAAACTGTGGGGAAATACCATTTAAAGTAAGTACTCATTATCATTTTGAGAAAATACTAAAACAACGCGGGCCAGACTATTATCATGGGCTATTATCATTGCAAGTAATACGACAACGCAAGCCAAACGGCAGGCTATTATAATTTGGGATAATATAAATTGCATATCAAATAAATAATCGCCTATCAATACATACTCATCATTTATATTCTTTTTTACATTCCTATTATCATGGGCTATTATCATTGCAAGTAATACGACAACGCAAGCCAAACGGCAGGCTATTATAATTTGGGATAATATAAATTGCATATCAAATAAATAATCGCCTATCAATACATACTCATCATTTATATTCTTTTTAATCTTCACTACAAATAAACTAAATGTTTAACAAAACTCAAACTGCAGATAATTCGAAATTTTACATCAATATGACATTACTTTTTTCCTCATAATGTAATACAGTTAAATTTATTTTTGTACAAAAATACTACATACATAGCATAAATACTGACTGCACAGCAAATTTTTCATATTTCATAGCAAAATAACTATCCCAGTCGCATAATCCCTAAGTTGACCCTCGCTTTCCTAGGGAATGCTCTGTTATCAGGGGTTAGATCAATGGATGGTTTCTTTAGGGTAAATTAGTGAAGAAATTAGATTAGGTGTGATACAAAAAATAGGTTAGGTTATGTTAGAACATGACAAAACAACGCACGAGCCGAGCGAGCGAAGCGAGCGTGCCGCGGCAGCGGCCGGCGAAGTGCCAGAAGCGAATCGCCTTTATAGATTAGGTGTGAAACAAAAAATAGGTTAGGTTAGGTTAAATATTAAGACGACTGTGATTAATAAAATGCTGTTTTATTTAGAAAAACTGTTGTAAATAATATAAAAATAGAAGCTATATTTAAAAGAAAAAGAGTTAACAGGTATAATGTGCATTAAGATTATTAGCTGTGCATTGATGAAAAAGCTTTTGCTTTAGGAAAAATCGCTGTACGCTGCGAAAATAAATTGTAGTGTGTTTAGTGATATTTTGAGTTGAATATTATGCTGTGCAATCAGTAATTTTGATGGGAATTTGGAATCTTATTGCATAGAATAAGGATATTTTTTATACGTTATACGATAATGCGGACGAAACCACAAACTATTATTATTTTAAGCAAGTGCCAAGACGACGTGGGCCAAACTGTGGTTTATTATCATTTTAAGCAATTACTAAAACAACGCGGGCCAGCCCGTGGGCTATTATCATTACAAATAATACGACAACACAGGCCAAACGGTAAGCTATTATAATTTGAAGCAAGTATTAAGACAACGCGGGCTAAGCTGCGTAATTTTAATACCATCTTAAGCAAGTACTAAGAATACGCAGGCCAAACCGTAACCTATTATCCTGCCCTTAGATTTACTTGATGACAATAAATATTATCTTATCTTATCGCACTAGGTGGGGTCGGCACAGCACGTTTCTTTTCGCCACTTCACTCTATCATACGCCATCTCATCATCAACTCATTTCTCTCGCATATTATCTTGCACACAATTCATCCACACTTTTTTTGGTCGTCACCTCCTATTTCTGCCGCTTACCATCATATTTAGGGTTCTTTTCGTGACATTACTCTCTTCCGGTCTCATGCCCTTACCAAGATAGCCTGCCACTCTTTAATTTCTCAGTCACTGGCGCTACTTTCAGACTTCTTCTAACATACTCATTTTTAATCTTATCCATTCTTGTCTCTCCGCACATCCATCTCAGCATTCGTATCTCCGCTGCATGCAATTTCCTTTCATTCTCCCTATGGTGCCCGAACACTCTGACCCATACAATACGTTTTTTATCCAGCCAAATACTAAGACGATTCAGGCCAAACCGTAGGCATTATCCTTGCAAGTAATACGTTATACGAAAATGCTGGGCTACACAAGCTATTATTATTTTAAGCAAGTGCCAAGACAACGCGGGCCAAACTGTGGGTTTTTATTATTTTGAGCAATTACTAAAACAACGCGAGCCAGACCGTGGGCCATTATCATTGCAAGTAATATGACAACGCAGGCCATCAGACAGCCTTTTTTAAATTTAAGCAAGTACCAATACAACGCGGGTCTAACCGCGGGCTATTTTCATTTTAAGCAAGTACCTATGTACTAAGACCACGCGGGCGAAGCCGCGGGTTTTAAGCTAGTTATACATATAAACCTTCCTCTTGAATCACTCTATCCATTAAAAAAAACCGCATCAAAATCCGTTGCGTAGTTTTAAAGATTTAAGCATACAGACAAACAAACAAACGAAAATAGCGACTTTATTTTATACTAGACGACCCGCCCCAGCTTCGCACAGGTGTATTATACATATAAACCTTCCTCTTGAATCACTATCCATTAAAAAAAACCGCATCAAAATCCGTTGCGTAGTTTAAAAGATTTAAGCATACAGACAAAAATAGCGACTTTATTTTATACTATGTAAGGACTATGTAAGGATTTTAGAGTCAGTTCAGATCAGATATGTTTTGGTGGCTCAGTTTCTCATCGTCGTTATAGGCAGAGTCATACAAGTCGGCGGATGTGATGTTAGCTACAAGCTGCTTAATATCCAATCCTGACTGAAGTTCACACAAAGCTTTTTTTTTCTTTTTTTTGTCGCGAATAAGTCCGCGCTTGACCACCAACTCGCCTGATGGTAAGCAACGTTTTGGTAGAAGATGAAGCACGCAGACCTAGAAAATACCTATTCACTCTGACCTTGAAAAGCTTTAGATTAGCTGTGCGGATGTGTTGGATATTGCGCATCTTGTAGCTAACTTCACATCCGAAGACTTGTGTGATTCGGTAATAAGCCTGTTTTCAGCAATGGATACAGTATAGTGCCGTACTGTCAGTATCATTAAGGAAGTAACAATACCATTGACGAGATATTTAAGATTACAGAAATATAGATGAAAGCTTTCATCGTGTTTTCAAACGATCATAGATAATGCATTTTATTTACACAGAAAAACAAAAAAGAACTTAAATAACAATTTCCTCTATGACTAAAGTAAAAAAAAAACACAAAACAAAATAACACCTAGTCTAAAAGCCCCTCGGCAGAGGGTGAATAGCAATACTCAGCTTTTGAGCGAAATAGATGCCAGCACTCTGGTCACGTGTCACCTCTACCAAACGCCTGGCCAAATCTTTGTAAAGAGTATGAGCGTATCATAGATTAAATTTTGTTATCATTTACTTTTAAAGAGTTATTTTTGTGATTTACATTTCAAAAATTTGTCGCAAACGCAGGATCGAACCTGCCTCTCTCGGATCACTAGCCCGACGCTTTCCCAACTGAGCTAGTTCGTTGTCCTGACATAAACCTTTTAGTCTTTGAGATAAACCTAGTGTGAACTAAAAAATCTTTCATCATTTACTTTTGTCATGATTTTATTATTTAATTATGAGTATCTTTCCGATTACAACATATTATTTCATCTTTCCTCATGAAATGTCATTTTTAGGGTTCCGTACTCAAAGGGTAAAAACGGGACCCTATTTCTAAGACTCCGCTGTCCGTCTGTCTGTCTGTCTGTCACCAGGCTGTATCTCATGAACAGCTATAGCTAGAAAACTGAAATTTTTACAGTTGATGCATTTCTGTTGCCGCTATAACAACAAATACTAAAAACATAATAAAATTAATTTTTAAGGGCCCCCATACAACAAACCTAACCGTTTTTCGCTCGATATTAATAATGGTAACAGGTAGATGGTTGAAATATTCACAGAATATTTATTAATTTCATCTATATAAAAATGAATCGTTAGTCTCGCTTAAACTCGAGAACGGCTAAACCGATTTGGCTAATTTTGATCTTGATATATTTGTGGAAGTTAAGGGAAGGTTTAAACGTTGAGAAAATTTATAAAACTTGCGAGAAAAATACTTAGTAAAAACATGGATTTAATGTAAGTAAAAGTTGTCATGGACTGTTGATGACAGATGGTGAGATGAAGTTCAACGGGTCAGCTAGTAATAAATAATTAAATTTTAATAAAATAAATATTTAAGAGGGGCTCCCATACAGTACGGAACCCTTCGTGCGCGAGTCCTACTCGTACTTGGCCGGTTACTTATTTACATTCATAGTTGATTATTTTAATAAGAAGAGACATTAATTATTTCATAAATAAGTTTTTTGGCACGAGTAAAGCGAACGCGCATAAGTAGGTATATTTTGGGCGTACAAAAAGAAAAGAAAAAGAGTGCAGAAAGTTGCACTTTCAACGAGGTTTTGGTTGTGATTTAAACAATTTTCCCAACAGTAGAAAGGACATAATTATCGACTATTCAAAATAGCATTTTATTATGTAACATTCTCGTACAGGGAAATAATGTTTCCTGAACGGAACGTGGATTGGTTTTAGCGATCGCAGCCGGTCCGATGTTGCAGCTAGTTGCAGCTTAATATTGCAGTTGATTTGTTGGCAACTGATGCAGGGCTGCCACTCACTTAAAAATAACATACTAAAGCCCGATTACAGAGGCGCCAACGTAAATTTAATCTTCTTCTTCTTCTTAATCGTACACTCTTGTCAAAGTGGTCGTGGTTGCGTGGATATTGCACGCTTGTACTCGTAGGTACGTTTTATGTTTTTCAGAAAAGTTTTTACTTCTTGCATACTTTTCAGCCAAGTTTTTGCGTAAAAATATGTCTTTTTAGAGGGTTATAGACATTTTGATTACTTACATTAAAAATAAAAATCACTCAAATCGGATAATATTTGGAGGTAGATAACAGCTTATTGTTTTTATATGACCATGTTCGCGGTTCACAATCGCGAAGGAAAAATACCACCGACATTCCAGTTTTGTTCAGTTTCGTCTGTGGTAGCTGAAGAACTATCTTTTTTTCATGGACATTTTTGGTCATCTTTCATAGAGTTGTGTAAAAACTTCATATTTTTTCACATGTAAAACACCGTAAAAATAATGTGATTTCGATGTGTTGACTTTATGCTCTATGATAGCAAATCGTTATTTCTTAGGTAGATATGGCGTATAGTAGTCATAATACTGCGCATGCATTATATTCTTTAATAAATTACAGATGTACAGCTGTTTTTAAACGATGATATCATACTGGTAATGGATGACTTACTCTGTAATTTTATCACATATTTCACGTTGGTTTTATTATCTAAGAATGATGAATTTTATTGCGAATTGCCAAAATATTTGCTCACTTAGACCAATATTGCAGGGGAGTTGTTTATAGACTTTGTATCATAAAAACGTTTTTTTCTCTCGATAGTGAAATACGTGACAGGCCAAAATTTTTTCATCTAGTTTTTGAAAACTAAGTATTTAATGCTGATATACTTATATCTGTTGCCGCTAAAACAACAAATACTAAAAACAGAATAAAACAAATATTAAGGTCCCATACAACAAACGTGATTTTCAGTAGTTTTTGCTCGCTATTAATAACGGCAAGAGGAATGGGGCTCCCACATGGTACGGAACACTTCGTGCGCGAGTCCGACTCACACTTGGCCGATATTGTCATTTATTGATAACACCACTGTAACAACTCATTTACAGTTTGCCATTTCAATAAAATAAATCAATACATCAAAACAATATTATTCAAGCTTCTCATTGTATCCAAAGGAACAGTAAGTGTGAACCCTGACTTCCTGCTTGCCATATCCGCTCGAGTTTTATTTGCTTTCAAACTCATGTGGATGGGAATTCACGTAATGGATTGTTTTTATTTTCTCACTTTATGAGCTTGGAGTCCTCGTACTTACGTCATTAGGTTAAAAGAATAGTTTTAGTATGTTCGCTAAGTTCGTAAATGCTGTGGTTGCATACGCGATCAAGTTTCAAATCCACCAATGGGTGGACCAAGGGAACTTTTTTGTGTCCCTTGGTACTCTTGAGCTAACTTTGGCTAGCCCTGGTGTCAGAGTTTCAAAGCCGCCTGAAGAACTCCGAAATGGGAAAAAACAGATGTTATTTACATTTTGACGAGAGTCAATGACCTTTTTGTGTGGAACAGCTGACTTCTGTACCGCGATGTCCCAGTTGGATCTATAGTAAAAGTTGTTCATAATGATGAGCACATACATACCTACACACCTGAAAGTCCTTGTACTTTTCAAAGCAACATTTTGTATTGTAAGTAAGTAAGTTCGTATACCTCATACTTCATACGACATACCTCAGTGCCTCGAGTCGAAAGTGTTCGACCAGTGTGTGCTGCCAGTGATGACTTATGGCACTAAAACGTGGTCTCTAACTATGGGCCTTATTAATAAGCTCCAAGTAGCACAACGAGCTATGGAGAGGGCTATGCTCGGAGTCTCTCTGTGAGATCAAATCAGGATTGAGGAGATACGTAGAGGAACCAAAGTTACCGACAGCACAGCGCATTGGCAAGTTGAAGAGGCAATGGGCAGGGCACACAGCGCGGATGACTGATGACCGGTGGGGTCGAAAAGTTCTCGAGTGCAGACCACGTACCGGCGAGCGCAGCGTAGGACGGCCACCCACAAGGTGGAGGGATGACCTCATTAAGACCGCAAGATCGCACTGGATGCAAGCCGCTTCCAGCCGGTTTTATTGGAGATCTATAGGGGAGGCCTATGTACAGCCAGTGGACGTCCTATGGCTGATGGATGGAAGTTCGTATAGGCCGGGTGGCTAGCCCCGGAGTCAGTTTTCAAGCCGCCTGATAGCAGACATGGCTAAACGGTTAAAACAACCGGAACCTAAAATTTTTGTTATCCGAGTCACGATAGCGCTCAGTTGTAAATGCCACTCGCGGTCACCCATCCGAAGACTAGCCTTGCTTAACTAAGTTCCTGTACTTTGCAAAGCGACATTTTGTATAGTTTCCCCCAACCTTCTTCCTCTATCTTGAAAGTATTTAGCCGCGCTCCTATTTAGGTACTTAGTGCTACAAAAATGGCGGTAATTGGTTCATATTTCCCAACAAACTCGGCTGCGAGACAGGCCTCTATTATGCCCCTAACGAGTTGCACTGGGCCCGAGGATAAAAAGGGATGCAATCTCCAATATAGGTCACCGGGGTTGCCGTAGAAGAGCAAACAGTACATGAGATTGCTTGCTGTAATCGTTTCAAGTCATTTCTTCAGCGATTGAAAAGATGTGGTACTAAATACTTAACAGATTACAGGAAGGTAGGAAAATAAAAATTATGTACAGTTAATAAATCGACATAGATTTAGTATAGTGACGTTTACTATATTTATCTACACTAATGTTGTAACATGCTACTTATGTTTCCAATACTTGACTTGTAATGACTACTGTTATAGCGCAGACAACAAAACACTCAATTTAAGCAATTTCACATGATGTTATAATATCCAGATCGATATCGTAAAATCTCATTATAACATCAATAAAACGCGACCAATTAACCTGGCGAGCCTTATGTCAAAATCCTCATACAAGTTGTATAAAATTTTGATATTAAGCTGGCTTTTGAAAACAGTTGGGCTATACGTGAAAACTTCGTCGAAACTACTAAACTTACATACACAAAACTCTTTGGTAAGATCTTGTGCCAATGAAATAAAAAAAGAACAGCGCGCGCTCGCTCCTGATTGACCCTGCGCGCGCAGCTGCGCTCTCATTGGTTAGATTTTAATGGCGTCAAGTTCACTGTGACAATACACGTACGCGTGAATTTAATGTTTCGCAATGTGTTTTTATTTTTTATTTTTATTTTTATTAGTGAAGATAAAGTAGTGTATGCAACTGCATATAACACGGGTATTAAAACACTCGTTACTATTATGAAACTCGCTGCGCTCGTTTCATAAACTCACACTCATGTTTTAATACCCTTCATTATATGACAGTTGCATAAACTACTATTACATAATCGATGGCATCAACGAGATTTTGTAATGCGTCCATAGCGTACTAAATGCCTTTGTAAAAGAAACAATTATAGGTAGGTATCAATTTAGCAGTGGTGGTAGTGACACCTGCCTTACAATCGTGAGGTTATGGGTTCAAATACCGGTCCCGTACCAACGAGTTCTTTGGAATTTATGTACGGAATTTAACACCACTGGCTTTTCGGTGAATGAAAACATCGTGAGGCAAGCTGCATATGTCCGTAGAAGAAATTCGATGGCGTATGTGAATTCACCAGCCCGCACTGGGCCAGCGTGGTGGATATGGTTCAATCACCCAACGTAGTTAGGCCTACGTCTTGCAATAGAGTACAGTATATCAATTTCTATTTTTTGAAATACAATAATAATACCAAACAGATTTTCAAGACTCAGCATAAAAAAGTTATAATAACTATTAATCAATTAGAGACAATGACAAAAAAGCCAAACCAACTTCACGAACTTTTCAATTTACTATGAACATAAAGTAAGGAAACTATAAGCTTACGTACTGTTTCACGGGTGTATTCCCAGCCGCCCCCGCCGGGGTAAATGGCTTTTCCGATTGCACAGCGCGACCCACATAGCGGCTTACAGCGCTTTAAAGAAAGCTTTTAGGCTGTGACTTCGCCGCCGAGGAGCGCTAAATCGCGACACGTGAGCTTAATGTGCTGTCACAAGCTGAATATACAAGGTGCTTTTTTATCGGGGAGCTCTTTTAAGTAAGCTAGTTCGTATGAGATAAACTTGGTGTTAGAATGCTTTACTTTGAAAGGCGTCTGACATAGTTTAACAGTTAAACAACCGGGCATACAATTTTTAATAAGCTGAACTGTTATGAAAATGATCTAAATAAAAAGTTTGCGTGCTTCGTCTTCTACTACATGGTCGCTAATTATCAGGCAAGATGGTGGTCAAATTGACTTATTAGCAATAGAGAAACTACTCAAGGCGCTACAGTGCTTTTATTTAATTTCAATTCAAGAAGTATTTTTTTGTATCTACAGTTCGAAGTGTCTACACTACTGACCCAGCTCAGCCAGCCACTTAAGTCTATTATTTTTGTTTTACAAATACGAAAAATACGTAGGTACTTAATTCCATATTAGCATGTAAGTACACACCATTCAATAAAAACTTGCTAGTCGATTGAAAAATATTTTATACAAATCCTAAACACACGAGAATAACTAAAACTTATCAACTAATTAGGGCGTCTAATCATTATTCCCAGCTAATCCCAACGTGGCCGCCTTCGCAGACCGTGTACGTATGCGACAGCCTTTAGAAGGTCAATTCACAGTCGAGCCATAAAGTCAATGTCACCTCGTGAGTCAGTGTCTCGATACGATTGCAGCCAAATGGGCGATGTTGTCATCAGATAAAGTTTTTTTTTGTAATTACACATGAGGCGCCCATATTGGTTTATGGTACAGGAAATAATAATAGTATATCCTTCCTGGGAGCGCTGGATATGGATATGGTTGAGTCGGGTTTTTAGTGACATTGATACTGTTGGTTTTGTTTGGGATGTTTGTTTCTCGGATGTACATACTCGTAATATCTCTACAATTTTTTATACAAGTATAGGATGTTTCTCGAGACAACAGACATATTCTAGAATACCATTGTGCTCATAGTTGTGAACTTTTTACTATAGGACCAACCCTGAAATTGAGAAATAAATGTTCCATACAAATTTAACGCCTCTGGACAAAATAAAAAATCAAACAAGTTTTACTGGAGGTATATAGAATATAGGTAAATAAGGTAAAGACACATTTCAGTTTTTAATCTAGAACGAATGAAATCGGTGAAACAGAATCATGCAAATTTTTCTTCTCCCTCCTAAAAAAATATGTATGCCCAAACGTGACACACCCCTACAGTTTTGTTCGAAATGTTTGTCTAAGTTTTTATCGATTTCATACAAGAGATTTTTGCCTTAGAACGTTCAACTCCAAAAAACTATCAAAAGAACAAGCTACACTACACAAGGCTCTTAAACTTAAAATAAGTTTGGTGTTTTAAGTTCACACATTTTCTGTAATACTTTTCTATAATACGATAAGCTGGTCGAGGATGTTTCAAGTTGCAAGACACCGCATAAAGTTAGAAAGTGGCCGTTACATAAAGTCCCATCGGAATTGCAAAAGTTCTACCTCCAGACCAAAGTCATAATAAATTCATTTAACGTCGGCTCATAGCTGAAACTATACAGCCCCATGTTATAAGCGGTAGCGTTTAATTTGGTGTAAACTTTCTCCTCCTTTTTCCATCGTACGGCAAGACAAACGCGACCAAAGCGCGCTAGAACCAAGCATTTCGAACTCTCATTCCTCATTCGAATAGTCATTAAGTGGAACGCTTTCCTGAATATGTCTTTCCGCTAAATAGGTACCTTCTAGGTAAGCGTGCTACAACCTGGATCACATGGGTAATAAATAAAATAATAAATAAATAAATAATCATTTATTTCGACCAAAAGATCATAGGTTTACAATAATAATTAGCAAAACATTATACTTTAAAATTTTAGTTATTTACATGTCCTATTTTGATTATTTGTAAGCACATGAATCATATAACAATGATTCATGTACTGACAGTCAAAACGGTTCGCAAAAACGTTCAGGATGGTGTTGTCACTGGCCCGGACCCTGCGCACCAGGGACGTGCACCGCTTCCGCATCGTTGTATAGAAACAATCGACGCGTGACTCGGCGAACATCCCTGACGCGCTGCAGTGCCGGGGCAGCCCCATCAGCATCCTGAACGCATTATTGTATTGAACACGAAGGGCGCTGTACTGCTTCTGCGTATAGGCGACCCACAGGCTGCTCGTGTAGAAGGACGTACAAAACGCTCTAAACAGAGTAATTTTGACGCCCCTCGAACAACGCACGAACCTGCGGGCTATCATATTAGCCCTCACAGACAACGCCCTTCGCTCCCTCTCTAAGTCCGCATCGTCTTTCAGGTCAGAGGTCAACATATGTCCCAGATACTTAAACTGATCTACCCGCCTGAGCTCGCTTCCATTCAGTTTAATGCTAGGTATGGTATCCAGATGCCTACCTCTGGCCCGAAAGACCATACATTCACTCTTTTTCGTGTTATAGAGCAAGCCATGACTCCGTGCATATGCTTCACAAATGGCCAGAAGCTTCGATATTCCACAGACAGAGGCACTCAGAAGCACCATGTCATCTGCATAACTAATATTATTGACACTGACTCCGTCAATATGACAGCCGACACGTGTGCTGCTGAGCTCCTCTATCAATGCGTTAACATAAAGGTTAAAGAGCCTTGGCGAGGTCAGCCCTCCCTGCCTCATACCGCACTGCAGCCTGTATGGCTCCGACAGTGCGCTCGACCACCGAACGACGTTGACCTGATTCAAATACCAGTACTTAAATAAGTACACTAACTCTTTGGGCATTTTAATGTCGACTAGTTTCTGCCACAAGATATCGTACGAAACGAGGTCAAACGCTTTCGAGAGGTCGAGGAAACACGCATATATAGGCGTGCTACGATCGGTATAGTACTTGACAGTTTGCTTCAAACACAGTATAGCTGTTTCGGTTGATAGCCCAGGCTTAAAACCAAATTGATTGCTGTGAATATTCAGGTACTTGTCGAGCTCAGTGTTAAGCAAACTATCAAGCACCTTCGCCATTATCGTAGCCAGAGAAATCGGCCTGTAATTACAGTGATCACCAATGTCACCAGTCTTGCTTTTCACTATTGGCACCACCACTGTCCTCATCATGTCTGCCGGTAAGTATGAGTGACTCAGACACAACGAGTAAAACATAGCGAGAACTCTAGGCAGGTGGACGCCAGCATTCTTTAAATGTTCTATGCTCAAGCTGTCATGGCCAGGAGACTTTCCGCGCGACATCGATGTAATAGCCTTTCTGACATCTTTCGCCAGAAATCTCGTACTCGTTTCCTGCCCACAAGGTCCACCCACCTTCGTAGACTGTGGTGGTCCCAATGGTGATTTTACAGTAAAATGCTCTTTAAACATGTCAGCTATGCACTTCGCGTCATTTAGTCCATTGACGCTCACAGGTAGGCCCGGCTTACTTTTCATTTTCTGTGTGCTTTTCCAAAAACCACGAAAATCATGCTTAGAATGTTGAGATGCGAGTATGTCCATCTTTAATTGTTCGCTATTATTTTGACACCACTTTAGACGCGATTTAAAGATTTTACGACTCTCACGCATCTCTTCCCACGCACTACCCTGTTTAGGTTTACCCCAAAGAAGCCATACATGGAATTTGCACCTTGCCACCCTGTGAGCCTCACGAACGTGCTTGTTCCATCCAACAACAGGTTTTTTCTTTCTCGGCGGAGGGATAGAGTGACATTCTGAGGCGGCCGTACATAAAACGTCAACAATATGCTGATACAATTTGTCAATAATTAGATAATGGTCAGAAATATTACAATTTTTATCGCAACAGTCAGTAAATTCAATCGGAAAATCTATTAGTCTTAATCTTTCATTACATAAATTACTATAAATGTCAATTTGTTCAGGGGTTTTCTCACCCCATCGTATTTTATTACAAATATTAATATTATCTTGCACAAGTTTTGGTTTGATTATACTTAACTTACATTGGATTATGAGCGGTAAATGGTCGGACCACACGGGATCATATCGAATGCTCGCATTAACCACAGTCTGAAGAGCCGACTCAGTACAGACACAGTGGTCCAACCAGCTCACCGACCCATTTGCGTCACTGATAAAACTGTACGTGTCCGAAAGCAAGCCTATTTTCTCTACATCAGCACAGGTCCATTCGCACTCAGCACAAAAGTTTGTAAGTTCATTGAAAAATTGCTCACCGGGATTTGAATTGTAGTCGCCCATCATGTAGGCACACTGAATGTCTTCGTTTGCAATGATAGCGGTCATCTAATAATATCTGCCTAACATTAGGCAGTATGTGGTCAAACGCAGACCTATTTGAATTTAAAAAAATCTAGAATACTGTTTAATTTCCCCTATATTTGTATACGATTGAGGGACGTTTTTACAAGATTATTTTTTTTCCTTTAGCTATTCTGCTAGTCGAGACGAGATGTGATTGACATTCTTATGAAAATGTTACCTCCCATCCAAATGAGTTTTATTCGATTTCTTGGGTAAAGAAGTTAAATTGGTAAAACAGCTAGATGGAAACTAGTACCGTGTTGCAGTGATGCAGATGAAACCCTGTCACATTCTTTAAATTGTTTGTCTTAGTTTTTAATTGAACCCAATGTTTAATCACCCTGAGAAATTCAAAGAAATCTTGATGGAATCGCTATAGACATAATTTAAAATAGTTATCTTGTCTTAAGGCACGCGCAAACGGTGTCTTCTTCCAATTTATCGGGGTCAGCGGCGGGTGTTATTGAATACCTCGGCCTGCCGTTACTCCATCGCTCTCTGGGGACTGATCCTGCACGGGGGCTGGTGGGAATGGGGTAGGGCTATGGGGTAATTGGGAAAATATCGTGGGGTTGGGATGAGTGAGGGAACACAGGTAGCTTGGGGTAAAATTGGTATTAGCGGAAATGTAGCAAGAAAACGAAATTAAATAAGCGGCATTTTTTCAGTTTTCATTACGAAAAATATTTTCGTCTCAAAATTGATGCTCTTTATTCTGTATTTAGTATTAGACAGTATTCTGTGGTAATTATAAGTAATTATGATGTGGTCATATTTTTTGTTACATAATATGGAAATCTACAACTATAAAATTACTGACAGGAAAACACATGTTGTACGAAATTACCTATCGTCAATCATGATTATGTACCTATAGGAATATATACTATTGGTTGTTTCATTAAGTACCGAAATTGAACGATGAGTAGGTTTAAGCTGGTTCTTTAGACAAGGCCTATGTCCAACGGTGGACGGTCCACACCCAAGTCGATAAAACTTTCTTCACACATGAGATACTGATTTGATAAAGGCCACGAGATGTAAGCCGCTTCCAATCTGTCTTATTAGAAAACCATAGGGGAGGCCTATGTCCAATAGTGGACGTTTCACAGCTGATATGAGGAGGATGACATTGGTCAACTCGCACTGGACCAGCTTGGTGGATATGTCCCAATCAACCTTTGTGGGTAGGCCTACGTCCTGTAGTGGACTATGAAAAAGGAAGGTACAGACATTGGGCATGTTTTTGTGGTCGAAATGAAACCAGATAGGGCTATCATTGTCGTTTTTGATTAGGCTCTGTACTCGTATTTGGAGTAGGTCCAAACGCTCTCATCGGGCGCTCAGCCAGATGGTGCAACATAGATAAATGTACCTTCATATTATTCATATATGAAGGCAATTTTTAAGTAGCGGATAAAATTGGACACAGTTTTTTATTTGCATTTCTACAAATTTTACAACGTCAGGTTATTTCAATAGAAACATCTTACTATCTCCTATTTTGAAAATTAGTCGTTACCTACGTATTATTAACCAAAATGTACCATTTTGAGACTTAGTAGCTTTTATTTTTTAAACTTATGCTTTGAGCAAAGATTTCTAGACCAGTTCATTTATTTTTTGGCTTGTTGACATGTCCCGTTTTCCACTCAAGGACTCACGGAGCGGTTTTTAGCCGCGCCCGCCGCGTTTGCGGGCCCGCAGCTGCTGTAGAATACAGATAAATATGTAATCAAATCGGCTAAGTGCGAGTCGGACTCGCGCACGAAGGGTTCCGTACCGTATGGGAGCTCCATTCCACTTGCCGTTAATAATATTAGCGAGCAAAAAACACCTAAAAATCACATTTGTTGTATGGGAGCCCCCCTTAAATATTTATTTTATTTGGTTTTTAAATACATCAACTGTGAATTTCAGCTGCCTAGCTATCACGGTTCATGAGATACAGCCCGATGACAGACAGACAGACGGACAGACGCACAGACGGACATCGAAGTCTTAGTAATAGGGTCCCGTTTTTACCCTTTGGGTACGGGATTGTTTTTTTAGTGAGTAATACCAGGCTGAATCTTTGTGGGCAGGATTGGTTCGACGTGACGCCCAAGTTTGTCCTCTAAAAAGTCTCGATTGAGGTAGCAAGATTCAGCTTGTTATTACCTCAGACCTAATAAAAAAACAAGACGGAATGTTGTGAACAAACAAGTGATGCCGGCAAAACTATGCCTCGCCGTGTACAGACACAACACACACATGTACACGTACAAAGAAACTATACATTGGCTTGTCAGTCGAACCATGGCAGAGCAACACCGACGCTGTTACATATGTACATATAAAAAACCGGCTTCAATCTGTTTACGAATTTCCGTCTTGCATTTTTCATTTGGTCTGAGGTTATTACTCATTAAAAAAAAAAACAGGCGGTGGTTTCTGGACTATAATATTATTATGGTCATGATATGGTACGTTATACTAGGTTTTTAAAATTTGCCATTAATATTCTGCCCCTTAACATAAATAAGTATCCTATGATTTATGACAAAAAATCTTGAGTAACGTTGCCTAATTCCGATCGTTTATCCAGGCAGGTGTTTCAATAGCTAATTCAATCGCTCGTGACCACCCCTAACGTTAACATTATGACCATCGGCAGCCTAATCACCATAATCTCTCGCCCGTGACGACCTTACGCCATAATTAATTGAAATTGTCCTAAGCACCTGGCTCGCACGTGCCTGCCGCAAATGTCACGTGGTACGTTAAACTTCCGTAAGTTTTGCACTAAAAAGGGTTTAATGCATGGATGTTACTGTACCTAAGCAGGTACAGTAACAGTTTAGATAGTACATCCATGGTTTATTGTAAATAGTACATGCATACTAGCTTGCTCGCGGCTCCACCCGCGTAATATTTTGATTTTTGTGCTATCCAATTTAAACTTTTAATTTTTTGGGTTCGGGATTTTCGAAAAAAAGTAGCTTATGTCACTTTACGTCTTTCAAACCCATGACATTATGTCCATGCCAAAAGTTAAGTCAATCTGTTGCTCCGTAGCTGCGTGAAAGAGGAACAATCCAACAAAACACTTTCGGACTTATAATATTAGTAACGATAAGGATACACGCGAAAAACATAACCCTTCTTGGCAGTCGGGTAAAAAGTCATGAGTTATTAGAATCCTTCCCGTTACAAATCCAAAAGTGTTCGTTTGTTTATAACCTACTCTGATCACGCAGCAAGAGAGAATCGGATCGACTTGATTATCGGCATGGATTTGACGACCGTCTGCGTAATCTTTTAATAGTAGTTTATGCAACTGTCATATAATGAAGGGTATTAAAACACGAGTGTGAGTTTATGAAACGAGCGCAGCGAGTTTCATAATAGTAACGAGTGTTTTAATACCCGTGTTATATGCAGTTGCATACACTACTTTATCTTCACTAATAAAAATAAAAAAATAAAAACATATTGCGAAACATTAAATTCACGCGTACGTGTATTGTCACAGTGAACTTGGCGCCATTAAAATCTAACCAATGAGAGCGCAGCTGCGCGCGCAGGGCCAATCAGGAGCGAGCGCGCGATGTTATAATGAGATTTTACGATATCGATGTGGATATTATAAAATCATGTGAAATTGCTTAAATTGAGTGTTTTGTTGTCTGCGCTATAACAGTAGTCATTATAAGTCAAGTATTGGAAACATAAGTAGAATGTTACAACATTAGTGTAGATAAAAATATATTAGAAACTTATTTTTCTTTTGACAATTAAAACAAAAATTCACGAAGATATAGCCTGTTAAAATTCCGCGAGACAATTAGCAAATAGATAATTGCATCTGAATTCCTTGCACATGAATGTGCTTACTTACTATTAATATAAATAGCCTACCATTTTCCTCTCCCAGAGTATTGTATAACAACTATAGTCATTATTTACACCTATTTTCAAGAATTATATGTATGTTATATTCCAATGACGTTAATTAATAGGTGCATAATATAACAGGCAGGAATGTATAATAAACTGTCACTATACAGAGTGATAGGTAATCAATTAGCATCCTTGTAGGGGCTTATTTTGTACATCAAAACAAACAACTTTTGGCAAAACAAAAAAAAAACAGGTCTGAACGATATTTTTCTATGAAACAGCATTTATTTTTGAGATTTTAGAAAATTCGTTGAACTAAAGTTGTTAGTTTTGATGTACAGAATAAGCCCCTAAAAGGATGCTAATTGATTACCAGTAACTCTGTATATTGTGGTTTCCAATAGAAATGCAACATGATCCGAATGTAATAACATCTTGGATATTGAGTTGCATTAGTTCAATATCTTGAATCAAATTAGTATTATTGTATTGCATCCGGGTTCATATTATTTTTTATCTACACTAATGTTGTAACATTCTACTTATGTTTCCAATACTTGACTTATAATGACTACTGTTATAGCCCACACAACAAAACACTCAATTTAAGCAATTTCACATAATGTTATGATATCCACATCGATATCGTAAAATCTCATTATAACATCGCGCGCTCGCTCCTGATTGGCCCTGCGCGCGCAGCTGCGCTCTCATTGGTTAGATTTTAATAGCGCCAAGTTCACTGTGACAATACACGTACGCGTGAATTTAATGTTTCGCAATATGTTTTTTTTTTATTTTTTTTTTATTAGTGAAGATAAAGTAGTTTATGCAACTGCATATAACACGGGTATTAAAACACGAGTGTGAGTTTATGAAACGAGCGCAGCGAGTTTCATAATAGTAACGAGTGTATGACAGTCTTAGTCTTAGTAGTAGACAGTCAGACAGACTTCATTATATGACAGTTGCATAAACTACTATTATTAAATGTTCTTATATTTCTATTCATTATATCGTGTCAGTCGTAAAATGTCTACAACTACACATAGGCCGGCCCTAGAGATTTTCAATGAAACCGTTTGGAAACGAATTGCATCGCTTGCGTCGTGTTCTGTTAGTCACTGGACTGTGTTGAAGGTAAACGTCCTACGATGCGCTTGCCTGTATTGTCTTCATTCAAGAATACTATCTAATATTGTAAAAGAGTTTAGAGAGTGCTGATTTTGTTTGATCTTTTACTATTTTTGGTCAATATCTCGGAACCGTGGCAATTGTCATGTAAAAGGTCTTCTTAAAAAAATGGTAGCAGGGCTATCCATCTATCCGGCATATATGTATAAACTTATTTGTAGAGCTTTATATGAAAACTTATTGAAACTTGCACTTTTAATTATAATTCTGTACTTATTATTCAAATGTTTTGTGTAAAACACCAATAATTGTCTAATAATTTAAAATATTTTCTACGAAAAATAGAACACAATTTGGCACTAGCAAAAAATTCTAAAAAGCTTGGCTATTTGCCAGCTGCATAATATTATGTGTATGCCAGTGATACCCACTGATTGCATTTGCCTACGAAATAATGTAATAACACGTTTATAGAGAGTGATTTGGATGTATTCCAATAATTTTGGGTACCTAACTATTGTACATCCCAAGTATTATACATTTTTAAGTACAAGTATTATACTATTTTTGTCTTAATCACATTGATGTGATCAAGATAAGCTATTATAACTTGAGTTTCAAACAGAATAACCGCATGAAAATGATTAGTTTTTTGTAGGAGCTATGATACCACAAACAAATATGGACTCAAAGACTGATAAACTTGTCATCCTTCTATTTACATGCATTCTTGCTAATATTATAAATCTAAAAGTATGGTTGCTGGTTTGTTTGTTACTATTTCACGCAGCAAAAGCGCGAGGGAGCACTCTTTCAGTTGTAGGTATAATATCATAGTAAAGATATTAAGGATAGTACAAGAAAATATATTAAGGCAAATAAATTCTTGTTTTGAATAAATATTTAGTGTATTTCCGCTCTGTCGTAGTCATATAAGTTAAGGGTACCATTCAAAATCCAAATTAAATCACAAACAAAATTAGTAATTAATCATCAAACTGTATCATGGTTCGACTATGGTTAGGCTAAGGTTAGGTCAGGCTAGAAAAAAAAAAATAGTTAGGTTAGGCTTAGGTATGTTTACAAAATATTAATGAACCTGAAACAAAATTATAATTAATCCGTTAAAAATAATAAAAAATAATTAAACCTGTAACAAAAATACTGATTAGTGATCTCTTTAAAAAAAATGTAGTATACCTGAAAATAATATTTAGTTAATATGTTAAAAATTACAAATATAATAGAGTACAGTAAGAATAGGGGTGCTATTTATTGACTAAGTATTTTTTCAACTATTTTATACCATTTTTTATAAAAAATTAATTATATTTGTAATTTTTAACATATTAATTAAATATTATTTTCAGGTTTACTACATTTTTTTTAAAGAGATCACTAATCACTATTTTTGTTACAGGTTTAATTATTTTTTATTATTTTTAACGGATTAATTATAATTTTGTTTCAGGTTCATTAATATTTTGTAAAAATACCTAAGCCTAACCTAACTATTTTTTTTTTTTTTCTAGCCTGACCTAACCATAGTCGAACCATGATACAGTTTGATGATTAATTACTAATTTTGTTTGTGATTTAATTTGGATTTTGAATGGTACCCTTAACTTATATGACTACGACAGAGCGGAAATACACTAAATATTTATTCAAAACAAGAATTTGAAGATGAACTTCCGCAAAGTAACGCCTGATTCAATAAACTAAGGCAAATAAACCTCAATTACACCAAAACGTAAAAATATAAGTAGTAGCTAGCAGTAGCTAATTTGTACCCTGCCATACAGGCTCCTATGAGACCTAGTGCGTGGTTCAAGTATTCTAATGATACTTTAACGATATCTCAACTACGATTTTTATAAGGCTCACTGTATGTTAGTAGTTAGTAGTAGGTACCATACATTTAATTTGATGTTAGAACAAATAAAGAAAAATAAATTTATTTATTTATTTAATCGTGATGCGCCAACTTGACCATACACAATTTAAAGCTGTTATCTACCTCTAAATACTGAAATCGGATGATATCAGTATTTTTTTTTCATGTATTCAGCTCTTCAATATAGCTAGGATTACTCGTGTAAAAACTTGGCTGAAAGTAAACATTAAGTAACTATTTTTTTTTTCTGAAAAAATAAGACGTACGAGCGTGTAATAATTCTTACTCAAGCGATTGACACCAAAAACAACATTTTGTTACAATTTAAGAGATGAAAAGAGTTTTCTTCCGGAACGTAAATGTTATCATAAATGTACCGAAAATTCTCTCGATGTTCTACAGAAAACGCGAAAACAGTGATCGATTTACGATCTTCAACAGACTTTCAAATAGTATAGTTTTATTTTATAACCGACTTCCAAAAAGGAGGAGGTTCTATGTTCGTCTGTATGTATCTTTTTTTTGTGTATGTTCATCGTTAATTTCGCCAATTCTGAACCGAATGGAAAATCTCTTTTTTAGTTCGAAAGGGTATAATCCCGATGTGGTCCCATTTAAATTTTTAAGAAATCGGCTGAGCCGTTTTGGAAAAATCAACCATAATGTAAACAATTTGAGCGAAATATTCGAATTTTGTACAAGATGGAGGGCGGTTTTGCCATTTTTTGCGAAAAATAATGATTAAATAAGCTTTAGTATGGAATTAGAATAAATGAAGGTATCAGATTCATCCAAGTCATGAGACATTTTTTATAACAAGCGTGATCACCTGTCAGATCGATAGATAAAGTAATTCCAACAGAGGACAAGAGGCCAACGCTCGATGCATTAAGTTCACGTTCAATCAATTTGTACAAAAAATAATCGGCCAAGTACGAGTCGAGCTTAAAAATTGCAATCAACATGTAAGATAAAGCAATTCAAGCAGGGTTCACTTTTATTTCTTATCTAATTAATCTATTCAAAGAAAAAACCATCAAATACTCAAATGTTTCGTTGTTGTAGACCTGGCAATTCAAAACACAAGGTTCACGTAAGTAATTTAACCCCAACGCGATATAGTCATATCGCGATGCTAGTCATATCTGCTGCCTACTCAAATAGAGATGTAGTCGTAAAGCTCCTAACCCTTTTACAACATTTAAATGCAGTTATCAGATTGTAATAGTAAGTCTGATTATCTGTCAGATCGATAGATAAGCAATTCCAGCAGAGGGCAGGCGCGACGCCCGGTGCAACGACTCAGCTAATTGGTTCACTTTCAATTAATCACCATAATTGGAAACATGTTTCTTTCATGCTAAGTGTTTCGTAGAGGGCGCGAATATTTACGTACCTTGTAATTAGTTAAGCTGTAGCTTATTATTGGATTTAGGGATTTAGAGAAAGTTATAGAAATATCAGTTTGCTAATTGGCAAGTGACACGAATTACGAGGCCTCTATAAACTCAGTTCATTTAAAAAAAATGCATTTCCTCGCGGTTTAACAGAGAACTCTATTTTTTTCCCGGGATGAAAGTATTGCAGGGCACTCCGATCTCTAAATTATACCTACCCATGCAAAACAAGTGAACTCTTCGCTCCTTTGCTGCGTAAAAGAATAACAAACAAATCAACATACACACTTTCAGATTTATAGTAAGTATGACCTGTTGGAAGTTACTAGCATCTCGCGTAATCAATCTGTCTTTTTCAAGATGACGACAGTCCACTTTGTGGGCGAACGTCTTACACTACGCTTTATTATAACTTACTACGCTTTATTATTTATACTTTATTATAACTTTTCATTAGTATTTTTTTTTATTTAATCTTGCGATACTAAAGAATCTATCTACCTATCTGAAGTATCTTTAAACTTTGCGCATCTAATATTTTTGAATGGCATAATGTAATATATTGTAATGGTGAGAACGGTGTCACGATATTACTTTTAAACAAAACCAAATGTGCTCAGTAAAATAAACATAAAATTATATGTACATTTAAAGCCACATGTGACCCGCGGAATGGCCCATAAACATACAAAAGACGAAGCTTGTGGACTTTTTACTGCACATTGTCTGACGCAGTAATCTCACTTCAAAAGAACAATGTACAAGACGCTGGCAATGTTTTCAAAATATAGGAATAGTTTCTTGGAGAAACTGGAAACATTTTATATTTTACGGTAAGTAAGTAAGTTCGTATAGGCCGGGTGGCTGGCCCTGGTGACAGAGTTTTTAGGCCGCCTGAAGGCCTCTGACTTGGCTAAACGCTTGAAACAACCGCGACCTTATCGGTTATTTATTTTTAGGTTTTGTTAGTTCTTTACCTGGATAAAAAATTTTATGTAATGAAGTAAGGAACATTATTAGTACATCACAATAAATGTCTTCGTGTTGGATGTGTATTGATTAATAACTTTAAATTGATTCACACACACCGATATCGCAATATACAACAGAAGAAGAAAAGGAAACAGAAGCTTAACATGTGAAGTAACCGGCGGTCTTATCCCTAAAAGTGACGTCTTTCAGGCAACCATTGGATGGAAAGAAACAGGTCCAGTGTATATTATGATATTGGTCGACTCTATCATGCATGAAATATAATGTAGAAACCAAATTTAAGTAATTTTTAAAATTAAATGTATAAAGCCAGTCATAAATATAAACCTAACGACTAAACATAGTTTAATGATAGTTTATTGAATCAATCAATTGAACTTAAATACGTCTACGACAGAGCGGAAATTCACTAAATATTTATTTATAACAATTTAACAACCAATCAGCAAAAACGCGTTGGTTATCAAATTATCAAGTGATAAATTAGATTGCAATGAAATTGACATTCTAATATATGTTATATATGTTAATATATGTTATATGTTAGCTTCATTATTATGTAACTGTTTATTTATTTATATTCGTAATGTTTGCTATTGTTAAAGAAAATGTGTCTCTAAATGGACGCTTTGCGGTTCTCACTGTATCTTTTTATTTTCTTCTTTACAAATATAAGATATCCGTAAGAAGCGTATATACTCGTAAGAAGCGTCATGCATCCAGTGCGATCCTGTAATCTTAATGAGATAATAGTTTAAAAAATATTTTTTATAATTATGTTAGTTAAAACGTTATTAAGAGCAATGATCGACCACTGTTTTCAGTTCGAGAGAATTTTGGGTACATTTTTTGATAGAATTTACGTTCCGGTAGAAAACTCTTTTCACTAATAAACAAAATGTTTTGTTTTTAGTGTCAGTCGCTTGAGTAAGTAGATAATGTTGCACGCTCGTATGTCTTATTTTTAACCGACTTCCAAAAAGGAGGAGGTTCTATGTTCGTGTGTATGTATTTTTTTTGTGTATGTTCATCGATAATTTCGCCGATTGTGAACCGAATCGAAAAATTCTTTTTTAGTTCGAAAGGGTATACTCCCGAGGTGGTCCCATTTAAATTTTACAGAAATCAGCTGAGCCGTTTTTGATAAATCAACAATAATGTGAACAATTCGAGCGAAATATTCGAATTTTGTACACGATGGAAGGCGGTTTTTTGCGAAAAATAATTATTTTCAGAAAACTTTTTAGCTTCTGTATAATTTCAGTCAAGTTTTTGCGTAAAAATATGACATTTTAGAGGCTTATAACTTTGAAGTCATTTAAAAAACTGTAAAAACTAAGACACTTAACCAACATAGCATACAAAATAAGAAACTTAACCAAGCGACTGAAGTTGAATACATGAAAATAAAACACTCAATACGGATAATACTCGTATATATAGGTCAAAGTCAAAGTCAAATCATTTATTGCAACATATGAAATTTATATGCGGTTCTTAATTAACATGTTTTGTATAGTTATACATATGACCCTGATAAGGGTATGGCAATTTTATTATTCTTATGATTCGTATTGGAACGACTTATTATTATGTTTTCTAGATTATCGTTAAAAAATTAGTCTAATGTGTATTAACATTTGGATAATTGAATAATTTTTAGTTGTTTTATAAAACAGTTTTCCTTTTCGATATCTTTTAGATTATTTGGCAGTTTACTAAATATTTTATAGCCATAGAATGCGGACTGGAACTATGCATTGCTAAGTTGGACTTTGATCCCACGAGTTTAGGATAGATATCAGCTTATTGCTTTTATATGGAGTCTTACCCGTACTGTAGTCCCGCTGAGTTGGCCCATATATGGCCAAGTTCGCGATTGCCTTAACATTTTAATAAGGCACTAGGCGTTAAAACAACCGAACATGGCTTACAATCAACAATTGTAATTATCCGGAACAGTAATCTGTGCACCTGAATGCACGCCAATCGTTATTACGTGGCGTTATTCGTGCCATGAATTATTTATCCTTGATTTCTAATCTGCTTGTACTCTTTAGTGTACATAGAAATCAGTCTATTTTTGTACTAGAATTACTTATTTATTTTGACGTGACAACGTCTTATAAATTGGTTTGCCGGGTGACACTTCAAGAAACTGCGTTACGCTCCGCTCACGTTATGCGCTCTCATTCGTCTCAAAGTCGTTGTCACGTAAAACTTTCGCCCGTATACCGACTTTACAGGCAACCAATTTTTTAAGGAAAACTACTTTTGTCGGTAGAGTAATTTCGACCTCACAGTTTTCGGATAGTCATCAATATGATTTTTTTGTTAGTAAAACAATAGTAACTAGGTAGTTGCCCCTGGACTGGAATCCGCAGGGTAGACGCGAACCTGGTCGCCCAAAGCAGACATGGCGGCGCTCGATCATTGCTGAAGCCAAAAGCATTGGATTAACTTGGAGCGAAATGAAACGCAAGCCCCAGAACAGACAAGAATGGCGAAGCACTGTATTAGCCCTCTGCCCCGACGTGGGGACTTAGGATAAGAAGAAGAACTAGGCAGTTGCAGCCACAATTTATGACGTAAACAAATAATTTAAAATGTTGAATCAGTGATTTTACCTCCGTGTATGATAACTATTTATACTCGTATCTCCTCTCGTGGCAATTATAAACTCTTTTTTTTCATGTTGAATCAATGATTCTGAACACATACAGCCTTATTGAGCCAGATCTAGTAAGTTATTTAAAAAAAAATATATTACAAAAAAATACATTTAAAGTAGTAAAAGTTCATTATGACTGAAAATACTTTACCAGACCACAAGATAACCATCAATTTATCTTGTGTTTACTCAACTTTTACTACTAGAACTACTTTACGGCTAGAAAAATGTTTATCAATATTACTTAGATTTATATACAACCATAAAATATCCTCCCATTTTAGCAAGCATTTAATGATCAAGCAAAATATCTATTTTACTAAAATTCCCAGCTCATTAATAATTTAAAATCCTGTAGTAATGAAGTGTAATTACTTAAGTAATTTAGATACTAAGTATTAATTACTTTTAAGAGCCACTTTACGTCTACTTGACGAGTATTCTTGTAGAAGTTGATTCCATTATAAATCTTTTATTTAAATTTAAAAGAGATGATGCAAAATTGTATGGAGACTGGGCCATGTACCGCCATGATCTTGTAAGGTATTTGATTATTGGTTCTGAAATATGATTTTACTGTGAAAATTAAAAATTTGAACAAAGTATAACAAAGCATTAAAAATACTTTTCTGTTTCTATTGGACAATAAGGTACTTAATGTTTAAATGATAGCGCAATGATGCCATTACAATCAAACTGGAAAACATTTGCTCACCGACATTTAGTTTTTCTTGTCGCAATTACTTATTAACTTCGTGGTATATATATCATTGTTTCAGGTATATATTTCATGATAAATCTGGTAAATGAAAACATACAATATTACTGTGGCAGAATAAGCCCTGCTGCTGAACTCAATTGATCATATTTTTTAAAACTAATTTGTTTATTTATGAAAGCGTACTAACTACACTATTGCTAATATTGCTACACTATTGCTATTATTGGTGGTCTAGTGGTAATGACACCTGTCTTACAATCGCCCAGTCCCTTACCAATGAGTTCTTTGGAATTGATGTAAGGAATATCACACCACTGGCTTTTCGCTGAAGAAAAATATCGTGAGGACACCTGCATACGTCCTTAGAAGAAATTCGACGGCGTATGTGAATCCACCAACCCGCACTGGGCCAGCGTGGTGGTTATGACCCAATCGCCCTTCATGGGTAGGCCTATATTCTCCAGTGGGCTATTAAAAAGGTTGGTACGGTACTAACTACAAAGTCACGATTAACTGCGAAACACCTTTTTCTTATTTGAATCTGGTTCTTAATGCCTCTATCTCATTAGCGTAAGGATTAAATATCTTATTTTTGAATAAATTATGAAGATATTAAGTATATTCTCGTACAACTTAGAGAGAGTAACCCGTTTTAAAAACGTGATACAAAGAATATGTATTTTAATTAATATTAAGTAATAATTTTATTGCTGTAGAATCAGAGCAATAATAAGGTACCTATAGCAATTTACTTGTGTAGAGTTATAGTAATTTTATATACTTTTCCTTTAGGTATATTTATCTTTTGTATGTATTTGGTTTAATCTATAATTTCAACATGATTCGTGGAAAAAAGTACAGGTCAGTTTTAAAAGTAACAATTATTAGCTAATAAATAACTTGTATTTATTTATTATAGCAAATAATCATACTATTTAGATTTATTATACAATTCAATTTTCACTTTAAATCTACCGTATGTATGTTTTTTTGGCATCGAATAAACACTTTTCATCTCATATAATTGTTTTTGGTTCATACGCAGATAATTCAGAAGCGTATATTACATTGCTTATAATTAAAATAAGCCCTCAAATAATGTATTATGTACCTAAGTAATATTAAGATTAATTTCAAATACGACGAATCTCGTCGGTATTCCGAGTAGGCAAGTATTTAAAATTCATTACGTTATCTATTGTTTGAATTCGTCTTAGTTTAATTATTCATAGGTCGACGGTCTTTAAAGTTAAGCGTTTGGAAATAGGTATCTCCTTTCGTTTCGGATCGATTTTAGTTGACTCTACGGACTTGAGTTTTCGATAAATAACTAGAAATTGGTTAAAATATACTTATTTTTAAATTGAAATAGTTACTTGGTGTTCTTAAACAACATACATTCTAGTAGTTCTCCGAACAGTAGATCTCGCGACATATCTCTTTAACTGAATCTTCGTTATAATCTTATATCGACTTGATCTTGACTGGTTTGGTTCATACTTGCAAGTCTTGTTAGGATTTAGATACTAGGTAAAAAATCTTGCCAAACATTATAGACATCAGCTGATAAATAGCGCGACAGTAAATTTCCCCCTTTTTTGAGGGATAAATACTTATACACCAAGTTTCGTCGAGATTCGTTGAAAAATACGACCTGTTGGCAAAAACTGACATCTGGGCAGACGAAAGCGAATCCTAGACTTCCTAGAGTATGCCCGTCATCAAGAGACACAGCTTGTATAATAAATAAGATATCTAAGTTATTAGGGTGAAGAGTTTACGTTAAATTCGTAGACACAATTCAGGTACTCGTATGTATAACTGTACAATATGATTTTATTATGAATAATAATAATTTATAAATATTTATTGTAAAAGTGAGTAATTAAGGAAAGTCACGCGTATGGTAAAGCTATAAATGCGTTGTATTTTACTATCTTACATAGCTAATGTTGAAACATGTTTATTACGTATTTTACGGTTTTAAGTTTTTGCAATGCTGAAGGTGAACGCGTCTTTGCAGTTTTTTTTAGGGTTCCGTACCCAAAGGGCAAAAACGGGACCCTATTACTAAGACTTCGATGTCCGTCTGTCTGTCTGTCACTAGGCTGTATCAAGATATGATTTTACTATGAATAATAATATACATATGTGTATTCATACATATAAATAATTTATTGTAAAAGTCAGTAAGTACCTATACCTAGTTAAAGAAAGTCACGCACAATGCACATGGTAGAACTATAATTAATAATGATAAAACATGTTTATAACGTGTTTTACGGTTTTAAGTTTTTACAATGCTGAAGGCGAACGCGTCTTTGCAGTCAATATTTGCAGTTTTTGAGATAATACACGTGATCTCATAAGAAACATGAACGTTATCATGCATCGAACTAAGGGCGAAGATAAAAATCATCAGCATTCGTTTATATTTAAATTGTACGTAACTGGATATTTACTCGTTTACGTTTATATCTTATTTTACGTTTGGTAATTAGCTATTTGTATTTTGGGTTATTTAAAAATAGGAAATATGTCGCTGACTAAATGTCGCAATTTAATAAAAAGGTCGCAATTTAAAATGTTATAATATGTTTTTGCTGAATTGCGAATTGCCACATTTGGCAATTTCTTTATGGGAAAAAAGACACTCATAATTATAGAACATTTTTGGGAAGTAGCCTTTTTGCATTTAATCGGCGACTTATTTACAAAAATTATGATACAAAATAATAAAAACAAATCATATACACTACCACTCACCAGATTTTCTCTTCTCGCTAACGAGTACAAGAGATTTGGTTCTCTTCACCCGTAAAGACCTCCTCCGTATAGACCTCATCAAGGCCTCCGGCATGCGCGAGAACCTCGGAGAGTCCACCCTCTTCTCCGGCATAAAAAAATTCTTCACCGCCAACATCGTCATCGCAATACCTTCCCACGATATCGAGTAACAAATATTATTTTCGCATCACTACAATCGCCAATTCCATTTTCAAACGTAACTTTTTAATTCACAAAAAACACATCACAAGGCCGTTTCGAATTCTGTTCTCATTTCAAACTTGACATTACGTTCCTTACTTGAAAAGTGTCACTAATGACTATTGTCTCGGCTCATCACTATTCGTTGCGTGTCACTGTTTATCCTGTTTCATATTTGGAATTGTGGAAGTGTAGAGCGAGCGCGTCACGTGCGGCCTCTACAAAGACCGATCGAGTACTGACGCGCCTTTAGCTCTAGAGCTCTACCAAGCTAGGGGAGCGAGTTTTTCGGAATACGTAATGTTTTACGTTTATTTGCACGTTATCAGTCAGGTAGCACTTGTAGCTTGGGTTTATAGCGGAGAAAAAAGTAGAGTAATACGATGATATAATTATTTGATTGAGTCTCCATACATTTTTAGAAATTGCTTGTTACAAGCTCTACTGTCAACGAAACGACTGGATCATTAAGGATAAAAATGTAATCTCTACATGATAACATATAAAACGTCTCGCGGTAAGTTTAATAAGTAACATTTTCTATAAATAAACAAATTAAAATTCCCGGAAAAAATTAACTAGAAAAATTGCTACTCGAATTTGGGAGCTCTACTATGGCTACTATTAGCGACTAAATGAATTAAAACAAAAACCTCAAAACTCTACCAACAACAGAAAATAACAGACCGTTATCAGCGTTTACCTATCCAATTCGCTAAAGGCCAGGCGATTAATCACGCGATAGCTGTACTACAAACACTATGAAGATTAATATTCGCGTCAATGGACAACTTACGCCATTTTATGGAGAGAGGTCTAGGGAGAGGCCTTGCCTTAACCCGGCGCGCGAATCAGAGTGGACTACGTGAGCTTGACAAATGGTTGTGTGATTAACGCTTCTGCGACAAAACTGTACTGCGACTCACCATAGTGACCATAGTGACGCTTGGGAGACACTTGACACTTGAGCAGTGGACGCCTTATGGCTGAAATAACGATCGCCTCTACTTTATTCTTTACATGTCCTATCTCACGAAATCTGTGATTTTATGGCTGAGAAAATGACGATAGGATCGATACGGCTAGAAAATTAGTTTTCATGACGAAATTGTGGGAATTCATTGGGAAACTTTACTATTAGTTTGATAGGAAGCCGATCCACCGGATTCGTTTGATTCATCCATGATTCAGTAATTAAAAAGAATGAAACGTAATATCTCTGATAAGGTGGTGATTGGACATTTCTAAATAATATTAATTTGAGATAACACTGTACTCATCATTCATTTCATCCCAAACAATTTTTACTGAAGAGCCTTGAATTAAATATGCAGTTACAAGATATTATTAAATGTAAAAAAATCTATTCCTTAGGAAATAAGACAAATAGAAAAAAATATGGAAAAAAATTGCTAACTTAACCGTAAAAATAACATAAGAACATGTTTACTGTTGTAAAAAACTTTTCACCTCTCATGATAGATAAGTAAGTTTTCTTTGTGTAATTTCCAAAATTGAATAGAATATTTAGAAGCACACTTTTTGTAGTGATTTTAGCAACAGAAGTAGCAAAATACAGTCAACTTTAACCCTGAGATCATATTCCTTTGTACCTGTCTCATATTCCATGAAATTTTGCATTTGTAAAATCAGTCGCTTTAGCGCTTTACATTTCGTTCAATTGTGCTTGGTGATACGAAAATATCACCATTTCATGAAAAATAATGTTCGCGATCGTCTGTTTTTTCTTTTTTTCACTAAACTATTTTTAATGCCTTAAGAAGACACCGGAACGGACCTAGTTTCCCAGAACCTCCTCGCTTAGCTTATGCTCTAGTACTTGCTTTTACATTTGTACTGCAAATCAAGTACAAGAAATAAATGCTCGTGTGTCGAAAATCTCAAACGGAGACTATGTACCGGCAAGCGCAGCGTAAGACGTCGACACCCGATTCGCTGGATGCAAGCCGCTTCCAACCGGTTTTATTAGAGATCTATACTTAGGTCTTAGGCGGTTTATGTCCAGCAGTGGATCTTTTTATAGTTGAAATTAATTATATTGTAAGACCAAGTAGAGTTAAGTTATCCTTGAAGGGACTCGATAAATAAGTTCAAATATGGATGGCTAGCCTTGTCAGAATTTTTAACTCGACTGAAGGCCTCTAACATGGCTAAACGGTAAAAAAACACTTTGAATCGATACAATTAAAACAAAAAATAAGTTAGTCACGTATTAGCTGTTTTAAATGCGAAAACAAGCAGCCATTTAAAAGCGCTACTATGCTGCTGCCCGTCCAATGCTGCTGCTAAGCGTTAGCTCAAGTCGTGCAGATGGTTATCGCCCATCTAAGCAGCACGATGCAGTTTACAACTACCTCCTCGCTTAGCTTACTGCCTGGTACTTGTTTTTACATTCCTACTAAAAATGAAGTTTATAAATGTTGTGGGATCGAAAAGTTCTTGAATTATGTAGACCACTTACCCTCAAGAGATTTTGATTCTGAAAGCCGATTCCAACCGGTCCTGTTGGAAATTCATAGGGAAAGCCTATGTCCAGCGGTGGACTTCCTATGGCTGATAATGATGAATATAGTTTTCAAAATTGCCGTTAATGCTTACTTACCTATCCATGGTAAGTAAGCATATTATGAATTGAAATTCATGATTATGGGATTAGTTAGTACATCTACTGAAAGGTCTTTTTGGACTCCTATTTCACAAGGAAAAAATAGGTAAAATCAAATGGCGGTAATTCGCTCGCGTGAGCGAGTATCCCTCGAGCGAATCACTGAATAAGTCGTTTATTCGCATACTAAGCCGAAAAATAATTACATGTTTTATACATTGCAATGAAAAGATATGAAACCATGATAATCATTTAACGGACTTATTCAGTGATTCGCCCGCGGGAATCTTGCTCGAGCGAGCGAGTCACCACACTCCGATTTTACCTATTTTTTGTGTCGTTAAGTCGCTTGCACGACATCAGTCACATCAAATTCATTTTAGACGTTCATGGATTCTTATGGACTATAAATATTTTTCGAAAAAAGGAACCACCGATTTCCACCGTGTACAGAATTCGAACAGTATGCATAAATTGATGTGACATCCATGTAGCTACATAATTGTTGATTTATCAAAAACGACTCAGCTGATTACGATAAAATATAAGAGGGACCTCCTCGGGAGTCCCTATCGAATTAAAAAAGATATTTGTAAATAGGTTACAATTGGCAAACAAATCGATAAACACACACAAAAAATACATAGTACCTCCTCATTTTGGAAGTCGGTAAAATATCACACAATTATATAGGAACATACCTACACTAACGCGTAAAACATAGAAAACCCCTACCTGATGCGGTCATACCATAAAAATATAGTAGGCATAGTAGCTATGACTTAATATATTGTGGCTTGGTTGTCATAATGACAGTAACAGAATGCTGTCACGCCCACATGGGACCGGACCACAGAATAATATTACACCTCCAATATAGACCGGCTCTATACACCAACAACTTTTAATCAAACTTGAACAAACAACTGAACTAAAATTTCGTTCAAACAGGTATCAGTTTGGGGTAAGAGTTGCGATAGTAGTGCTCTTGATGATGTTTAGAGATAAGTTCGTAACACTATGCTTTGATAAGAACCTTCCTCAACATTTGTGTGGGATGATGTTATGGAAAGTTATATGCGTTCATTGACATAAACACAACATTCATATAAGCCTTGCTAGAACCGGGTGAATATGAAATTCTGCAAGATTTTTTCGTTTTTTTTTTCAACTTGAATCATGAGTCCTGAATGAGATTACAGCTTCTACCATTATTACTGATATTTTCTGTTCTTGTTTTTACACACAACACGAACAAACATATTCACAGAAACTTTCTTACCTATAATTTCTCATTTATACATACCTAATACTATATTTTCTAGTAAAATAATCAACAGCCAAAAGACGGTCAGGCTGGTACTCATTGACATTAAACCGTTTGTGAAACTAGAGGTGGTGCTAACAATATTTTTTCCTGCTTATTTATAACACTATCACTTGTAGATCGCCTTTAAATACTTTTTTGTAAAACAGCGTTTTAAGGCCACGTAGTTGAGTGTGATATTTGACAGTTGGTCTTCGTAGCTTCGTTAAACATACTCACACATTCTCACTAATCTTGGCCGTATACAACTATACACTGCCTCGGCGGCTCAGTGGTTAGTAACCCTGACTTCTGGGTCAAAGAGGCGTGGGTTCGATCCCCACCCAGGGCACACATTTGCGTGATGAACATAGATGTTTGCTCTGTGTCTGGTTGTTATTTAGGTACTATCTATATAAGTATGTATTTAAAATAAGTATATGTAGTATATCAGTCTCTGGCAGCCATATCACAAGCTTTGCTTAGTTTGGGGTCAGAGACCGTGTGTAAGATGTCCCCTAATATTAATATTTATGTATACACTAATATTACACGTCGCTTCACATTGGTGAATATACACATAGACAAACTGCGCTATGAGCCCTTCACAGCGAATTCATACATCTTAATGTACCATATTCTTAGGAATGACTAAATTAATGTAGATAATGTAATTTAAATTTAACTTTTCGTCTCATCCATTCCTGCGTTGGTAGTCATGGTAGCGATCAGTTGTAAATGCCACCTGTGGTCACTAATCCCAAGACTAATTGTGCCGAACTTTATCCCACATGCTGTGTGCAAAAGCTGTGCTGGTCTAGAGGTAGTGACACCCGTCATAAAATCGTGAGGTCGTGGGTTCAAATCCCGGTCTCGTACCAATAAGTTCTTTGGAATTTATGTACGGAATTTCACACCACTGGCTTTTCGGTGAAGGAAAACATCGATAGGCAACCTGCATACATCCGTAGAAGGAATTCTGTGGATCCACCAATCCGCACTGGGCCAGCGTGGTGGAAATGGCCCAACCACCCTTCGTGGGTAGGCCTACGTCCTGCAGTGGACTATTAAAAACAAGGCTGATACAGTACAGTACAGTTACCCCACATTGTTAATCAGTTAACCGTAGTTAAGCTACGACATGAGCACTAAAACACGAGCGGCACGGAACACATCAATACGGCGGATTACACCCTGTCTTCGCGAATGATTTATGTCAATGTAGGGAATACTGTTTATCTGGAGGGCTGACGTGGGTATTGCCTCGTGGCTGTTGTCTCAGCAAAGCTCTGTTTCAATTAACATTTAGCCAAATTTTCCACTTTGAGTTACTTCAAAGTTCTCTACGAAAAACAAAGCCCCTTTTGGTCTGTTTTAATATTAAATGAAAAGCAGACAATTCCATTACATGACTGATGTACAAGACTAATTTTGTAAAATGTAAGATGAAAAGAACAAATTTTCTTTACTATAATATTCGATAATTTTGTTTGGCTCGTAAATATTACAATGAAAGTCGTATTTTTTATTAAATTTCAAAAATCGGCCAAGTGCGAGTTGGACTCACGCACGAAGGGTTCCGTTCCGCGTTGAAGCCCTCTTAGCCCCATTCCTCTTGTAGTTGTTAATAGCGAGCAAAAAAACAGTAAAAAAATCATGTGTGTTGTATGGGAGCCCCCTTTAATATATTTATTATTCTGATTTTAGTATTTGTTGTTATAGCGGCAACAGAAATACATTATCTGTGAAAATTTCAGCTGTCTTACTATCACGGTTCATGATACACAGCCTGGTGACAGACAGACAGACATCGGAGTCTTAGTAATATGGTCCCGTTTTCACCATTTGGATACGGAACCTTAAAAATTATGAAGCTTAAAAATGTTCATGAAATCGAAAATGCAAAATTCACTCAATGCAGGGTACTTTGCAGACCTTAAAGTATTACTAATGTGCAAGCATAAATTTTTTGAAGCATATTAATATCTACTATTAAGAAAGCTTATTGTACATCAAAGCAAACGTAATTATAATTTAAAAATATATTTCGTTTATCTATTTAATCTGCCTATCGCATATCATATCATATCACAATTAATAGTGCCTTCCTAAGTTAATCCAAAAGAGGCTTTTACGCCTACGATAATTCAAAGTAACCCTGTATAACCGTACCTGCTGATTTCTCCGCCCACGTTTAAAAATTCTAAGCAAAGCGTACTTTTATGACCTTTCCTTTTTGGATTCCTAACATTAAACAAGATAGCCCAAGGATAAACCAGCTTTATCTGTCCTACGCACCTGTCCTCCTACTCTATTTACGTCTCTATCTTACTCACGTATTAGCCGTTTAAAAGAGTGAGACAGATTTTGTTGATGTATTTTAGAAATAATGTTAGGCCTAGAACTAAGCCTTGTGGCAAAGAATATATAATAATACTACGTATAGAACGGCCACTCGTTACCCCCCACCCGTTTGAGTCTTCCTCACTTCCACCCCGCGTCTACGTACCGCATCGTGCACTCTGCACGCGGGCTGCACTGGTCGGTGGATTTTCTAATAAAAACTACCTAGACTGTGACAATAGGGAAGACTTGTACTGTGTATGGTTGAATATCAATGATACGTAACAAAACAAGAAATTTTAATGTTTCCCTAAGGATAAATAATAGGAACTTATTTTACATTATTTGGTAACTTCCTCTTGATATTATCTTACAAAAGAAGTAGATCGGTTACTTTTTGTTAATATGCTTCCAAATTAAGTAATTGTTATACTATTTTAAGCACTAGATTAATATTCATTTTTGCAAATTATGTACGCAGCTGTCTCACTCACGCGGCATGACGTCACGATGTGGTGATCGCTGACAGCCATAGACGTTCCGCACACAAATGCGCGTGTAGCGACCGTGCGTATGTGTGTTGTCTGTGAGTAAGTACTGTGTAGGTGTGCGTAGGCCAGCAGATTTTGTATGAAAAATCGCGGAGTGTCCGGGCTGTGCTTGTGGTACTACATGTAGGCTGACGTGATTCTAATGCTATAATTTTACAAAAATCTAGTATAGTAAACATTTTAAGTTTGAAAATACGTAGGTATGTAATTAGTAATATCCAATAATCGGCCAAGTACGAGTCGGACTCGCGCACGGAGAGTTCCGTACTGTATGGGAGCCCCCTTAAATATTTATTTTATTTTAATTTTATTATTTATTATTGAAGGGAATATAAAACTAAATATTCTGTGAAAATTCCAAGCATACTGGTACCTTTATTAATATAGAGCGAAAAACGTCTAAAAATTCAGGTTTGTTGTATGGGAGCCCCCCTTAAATATTTTATTTTATTTTGTTTTTAGTTATCATGGTTCATGAGATACAGCCCGGTGACAGACAGACGGACAGACGGACATCGAAGTCTTAGTAACAGGGTCCCGTTTTTCCCTTTGGGTACGGAACCCTAAAAACTATTAAAAAGACATTAACGACGTTATAAATAGCGTCTGAAGACATTTTAAAAAACCCTATCAACTTCTCTCCTTCAAAATATGGACCAAACCAAATATTGCAAAAAAAAACAACGGGTTGCACTCCGGGAGTGCCGGCAGAAGTGAAAACTTGAACATATAAACTACTAGTAGTCCGCCCCGGACTTAGACCTCGCGCTATTCCTATTTTATATCATAAATACTGTGATTTCAAAAAATAATAATAAAATTGGTATGAAAGTTAGGCGAATTCTTTTTAGGGTTTCCTTACCTACCCAAAGGGTAAAAACGGGAAACGGTAAAATCATACTCCTATTATTTACAATTATTTGTATGGTGTGTTAAGCCCATGCGGAGACAATAAATACGTAATATTCGTAGAGTGAGTTGTTATTCGACAACGCAACCTACCGCCGACGCTCCACCACATATCCACAACTTCGTTGTCCGTCTGTCTGTCACCAAGCTGTATCTAATGAACCGTTATAGCTAGAAAGCTGAAAATGTATATTTAAGGGGAGCTCCCATACAACAAACCTGAAGTTTTAGCCGTTTCTCGCTCGATATCAATAATGGTAACAGGTAAATGCTTGAAATATTCACAGCATATTTAGTTGTATATTCAATTCAACAATAAATAATTAAATTAAAGTAAAATAATTTTTAAGGGGGTTTCGTACAGTACGGAACCGTTCGTGCGCGAGTCGTACTCGTACTTGGTCGATTATTTAAACAATTTTGAATGAAATAGATTACATTAGGTGAAATATTTAAAATGTAAGTTTCTGCCTAAAATTGTTATTGTTCTGCTACAATGTTTGAATTATGCTACACTGATCATACTGAATGGAATCTAACACTCGCAGAAGTCGCATAATGTAGCATATCGGGCTTCATAGAACAATAAAGTTTGCGACAACTCCTACTCTATCTGAACGCTCCTGCACGGGTAGCATGGCAAAGGGACAATTTGTCTTTCCATCATTATATCCCTTCGAAGTGGAAATAAAGTATGCATTGACAATGACAACTGACATTAAAAGTGGATAAAATGGTTTGTTCCCTTTGCCATGCTACCCGTACTGACGTGAGATGAGAATGAATTAATTCCGAACAGTCGCGGAATCGGTCTAAAGCAAGCTATGAGTTTATTTCATACAAAGTGGCGACACCCGTCAATACGGCCCAAACATGAATTATTCTGACATTGACCTGAGTAAAGAGTTACAATAATCGGCCAAGTACGAGTCGGACTCGCGCACGGAGGGTTCCGTACTGTATGGGAGCACCCCTTAAATATTTATTTTATTTTAATTTTATTATTAAAGGGAATAAAAAACTCAATATTCTGTGAAAATTTCAAGCATCTACCTGGTACCATTATTAATATAGAGCGGAAAACGTCTAAAAATTCAGGTTTGTTGTATCGGAGCCCCCCTTAAATATTTATTTTATTTTGTTTTTAGTATTTGTGGTAATAGCGGCAACGGAAATACATCTGTGAAAATTTCAGCTGCCTAGCTATCATGGTTCATGAGATACAGCCCGGTGACAGACAGACAGACGTTCAGACGGACATCGAAGTCTTAGTAATAGGGTCCCGTTTTTCCCTTTGGGTACGGAACCCTAAAAACAACCGCTAAGTGAAGTTTACACTTTGATAGCACTAGGTGGCGCTAGGCGTCCAAAATGGGCTTGGTATTACATAAATATTCTTACAAATTAAATAATATCATGAAATTTGCCTTAACAATTACAAACAAAATATTATTCTGAATTATGCGTGAACATGAGCGGTTATTTTTACAATTTTATGTAAAATACTCGAGCGTGCAGTAATATTATTCCGCAACTCCCGCAGAAAGTGGCGCCGTTTTGCCTCTTTTTAACACCGGTCCTGGTATCTTCGACACCACTGAACAGAAGATGCTCATATTCGAACTTAAAAATTTTATATATATATATATATATATAAACTACGTGCATGCTAAATTTCATGGAGATCGGCTGAGCGGTACTTGAGTTATCGTCGAACAAAGAAACATACAAACATACATCTGACAGCTCAAGTGCCGGCTCGTCCCAGTAGACTCAGAGACCTTGCTAAAGCTCGGTCAATAAATATTTAAGGGGGCCCATACAACAAACCTGATTTTTAGACGTTTTTCGATCTATATTGATAATGGTAACAGGTAGATGCTTGAAATTTTCACAGAATATTTAGTTTTATATTTAAGTACTTCAATAATAAATAATAAAATTAAAATAAAATAATTATTTAAGGGGGGCTCCCATACAGTACGGAACCCTCCGTGCGCGAGTCCGACTCTTACTTGGCGGATTATTACCCATCTCAAAATGTGCACAAGGCCGCTACAGAAGTTTTCACTTTAAGAAAATGTTTTATACAAAAATTCACCGACTTCGAGAAAATCTATGGAACAGCTGGTATAATTATCTTTCACGGATTCGGCGCAGCCAACACCGAAATCGTCTTAACCCCTAAAAGTTCCTGTACTTTGAAAACCAACAACACATTTTTAAAACGTATATAAAAATAGTATAACAGATACCTCAATTGTAGACGTGTCTGCTCGCCACTAAATGGATTTATTACCTGCAAATAAGATAAATTCTCGATTAACATCATCGTCACACATTAAAATTAAATCTAAAACTCGTAAACTTGTGAAAAAGGTTGACGACATCGTAAAAGTAAAAATCGGCCAAGTGCGAGTGGGACTCGCACACGGAGGGTTCCGTACCGTATGCGAGCCCCATTCCTCTTGCCGTTATTAATAGCGAGCAAACAACTCCTAAAAATCACGTTTGTTGTATGGGAGCCCCCCTTGAATACTTATTTAGTTTTTAGTATTTGTTGTTATAGCGGCAACAGAAATACATCACCTGCCTAGCTATCATGGTTCATGAGATACAGCCCGGTGACAGACAGACAGACGGACAGACGGACATCGATGTCTTAGTAATAGGGTCCCGTTTTTACCCTTTGGGTACGGAACCCTAAAAACGACATTGCTGAATGACTTATAAACTGCAATAAAATAATGAACACAGAAGGTAGATGCGTTTATAGACGCATTTATCAAAGATGGATTTGATGTGAAGTATTTTTGATAAATTTTACGATTTTTGTGCAAAACGAATAAGAACATTAAAATTTATTGAGCAGTTGTAACTTCTACGTATCGAACATGGAAGGAACCAAAAGGACTTACGCAGAAAGCATTTGATTATTAACCGACTTCCAAAAAGGAGGAGGTTCTATGTTCGTGTGCTTCCGCCGTCGCGGAGGAAGGAGTGAGACGGCGCGCGACGGCCAGTCCTCTCTCACTGAGCCACGGGGGACAGACGTCCGCGCCACATAGTGCGCCTGCGGTGCAGGAATCTCTCGTCGTATGCCACCAGAATATCCGTTCAATAAATAACAAAACAGGACAGATCGAAGTACAACTACGAGGTGACCTCAGATGCGATGTTCTTGCACTAACGGAGCATTTCCAGAAGGAAGAACAAATTAAATGCGTGACTATCGACGGTTTTAAATTGGCCTCGTTTTATTGTAGGAGGCAATTCGAGCACGGCGGTTCATGTATATTTGTAACTGATAAGATGCGTTGCACTGAAAATACTGAACTTACTTCTTTGTCTGTAGAACAATATTTGGAAGTTTCGGCTATTGATTTAATAGAATTGAATCTGACGATTGTGTGTTTGTATCGTACGAATTTAATTAGCACTAAACACTTTTTGACACATTTTGAAAGATTGCTCGATAAAATTACAGAATTAGGCCTACACTGTATTCTTGTCGGTGATTATAATTTCAGCGCTAATAGCGCATTAAAGAGCGATCTTAATGCGCTAACAGATTTAATGACAACGCATGGCTTGACCAACGAGGTGGACTTTCCGACTAGGGTGACTGCATCGACGTCCACCAGCCTGGACCATGCCTACACGAACCTGCCGGCGGGCTCGATGACCGCCGCGCCTGTTATCACTAATCTGAGTGACCATCGCGCTGTTAAATGTACATTAATCGCTCAAAAGCATGTTCCTCAACCACTTGTACGATATGTTAGAAGCTTTTCTAATACCAATCGGCATTACTTTGCACTGGCTTTAGATAGCATCGATTGGGAAGATGTTACATCGCGTAACAGCAATGCTTTCAAGAAAGCTACTTCGATCCTTAACATATTTAAAAATAAATATGACACCTGCTTTCCTTTGAGAAAGGCGCAAATTAAAAAACCTGACTCATCTTGGGTAACACCAGATGTAATTAATTATAAGGATTTGCTTTTTGACATTATTGAAATTGGTAGGAAATATCCAAATAATGTTGACATCGATGCCCTAATTTCTGACATGAATAATTTATATGACCAGCTAATTAAAATGAACAAATCGAAACACTATTCTAATTTAATTATTTTTAGTAGTAATGCCTCTAAAACTATGTGGAATATTGTAAATAAAGAGAGAGGAAAATTCAATACTCCTCAGCAGGACTTTACGGATCTAATTAAACAGCCGGATGGTACGCAATATCCTGATAAAAAATCTGCCGTCAGCGCTATTAACGCCCGTTTCGTGAACGCGTCTTTAGTTTGCTCGGCGCCGCGCGCGAATGTTGCGCGCGCGCTCGACACGCTGGCCGCCGCACGCGCGCCCGCCGACCGATCGCTGCGGTTCCGTAGGTTTAACGCGGATGAAGTGCATCGTATTGTGATGTCACAAATCCCGCCGAAACCATCAAAAGACATTTACGAAATATCAATGAAATTAATAAGATTAGTGATTAAGTCCCTAGCTCCAGTGTTGGCCGACCTATTTAACACTTGTTTAAAGGAAGGATGTTTCCCGAGTCCCCTAAAAATCAGCAAAGTATCGCCCTTATATAAGGGAAAAGGAAGACGAGAAAGCATAGACAGTTATAGACCGGTCTCGATAATACCCGCGGTAGCTAAAATCTTTGAAAACGGATTGAGCACTCGACTCGGAGATTTTTTATCAAACACTAATGCCTTATCCGATCGTCAATACGCTTATCGAGCGGGTCGCTCTACAACATCACTTACGCGTGAGGTGGTACGACGCATCATTTCAGCCCGAGAGGCCAGGTGTAAGCAGCAGGTGGCAATTCTGTGCTGCGACCTATCGAAGGCGTTCGACGTCGCAGACCACGCCGTGCTAGCTGCTAAATTGCCGCACTACGGAGTGGCGGGCCCCGCTCACGCCGTCTTGACGGATTTGACGCGGGGGAGGTCACAGGTGGTGGTCGCTGGTGACGGTGTGCACAGGTCGGATCCGATGACGTCAGAGATGGGCGTGGCCCAGGGATCCTCCGTGTCCAATATAACGTTCTCCCTGCTCCTGAATGACCTGCCCGACGCCATGCCCGCGTCCGATGTGCTGATGTACGCGGATGACGTGGCCGTGGTAGTCACGGCGCCGACGGTCGACGCTCTGGAGCGGAGATTGAACGACACGGCCCTCCAACTGTCTGAGTGGTTCCACACGAACGGTCTAGCTCTGAACATATCAAAGACTCACTTCGTCCAATTTAGTCTGTCGGGTAAGGCCGTAAGACATTTATGTGTACTGGTGGATGGAGTGAGAATTGAAGAGCGGTGTACGACCACGTTCTTAGGGTACGAGATCGACCGAGGACTGAAGTGGGACGCTCATATAGACAAAGTCTGTGGTAGGCTGGGAAGCGCATGCTTCGCTTTAAGCCGGGTGGCAAAGGTAGTTCCACAAGAGGTAGCGCGAGCTTGCTACTTTGCCACAGTGCACTCGCAGCTGCAGTATGGAACTGAAATATGGGCTAGAGCCGCGGATTGGGAACGAGCGTTCATTATGCAAAAACGTGCGGTGCGGTGCATCGCTCGCGTAGCATGGGACTCTCCGGCTCGCCCATATTTCAAGAAATTACGAATCCTGACACTGACCGGCATCCTGATTTATCAAGTGGCGGTGTATGCCAGAACGAACCTGGCTGCGTATCCAGAGCGGGGCTCCGCGCACAGATACCCCACCCGGGACAAGCACAAGCTGCAGGCCGTCCCCCACTCCCTCGAGAAGTCATCTAAGTTAACTCATGTCATGGCTCCGACCGTGTACAATAACTTACCGCTGGAAATAAGGTCCGCGATAAGCCTACTGTCTTTTAAAAATAAATTAAAAAATTGGCTTGTCGAGCAATCTTTCTATAGGTACGATGAATTTTATAAACGCTTGACATAACTAATTTGTATTAATTTAATTAATTAATTCGCAGCTCTTTATTTATGACATTTGTATTCTTTTTATTAACTTGTTTTTGGTTCGACTGACATTGTAGTATTTAATTTAACAATTATTATTGAAATTCAATTATTTGTACTTTTTTTGTTTTTTTGCGATTGTTAATCTATTACATCATTGTAATGAATGTATATTATTTGACGTGTAAATTGACATTTTACCAATAAATGACTTATGACTTATGTATGTTTTTTTTTGTGTTTGTTTTTCGATAATTTCGCCAATCGTGAACCGAATCGATAAATTATTTTTTAGTTCGAGAGGGTATACTCCCGAGGTGGTCCCATTTAAATTTTACAGAAATCGGCTGTAAGCAATTCGAGCGAAATATCCGAATTTTGTACACGATGAACATCGATAATTTTGCCAATTGTGAACCAAATCGAAGAATCTTTTTTAGTTCGAAAGCGTATACTCCCGATGTGGTCCCATTTAAATTTTACAGAAATCGGCTGAGCCGTTTTTGATAAATCAAGAATAATGTAAATTCGAGCGAAATATCCGAATTTTGTACACGATGGAAGGCGGTTTTGCCATTTTTTGTGAAAAATAATTATAATGAATGAAATGTTCTGTATCTTAGAGTTTAGAGATACAAAGAGGCGCCCACAACTACAAATTAGGTTTAAATAGCTGCCGTTACTAGGGGATTAAACAACCGGCGGTTTTATCGCAAAAAAGCAATATCTTCCAAGCAACCTTTACTTGGGAAGGATTACTAAAAGATTTAGACGGGGTGTATTTTTAAAAGCTTTTAGGATTCCGTACCCAAAGGGAAAAACAGGACCCTATTACTAAGACTTCGATGTCCGTCTGTCCGTCTGTCTGTCTATCACCGGGCTGTATCTCATGAACCATGACAGCTAGGAAGCTGAAATTTTCACAGATGATGTATTTCTGTTGCCGCTATAACAACAAATACTAAAAAGAAAAGAAAATTTATATTTAAGGGGGGCTCCCATACAGTACGGAACCCTCCGTGCGCGAGTCCGACTCGTACTTGGCCGATTATTAATTACGATGTCCTTCTGGTTTGATTTATGTTCAAAGATGCTACATGACGTAAATGGTTGAGGTGCTAATCTGTATTGGTTGTTTGTGTGTGAAAACACAATATATCTTTATATTAATTACATAAACATGTATATCAACATTTAAAATTGAATTATTCTGTAAAAACCGTAAAATGTAATTGTTTATTATCTTGTAATCAACTTGTTTTTCATGCACGAAATACTTACCCTTCAGGAACGTGTAAGTTACAGTTTAATGACAATTGCAGTTGTTAAAAATTGTTAAACATAACAAAAAACAAATGTCCATTTGGCGTCTTAATATTGACTAAACGATTTTGTTTTTATGAGTCCGGATGTAGATTCTCCTTTACAGGTCGCATGTTTTAACGAACCTTGATGTTACTCTTTCACGCATTTGATTAACATTATTTTTGCATATACCCTAAATAGTTTAAACGTCGTCAGTGTCATTGGATACTTTTTGGGGTTCCGTACCAAAAGAATAAAAACGGGACCCTATTACTAGGACCCCGTTGTCCGTCTGTCTGTCACCAGGTGTACCTCATGAACCGTGATAGCTAGAACGTTGAAATTTTCACAAATGACGTCTTTCTGTTGCCAATATTTAATAGTATTTGTTAACAACAAATACTAAAAACAGAAAAAAAAATATTTAAAGGGGGCTCTTATACAACAGACATGATTTTTTTGCCGTTTTTGCTCGATATTAATAACCGTGTCAGATAAAGTGCTTGAAATATTCACAGAATATGAAGTTAAATATGCACTTTAAAAATAAACAGTTAAATTTAAATAAAACAAATATTTAAGGGGAGCTCCCATACAAGTAACGTGATTTTTTTGCTCGATATTAATAACGATAACAGGAAGAAGCTTGAAATTATTTACAGAATAATAAGTTGTTTATTCCCTTCAAAAATAAGTAGAACCCATCATGCGCGAGTCCGACTCGCTCTTGGGTGATTATTTCAAAAACTATGCTGGCGAAGCCGCTGATAAAAACCTGTATTCTATACTTTGACAAAATAGTTTATGGAGAAAACATCATCAACGCCACAGATTACCGCGAAAGTGAAATTTAACGTAAAAGAGTAGGTCATCCGTCGCAACACAAGTGCATTAGCCTGAATGACGTTAATGTTGATGATGATAATAATTCGACAACAGGAAAATGTGTAAATAGGATGACTTGAACATTTTATGTAAGTACCTACCTAAACTACCTAAATAACTTGTTTTAACCGACGTCTAAAAAGGAGGAGGTTCATGTTCGTCTGTATGTGTTTTGTTTTTGTGTTTGTTCATCGATAATTTCGCTAATTGTGAACCGAATCGAAAAGTTCTTTTTTAGTTCGTAAAGGTATACCCGAGGTGCCATTTAAATTTTACAGAAATCGGCTGAGCCGTTTTTGAAAAATCAACAATAATGCAAACGATTCGAGTGAAATAGTTATTCGAATTTTGTGCATTATGGAAGGCGGTTATGCCATTTATTGCGAAAAATTATTATTTTATATTTATTATTTTGTACTGTACCTACCGCCGCTATTCTACTGTTATACATAGGCCTACTCACAAAGTGTATGTCCGCACGTCTGATTGACGTATTTTTTTTTTTGAATTTAAACTCTCAATAAGAAAGCCGCTAGTAATGATGAATTCCATGATACCTATCATACAGTGCTGGAAACATTAATTTTCTTATGTTAAAATTTTGAGTTACCTATCTGTGAAAATAATATAATGAAACATTTTTTTAAATTACAATTTTTCCGAATAATAAAGTACAGTAACGTTATTATATGAAATTGTTCTGCAGATGATTTCATTTCACAAAAATGGGTGACTTGTTACTGCCAACACAGCTGTTTAAATTGAAGATATTTATTGTCTGGGATAGTAAGTATAACTTTACTGTTTACTTAAAATTATGTACGAGGCAAATAAAGACCATCATCGTATCAGCTGTAAAAAATTCACTGCGGAACATAGGCCTCGCTTATAGATTTACAACTAGACCGGTTGGCAGGAGCTTGTAACCAGCGCGTTTCTGCGATTTTGATCAGATCATCAGTTCATCTTGCTAGTGGATGTCCTACGCTGTGCTTGCCGGCGGTCTCTACTCGAGATATTTTGCGCAGAATTACTATTTCTAATTACTGTTTCGCTAGGCTAGATTTTTTTATCGCGAATAAGTCCGATTGACATGCTCGCCTGATGGTAAGCGACGTTGTGGTTGAAGATGAAGCATGCAGACCAAGAAGATATCTATTCACTCATCATAGATCAGTTTGGTTCTTAAGTACATATATACTGATCGCCGCAATAAAGATATGTTGCTATTATACGTCATTAACGTACAAACGTTAGTTACGTTGTAGCGCTCATACCTTTGATAGCTTAGATTTTTTTATTCAATTTATTTTTGGGACTTTTATACAAACATACATGGCAATTGGCAGTCCCATTGTATATTCTAACTTATTTTAACTTACTGGCTACTTAATACTACTACATAATTATTCCGGATCACTTGAGGCGACTCACCAAATCGAACAGCGCTCAGTTTGGCTTTGACTAAGTGTTTATTAGCGATCACTGAAATAAAAAAAACACGATTCCCGAATAACTAGATTACGGCTGCTCTACGACATTATTACCAACAACAGATTTACAATTAGAGTAATTATTTTTCGCAAAAAAAAGGCAAAACCGCTTTCCATCGTGTACAAAATTAGAATATTTCGCTCGAATCGTTTACATTATTGTTGATTTTTCAAAAACGGCTCAGCCGATTTCTGTAGAATTTAAATCGGACCACCTCAGAAGTATATTATACCCTTTTAAAAACTAAAAAAATATTTTTCGATTCAGTTCACAATTGGTAGAATTATCGATGAACATACACACAAAAAAAATACATACAGACGAACATAGAACCTCCTCCTTTTTGGAAGTCGGTAATAAGTAATTTCGTATAGACCGGGTGGCTAGCCCTGGTGTCAGAGTTTTTAGGCCGCCTGAAGGCCTCTGACTTGGCTAAACGGTTAAAACAACCGAGACCTACGATTTAACGTGTCATCCAAGCCACGGTAGCGCTCAGTTGGAAAATGCCACCCGCGGTCACCCATCCAAATACTGACTGTGCGGAACGTTGCTTAATTTCGGTGATCGCTGACTTACACCTAATCAAACTACGCTACGAGCGCTACGAGGAAGTCGGTTAAAAAACCAATAAATTAAAAAAAAACTTGCACTGACCCAGACACCATCAGTCATCCAGAGTGTTCCAGGCCACATTCCTACACATGTTCAGATCCAGAACACGTCAAGGTTCCTGACGTCACGCGAGCCAATAAACTCCTAAATTATAAATAATATCGCCATTACACTGACCCGCTCTAAATACTTGGGATTATATGTGGTACACTAATATCATCACTATCACTACATAGTATATAATTGTTTTTCGCAAAAAATAGGATGACCGTCTTCACCCGTGTACAGATTCGCGAATATTTCGCACGGATCGATGTTACATTTTTCACATTACTGTTGATTTATCAAAAATGGCTCAGCCGATTTCAATAAAATTTTAATGGGACCAATTTCGAATTTATACTCTTTCCAATAAAAAACCGACGAACCAAACCGAAGGAGGTACTCAATTCGACGCGTATATTTTTTTTATGTATAACCACGCATAACTTTATTCGTAGTAGTCCGATTTCAATAATTCTTTTTTTATTGGAAAGAGTATACTTCGAAATTGGTCCCCTTAAAATTTTATTGAAATCAGTGCCATTTTTGATAAATCAACAATAATGTAACATCGATCCGTGCGAAATATTCGCGAATTCTGTACACGGGTGAAGACGGTCATCCTATTATAAATAAGTCTATTTAAACAAGTTGTTGCTTTACAAAATGGAAGCAATGAAACTCATTGTTAGGAACAACTTATACTATGTGACAAACCTTGAAATTGCGAAAAAAATCCGCTGTTCCACATAAAAAAATTAACTATCTAAGAAATGTATAGAGCAGCTGATTATTTTTGCAATTTCGTCGTTGGTCCCATATAAAAGTGGTTCATAATTATGAAAATTCACCTCTGATTATACACTTTGTAAAAACAACACCTGTATACCTCGGAAAGTCCCTAAGCTTTGCAAAACAACAGACAGTATTATCAAAACTAGGTGCTTATGTAATCTTCCGTTAAAATAATACAGGCTTCAGGAATGGCGCAGCTGGTGCCAGCAGACGTTAACACTGTGTTTATCTTTGCAAGAAATTAAACATAAACAGAGATATACTAAGCGCCACACAAATCGGCGGATGAGAAGTTAGCCGCAGATGACACTTCGCCGTGATTCGCTAATTATTGCGCATGTGTGCACAATGCTTAGGGAGCGCGCGGGAGGCATGAGGTTGGCGGGCGGGTGTGCCCCGACGCGAGTCTCTCTGGCTCCCGCGCCTACCTATATTTCGGCTTTTGTGCAGCGTTCTGCACATAACTTCCCATCTGCCGATTTGTGTGGCGCTTAGTACCTGTAACAAAACAAACTTTACGAAGATACAAGAATTTGAACTGAAACTATAAAATAGGTATCTGTCAAGAACGGTTCGTTACACGTAGAATTCGATAGTTTGATTGAACCTTGGTCATCAATATAATAAATATTAAATTAATAAATATTAGAGGACATCTTACACCCGCGGTCTCTAACCCCAAACTAAGCAAAGCTTGTGATATGGATGCCAGACACTGATATACTACATGTACATATTTTTAAATACATTCTTATATAGATAGTACCTAAATAACACCCAGACACAGAGCAAACACCAATGTTCATCACATTAATGCTTGCCCTGGGTGGGGATCGAACCCACGCCTCTTTGACCCAGAAGTCAGGTTCACTAACCACTGAGGCACTGAGGCAGTCGAGGCAATATGGCCAAAACCAGTTACGAGTATCTACTTAACTACTACAGTTTATTTAACACGAAGTCCCATTAGAACAGTCCTCCTCCCATCTTGAGCAGTCGGGTAAAATGTATCATAACAGCTGTAACAATTTCCTTGACATAGTCGTAAATAAAAACCTGACACTGAAACTGAACTGACGTCAATTTTCTATTAATATACGTTATTATAAGAAAGTAAAAGTGAAATAGGTCGCAGCCTAAAAATTCAAGGCAATACATCAAAACATTATCGCTAGACCACCCACTCTCCGTGATTAATCACATAGGGTTACACAGAGTGGGACGAAACAGCTCCATCAACTTGAAAGGAGGTTAAGAACAGCGGAGTAATACACTGGATACGACGATTGTAGCCGATATAGTCCAGAAGATTTGGTAATTTGAAATGGTAGTGGGCAGGGAATACTATTAACAGTAGCACGGAACACTGATAACCAATTTATTTTAATAGTTCTCGAATGGAGATCACGTATCGGCAAGCGCAGCATAGGATGCTCACCCACGAGGTGGGCACCCACCAGATGTCCTTATCAATATTGCAGGATTGCGCTGGATGTAATCTGCTTCCGACCGATCATATTAGACATCTATAGGAGAGGCCTATGTATGTCCAGCGGTGGACGTCTTATGGCTGATGGATGGATGGATAAAGATTGTAGTTTGCTTGGGCGTCATAAAAATAGTTCAACGTTGATTCAACTTAATTTCCTTTTTTTAACAAGTATATCCAGACCTCCTTTCGGTTTAGCGTCGTTGTACCATGTAACCCGTACAGGTTAGTATGGGAAAACTGACTCATGTTATCAAAACAAAATTACCTTAATTGAAATTATGTGGGCACAAAACTACTCAGAAGTGGGATCGGATAGCGAACATGTGGGTGATAAACCAAATAAGTGATGTCATGTATTTACGATAAAAGAGAATTTAAACCTAATTGCACTGATTTCAGATAGCTGGATATTTTCAGGTACGACTAAGCGTATGGAGTTATGGATATTGTTCATTCGATGTTATTTGTGTAAAATATCCAGCCCGGGTAGCACGACAAGGGGTGAAAACCATTTTATCCACTCTTAATGTCAGATGTCATTGTCAATCCATACTTTATTTCCTCTTCGAGGGGATATAATGGTGGAAAGACTATTAGTCCCTTTGCCGTGCTTCCCGTGCTGTTTAGATACTAGTACGATTCCAGAAGCCCAATTTTGAAACGTTAGAATCATTTCTAGCGTTCGCGGAGAATCGCATACTTTAATTGCACCTTCCGACTACATCATCAGATCATAGATAGATAGATAGATATATTCATTTATTTTCAGTAAGGATAATTACATACATTTTTTTTTTTTTTAAATAAATAAATCATTTATTACCAAAAGAACAATTACATAATTCATTTATATTACCTAATCCTAAAATCGCATGCATAAAATACAAAATTACACAATAAATTTGACTTTTACAACATTAGGTACCTATACATATTTTCATGCAGAACAGTGATATATAATAAGATAATATCTGTGGGCCCCAAACTAGGCTAAGCCTGTATCTTGGGCGCCCGGGAGATACCAAGAAAAATATGTCCAATGGCGCTGAGGTGTGAGTACCTATGAAATCTTATAAAATCTTGTTTACAAACATATATTTTTTTATAGGCACTAGTTGCCGTAATAAAAGCGGGTAAGCAGAACAATCATATCAGAAAGTAGGTAGTGACTGATGTTTGCGGAACATGCAGGATTCACAATGCAGAACAGAGCCAGTCATCTAAGAATTGCACATTTTCATTGTTACTTGATAGTTATTATTTTAGATTAAGATTTCGGATAAAAATATGGGTAAGATTTCAATAATTGATTTGAATGAATACATATTTTGAATTGAATATTAAATCCATACCTACATTTATTTTGACATTTTACATTTTAAATAAAATCAAACTTAGTGAATGGGTTATTTCCTGTTACTCAAAGTATATTAATCGATAAGCATTATATAGCTTAAAATGAAAATATTATATTAAAAATTAAGTTAAATAATTACAATGATAACATCGATTCAATCAGAATTATAACAATAAACATTCAATTACAGAAAAAAATATTAAATATTATTCAATTATATTATAACATTATTAAAGATCACACAATAAAATAACATAAAGAGTGAAGGGCCAAAGGGGAAAGTATCTTGTGATTAAGAAACGGTTACGAGACAATTGAGCAGCATGTTTATTAATGCATGGTGTCATTTGTGAGCAGTGTATCCATTGGTATACAACAATGTACTATGAGCAACACCTTACGAATTGTCAAAATAACAATTATTATTCACTAGCTTTTACCCGCGGCTTCGCCCGCGTTATATTTTGACTAGCTTTTACCCGCGGCTTCGCCCGCGTTATATTTTGATTTTGGCTAATGTTTATGTCGGCTGCGAAACCTAACCTAAGCGACAAACATCAGAATACCTTAGAAGTATGCTTTTGTTGGTTAAGTTACGGTTGGAGTGTATATAAAACCCCCTTTTGTATTCCCGCCTTGTCGTGGCGGGGGAGGTCTAAGGCAGCTGAAAAGGCGGCGCTCGAAGTCTCCCTCTTCTTTGGGTCTTTCCCCCAAGGCAGCTTAGAAGCCGGCACTCGTTGTTCAGCCGCTTTTAACTAAAGCAGCTGAGAGGATGGCCGGTAGGTTGCCTGCCTTATGAAGAGTGTTGCTTCTGAGGCGGGCTGCAGTGCCGCTCTTGCGACGCTGCAGCCGTGGATTAGGGGCTGCGGTGGGATGGAACTGGTTGTGTGGGTTCCGCCACCTACCCTACCTTCCGCTAGGCCGTCAACCTGTTGGCAGACGCAGTGGGGCTGCAGGGGAAGAGAAGTGTCGGTATCGCGATGGCCGTTCTCACTGCCCTCTGCAGTTGAAAAGGCAGGCGCTGGGCTACTATGACTGACTCGTTGCACTGGGACCAGGGCGTTGGAATGCTGTCCGACGCTCAGTGCTGGTTAGTCCCGAGTGGTGGATGACGATGTCTTTTGTGCTCCGAAACACTCCGTCATTATTGCGGGAGCGCAAGCTCCGTTATGGAGCCCGAGTCTGGGCTAGCGCTGTTGAGTGCCGCGAAGGAGTGCGAAAAATGTAGGAACGTCCTAAACTTGAAATGACAGGTTATTTCTGGCGCTTAGACGGCTGCTACCGCGGCCCGCTCGCTTAGTTTTTATCCTATCCTACGGGGACTCTTAAAGTTTTTGGGATAAAAAGTGGCCTATGTCACTTTTCGTCTTTCAAACTATATTCATGCAATAAGCCAAGGCAATCCGTTGCTGAGAAAAAGTTATTGTCTTATCCTACGGGAACCGCAATTTTCCGTCTTCCAAACTATGCCCACCCCAAAAATCAAGTCAATCCGTTGCTCCATTGCTGAGAAACAGTTATTGTCCTATCCCATGGGAATCACGAATTTTCTCGGGATAAAAAAGTATCCTATTATCACTTTCTGTCTTTTAAACCATAGGTATCCATACCGAAAATCAAGTCAATCTTTTGCTCCGTTGCCGCGTCAAAGAGGAACAAACCAACAAACTTTTCGGATTGATAATATTAAAGTAGGTATGATGATTCTGTACCATAAAGGTAGAATAAAGAAACATGTTAAACCTCTAATGATAGTAGATTTAAAAATATTTTTAATGTCAGACAAAATGACGGCCTGGTATTAAACGTCATAGTAACATGTGGCATGCAGAGGGAAAAAAACATTTTATCTAATTTTAATGTCAGTTGTCATTTTCAATCCATACTTTATTTCCTCTTCAAGGGGATATAATGGTGGAAAAACAATTTGTCCCCTTGCCATGCTACCTGTGATTTATAAAAGTCTGCAGACAATGTCACCTGTCATCCAATTACGTTTCGCTGTGACGTTTCATTAATCCATATTAGCGTCATAGAGGAATTAATCACTTGGCGTCTTTGTGATAGTGGCGACAGTTTTGCTTTCGAGAGTTTTTGTCCTGTCCTACAGGAACCATGCAATTTTTTGCTTAACGTCTAACGCTTAGTATCTAAAAGTCGCCGCGCTTGACTTTCAACTTCAGTCTCAGCAGCTCTCTGAGCTGCGTGACGCTCAGCATCTAAAATTCGACGCGCTTGGTTTTGCTCTTGAGTCTCAGCATCTCTCTGAGCTGCGTGACGCTCAGCATCTAAAATTCGACGCGCTTGGTTTTTTGCTCTTGAGTCTCAGCAGTTCTTTGCGCTGCGTGATGCTCAGCATCTAAAAGTCGCCGCGCTTGGCTTTCAACTTCAGTCTCAGCAGCTCTCTGAGCTGCGTGACGCTAAGCATCTAAAATTCGACGCGCTTGGTTTTGCTCTTGAGTCTCAGCAGCTCTTTGAGATGCGTGGCGCTCGGCATCTAATGTCAAACGCGTTAAAGTGTGCTCTTCAGACTCTTTGCTTCTAGCAATTTTCTTTACGCGAGCTCCGCTAGAACTACGCGCTAGATTCGATTTGCGTTTTGTAGGCATACCGATTAGAATGAAAACTACGTAATTAAACTGAAAAAATACATGTAACCTTCTCTAAAGTTTACAGGAAAAGGTTGAATGACTTTGACATTTGCAACTTGAGCAGCCTTGAATGGGCATTGGGCATAGAGAATGTAATTTGGAAAGTCAAGATGCAAATTACCATTTGTCATGGTAGAATATAAGTTTTTTCTTCTAAGATTCTAGCCAATGCGTTTTCATCCCCCCTTTTCAAACCTTTAAAACTATTTTTTCGAATCAAAAAGTAGCCTATGTCCTTTCTCAGGCTCTAGACTATCTGTGTACCAAATTTCATTCAAATCGGTTCAGTAGTTTTAGCGTGAAAGCGCGACAGACAGACAGACAGACAGACAGAGTTACTTTCGCATTTATAATATTAGTAAGGATAAGGATTATATACTCAACAGAATTATTAGGCATAATTTAACAATAAATTAATTATTTGGTACATTACATAAAATTCAAAATACAATATTAAAAAATTAAGATGTCAGAAATACCTACTGTAATTGAAATGTCTGCAATAGCATCGTCAAAAATAACAGTTTAAAATAAATAAAATCACATGTCAAAAATTGCGTAACAGTACTCTAAAGTTTCTGCAACCGTGGTACCATATCATTGCATTGTCACGCGATATACACATGCGTGCAAAATTTCAGCTCAATCTGAAACCGGTAAGTTGGTCGAATTTAACTTGCAAGATTCCACCCGAACTTGCATACATACTACATACGTACGAGTACATCCATTGCAAGTTTAAAAGCTTGTAAAAAGAAACAACACACAAGCGTGAAAATGTGAACCTCCTTTTTTAAAATCGGTCTAAAAGTAGATTTCAATAAATTAGGCAGGTGTATGTGCGGGTAGGTCACCTGTACCAAAACAATACTCTCATTTGGCAAAGTGCGAAACTGTGTCGCAATCCAGCCTATCCGAATGGAATGAATAAATTATTCGGTAGCTGATAAATTTCAACTGTATGCGGGTCGCATCCTGAATTTGAGGTGACAGTGGGTTGTTTTTTAGGGTTCCGTACCCAAAGGGAAAAACGGGACCCTATTGCTAAGACTTCGATGTCCGTCTGTCCGTCTGTCTGTCTGTCTGTCTGTCTGTCACCGGGCTGTATCTCATGAACCATGATAGCTAGGCAGCTGAAATTTTCACAGATGATGTATTTCGGTTGCCGCTATAACAACAAATACTAAAAACAAAATAAATATTTAAGGGGGGCTCCCATACAACAAACCTGAATTTTTAGACGTTTTTCGCTCTATATTAATAATGGTACCAGGTAGATGCTTGAAATTTTCACAGAATATTTAGTTTTATATTCCCTTCAATAATAAATAATAAAATTAAAATAAAATAAATATTTAAGGGGGGCTCCCATACAGTACGGAACCCTCCGTGCGCGAGTCCGACTTGTACTTGGCCGATTATTTTATTTTGCTTAACTTTCAAGTTTTAAGAAGGGGAGTAATGTTTGGGGTTATATGTTTGTAGCAGGTTTGTTTAAAGTATTAATCATCACATGGGAAGGAAAGTCAATCTGTAGGAATGTGAATCGACAACTGTTTTAAAAATAAATAGTAGCGGTAAAGGACATTGTCCACTTATAAGGGAGCATCTTGTCCACGCGAGGCCGACTTTGGACAATGTTCTTTTTGGATAGAATTTACTTTCCGGGAGAAAACTCTTTTCACCCCTTATATTGTAACGAAACGTTTTATTTTTGGGTTCAGTCGCTTGAGTAAAAAATATTGAACGCTCGTATGTCCTTTACTTCCGAAAAGTTTTTAGTTTCTGTATAATAAGTTAGCACTTTACAGCCTCAGACCAAATAAAAAAGTCAAGGCGGAACGTTGTGAACAGACAAGTGAGGCCGGTTTTTTACACATGTGTGAGTGCGTCGGTGTTGCGTCGTCATGCCAAGGCATAGTTTCTTTGTACGTGTACATGTGTGTGTTGTGTCTGTACACGGCAAAGCATAGTATCTTTGTACGTGTACATGTGTGTGTTGTGTCTGTACACGGCAAGGCATTGTTTCTTTGTACGTGTACATGTGTGTGTTGTGTCTGTACACGGCAAGGCATAGTTTCTTTGTACGAGTACATGTGTGTGTTGTGTCTGTACACGGCAAGGCATAGTTTCTTTGTACGTGTACATGTGTGTGTTGTGTCTGTACACGGCAAGGCATAGTTTCTTTGTACGTGTACATGTGTGTGTTGTGTCTGTACACGGCAAGGCATAGTTTCTTTGAACGTGTACATGTGTGTGTTGTGTCTGTACACGGCAAGGCATTGTTTCTTTGTACGTGTACATGTGTGTGTTGTGTCTGTACACGGCAAGGCATTGTTTCTTTGTACGTGTACATGTGTGTGTTGTGTCTGTACACGGCAAGGCATAGTTTCTTTGTACGTGTACATGTGTGTGTTGTGTCTGTACACGGCAAGGCATAGTTTCTTTGTACGTGTACATGTGTGTGTTGTGTCTGTACACGGCAAGGCATTGTTTCTTTGTACGTGTACATGTGTGTGTTGTGTCTGTACACGGCAAGGCATAGTTTTTCCCGGCCTCGTTTGTTTACAACATTCTGTCTTGATTTTTAGGGTTCCGTACCCAAAGGGAAAAACGGGACCCTATTACTAAGACTTCGATGTCCGTCTGTCCGTCTGTCTGTCTGTCCGTCTGTCACCGGGCTGTATCTCATGAACCGTGATAGCTAGGCAGCTGAAATTTTCACAGATGATGTATTTCTGTTGCCACTATACCAACAAATACTAAAAAAGAGAATATAATAAATATTTAAGAGGGGCTCCCATACAACAAACCTGAATTTTTAGACGTTTTTCGCTCTATATTAATAACGGTAACAGGTAAATGCTTGAAATTTTCACAGAATATTTAGTTGTATATTTCCTTCAATAATAAATGATAAAATTAAAATAATATAAATATTTAAGGGGGGCTCCCATACAGTACGGAACCCTCCGTGCGCGAGTCCGACTCGTACTTGGCCGATTTTTTATACACGTGTGAGTGCGTGTTGCGTCGCCATAGTTAAACTGACGAGCCAAGGCATAGTTTCTTTGTACGTGTACATGTGTGTGTTGTGTCTGTACACGGCAAGGCATAGTTTTTCCCGGCCTCGTTTGTTCACAACATTCTGTCTTGATTTTTTAATTTGGTTTGAGTTTTCAGCCAAGTTTTTGCTTAAAAATATGACTTTTAGAGGTATGTTAACTGTAAAGTTTATTAAAAAACTGAAAGACTACGACGTTTTACTCTCCCTACTGATTGAAGTATTAATTAAAAAAAAACTCAAATCAGTTTAACACTCAGAGGCAGACAACGTTATTGTTTTTGTATAGCCAAGTTCACTGTGAGGCTTGCTCTTGCGAAATTTATATAAGCTTTCGTTATGTTATTGTATGCATCCATTTGGCTTATATTCAGCAGTTGACGTCCTAATGCTGAAACGATGACGATGAAACTTCAATCTTGCGTTACAGTCGGGCGATTTCATACACTTATGTTAGGGAGCGAGCGAGTATTCTACACTAGTACTATTATTTCGAAGATCACATTAACAACCATGTAATGCCGTCGGTTACATCCCACATAAATAAGCTATCACAATGCCCCATCATCATCGTAATGGCTCCAGAAGGGCCCGAGTTCTTTACGAGCCAAAACCGACGACGATTTACGAGGTACGACCCCCGAGTTGACGATTAGTGACGATCGAGTGAGTATCGATCGGTAATATCGATTATCTCGATTATTTATTGGGAAAAATCGTTCGGGCGTAATTGAAAGTGAGGTGGGGAGACGCGGGTAGATTTTATTACTGGTAATCGATAGGGGTGACTAAAGATTACAAAGCTACGTGAGCAGTAACTTTTATGATAGTTATTATCATAAAAAAAATGGTTGCCTGTAAAGTCGGTATACGGGCGAAAGTTTTACGTGACAACGACTTTGAGACGAATGAGACGAATGAGAGCGAGTGAGAGGCACTTACGTGCTCTCATTGTGAGCGCATGAAGTGTGAGCGGGGAGTGTAACGCAGTTTCTTGAAGTGTCACCCGGCAAACCAATTTATAAGACGTTGTCACGTCAAAAACGACTAAGAAAAATGAATCATAATTGCTATAATCATCGTTAATAAATTATGCTGTACTAAACTAAACTCAACTCATAATAATATATTCATTTTCAAAGGATTTAGTTTTATTGAAATCGGTCAAAAAAATTTAGCTAACACTGCTATTTATATTAATCGTATTTTATCATCTATTTGCTCTTCATTTTATAGAATAATATAATTAATCTCTTGAATACGACTACATGCTATGTTATTTTTTAAAACTTTGCAGAACACTAAGTAACCTCTACTCCAATAGAGTACCTAATCACCGAATGAATTAATAAAACACATATTTATCTAAACAGTAAAGCAACAATAAATTAAAAAGTAACAGTAAAGTAACAATAAAAATAGATAAAAAAACAAAAAAATGCAAGTAGAGTTTCTCTGCGCGGAAGAAGTGAAACTTCGACACAACAGTGCTCCCATATCCCTTCCATGGTAGCGTTAAACGTTTAACGCAACCTAGCTGGCAGTCGCATTAGATGTTTCTCTTCAATAAGTATTTATTTCAGACAAAACAATCCATAGTTAGTAAAAAAATAAAGACAATAATATATTTATACCGAAACGTGAATATACCAACCAATGTCTCCCAGCCTACATCGATGGTTGCATGTTGCATGCGCTTTTTGCAGCCGCATTTCTCACGAGTTCTCGTCATGTCATCGATCTGCGATTATTGTCTACTCGGATTAGTTAATCGATAATTACGGATTGTTCCCGGTTTATTGTTATTATAACAATGTTATGTTCATGTTTTATGTGGGTAACTAACTGATCCGGCGAACTTCGTTTCACGCAATATCTTTATAAATTATAGCCTATGTGTTATTCTGATGAATAAACATTACTATTGCAAAGTTTCATCTCAATCCGTTCAATGGTTTTTGCGTGAAAGAGGAACATACATTCGTACATACAAACTTTCGCGTTTAATGTATTAGTAGGATAAATAAAAGAAATAAATAAAATAAATATTAGGGGCCATCTTACACACGGTCTTTGACCCCAAACTAAACAAAGCTTGTGATATGGCTGCCAGAGACTGATATACTACATATATATATTTTAAATACATACTTATATAGATAGTACCTAAATAACACCCAGACACAGAGCAAACACCTATGTTCATCACACAAATGTTTGCCCTGGGTGGGGATCGAACCCACGCCTCTTTGACTCAGAAGTCAGGGTCACTAACCACTGAGCCACCGAGGCAGTCAAAATATGTTTATGTTTATACCACTTTATCACAGACATCAAATATCGATATCTTAACATCAAATCAATCTCAACTAGGTACATCAATTGCTTTCCATAGTTGAGGAGGGTTATTCCCTCCGCAATTTCCTCCTAACCAGAGTGACGTTCCCTCCGTGCGTCTCCGTAACTAGGGATGCAGGGGTGCAATCTAATATCTCCATTATAGTGTAGATTCACCCCAATATAGATTTGATGGATTACTCTGAAAATCTGTAAATATTGGTAAAAGTAATAGATTTTTTGCGAATACCACTTAGAGTGAAATGTGTAGGTACTTACAACATTTACTCAAGTGAACATATAAATAATCCTTAAAACTATCATAGCTACATTTTTAACCCCCGACGCAAAAGAGGGGTGTTATAAGTTTGACGTGTCTGTTTGTCTGTGTGTCTGTCTGTCTGTCTGTCTGTGGCATCATAGCGCCCGAACCACTGAACCGATATCAGTTTAGTTTTTTTTGGATGAAAGGAGACTTAATCGAGAGTGTTCTTAGCTATGTTTTATAAAAATCGATTGAGCCGTTTAAGAGTTATGGTGGGTTAAAGTGGGGATGGAAGAACCAAAATTCTATAAATGTGCCCAAAATGGTTGTCAAATGAAAGATAAGATTTCGTACTTTTTTTAAGTAGGTTTTTGTGTCGGGGGTTTTTTAAATTGTTTATTTAAGTTTTTTTAGTACATAGGTATACAATGCCGTAGTGAATTGCAGCAGCAGACTGAGTACAGTGTAGTCACGATTCTGCTGGTTGCTGTACATTTCTATGATATACAGGGTTATTTGCTTGCCCTGTACTAAGCCGAAAGGAGGTGATTTAGACCATCATTACAAACAACTTTTACTATGGGGATAACAAAAAATTCGAGAAACAGAAATCTGCTGTTTCATACATTTTGTCAATTCCGAGTTGCAATTTGGTATGAAACAGCTGATTTTTTTTTCTCAAATTTCAGGTTGGCCTCATAGTAAAAGTTGTTCGTAATAATGGTCTGAATCACCCCCGGCTTTCGGCTTTGTACAGGGTAAGCAAATAAGCCTGTATAAATATTTTCAAGCTATTACCGCATCGCCGGCACTGTAATATGATGCTGCTGCAGGCAGTCGGCTAATGAATCGTATCACTACACTCAATAAATTTTTATTCGAAATATATTACTATGGAAATTTACGTGGTTTTCACACATTTTAAACGATATAAAACGGGACTCACTCACGTGTTCGTATAGTCATAACACGACTATAGTTTCGGTCGCGTTCGGCGACCTTTGCATTGCGAGACGGCTCCGCGTGCTAGCACTCGCCAACTTGAGAAAGGTCGAACGCGACCGAAACTATAGTCGTGTTATGACTATACGAACACGTGAGTGAGTCCCGTTTTATATCGTTCGAAATATATTTTCAATAGGCTAAAATTCCGAATTTGCGTTCTAAGTCACAAATTCTAAACAAATATTTAACACTGCAATTGATATTTTACATCCTGAAATATAAGTATCAATAACATGTTAGCTGCAATTACTAGACTTTCTCAGGGTTTCCAAAACTTGGGGGAATTCCGAGAGAGCTCTAACATGGAGGCAAAAGTTTGGGAAACTCAATGCACTTGTGACTAAATTCGTAGTAAGTAGATTGTTATGAAATATATTGTTGATTATGAACAAATTTTTTTGACGTGACAACGTCTTTTAAATTGGTTTGCCGGGTGACACTTCAAGAAACTGCATTACGCTCCGCTCACGTTATTCGCTCACAATGAGAGCGAGTGAGAGGCACGTAAGTGCCTCTCACTCGCTCTCATTCGTCTCATTCGTCTCAAAGTCGTTATCACGTAAAACTTTCGCCCGTATACCGACTTTACAGGCAACCAATTTTTTTAATAAAGGTACGTGTCTTTATTAACTACAACAATAATACAAAATTACATGAGAAATGTGAGAGTTGAAAATGGATGGAGAGCTGCTTACTTTTGTCCATAATAAATAAAACTTAAATTAAAAATTTAAAAAACCCCCGACACAAAAACTTACATAAAAAAAAGTACTTTGACAACCAATTTGGGCACTTTTGTAGAATTTTGGTTCTTCCATCCCCACTTTAACCCACCATAACTCTTAAACGGCTCAATCGATTTTTATAAAACATAGAGAGCTAAGAACACTCTCGACTAAGTCTCCTTTCATCCAAAAAAAACTAAACTGAAATCGGTTCAGTGGTTCGGGCGCTATGATGCCACAGACAGACAGACAGACACACAGACAAACAAACACGTCAAACTTATAACACCCCTTGTTTGCGTCGGGGGTTAAAAATAGTTGGCATGTATTGAATTTCAAGTGGGCATTTTTACTTTCCACCGTGGTCCGAAACGACCAATAACTTCTTCGACATTTAACACCACGGTGCGAAAAGCCCGATTTAAAACGAAGACGAGGGCGATTCACACCGCGGTCCGAACCGCTCGTGGTGCGAACCGACCAATCTAAATCCAAAAAATCGATCAATGTGAATATATTTCATTGCATGCATCAAATATGCCCATGACCACGCCATAAAATAGGAGTACTTATGTCAAATGCTATATTTATAAACCGTTTTGGCGTCCATCGCCCTTGGCCGAGGCGGGTGGCGTGACAATTTTCTTGCTTCACTGGTCGAGGAACTACGGAGTTATACGTACGAAATATGAAAGCTTGGTGTCATAAGTAAGTAAGTCATAAGCTGATGCGTGTAAAATAATTGGCCAAGTGCGAGTTGGACTCGCGCACGAAGGATTCCGTACCCTATGGAAACCCCCTTAGGGGGCTAAGGGGTTTCTATAGGGTACGGAACCCGCAAGCGTCCACCTGTTGCCGTTATTAATATGGAGTAAAAAACGTTTGTTGTATGGGATCCCCCCTTAAATATTTATTTTATTCTGTTTTTAGTCTTTGTTGTTATAGCGGCAACAGTCATCTACGAAAATTTCAACTGCCTAGCTATCACGGTTCATGAGATACAGCCTGGTGACAGACAGACAGACGGACAGACGGACGGACAGCGGAGTCTTAGTGATAGGGTCCCGTTTTTACCCTTTGGGTACGGAACCCTAAAAAGAAAAAGATATACAAAACACAGACAAAAGCTCGTAACTGATTGAACGTTGCGCGTCGCAATTTTTTACCGACTTCCAAAAAGGAGGGACTAAGTTCGTCTGTATGTTTTTTTTTGTGTATATTCATCGATATTTTCACCAATTATGAACCGATTTAAAAAATATTTTTTATTCGAAAAAATATACTCCCGAGGTGGTTCCATTTAAATTTTATCGAAATCGGCTGAGCTGTTTTTGATAAATCAACAATTATGTATGTACATGGATGTCACATCGATTCGTGCAAACTATTCGAAATCTGTACACGATGGAAATCGGTGTTGCGAGTTTTTGCGAAAATAATTATCTAAGCAAATTGTACACAGCCTAACTGGATCAACGCTAGGCCACACTGAATAAGCGTGGCGGACACAGCCACATCGCCGTTTGTAGGTAGGCCTATATTCAGCAATGGACTATTACAAAGGGCAGCAAGATTAAAGCTCTGGCATTGATTTTTCTTAGCGACAAGGCCACCTTTTGTGGTTCCTGTGTTTGATTCTTCTGTTGGCTATGTTTTTCAATACAATCAGCCCAAGAAGGGAATAATGAATGAGTCAGTAGTGGATTGGCACAAACTGATGAAGATATAAAGCCCTATAAATGAAATGGTACTATTTTGTATTTTTTTAGAAAGCTCTTTTATTTTTCTTTTAACAATTTATAAAATGATACATTTTGTGGAGGAAAATTTCAAGTCGCTATATTTTGTGATTTAAAAAGTGTAACCACCAGATGTTACATCACTGTTTCATTTACCAAACCTACCCTATCTTTTGAGCCCTCAATTTGTTTTTAATTGATTCCGAAATTGTTTTGTATTAACCATAAGCCGTCCTAATATTTACGTAAAATCAATCATAATTTAGGACAGCTTTTGGCCCTCTTCTAATAAAATTTTATTTATGTCATTTTTTCAGTGACTATACATTTAATTGATTTACGTTAATTCTTAATCGTATTTCAAATATTGTTAAGTGTCCTGAAATCTCTGTTTATTTTAACCGTTTAGCCATGTCAGATGCCTTCTGGCGCTAGGTCAAAGAAAATATGCTATCTATCCGGTTTACACGAAATTACACACTTTCTGAGTATTAAGGTATGTGTTGACTGAACTCAACGGATTATTATTATAATTGGCAGATAAATAGCGTTACCGGAGTAAGTAAGTTCGTGTAGGCCGGGTGGCTAGCCCTGGTGTCAGAGTTTTTAGGCCGCTTGAATGCCTCTGTGCAACCGGACTGCAACCCGTTGTTTATTTTCGCGATTTCGGGGTTGGTCTCATAGGAATGAACAATTGTTCATAATGATGAGATTTCTACTTCAAAGCAGCACAGGATCTAGACGATGGAGATATTCTAGAATAACAAAGAGCCACGCTACCAAGCAGGCTTCGTCTAGGTTTGTTGAAGACTGCTATATAAGTACCTGTACGCCAAAAGTAATAACCGAACTAACAAACTTCCGGACACAAAAAGATTTCAAATTCAATTCATTATTGAATTATGATTTTTCCGCAGGCCAGTGAAAGTCTAGCTCGAGAGCCTTCCGCCTTCACAGTCGGAAAGGAAAGTTGCGCAATTATCCAGCATTTCTCTATAACTGCAGTTATTGTGAGGCTGATGAGGCCGATGAGGCCGCCTGGGTATTGGTGAAAATGGATTGACTTCGTGGGAATAAGAAGCTAAGAGTCTAGAATACTAAAGAGCACGTCGGACTACTTATTTAAAATGATCTGAACTTTGGCTACACTCTATTTCATCTGGTACCTAATTTTAGCAAAAGAGATAATGATTATCAAGCTTAAGCCATCGCCTTATACAGTGTTTGATTATTTGTTTTGAAAAATGATTTTCTTATTATTTTCTTCAATAACGACCTCCACTTAAAGGAGATTCATATTTTTGGATCTTATTACCTTATGATATTGCTTATAAAATATGACGGCGTAATAGCGGTCTTGAGCAAAAATCAAATTAGGAAATATGTAATTTCATTCAAATTAAGCATTCAATGAGGTTGTTTTACTCTGCGCATTTATTTACTATATTTTAATGGATTATTTGAGCTACTGTACACAGTCTGGTCCCATTTGGCAAGATTTTCTTTTGTATATTTTTTTAAGTTTACATACGTACTTTATCTGCATAGTAGCAGGAATCGGACCCTAGACACCCATTGTTTGACGTTGCTTTTCCAAATAGACGACTCAAGAGCCGTAACAGTTTTCTTGATAAAACTGATGCATTGAACGATAATCCTATTGAAGCCCGTTCAAAGCTGTGGGAATCCTTGCTAATACTACCTCCTGACTTCCCAAAGCCAGCAGAATCGCTCCCAGCAGATAGCGACCTCCCGCGACCCAGGAGGAAGTCAATAAACAGACTCCGGACCCAAGTGGGTCGCTGCAGGGTAAACTTAGCCAAGTGGGGATTTTCGGATGCTAACAGGGTACAATGTGATTGCGGTGGCTCTGAGCAGAGTATGGATCACCTACTTATGTGCCCACAGTGTCCGAGCCCCTGAACGATGGAAGACCTGTACAAGGCTACACCCTGCGGGGTCGCAGTGGCCAAATACTGGGAGAAAATTATATAAATAATCATTTTTGAACCATTGACTCGACGAAGAAGAAGATCTGCATAGTTATCCATACGATCCACATTTTCATCCTAAAGCGTAGTGCACACTTACATCATCGTTTGCGCTTCGCATGGCGATTACATTGCGATTGCTGACCGCACGTGGTCTGCATCTTGATGTGTTATGACTCGAATACAAATAACTGCAAGGAATACTGTAAATTAAGAAATAAAATAAACTCAGTTCTATTACGCCGACAATTTCAGAAAACTAACCGCCTCACCACAAAAGATTTAAATACGAATTCACTGTTTAACCGTGCAATTTGTAATGTTAAAGCTAAAGCGTGCGTAAAACTTTTGTGGTAAGGCGGTTGTTGTTTGTGGCCATATGATGGAAATCGTATTTCTGGCAGACCTATTATTGCAATAGCGGGACGACATCCAGAGTTTTTTTTCGAGAACATTGGAATGATTTTGCCACTTAATAGAACTTATTGGCGTATAAAGAAGGAATCCTTATGCCCTGCTTTGGATTTAAAACAAGCTTCTAATGGCGACGATATTTTATACGTAATAAAAACCACTGTTTAAGTTTAATACACACTAAAAGAGTTTTTTTTAAAATTTTTTATTAAAACATGCAATACTGGTGGTATAAAATTGTCATAATCATAATTTTATTACTTTTTCGATATATGTATTTTCTGTAAATATTTTTAAAAGCTCATCGATGCATTTGAGCGATTTTCGTCATTCGGCTCACTGGCGAGTAACTCGAATGAACAAATCGATACTCGATAGTAATGCGATCTGCATCGCCTCAGGCGATGTGCATCTCGCGTCGATTCACCGAGTTATTGAACTTTGATGACGTTAAACTGTGTGAAACTAGATTTACAACACGAATGATATACTCGTAGGTAGAGGTCGTGTAATTTAAACCTTTACGTCCCTTTTACATATTTTTGTTTTTAACTTACAGGAAAAATCGAAGCGAAGGTCTTTGTTTCTAATCGTCGATTTTACTTTCGTCTGTCCGTGTGTTGATTTATGTCTATAGGTCGCATTTTTCAACGAATCTAGACGAAACTTGCTACACAGGTTTTATAATTAAGTAATAGTTTTTTTGCGAAATCAAGCCGTGGTGGTCTAGTGCATGTAACAATGGCCTGTCATTCTTGAGGACGTGGGTTCAATCCCGGTCCCGTACCAATGAGTTTCTTTGAAACTTACGTACGGAATTTCACACCACTGGCTTTTCGGTGAAGGAAAACATTGTGAGGCAACATGCATAGGTACGTCCGTAGAAGAAATTCGATGGCGTGTGTGAATCCACCAACCTGTACTAGGCCAGCGTGGTGGCTATGGCCCAATCACCTTTCTTGGGTAGGCCTACGTCCTGCAGTGGACTATTAAAAAGGCTGGTACAGTACAGTACATTTTTTTGTCGTCAGCGATTTTTGATTATTATACATTTCTACTAAATCTTCATACTCGCCAATATTGTTGGGATGTAGATACCAGGACTAAACAATCTTGGCAAATATTATCGAAATCGGCCGATAAAGAGTGCGGCAGCAAATATTCTCCACTTTTGAGACAAATAATGGGGGTATTTGAATGAATGTATCTACCTACATCCCAGCAATATTGCCGAGTATGAAGATTTAGTAGAAATGTATTGCGAGGTCTACTGTTCGGAGAACTACTGGTTATTTAACATTTTCAAATATTCATGACGTATTAAATGCTTAAATCTAATTAAAGTTAGGTTTAAGCTTATTACTGCAACATTATGTTTACCTTGAAACACAGATCAAAGTGAAATTAACTACTAACTAGTTAACGAATTTAATAACTATAACTAGTCTGCGAATTTCATGTGCCTAAGCTTAGTTAAATCTGCTGGATAACTTTGGGAGAGAGAGTAAATAGATATATCTAGGAAATTGTATAACCATTGTTGCATTAAAAAGCATGAAGAGATGAGCTTGACATATCAATAAATAAATAATTGCTTACTTACACTTGCTTAAAGACAAATTATTCTTCGAAAAAAGTTAACATAACAACTGACTTCAAATAAAATCGATCCCCAGCATACCAGTACCATCGAACTGCTAACTGCTAGTGCCTTTTTAGAGTTTGTGCAAAAAGAGAACCGTCGTCGTAGTCGTAGGCACGGTAATGATTTGTAGGTAAGGTGGCCCGTGTGCGATTTTAATAATTTTGTTACGTTGACAACACTGCTGTCATTGCTGGTACGAGTACAGCTAAAAGTGTTTAATACTTGGTAGACACCAATTCGGTTTTCATCAGTAGATTCGCGTCTGCCAAGTAGTCGGTACCTTGGCTGCTGATTAAAATGTGATTTTTAGTTCACCGTAACGCCACGACGGTTTACTTTTTGCACAAACTCTACTTGATAATTTTCTCATCATTTACAATTTCTAAAATTGTTACGAAAACCTACGGACAGAAAAATCTTCGTTTGTGACTAGATTATGAGACAAGTTTTTTTCTTAAGTTGCTAATAAGATAACAACTTCGAAACTAACAATTAATCTATAGTTAATCAGTTTGCACACGTTCGAGTAGGTAAAAGGCCTTATAGTTAGTAGGACTCCAAACAGAAAACATTTTTCAAGGGTGTTATAAAGCTGTAGGCACACCCCCGCACTTAGGCCGCGACAGAGCGGCACCGCACGCGATGTGGACGTGATTTACCACGCGTGTGCTACACCCCTTATACGGAGTGTGTAATTTGATACGACGGATATTTCTAGCTGGGACAAAATATTATAGTATACAGGGTTATTCCTAATCAATTAGCATCCTTTTAGGAGCTTATTCTGTAAGTACATCAAAACTAACAAATTTCGTTCTGCGACTTTTGTCAAAACTAAAAAAAAAATCAGCTGTTCCATACATTTTGTCGCAGGTGAACGATATTTTTCTATGGAACAACAATGATTTTTTTTGAGTTTTGAAAAAAAATCAGATCAAAAGTTGTTAGTTTTGATGTATAGAATAAGCCCCTAAAAGGATGCTAATTGATAACGAATAACCCTGAATATCAATGGCTTTTCTCAGCGATTTCAGCCCGCGTATGTTAGCCTATAAAAGATCACAGGAGAATCAGAGAATCCTTAAACCTTTAAACCATAGAATAATAACCTATCCTTTAAACTAAATTAATTCCTAAAATCAAACCTTTCCGTCGCTACGCTGCTGTGTGAAGGAGTAACTAATAATACGTAGTAGATATTATTACATCTTATTTGCCAATAAACAAACAAACAAACTTAAGGATTTATAATAGTAGTAAGAATTATGAGTACTTACTAGGTATCGGACCATCCCTAAAGTCGCGTGAAAATCAGCTATTCCATACAAATACATATATGGAGCAATGATTTTTGTTTGCAGTTTCAGAAGAATTGTGATTACTTATATTACATAAAGCAACGGAGCAATGGATCCACTTGATTTTTTGTTCCATACGCTACTATTGTCCCTTAAAAAATTAATGGTTCCTTGTGGCTTGGTAATGGTATCTGTACCGTGCTTGTAGAAAGCCGAGGTTTAAAGCTAGTTCTAGAATATGTACGTCTCGAAATACACCCTGTAGTGGCAAATGCTATGACATTGGCCGGCGGATGTCGATTGCGTGCTGAGGGTACACAGAAGTTATTTTTTTAAAATTTTATTCATGAATAATCACAGTTTTAGATCATGATAAGGTCAGAAATGCGTGAGGTCAATGTTAAGCTATTTTATTTGGCTAATAAAATAATATGAAAGCATTTTTTGAAATTATTAATTTTATTGAGGGTGGCTATTTGGCTAACCCTGGTGTCAAGGTATTTAAACCACTTGAAAATATATAGGGCCCTACAATTAAATGTAAGTATCATCCGAGCCATGACAACAGCAACGGCGCGGTTCCACCGTAGTTGCCGAGTGTGGCCCACTGTTGAGAACAAAATATATTTTCACGGTGGAAACGGACACATTAACTATAAATCAAGTAGAACTTTTAGCCTAGTTTGACTGGGTGTCTGTCAGCGATCAACATAGTTAAAAGCAACGTTCGGCACTGTCAATTTTCAGATAGGTGACCGCGGGTGGCATTTACAACTGAGCGCTACCGTGTTTCGGATGACACGTTAAATTGTAGGCCCTGATTTTTATTAACCGCTTAGCCATGTCAGAGGACTTCAGGCGGCTTAAAAACTCTGACACCAGGGTAAGCCACCCGGCCTATACGAACTTACTAAGTTCGCCTACCGTTGAAATTTCCACCGACATGTTGTCATCAAATGTGACGAACATGGCATCAGTGTACTCGTAACTTTCACATTATTGTTGTTTAAAAAAATGGGCTCCGGTGATTTCAATAAAATTTACATGAGACCACCTTTGAAGTATGATCTACAAAACATAAGAAGAATAATAAAAATCGGACCACTTTGGGAAAAGTTATGCGTAAAGTTATGTAAACCTCCCCCGTTTCGTCGGGTATAAAGATAAATCCACACCACATAAAGATGGATGGAAGTTAATAAAATAAATATAAAATCCATAAAATTTATGGACAATGTTGGAAATGTAATTTCAAAAAATCGGCGAATTACGAGTCAGATTCGTGCATGAAGATTTCCGTACCCTATGCGCTGGGAGCCCAAGGATTACCTTTCTTAGTTAGGTTGAATTTGGACGTCGATATTTCAAAATACTTATTACTTTTATTCTCACAGCAACTAAAACCAAGAGTGTCGTCAACAATACGTTGTTTGACTTAATTATTTTCGTTTAGCAACCGGATTTATAATATAAAGTGACGACTTAAGCCATCGTGGCTAAAAAAACAACAATGGCTTCCACGCCGTGCGTATTAGTAACGCTTATTTTTTCTTCAGGTGTGAAGATTAACTGTGACTATATTATTTTTTAATCGGTCTCCTGCTGTTTGTTACGGATTTTGACGTGTTAACTGTCACATTGACAATATCCCCTAAATGTTAACAATTGTTTATTATTTAAATAGTATTTATTATTTTTAAACAAATAATGGTTCTTTAAAATTATTAAATAATCCTCTTGCTCTTGCGGTTATTGTAATAATACTGCTTACGTAATACTTGAACGGCCCCCTAGTCCTAGTAGGATTTTTAGAAAATCACGAAGAAAAATCAGCTATTATATGTATACAAAAAGTTCGTCAACGCGCGGCAAAATGTATGGAGAAGCGATATCTAATTATTGATTGATTAACCTGACATAATGTGTAAATAGTATTTATGAAATAAATGATAAATAATGAATAATCATGATCAATGAAACATCAAGTTAGTTCATGCTACAAATCACAAGTATTTAAAAACAACTTTTTAATGTAAACTACTATTGTTCGTAAATCTAATAAAGTAATGTGTAAACGCCGTTGCAATGACTATAACTTATTCAGAAACATCTCAAATCTTTTTACTAAAGCATTGGTCGCCCTTTCTATAAGTGGACTATTAAAAGGCCCATACAGGCCTGAATAAAAAAATCTAATAAATCATAATGTAAAAATTAAATAAATGTTGTGTAAAATTCATCATTTTGGCGTCATTTATGTTCTAATACAGTTTAGTCAAGTCATTTCGCGAACGATTTTTCTTCGTTCGACGCAAATGGAGCAAGCAGGCGACGCGACGTGACACACTGCTCTGCAACTTGTGTAAAGTAAGATTAATGTTTGGATGAATGCACAAGCTCGCTGATGGCATGAGCAATGGGTATTATTATTATTAACTCAGTACCATTGAAATTGGAAATGGTGAGTGTATAACATAACATGTGTGCACGTTTTTGTCACAATTTTCTGCAAAAATATCTATTGCCGGATTTTTCTCACAGGAACGTCAAATTCTTATCAAATATCAATACAAAAATTTGACAGTGAGAATCTCATAGGGTTAGATTTTCCATAGATTTTTGCGGTTGAGAATTGCCTCAACTGACATATCAATCTGTTACTTATATAGATATCTGTGGACTGTGATGTTAACTACAAGTTGCACCAAACGCAATCCTCACTGAACACAGAGCTGTTACAATTAGATAGATAGCGCTGTTTTCGCTTGAGGCAATTCTCAACCACAAAATGTATGGAAAATCACTTTCACTAGTTGTCAAAAATTGCACCACCAAAATTGCAACTCGGAATCTACAAAATGTACGAAACAGCTGATTTCTTTGTCGAATTCCGGGCTGACCCCATAGTATAAGTTGTTAATAATGATGGTCTGAATCACCTCCTTTCGGCTTAGTACACCAGTTCTGGATAACCCTGTATACATACTTAGCAACCGATCGCACTATTGTTAATAGTATATTTCACGGGCCCGCGTGCCCTTGACATAGAGTCGGTAGAGTCATCTCATTTGCATCTCTTTGTATGATATTTGTATAAATATATCTCCTCTGTATATTTAATAAATAAAGACAAACACGTTTCAATCCGGAATCACATATTTGGAATACTTTCGATTTCAAAAACATCTTTATAGGCAATTTATTAAAGTGAAGAATGTAGTGGTAAAATGGTAATTTATACAACTTTTGATTTTATTATCACAAATTTTCCATTTTGCATATATATTTTTGTTGAGAAAATTCAACTTGAAGGTGTAGGTAATAGGTAAACCTACCAATCCACAGTTACTTAGACCAGCTTGGTGGATATGGCCTAGTACTATAATAGCTCTAATTGTAGGTCCCGGTTGATTTAACCGTTTAGCCAGGTCAGAAGCCTTCAAGCGGCCTAAAAACTCTAGGACTAGCCACCCAGCCTATACGAACTTACTTATAATAATAGCTTTCCGTTGGTAGACCTAGGCTCACTTACGCCTATGCCCCATGCTACATAAACGTTCCTAGACACTTATGTGTGTGAACCAGCCTTTTTAATAGTCCACTGCAGGACGTATCTATTAAAATACCCACGAAGGGTGATTGGACCATGTCCACTACGTTGGCCCAGTGCGGGTTGGTGGATTCACACACGCCATCGAATTTCTTGTACGGACGTATGCAGGTTGCCTCACGATGTTTTCCTTCACCGAAAAGCCAGTGGCGTGGAACCAGTGGTGAGATACATATATGACACATGTTAGATAGATAGATAAACTCTTTATACTACACCTGCTCGGAAAGTACCTTGATACTTTATCAAATTTACGGTAGAAAGTACGTCATTGCATATCGAACAAATATGCGGGGAGAAAACGCATCTGAGCGGGAGAGAAAAGTGTATGAAAATCCATTTCTTACGTGGTTTTTCTTTTTTAATTTTGGGTAAGACTATGCGCTGGTAACCTAAATATCAAAAGCCAAAAAGTTTTTACAGTAAGTTTCTATCTCCAAGTTCGCAAAATGACACTGGCCACTAGCTGTGTGTTGGATGGTGTCAAACAATTTAAAAAAAGAACATGTGAAAATTGCAGACGCCATTGGCGCCATTTTCAAGTGTTACATTAAGCTTCACTAACTGCAACAATTTCAATATAAATTTCAATTAGTAAAGATTTAGTTTTTTATTTTCCTCGTAGGTGTAGTTTAAAGCACTATGTATCACTCGAGAGAAAGTGCGATTCCCGATCTCGGGTGTTTTAAAGTTTCAAACGACACCCTCGACGGTAATCGGTCACTTTCTCCTCTCGGTGAACAATGTACTATTATTGCACACCAAGAAATAAACAAAAAGAAGAAACAAAAAGAAAAAACAAAGATACATAAACAGTGTAACAATGGGCGGCCTTATCGCTGATAGCGATTTCTGCCAGGCCGGGCCACATGTTATTAATGCTATGGCCTATACTATGTTGGTAGGGCGTATTAAAGGGCGTGGTATAAGTCAAATCAAAAAACTTGGCGGCTGTGATATTAGCTTCAAATGTGCAGATAACCCAATCCACGGTGAGCTTCAGTCAGGATTGGCTTATCCGCAGCTTGAAGCTAACACCACCACCGCCAAGTTGTTTGATTATGTTTTATGACAGACAAACATTTCTAATATCTCAAAAAAGGACTTACTCGAAGGGTAAGCTTATAAATAAATGAGGAAGGAGGAAATTGAGCTAATAAGCATTGCACATAATTATTTTCTGCGTTAGTACGAGTACATTTGCAAACATTACATTGACGTATGACGTTAGCCGTGAGAAACATTGTATAATAGGATGTTGTTTAATAGGTAATGAATATCCTTCCGTATTTATTTTAACACAACTGAAATTATGTAAGGCAGGAAACTATTAATTACTTATTACAAACAAATGTTAACAACAAAAGACATCTGATAATGTTTGACGACCCTTCTGGCACAGTTGGCATTATTACCATTGCTTTCACTAAAAGTAAGTTCGTATGGGCCTGGCTAGCCCTGGTGTCAGAGTTTTTAGGCCGCCTGAAGGCCTCTGACATGGCTAAACGGTTAAAACAACCGGGATCTACAATTTAACGTGTCATCCGAGCCACGGTAGCGCTCAGTTGGAAAACGCCACCCGCGGTCACCCATCCAAATACTGACCGCGCGGAACGTTGCTCAATTTCAGTAATCGCTGACAAACACCTAATCAAACTACGCTACGACTTGCTTTCACTGTAGGGGCCACAATTCGATTCCCGGCGCGCCATATAATATTTGGATGAATTTAAGTATACATATTATGTATATTTAATTGCAGTTTGGGTACTTGGTGTTTTGACGTGACAACGTCTTATAAATTGGTTTGCCGGGTGACACTTCAAGAAACTGCGTTACGCTCCGCTCACGTTATGCGCTCACAATGAGAGCGAGTGAGAGGCACGCGTCCCTTCCACTCGGGCATGGTTAGCCCGCCTAAGAGCGAGAGAGACAGACATAAAGTCGTTGTCACGTAAAACTTTCGCCCGTATACCGACTTTACAGGCAACCAATTTTTTATCCGTATTCCATGGGCCTTCCTCATAGAGAATACTAGTATGAACTGTTTTCAAACAATTATTTATGTTAAGTGTATCAATTCATCAACTTTCTGATTTTTTAATGATTTTTCAAACAAGCATCAAATATAGCCAATAATGGTAAACGAAACTAACAATATCCATCCATCCCCAACAAGGACTAATGAATCCATAAAGAGCACATGCAGGAAACCGCTAAATAAAAATTTTAAGACAAACCTATGATTGACAGAAAATGACAAACTATAATAAAAATAAAACCGCACACTCGTTCTTACATTACACACAATAGGTATCCGAATAGCTTAACCACGCTACGGTAGCAAAATTTGGCAAAATAAAAGAAACAAGTAAGAAACCCCAAATTGAATTTCCGATCCCCGTCGATTCAAAAGCACCCGATCGCTGAGACCCCTGTATTTTTTATCAGCAGAAATTGAAGGGCCAGGAGATGAAGTTGCAATTTTGGGAAATAACCATTGGACAGATTGTAGAGGGACACACCCAAACGGTAAGAAGGGCGGATCATGAATCAGATGGAGAGAAACAAGCCATTCGGAAATATTTTGATGGTTTGGAGATATTTTAAATGGTCACTAAGTTTGCTGTGGACTTGTGGGTAAAGAATATTTTTATGGCATGTCGGATAAAAAAATAAAAATAGTAGATACTTAATCTTAGTTCTTCCTCGTTTTGGTTCACTGTGATTTGTTTACGCATAATGAAGAGATCAATAAGTGTCTACAAAATTTATTTTTTTAGTAATTTCTTTATCGAATTGGACCCAGTGAGGATATCTAATATCAAACAAACAAACAACAACACTTTATTAGACAACCACATTACATAAAAAACAGATAATAAGGACAAAAACAAAACAATAGGTCTCTAATATCATGATAGATCATTGCAATGGTTACGACAGATGGGTCTTCATTTTTGTACCATCTACCTAGAATTTTCGTTTGCCATTTAAATCAAGAAACGAAATTGCCATTTAGCGTGGCAATGCTGCCAACATGCTGGGCACGCTGCCAGTGGGGTTGAGCATTTGGATTATCTTTAGACCTTCAAGGGTCTGTTGATAATCCAATTGCTTTTTATGTATTAGTATATGTAGTTTTAGCCTATCTAAGTAGTGTTGTATTTTGTTGTAGTTAATAAAGGCACTTGCCATATTAATTTAGAATTAAAGTATAGTCAGCTCTGTTAAGAGGATGGTCTAAATTGTAAAAAAGCACACACCTGCCCGGGTAGCACAGCAAGGGGGAAAAACCATTTTATCCACTTTTAATGTCAGCCGTCATTGTCAATCCATACTTTATTTCCTCTTCGAGGGGATAAAATAGTGGAAAGACTATTTGTCCCTTTGCCATGCTTCCCGTGCTGAATCATTCACCTTCTCATTTGGGGACGGGCTACATTGCAAGTAAATTGTAAAATTTTCTCTTTTTTGTAATTAGCTGAACATATGTAACTGGCCGTAACACTATAAATACTTAATTCCATCGATTTCTCAATTCCTCCATACCCAATAATCTAACAGAAAAAAGCTTACCTAACTAGAAACTCCAACTCAAAAACAATATCCTCATAAATCAAATTAACACGCACCTTTCTTGCGCGCACGCACATCCACAATAGCATCCTCTGCACATCTCCTAAAGGCAAGAACGAATAATATAACAGTACAAGTAAAGGCAAGAATGAATTTATGATCCGTAACACCACATTAAGATTATTCAACACCATATAAATCATAGGAAATGCTTTGTAATTTTTCGCTTCTGAGATTTGGTTACGGGTCGTTGGGCTAATACGAGAGAGGACAGATTGTGCTGGAGAAAGTCATGCAATAGAGCATGGAACGAATTTTATTGCTGAGCCATAGGAATCGGCAATTTTAAAGAGGTTGCAACAAAAATAATCGACCAAGTGCGCGTCAGACTCACGCACGAAGGGTTCCGACCTGTATGGGAGCCCCCCTTAATATATTTTATTTTAAATTAATTATTTATTTCTCAAAAAACTTAACGTTCTGTGAATATTTCAAGCATCTGCCTGATGCCGTTATTAACATCTAGCAAAAAATCATGTTTGTTGTATGGAAGCCCCTTAAATATTTATTTTATACTGTTTTTGGTAAATATTGTTTTAGCGGAAACAGAAATACATCATCTGTGAAAATTTCAGCTGTCTAGCTATCACGGTTCATGAGATACAGCCTGGTGACAGACAGACAGACAGACGGACATCGGAGTCTTAGTTATAGGGTCCCGTTTTTAACCTTTGGGTACGGAACCCTTAAAACGATATTCGATGGTCCAATTGTATACAATTTAGTTTGGACCTACTTCATGTCTAGATTACAATAAAAATAATCTGATTTCTCAGGTTATTTTAAGATGTTTCATGAGCAGATCTTTATTTATTTTTCTTGGCCGTCCACGGTTTTTAAGAACTCGCTTTCATCAGTATCTGTATAAAGGTAAGAATCCCTTAAACATTATGAAGATTATGAAGACTAGATACGTACAGATAGCGCGCGAGTTGAATGCAGTCGGGGTCTGAGGTAAAGAGCGGGAGCATCTCCCCCCGCTATCCGCACGCCCCACCTCACGCGCCTGGGCGGGTTGGGCGTGCGGATAGCGGGGGGAGACATTCGCATTCCTAAGCTCTGCATTCAACTCGCGCGCCGACTGTAGACACACAGTGACTTCGTATCTACTAGTCTAGCACTGGGACTCTGCAAAGCCATAGTAGGTACCTTACCTACACAGGTAGCTACTAAAGGTTTGGTACGGTCTGGGCTAGTCTGGCGAGGAGTCTTTGCTTTAAGGTTTAGGCGCAACACGCCTTGTGGTCAAACACAAACCTATCTATACGTTTCCTTGCATCCAAGAGAGATTGTCTGGAAGAAATCGTTTTTAGCGATAATTCCGCCTTTTGTGCCTTTTCTGTCTTTGTTTCTTTATTATTGTTTTCTTATTTATTGGTGTCAATAAAGAAATGTATTGTATTGTATCTAAAATAACAAAATACTACTGTTTTAGGTAGTTGCCTGATATTAACGTTTATCTCTTTAAATTTATTCCAAATTTTTGTATCGTTGCATTTCTTAACGTAACGGAAAAAAGTCTTTACTGTCCACGCCAATTATAAATAACAACATAAGAAATTGCATATAATTATAGTGTTATTTATACCTTCAATTTTAACAATAAGCACAATTTTACTAGAAACCTAGCCCCGGTTTCTAAGGGGTCAGTCAGGTAAAAACCTTAGCAGAAATACAAAAAAGACATGCTTCAATCAAAACACGTCAAGAAAGTTTGACAAGACAAGGCAAATCATGCATACTGTCAAAATGAGGATGCAACGTCTTGCACGCAGTTCTTACAAAAGCTTACAGAGCTATGTTAACAAAAGTATTGTAACAAAACGGATCCGACAGCTGTGTGGAATTTGGAACTTTTGGAAAGAACAGGAGTTAAGATTAACTTCCTGGTATAAAACCGGTATTTTTCAATAGAAATTTGTTAATAAGTGCATGCACTAAACTCATGGGAATTCGTGACCCTGGTTACAAAATTAATGAAAATGTTTGTGAGATTTCTCCAGATTGTGAAAGAATGACGTGAATTGGAAATAAATAAAAACCCAAAAAAAAAAAAACATTAATCTGTTTGTCTTTGATTAGAAAGGCCAAAGACACATCAAATTTTAAAATTGGTAAAGCGATGTAAGTAGGTAACACGTATAAATACAACATGCAAGCACATGGTAACATATAAGTGTGCATAGTGCATACGTCTTCATACATTAAGTTTATTATATTAAATACACAAATAAAAGACAACAGTTACAAGAGCATAATTTTACTAATGCAGATACTCGTAAGTAGCATACATAATAGAAACATTTTGTTACCCAACTCTATAAATTCGATCAAAAAGATATATTTAAGATTTGACCTACTTACTCGTACCTGTCTATTCTGACACTAATAACAAAATCGAATAAAACAACAATAGACTTAAGCAATAATATTATTAAGATAAAATCAAGTTTCACCCGTTCATAGATCGAAATAAGATTATAAATATTACAATGGATAGTTTCGTACTTATCGAATATCCTAAACGATTCAACATAAGGAATATTGTTATGACGGCAGTGACCTTAGGGTTGAACCCTTTTTAACATGAAACAATGTTAGAGTCTCGAGCTGTCAAGATGTCATGTCATGTCATGACAAAATGCAATTTAATAAGGGACGTATAAGTAAATGTGCAAGGGGCGAAGTTTCACACGAAAGTGACTAAAGCAAGGTTCTCGACCCGATTGTTAGTGATTGACAGGTTACTGATTACGAGATTGATATGGATATGGATTGACTTGATTTCGATTTTGTGAATATTGATTATGTGTAGCTGTTTTGTACTAAGGTGATACTGATTACTGATCTTTAAATGCAAAAATAACACATACTTTTTACTTTGATTAGCCTGGTTCGGCTATTAGTTTAGGCTGTATTAGTAACCTTTGTGAAGCTTTTAGTGCCTATAGCGGACCCATCTTGCAAAGCACTGGTGCTGGGAAAACACTGAAACTGACTAAAAATACAAAATAGAACATGACAAATGAACATGTATTTGTTTATTATCTTAATCCACCATTACCCGCGCACTTACTATATCATTACCTCTATTATAGTTCAGATTTACAGTAACCATATTCAAGTTGTTATAGAAACCATTTTTGTGTCTTCAATAATTTTGGACAGAACGAGACGATATGCCTTACTAGTACAATGCAAAACAATTTCAGAAAATTTCTTTCAATGCTCTTAAAAACATCTTCAGTTTCGGTTTCACCTCAGACATAAACTTCTAACTTTATCTTACAAAAAAAGGGAAAAAATAAAGAATACTCTTATTGTCCCGGTTTCCTCACTTTTCAATAAACAAAACAAACAATATCTTTCCCATCATCCGACTTTATTCAATAGAATCCGCAAATACTCTTGTCAAGTCATCAAAATTGTATCAAACAGGATTCCAAAAAAATCCTCTTTCTTAGTTATTTCATTTCAAAATTCTTCAATATTTTATGCAAAGACAAGGAAACTGGTATACCCGACTTCCGTCTTTATCAATTCTTAATCTAAAGCGTATTTTTCCTTAAATTTATCTTCTGTGCTTCAATATCTTGATACTAAATCAAAGAGATCTAATGTAGAGGGTTTGTGGTATTCAATGGAGACCCTTGCGCGTGGAAAAATAACCATAATCGTAAACATTTGATCTGAATTATTCCGATATATCGCTGGGTTTGGGTATCAATAAGCTTTTTGTTAGAATTTTATGTATATCACGTATTTACAGGAAGAATTTATGCATTAAGGTGGGCAGAAAGTGGATCATATTTCCCATTTTACTGATTATAAAATGAAAAGAAATGCTTATTTTGTAACAGACAGATTTGAAGTAAATGTCATATCAAACTGTTAACTTAATATAACCCGTAGGTACTTTTTACCTACCTTAAAATGGAATTAACACTGGTATTGTAATATACCTATTTATTAAATCAATTTAAATAAAGAACTTTTGAAATTAAAAAAATTTAACCTACCTTAAAATGGTTGGTCATGGAATGCCTGGATTTTTTGATCAAATCATACATTTAATAAAAAAAAAAACAGGGCATTCCTATAGTCTCTAATTGATGTGAATATTATGTTTGATTAAATGAGGCAGCACAAAAATAAAAATGAATCAAAAACGAAGTTCAACTCGCTATTTCAGATTGAGCTACTCTCTGGATTAAATTTTTGCTTTCACCAACTAGCTAGATAATAATACTTACCACTTACCACACGAGTATATATAGGAAAACAAGGACAATAGTGAACAGGAAATTAAAACAGTTAGTCTTTTTGCCCTTGGGTACAGATTTAAAAAAAAAACTCTTACAATCAAAATGTTAAGTTAGAAAAGAATACTTATCAAAAACTTCCATACCAAAGAATATTTTTAAATCTGTATGTTTCGCCTCAGGCACAAAACAAATAAAAGTAAATTCTTCACAGATCGGACTACATTTGATGCGTAAGAGATTTTGGCACCGAGATCTTTTCAAGTTTTTTTGCCGTATTTTACATTAGGACAGTGGTTCCCAAAGTTGTCTGGGCTACGACACATTTAATAACATGTTTATGTACCCGGGAACGCAGACCAAATAAAATAATAAAGATAGACTGAATGTCGTGAACAGACTTGACAAGTGAGGCCAGTTTTTTATACATGTGGTGAGTGTCGAGAGTCGGTGTTGCGCCGCCATAGTTCGACTGACGAGCCAAGGCGTAGTTTCGTTGTACGTGTTTGTAATTGTGTCTGTACACGGCGAGGCGTAGTTTTGCCGGCCTCACTTGTTTGTTTTTCAACATTCCGTCTTGATTTTTTTATTTGGTCTGAGCCCGGGACCCACTTTTTGGACATTTCACCGTTACCAATATGAACAAACAATTTTCAACTAATTACATCAAAAAAATTATTCAAATAGGAATGATTAAATTGTTTCATATGTTTTGTCATTACAGTTTTGATGTGAACTTCAACTCGAATTACTTTTAATCTCTGAATATCAGAGCTTTTAATCGCAGTGAGTTTGATAAGTCTAATTTATTTTGGTATTTAGTTCTAATGTGGTGACCCATTCAATTTTCGCTCCCGACCCGCCAGCGAGTCGCGACTCACAGTTTGGGAAACTCTGCATTAGAAGATGGCAACCCTAGTTGAAAGAACGGGACTATGGGATTAGGAGAAATAACAATCTTTTGGCAACAATAGCCTGAGGTCACGGGTCGTGGTAAACTTTTCAAGGCTAACAACTATGCTGAGGGTAGATTTTCGACCTACTTCCAAAAAGAAGGAGGTCTTTAATTCGAGTTGTATGTACGGTTTTTATTTGAATGTACTCGTACACATATTACGCGAGCATTCCGCCATATGAATCGAGTTTGATGATTTGTATTTTGTTTGAAAGATCATAGACTTTTTTATAAATCGTTCAATCGATTTTTGACCCATTTAATTTTTTAGAAATCGTTTGAGCGGTTTTAACAATTCCACAATAATTTAAAATAGGTATTCGATGCGAGCAAATTACTGTAATTTAGTAAGTAGGTTGCAACGATTGAAGTCGGCTATGTCATTATTTTCAGAATTAGAATTACAAAATCTCAGACCAAATAAAAGATCAAGACGGAACGTCGTGAACAGACAAGTGAGGCCGGTTTTTTTAAACATGTGTGAGTGCGTCGGTGTTGCGCCGCCATAGTTCGACTGACGAGCCTACACATAGTTTCTTTTTACGTGTACGAGTACATGTGTGTGTGTGTTGTGTCTATACACGGCTAGGCATAGTTTATCGGCCTCACTTGTTTGTTCACAACATTCTGTCTAAGTATATATTTTTATTTGGTCTAAGTACAAAATCCGTTTATATGAGTTCATAAACATCATAGAACTCTTTGGTACAGAACCGAGCTTTGACCCAACGACCCCACAATTCTAAGACGAGCACGCTCCCACTAAACCATAATGGTATGGCAATAAAAATACTTCTAAGGGATCTTTTCATCTCCAACAAGATGCACAATTCTAACTAGAATCACAAACAACGTTAAAAAAATGTCAAGCCGCTTGAAGCACCCAATCAAGCAGGTTTGAATCAATCAGGCTTGAATCAAGCCGGTTTGAATCAAGCTATCTTGTTGCGAACACAATTCGCGACCGCGAAGGGGCGCCAACAAATGCGAACAACATGTATAACCGACCTCATTTATATTCATCATCTTATATGTGGCTGGGATGTGAGGAACTTAGAAATTTTGAAAAATGGCTGTTTTTAACCCCCGACGCAAAAGAGGGGTGTTATAAGTTTGACGTGTCTGTTTGTCTGTCTGTCTGTCTGTGGCATCATAGCGCCCGAACCACGGAACCGATTTCAGTTTAATTTTTTTTGAATGAAAGGAGACTTAATCGAGAGTGTTCTTAGCTATGTTTTATAAAAATCGATTGAGCCGTTTAAGAGTTATGGTGGGTTAAAGTGGGGGATGGAAGAACCAAAATTCTACAAATGTGCCCAAAATGGTTGTCAATGTGTCGGGGGTTTTTTAAATTTTTAATTTATTAAGATTATTAAACCATATCATCATCATCCATCCATCAACCATAAGAAGTCCACCGCTGGACATAGGCCTCCTCTATGGATCTCTAATAAGACCGGTTGGAAGCGGCTTGCATCCAGCGCGATCCTGCGGTCTTAATGAGTTCATCCGTCCACCTTGTGGGTGGACGTCCTACGCTGCGCTTGCCGGCTTCATCGTCATCAGCATTTTACCAAATGCATGCAATCAAACCTACCCAATTTAAGCTAACTTTTTTTTATTCCTTATAGGTTTTCATTTGACTACATATTGGGAGATATGCGGTCTAGAGTGTAGCACGCTTACTTAGAATATACCTATATACTCGGGATTTGAAGACACCCACGCGCCACGTTGTACTTTATCGGGAAGACAGACTCAGGCAAAACGTTCCACATTCTGGCTGTTCGTAAGAGGAATGTGGATTCAAACTACTTACTATGAATAAAAAACATTTGCAAACTGGACAGAGGCTTTTCATTCTTATGCCTAGATTTCCATTGATAGCAAAGTGTTTCGTGTTGTTTGCGACTGGTAGGCAAGTGCGAAGTCGAGTTCTCTTTCTCTCTCTTTTCAGCCATAGGAAGTCCACTGCTGGACATAGGCCTCCCCTAAAGACCTCCAATAAGACCGGTTGGTAGCGGCTTGCATCCAGCGCGATCCTGCGGTCTTAATGAGGTCGTCCGTCCACCTTGTGGGTGGACGTACTACGCTGCGCTTGCCGGTACGTGGTCTCGACTCGAGGACTTTTCGACCCCATCGGTCATCAGTCCTCCGCGCTATGTGCCCTGCCCATTGCCACTTCAACCTGCCAATCCGCTGGGCTATGTCGGTGACCTTTGTTCTTCTACGGATCTCCTCATTCCTGATTCGATCGCGCAGAGAAACTCCGAGCATAGCCCTCTCCATGGCTCGTTGGGCTACTTGAAGCTTACTAATAAAGCCCATAGTGAGAGACCACGTTTCTGTGTCATAAAAGTCGAAGTCGAGTTAATTCATTTTTATTGAACTTTTATTTGTCAGGGATTTCATCAACATCATTATCAGCCTTAGGACGTCCTATAGGTCTCTTCTATTGGTTTCCAATAAGACTTGTCAGGGATTTAAAGTACATAATACTATTTTCATTCTCTTATTTCCGTTGTCATTCACAATTGATTTTGGAGGGAGCACACGGTGGTGCCCACATACACAAGGTTACTGGTAATCAATTAGCATACTTTTAGGGGCTTATTCTGTACATCAAAACTAACAACTATTGCTACATTTGTCCAAACTAAAAAACAACAGCTGTTCCATACATTTTGTCGACGGTGAACGATATTTTTCTATGGAACAGCATTTTTTTTGAGATTTGATAAAAGTCGTTGAACAAAAGTTGTTAGTTTTGATGTATAGAATAAGCCCTTAAAAGAATGCTAGTTATTTTGATTACCAGTAACTCTGTATAATTAATTAGCCCTTGTGGGGTAGCTCCGTCAAATTTACCCATAGCAGGTACATATTTATACTGGACATTAGCCAAACTAGACGATTTCACAAAATCCCTGCAACAGCAAACATGCGTGAAATGTAAGTAAAGTGGGTAGCATCAATGTCTGAGACTGGTCTGCGAGACCCCGCGAGGCACGCCTGACCCCTGGTCTGCCAGACCAGTGGCCAATAGCTAACGCTTCGTTCAGACTCTGTAATACTGCGGAAGTTTAGTTTTAAATGACCTATGTTTTAAGTACACTTTCATTCGAATATGCAGTGCTCGACATACTAAGCCCGATTACAGAGGCGCCATCGTAATTATATTAGCTAAATAGCATAGTTCTGTTTCTTTTCCACTTTAGGCATTCGATAGAGAGAACGCTTTTTACGTTGCTCCTCTGTAATCGGGCTTAGTAAGTCCGATTACAGAGGCGCCAGCGTAAATTTAATAGCAACGTAAAAAGCGTTCTCTCTATCGCATGCCTAAAGTGAAAAAGAAACAGCACTATGCTATTTAGCTAATATAATTACGATGGCGCCTCTGTTATACTTAAAGCTTACTAACATCTTGTAGCACTTGTGTTATATTCTAATTAAAGTGTGTTTGCAATGTTCGCGTTACATTACACGATTTTCGCGTCATGTTACGCCGCCCATTCGCGAGCGTAGATCGTCCCACAGGTTTCACGTACGAATTGATAACTGATTTATTTTTGTTTAACTGATGTACGGCAGGGGTCGTGTGATGTATAATGGCTATTTATTACACTCAACCTGTTTTAATAAAAGACAAAAACGATTTAAGGTAATATTGAAGAGAAGAGTGAAATACTGTGCAGAGTTTTGAATACGAGATCAAAATTGGCGGGAACTTCGAAATACCTACGCCTAAATGGCTGTTTTTTTTATTATTATAAGAGTAGATACCTACATATTTTGCGCTCTCATTCTATGACCAAAACGCGACTAACCAATAAGGGAGTTGGACAGATGCGGACATTACGGACGGACTTACCCTATAGCCCACCAAAAAAAAATATAGCTACACTCGAAATTAGAATAGTCATAAAAAATGAAAATAAAATAAAAATTAACTACAATAAATAAATGATGTCATAAGTATACAGAATACAGCATAGTTCAGTTATGTCATAGAATATTACCAAGTAACTTTACAAACATAGTAAATACATTACAGTATTGTTATTTCGCCGCCTCACTCAGTGCTCTGATAGCCGTGATCGTCTAGTGGTTAGGACCCTACGTTGTGGCCGTAGTAACCCAGGTTCGAATCCTGGTCACGGCAATGTGCAAACATTGTCACGGTGGAGCTTCTTTTTGCACTCCAAATTTAATTTTTGTGGTCTTCATCATTTATTTTTCTTATTTTATGCCAATAAAACTCGTTTTAAAAATATAACAATGCGTATCTGGAACTACATTTTCATATTTTTACCAATCAAGTTTTATTTTTAAATTCGTAATTAACTTTTAATAGATATAAAATTTTAATAAGGTTTAGTTTCTACAAAACCTAGAATACATTTACGTACCTACCTAATTGTTTTAGCGTTATAATTTTTACTAAGTATTAATTGTAGTTAATAGAATTTTGGTAATGCGCCCTCTAGTGTTGAGTAGTAAAACTACTAGAACATTCAGTTCAACTACTCACTTATAGATGGCGCTGTACGTCTGCATGTATTCTAGTACTAAAAAGTTTTCATAGATGGCGGTTAAAAATTAGTTTTTCGGTGCTGTTATAGATGTCACTACAATAAAAAAATAGACTAAAAAGATATTGCCAACGCTGCATCTAACTACAACTTCACAATTTTTGGTCTGACGTCTTACGTCTGACAATTATGATGATAATGATGAATGTCAGAGTGAGAAACGCTGTCTTTTATCGCGCCAGATTTTGGTATAATAAAATAAGTATTTCTACCTAATACTGATTCAACTGAGGTTTTTCATGATTGAAACTGGATTTAAAATAGGTTACAATATTGCTCTGTTCTTTGATCATTGAACAGTTTTTAAAGATGTCGATTTCCAGCAGTAAACACATTTAAAAAAATCTGCGCCCATAGGCTATAGGCTGAGCCCTAGTGTCAAATTTTTTTAAGCCGCCTGAAGGCCTCAGAGTTAGAACAACCAGAACCTACGATATATCGTGTCAGCCGAGCCGGTAGCGTTCAGTAGAAATTGCCACCCGCGGTCACTCATCCGAAGACTGACCGTGCCGAACGCTACTTAACTTGTGATCGGTGATCGCTGACTAACACCTAGTCACACTACGCTTCATGCGTTACAGTGGTCTATAAAGTGAAATAATGAATAAAAAATGTATTCCAATTGTACCCACAAATCATAAGCAGCAAGAAAACAATCGCAGCACTCGGGAATGGTGTAAATAACGTAAGCGCGCCGTTACGCTTACATGTAATCTCACATGCATACTTAATACGACGCGGAATTAGGCAGCCAGGGCCGGCGCGAGGACAGGGTGGGGCCATCGAGAATAAAAAACTCGAATGAGTTCTGAATTCTTTGGCAGTTCATTGAAAAGTTGACCTAGGGGTTATGAAAAGAAATTAAAAAATGACAAGAATATGGGCTAAGGAGCTGCGCAAACGAAGACACTTTTTGTTGCCGACACGGAACACCATCACAAGGAACCGTAGTTGTGTCCGTAGCGGTGATCGGACACAATCGCCCGTTGCTACTAGGTACTGGTCACTGGCACCAATTAGAACAACACACATCGTTAAGTAACTCAGTACAATAGTAATAAAATTTGTTAATGTTGCTTGTGTCTTCAACTGATGACTTTTAGTTTCCAGTTACCGGCACCGAAAACTTTTTGATCGTCAATGAGGAAGCAACTGGACACAAACAATGTTTACGTATGCGCAGGGAGAGGATGATTTCATACTGGTTCTACCTATAGATAATGTCCACGTTTGCTCCCTGCCTTAATCGCATGCCCATATTTGACGTGTTTTGTTGTGTTTAATAGTTAGCAGCTTATCAGGTGGACCTTTTAAGGACCTTTTGTTTATTTCCTCACTCCGGTCCTGCGCCGACGGGAGAGCAATTTCAAATGTTTTGGGAATTACAAGTAGCTATGCGAGAATACCTGAACAGATGGGCGTTGTAACATCGTATACATACTTACTTACCTATCCGACATGACATTAGATATACATAGGTATATGTACATGAGCAAAGGGAGACGAGCTTCCTTTGCCTAAATTGTTGTCATTTCAAACAAAAAATGATATTGACTAACGGTCTTTTAGCTGAACTTTTTCTGTTTTTTTTAGTAAGAACATAATTTTCACATAATAACTACATAGAAATACATTTTCCAGAACGAAATTATGATAAAAAAAAAAACATGATTTCGCTCGGACTCGGACGGACAGACGAACACAATTTTTATTTTTTACAGACATATGTCCATATCATTAAATAAAAAAATACCTATAACAATTTTAAAATGTCATACAAAATTCAATTAGGTATAAGCTAATAATTCAAATGTCAAACAATTAGACTCTTGGCTGTATCGCTTCAGATTATTATGTTCAAGCAGCTAAACCATACTTAACCTGTAAGGCCGTGGTGGTCTAGTGGTAATGACACCTGCCTTACAATCGTAGGTTTATCGTAGGTAGGTTAGGTCGTAGGTTCAAACCCGGTCCCGTACCATTGAATTCCTTGGAATTTATGTACGGAATTCCACACCACTGGCTTTTCGGTGAAGGAAAACATCGTGAGGCAACCTGCATATGTCCAAGGTAGAAATTCATGGCGTATGTGAATCCACCAACCCGCACTGGGCCAGCGTGGTGGATATGGCCCAATCACCCTTCGTGGGTAGGCCTACGTCCTGCAGTGGACTATTAATAAGGCTGGTACAGTACAGTACAGCTAAACCATATATTTTTAAATAAGGTGTATAGTTTACGAAGTTAAAGTTTGTAGAGTTCAGAAACTCTACATGAAATCTGATATTTTTTTGACAGTGCAAGCCATAGTTTCGTTTTGGAAACATTTTAAATGAAAATGTTTTTGGTGGGTTATTATTACCTCAGTATTTTGTCGCCTCAGATTATAGAGTCACGTATTTTTACCTGAAAAGAAACAAAAATTATTAAAAAGTGTATGTAGGAACCTTTACTATACCTAATATCAAAATGCATTACCTTTAAAAATAAATATCATTCGATTCAGTTTCAATTTACTCCAAAAAGATACGTCATGTTATCAAATTCACATAATATCGCGAGGTTAGAATCCGTACTATTATTATAAATCCGTAAGTTTGTTTGTTTGTTATTCTTTCACGCAGCAACTTAAAGAGCAACGGATCGCTTAAGTTAAGAACTTTTCATTATAAACCATTGGTGGCAAGAACTAAAATAATTATATAAATTAAAAATTTAAAAAACCCCCGACACAAAAACCTACCTAAAAAAAGTACGAAATTTGGTTCTTCCATCCCCACTTTAACCCACCATAACTCTTAAACGGCTCAATCGATTTTTATAAAACATAGCTAAGAACACTCTCGATAAAGTCTCCTTTCATCCAAAAAAAACTAAACTGAAATCGGTTCAGTGGTTCGGGCGCTATGATGCCACAGACAGACAGACAGACACACAGACAGACACACAGACAAACAGACACGTTAAACTTATAACACCCCTCTTTTGCGTCGGGGGTTAAAAAATAAGTTAAGTGCGAGTCAGACTCGCGCACGAAGGGTTCCGTACCGTATGGGAGCCCCATTCCTCTGCCGTTGTCAATAGTAAGCTAAAAACTCCTAAAAATCACGTTTTTTGTATGGGAGCCCCCCTTAAATATTTATTGTATTCTATTTTTAGTATTTGTTGTTATAGCGGCAGCGGAAATACACCATCTGTGAAAATTTCAGCTGCCTAGCTATCACGGTTCATGAGATACAGCCCGGCGACAGACAGACAGGCGGACAGACGGACGGACGAAATACGTATATCATCAAACTCTATTACTTACTCCAAATTTTAATATCCAGGATGCAAATACAGTGATTCTGTATGAAAATGTGCCCTTAACGCGCTCTAACGTGTGAAATTTGCGTGAAAAAAATATATATTTCAAATGACATAACTTGAGTTCGGTTTATAATTTTTTACAGTAATTTTACATTTCAAAAACATTTGTCTAAACGAAATTCACGAAAATAAAAATAAATCTTAACGCGTTGCGTTACGTCGATAGAGAATCAGCTCAATGTTATGTTACGTTACAGTGGTGGGCAGACACCTTATGTCCTGATAACCCCTGAAAGAAACAAATCAATCCGTGGCCGATTGGCACACCTGAGCTGCCCCATCAGATCCCGCTCGGCGGCGCGTGGGATAAATTTATTCAATATACCAACCTCGCGGTGTTATGCGAATTTGATAACACGGCGTACCTTTTTGGGGAAAATTGGAGACTAAATCGTATATTTTTATTATTTTATTTCTTTTTATTGTTTAGAGGCAAATATTTATAATATCAGTAAAGATGTTAGCGAAAGGAAACATAGCTATACTTATATATGTAGGCTTTAGCCACAGATCAGAGAACAAGGTTGTTCTCTGATTTGATATGATTTCCGTGAATTTCGTTTGGACAAATGTTTTTGGATGCAAGCCGCTACCAATCGGTCTTATTGGACATCCATAGGGGAGGCCTATGTCCAGCAGTGGACGTCCTATGGCTGATGGATGGATGGATGAAATGTTTTTGAAATGTAAACTTAGGGTAAACAAATCGATTGAAACCGAATTCAAGCCATTTGAATTATAAATATTTTTCACCATAGATGTTTATTCATTACAGAACAGGGCTGTTCTCTGATCTCTGGTTACGGTCCAACATGGTTATTTGCTATGAAAACACGTGCGTTACATGTGCTTACTTAAGTGATGTTTTCAAGAGTTTCGCGTGAAATAAACTGATGTAGTAGCATCTCTAATATCTATAGTAACAAAAGACTACCCATCAAAATACATAATTTTATGACCGCGACAGCAAAAAGTTGAATAACGTAGGTTTGGTAACAGCGAATTCTATTTCGGCTTTGCAGCACAGGGGATCTAATAATAGAATTTCGAACGGCTAGGAACGTATACGGAACTTTGACAAATTGTATGGAGAATCACTAGGATGTATAAGGAACTTTGCAACTCCATACAATCTGTCAAAGTATTGTATAAGTACAGGGTTATTTCTAATCAATTAGCATCTGTTCAGATGCTTATTCTGTACATCAAAACTAACAACTTTTCTTGTGCGACTTTTGTCAAAACTCAGCTGTTCCATACATTTGGTCGCGGGTGAACGATATTTTTCTATGGAAGAACAACTTTTTTTTTGAGAATTAATAAGAGTCGTAGAACAAAAGTTGTTAGTTTTGATGTACAGAATAAGCCCCTGAAAGTATGCTAATTGATAAGAAATAACGCTGTATATTGGAACCCGTCGAAAGTCAATTATAAATCCAGAACTCCGAAACAAATGCATACGAAAAACTATTACCACATCACAAAAAAACGTCCTACGCTCTGCATCAAAATATTTACCGAAAATCCTAACAGATCACCCCGAACACCTCCAATCCTATTTATTGAAGGACCCTTCCTTTGAAAGGGCGCTATCTCGCCACTGATGCTGTAACAAATAGAACCTTATCGCTCTAAGTGGCCCATAAAAGATGCGAGCGCCTCTATTATATGGCATCTTTGACGGTATTGTCATATTTTTGGCGCGAAAAATGCGATATTGGGCGACCCTACTTTGCGTATTTTGATAAATAAGCGAAGAGGAGAGTAAACAGGAATATGTCAAAAGCTTTCTGGAATATCGACGGCTTTTCTGGAGTAAATGAAGAATATTTTTAGGCATGTTTTAGGTATTAGGAGGATGGACCTAAAATGTTGCCTTGAAATATTTATCGCAGAATTATGACAAATAATATATTTTTATATTGAAAAATAATCTATGTGTATTCTTTAGGAGAAAATATCTAAAATGATGATTGAAATATTTGTACTAAAATGTAACAAAAGATTGGTTTTAGGTTAGACTCAGCCCGAACACCGATTCACGAATTATTCTTGAAAAATAGTATCTATCTGTGGAGAGGACTTTTGGGTCGTGGAACTCGATCCAATGACCAGTACCTCCGTCAAGCAAATGCTCAGCTATAGCAGACTTCTGTATCTGGCGGTTTTTGACTGCCGCAATATGTTCTTTGATCCGTTCGTGATTAAATCATTGTCATTACCAGCCGTAGGAAATTTACTGCTTGACCAAGACCCATGCTAGGCGACCTATGCGAGGCTAAGTATTTTCAATAAGTCCGTTTGGATACTGGTTGCATCCAGCGCGATCCTGCGGTCTTCGGACAGAGCACATGACGTCAGCGTAGGACGTTGACCCCGCTGCTCTTGCCTGTGGGTACGTGTTCTCTAATGGATAACTCTTTGAGCCCCGGAGAACACATAATGGTGTTCTCCGTGCTATGATGTGCCCTGTTACAAATAGCGGCACGTAAGTCTAGCGCTGAGGGTACTGTGGAAGGGATGGCTGCGCATGTTGACCGCCATACTTAAGTCATGCGCAGCCATCCCTTCCACACTTCGCTCAGCGCTAGACTTATATGCCGCGACCTGTAACAGACATTTTAACTTACCAATCTGCTGCACAATACGAGTACATATTAAATAGCAACAATTACAATCTGAATATCTTTAAGGCAAGAATGATTAAGTATTTATATTATGTATCTATAGGTCTACATATTCCATCTTCAACAACATCCTTAATCATCAGGTGAGTTGGTGGCCAAATCAAAGTCAAAGCCAAAAGTGGTTGTGTATGTACAAATAAAACCTTCCCATTGGTTTTGTGAATAGTAAGGCCAAGTAAATATTATCTTTAAGTCAGGCAAAATTGAAGCAACCTTAGGGCAGGTTATTCAATCCCTCCTAGATAAGGGTTGCCGATGACCCGCCAACTGGATGCAAATTGCATGAGTGTGTTGCCCGCCTTATTTCCCCTGAGGCCGGTTAGTTCCAGCGCCGGACTGGAATCGAATTATGACGTAAAATGGCTGAAAGATGTTTACTTGTATACTGATTACAAATTAAACTACTGAAGAAGTACGACATACAAGGGCTTGTTAAATGATTCTATGGACGTGTCAGAACGAGACAGAGTTATGGTGAAGTACATATCTGTCACTTTTTCACACGTCGACAAAACTCTTTTCGTGGTTCTATTCTAAGCTAGCTGGTATTTAACGAGGGCTATGCTCGGAGTCTATCTGAAATGCAGATAAATGCCAGGAAATGCGTTGTTTAATTCTATAATAGGCATGGTAACTGGGTAAAACATACATTAATATAATTAGTTCGTGCTTTAGATTATCAAAAAATATTGGACAAGTATTTTTTCTTTTGTCAATCAAACAACAAATGCCAAAGATAAACCTTGTCAAAGTTTGGGAGTGTGGGTCGTGACGTCACCTCTCTCACAGAAGTCTATACATTCGTATGGTACTTGTGACGTCACTCTGAACTTTGACTGGCTATATCTTCATCAATTTTGGTTTTAATGACGAAAGAAAAATACATGTCTATATTTTTCTAGTCATCATGCCATCAATGAATACAATCATTTAGGATCCAGAGACCCTTTGAAGCCTTATTACAACACCAATATACCATGAAATAGAACATCTCCAGTCACCGTGAAGGCTACCTCACAATGGTACAGTCAGCGACATAGCTTACAACACCGGGTGTTACTCGGACGTCGAGACGATTCATAACACAGAGTATTTCTTGAATGTTAAGGTTGTCAAGAGACGACTTACATATTTTAAGACACCGCTGTACTTATTATTTATAATCATCTTTTACTATGGGACGATCCCAAAAACACCAAAAGTAATAAGCTGTTCAGTACAAAAAGCCCATAACTATAGACAAAATTAAATGACGAATTATTAGTTTGGACCATCTAATTTTCTCGCGACTTCAGGCTTGTGTAATTGTGTACAAATGCTGTTCACTCAAGTTCATGCTCTGTCCTTCGACTTTTCGCTAATGACAGTTTTTACTTCGTTATCATGCCATACAAGACCGCCATCTTCATCGATACTAAATTAAAGTCAGTGTTTCAATTCTGTCTCATAATATTTAGATTTTCAATGCTTTCAGTGCAAATTAAACTTGTCTTTGAATCATTTTACCTCGATTTTTCTAAAGGAATAATATCTTATCTAAACTTTTGAATATGGAAAGAAGCAGGACTTTTGCATTCGAAAACTGCAGCCTGGAAAGCTATTCTAAGATAGAGTATTTTACCGTGTTTGATACTTCTTTCAGCTTCTTTGTCTCTCAAAACGTTGTGAATGGTGTAGCCGATACCAATTTTAGAGAGCACATTTCATTCAAATACAGTGAGGGAATCTAAATTAAATAAATAAATAAATAAAATATTTATTTCCAAAACACTTTTACGATCAAATACAGTGATTTCAGGGTTCTGAGCAAGAGTTGCTTATAAAATGTACATTAACATAGGGTAGGGGTAAGTAGGTACGGAAGTATATAATTACAACAATCAACAATCTTACCAGTTTCTTTCATGTTTATTTTTACGTTTGACTACATATTGCCTCATGTTAAGCAGGTATGCGGCTACGGTGTAGCACACTTACCTAGAATATACCTATTTACCTACTTGGGAAGTTCAACGTAAATGACGCTGACTGTACATAGTGCGTGACAAAGAACTGTTCGCGACGACACAAAAAGCATTAAAATCGCGACTGTTATGACATTATGAGCGTCGTTTTGTTCGGGAATTGTTACTAATGGCATTTGATGGCTATTGATTTGACTGCTGCTTTGTTGTATCACTTTATGAGTTTATTTGAAACCATTTAGTGCTAAGCTACGGGAAATCGATTTAACATAAGTAAATGGTGGTTATAATACTTAGTACAGATGTGGTTATGTACTCGTAAAACAGGGCTTTTCGTGTGCTAAGTCGAAGGAAGTCATTCAGACCATTACTATGCACAACTTTTACTAAAGGGCCAACCTAGAATGCGACAAACAAAACTCAGGTGTTTCAGACATTTTGTCGATTCCGAGTTTCAATTTTATATCTAGTTGCAATTTTATAGCTGATTTGTGTCGATTTCTAGTCTGCCCCCATAGTAAATGTTGTTCATAATGATAGTCTAGATCAACCTCTTTCGATTTGCCATACCCTACGCGAATAGCCCTGTACACTCACAATGTCAGTACATGTTATATATCTTTTAGTTATCACAATACCTCAAAAGGTTATAAAAATCATTCCCCATTTTATCTACCATAAAAAACCAAGAACTTAATAAGGTCCACAACCTTTGATATCATTCAATCGCTAAACCTCTAAGACTATAAAAGTAAAAGCGAAGTAAAAGAGGAATAAAACTCGTGTCGTATTTCCGGTTTATTGGCACAGTTTTGGCCAATCCTAGCCACTTCCGGTTCCGTTTATATTGGGTTTCCGCAGCCTGAATAAATGGCAATTCATTAAGTTCTTGGGAAGTTTTATCGGCGACTGTACACCAAATAAGATTTATAAGATTTCTGTTGGGTGAGATTCATTTCTAAGTCTTCAAAGTTAGCCAACCTAATATTCTGCCCCAGATGGATAAAATGGCGCATCTAACATCTTTCATTTCGAAATTAAGTTACATGTACTTTTAATACTCGTAGTCATTTATTTACTATGTATATGGGTCAGTTTACAAATGGTACAAAATAACAAAAATTGAGATCGTCATATCTTATCTTTCGACATGAAATAAGCCAAGTAAAGGTACAAAAACAGATATAAATCACTAAGATACCTGTCATAAACACAATTAGAACAATAACATTTGAAACACAGCACAATCAAAAAACTTGGAATCATTAAAAAAAATCCTTGCTTGAAATGCATTATACACATAAAAACGGTGTATAATGTACTGGCAGAAGCACTTATTTTTTGAGTTACATAAAATAAGAGTAAGTATAATACGAGTATAGGTACGAGTATATCGTGAAACTTGGAAACAAAAGCCCATCTACCAGTACTTATGTATATGCATTTTAATTTGGAAATATAAAATGTTAGATACGCCTTTTTAATTATCGGAGGCAGTATTACAGGGTTATGATTGAATATTTCAAACTTTTAATCTGAAACATTGTAACGGAATGATTTTAATTTTATAATGCATCCCACACTAGGTTTATCTCAAAGAGTTATTTTTGCGATAAATATTTCAAAAATTCGTCGCGAATGCAGGATTCGAACCTGGGGCTTTACTGCGTAAGCGCTCTGACGTTCGGCTTCGCTTTTTCTCCTGCTCGCGCCAGTTACTCACGCCACGAGAGCAATGATGGCGGATTCCAGATTGACCCTTTAGTAAAAGTAGTTCATAGAATTGGTCTGAATGACTTCCTTCGACTTAGCACGCCTTTGCCGAAAAGCCCTGTATAACATAACCACTTTTCTTAAGCAACCCTGTGCTATTAAAACCACTAATTTACGTAAGTTAAATCGATTTCCCGTCGCTTAGCACTACATGGTTCCAAATAAACTCATAAAGTGATAGGTACAACAAAGCAGCAGTCGAATCAATAGCCATCAAATGCCATTAGTAACAATTCCCGAACAAAACGACAGTCAATGTCATAACAGTCGCGATTTTAATGCTTTTTGTGTCGTCGCGAACAGTTCTTTGTCACGCACTGCACTGGTACAGTCAGCGACATTCACATTGAAAATAGAAAGATTCTCTCGCTGAATTTGAATGAAATGTGCTCTGTAAAATTCGTATCGACCACACCATTCACAACGTTTTGAAAGACAGAGAAGCTGAAAGAAGTATCAAACGCGGTATAATTATTTTTTGCAAAAAATGGCAAAACCTTGATGTTCATCGTGTACAAAATTCGAATATTTCGCTCGAATTATTGTTGTTTTTTAAAAACGGCTCAGCCGATTTCTTTAAAATTTAAATGGGACCACCTCGGGAGTATACATACCCTTTTGAACTAAAAAATAATTTTTAGATTCGGTTCACAATTGACGGAATTATCGAATAACATACACAAAATAAATACATACAGTCGAACATAGAACCTCCTCCTTTTTGGAAGTCGGTTAAAACTACTATATCTTAGAACGTCAGAGCGCTTACACAGTAAGGCCCCTGATCCGAAGACGCAGGCATTCACGACGAATTTTTGAAATATTTATCACAAAAATAACTCTTTGAGATTGTAACGGAATATTAAATTAATAGGTAAAGGAATAGAAATTTGTTTTTTAAGAAAGGAAAAATTATAAAAGTATCAATAGTCGTAAAACAAACGTAGTTGTTCTTCCGATGGTGGGTTTGATAGGAGGATATCCCTTAAGAAGGAGGTTCTATGTTCGTGTGTATGTATTTCTTTTGTGTATGTTCATCGATAATTTCACCAGTTGTGAACCGAATCGAAAAATCCTTTTTTAGTTTGAAAGGGTATACTCTCGAGGTAGTCTCATTTAAATTTTATAGAAACCGGCTTAGCTGTTTTTGAAAAAACCAACAATACAGAAAGCAGTTCGAGCAATTTATCCGAATTTTGTACACGATGAACAACGATAATTTCGCCAATTGTGAACCGAATCAAAAAATTCATTTTTAGTTCGAAAGGGTATACTCCCAAGATGTTCCTTTTTAAATTTTACAGAAATCGGCTAAGCCCTTTTTGATAAATCAACAATTATGTAAACAATTCGCGCGATATATTTGAATTTAGTACACGATGGAACGCGGCTTTGTCATTTTTGGGAAAAATTATTATTACGTTCGTGATTTCACAGTGTTCGTTATTCGTTATTGGCTCGTCGTTAGAAGGAAGCCACTCGCGAGCGGCAGCGTAGAGCCACGTAGAGCACTCGACTCGCTAGAGTGTGTAGAGCACCACTCTACACTACACTCTGTCGTTAGAGAGTTAACGGCGTAAACTGAGTATGTGTCGATGACTGACGGAATAGATGAGGTGATTTTGTGACACTAAATGAAAATACAAAACGACATAAATTTATTGGCACCAATATAAGCATAATGAGAAATAAGAAAATAACAATCGGCTAAAGTGAGAGCTGGACTCACGCACGAAGGGTTTCGTACTGAATGGGAGCGAAAAACGGCTAAAAAATCAGGTTTGTTGTATAGGAGCCCCCCCTTAAATAAAAATAATCTGTTTTTAGTATTTGTTGTCATAGCGGCAATAGAAATACGTTATAGGTGAAAATTTCGAATTTCTAGCTATCACAGTTCATGAGATACAGCCTGGTGACAGACAGATATATACGGACAGCGGAGTCTTGGTAATAGGGTACCGTTTTTACCCTTTGGGTACGGAACTCTAAAAATGATATGTGGGGGATCTAGTTGCTTTTTATGTAAGTAGTAGTAGTTTTAGCCATTATCAGTGGTGTTGTATTTTATTGTAGAAATTTTTTTTTTTTTAATTTTTTAAAATAATTAATTACAATGTCAAAAGGTAATAATGATGATAATATGCGACATAGCGTATAATAATAGCGAAAAGAGTACTTAATGGTGTTGGCACCCGACAAAGTATGTTTTTTTGGATGCTGACGTCTTCTTGTATCTTCATAAAATAATCTTCACTTTTGAAATATGGCTTTACAACGTGATTGGCATAATTTTAGTAAGCAATTTAATTGTTGTTGAGAATGAAGTAACTTTTTAAAATGTAAATGTGATTTTAAAAGGAAATTATTTGGGAATTTTAAAATGTGTAATGAATTGAAGGCTTTCAAAATCGCAGGTTTAAAATAGTGAAGTGCTAATTTGTGGAAATTCATTGAATGTAAGTATTTTCTTCTAATCTTTTTTAATTTATTTTAAATGTGTAATTAAATAAAGGCTTCCAAAAACGCAGTTTGAAATAGTGAAGTGCTCATTTGTGGCTATTCATTTAATATTAAGTATTTTCTTTAAATATTTTTTTATTTATTTAAAATGTGTAATTAATTGAAGGCTTCCAAAAACGCAGTTTAAACTAGTGAAGTGCTAATTTGTGGAAATTCATTGAATGTAAGTATTTTCTTCTAATCTTTTTTTATTTATTTAAAATGTGTAATTAAATAAAGGCTTCCAAAAACGCAGTATAAACTAGTGAAGTGCTAATTTGTGGAAATTCATTGAATGTAAGTATTTTATTCTAATCTTTTCTTATTTATTTAAAATGTGTAATTAAATAAAGGCTTCCAAAAACGTAGTTTAAACTAGTGAAGTGCTAATTTGTGGAAATTCATTGAATGTAAGTATTTTCTTCTAATCTTTTTTTATTTATTTAAAATGTGTAATTAAATAAAGGCTTCCAAAAACGCAGTATAAACTAGTGAAGTGCTAATTTGTGGAAATTCATTGAATGTAAGTATTTTATTCTAATCTTTTCTTATTTATTTAAAATGTGTAATTAAATAAAGGCTTCCAAAAACGCAGTATAAACTAGTGAAGTGCTAATTTGTGGAAATTCATTGAATGTAAGTATTTTATTCTAATCTTTTCTTATTTATTTAAAATGTGTAATTAAATAAAGGCTTCCAAAAACGTAGTTTAAACTAGTGAAGTGCTAATTTGTGGCAATTCCACTATGGAAACTAACGTGGTTTTCGTACATTTTAATTAAGTAAAATACAGGTGTTACTCACGTTTGATTTTTAGTAGGATACTACTATAGTTTCGATCGCATTTGGCGATCTATCTCAAGGTCGGAGTACTAGCTCGCGATGACAGCGGTTGCGGTGCGGGGGCAGGGGCGGCAGCGGGCAGAGTTTGTTGTAGCGTCGGCGCGCACTAAAGATCTTCCTCGTCGGTATCCTGGCATCCCTCGGCAATACTCCAGCACGCCGAACTCACTACGTCACCACCAGCCCAGCGGTCAAGTTCCTTGGTTACTGGCAAACACGGCTTCCAAGTCGGTGGTAGATTCCATCCCCCGTCTCTATTGAAGTTAGAGCGTCTACTAATTTCAATGGCCTCTCTAACTTTTCGGGGAACGAAAAACTTTTCCCTTGCTAACACTTTCGCTCTATCGAATCGAATATAGTGTTGCATGTCAGAGTTCAATGCATGTTCCGCCACCGCAGAACCGTGACTGTCCAAGGTTTTCATAGACCGTATATGCTCCTAAAAATCAAACGTGAGTAACACCTGTATTTTACTTAATTAAATTGTGGCTATTCATTTAATAATAAGTATTTTATTCTAATCTTTTCTTATTTATTTAAAATGTGTAATTAATTGAAGGCTTCCAAAAACGCAGGTTTAAACTAATGAAGTGCTAATTTGTGTAACATTTTCTTTTGATCTTTTTCTTTTTATCATTAATAGTCATTTGTCAACCATCAATCGTCATTTACCATTTAACCCTGTAACAGGTATAGTAGTCTGATCCTTTAAATATCTTAACAGAGTAGTTTGTCGCATCTTACACTTGGATGTCAAACTTTATTACTGCCGGGGGTGCTCCGATATTCATGGGCCTCGTGACCTTTTGGAAACTTGTCGCGAAAACTTACGTAAGATATTCTGGGGTTCTATTTCTGAAACACGAATGGCTTGGACGTATACGGAACTTTGATAGATTGTATGGAGATTCAGTAAGTTTCGGTATACGACCTAGCTGCCTCCATACAAGTTCAAAAATAATGTCCCAGGACAGAGGCAAGCTGGGGCACGGTCTCAGGTATTTTAGTTAAGTTTTAGATATCACATTCGCGTCACTGTCCACTATCACAGAGCTATTAGGGCTTGAAACCTACAGAACCTCTCGACGTTGACTGTCTCAGTGGCCGAGTGGTTAGTGACCTTGACTCCTGGGCCAAAGAGGGTGGGTTCGATCCCCACCCAGGCCAAACATTTATGTGATGAACATAGGTGTTTGCTCTGTAAGTGTATAAGTATGTATTTAAAATAATTATATGTAGTATATCAGTCTCTGTCAGCCATATCACAAGCTTTGCTAAGTTTGGGGTCAGAGACCGTGTGTAAGATGTCCCCTAATATTTATTTATTTATACTTAGATTTCACAAAAAGTCGATAAAAGTAATACCAATAATGTAGAGCGAGCAAGATACGCATACATCGAATGTCTCTCGATAAACTACAGTGTTTTCCCTTCGCCTGATGGATGGGATCGAGGACGGAGCACTGTATGTAGTGAGACGCGCGATTTGACTAACAATTTCGGTATACATATAGAGCGGATAAAACCGCTTTACCGGCGGTAGCCCAAGAATTTATTACTGCTGCTGGTCTGGAATCAAAAAACTAGGAGCTATTTTACTAATTTTAATTGGTATACGAGTACATTTATTTCTTTAAGGAATCGCAGCTTCCGAATAAAGAGATTGCAGGAATGATTTTACTTATTTTTTTTTTGTTGCAAGCTAGTGTATCAAGAAAGGTGGCAATCAATCAATCAATTTGTTTATTTACATAAAACGAACAAGTAGGTACATTGATTTGTTAGATACATTAGCATTAGCACGAAATGATTCTGAACTATTAATCAATAATATTTCTAGTTATGGATTTTTAACTTGTTAGGGTTCCGTACCCAAAGGGTAAAAACGGGACCCTATTACTAAGACTCTGCTGTCCGTCTGTCTGTCTGTCTCCAGGCTGTATCTCATGGACCGCTATAGCTAGAAAACTGAAATTTTCACAGATGATGTATTTCTGTTGCCGCTATAACAACAAGTACTAAAAACAGAATAAAATAGTAACTAAGGGGGGCTCCCATCAAAAAAAAATGATTTTTTAGCCGTTTTTCGCTCTATATTAATAATGGTATTAGGTAGATGCTTGAAATTTTTACTGAATATTTAGTTGTATATTCACTTCAAAAATAAATAATAAAATTGAAATAAAAAAATAAAGGGGGGCTCCTAGTACGGAACCCTCCGTGCGCGAGTCTGACTCGTACTTGGCCAATTTTTCTCTGCCCGCGGCGTCACGGCTGTCAAATGAATGGACCGCTTGTGAGTTTTTTTTTTGTTTGCAACTTAGTGTATCAAACAAGCTACGAGTAGCACGAAATGATTCTGAACTATAAATCAATAATATCTGTAGTCATGGATTTTTTACTTTTTATTTTACACTTTTGTGTATTAACAGCTCTGTGAAGCTCCGCAAAGCGCAGTGTCCCGTACATCCGAACAAGCCCATTTGTTTCATCCTGCATATTACATCGCCCGGCGGCGTATGATTTCGGCTCAATTCATTACGTTATTTAACTTATGTTTGCATTATCGAAGGGGTTTGATTTGTAAGTAAATATTTTGTTAAGCTGGACCTTTTATAATTTGTACCTACTTCATTTATTTACTAGCGATCCGCCCCAGCTTCGCACAGGTGTATTATACATAAAAACCTTCCCCTTGAATTAATCTATCTATTAAAAAAAAACGCATCAAAATCCTTTGCGTAGTTTAAAAGATATAAGCATACATGGGGACAGACAGCGAGAAACGACTTTGTTTTTAACCCCCGACGCAAAAGAGGGGTGTTATAAGTTTGACGTGTCTGTTTGTCAGTGTGTCTGTCTGTCTGTGGCATCATAGCGCCCGAACCACTGAACCGATTTCAGTTTAGTTTTTTTTTGGATGAAAGGAGACTTAATCGAGAGTGTTCTTAGCTATGTTTTATAAAAATCGATTGAGCCGTTTAAGAGTTATGGTGGGTTAAAGTGGGGATGGAAGTACCAAAATTCTACAAATGTGCCCAAAATGGTTGTCAATTTGTCGGGGGTTTTTTAAATTTTAAATTTATGTTTTTAGATACTATGTAGTGATAGTGATGATGTGCGTAAGCTACGCTAGTTTTCCCCACTTGTAACACTTGTGTCATATTCTAAATGAGAAGAGACTTATATTCAGCAACAGATGTCTTACAGCTGAAATGTTGATGATGACAAAAACAAGTAAAAGCTTGGTATTTTCCAATTCTTTCTCAAAAGTTCAAAAATCTTCGTTCGGTAAGTATACGTAATTACTCGACCGTTTCCCGGAATGTAGAGATTTATCGTCACTTAGCGGGAGTTGTACAAAGAAAGTTCGCAGGCTTGGATTTATTTTCATTACTTCTTGAATAATTGCTATTGGTGGTTTTAGATATTGGCAGCCCGGGCTAAAGTAATACTCGAATAGATGTTCGAATTTGGTCGGAGCCAACCTCCCGACGACAGCCATGTGTTACCAGACCGGATTTTGCGTAATATGTTGTTTTAAAACTTTCGCGATTTTAATCCATTATTATTATTTATATACTACGTGACTAATCGCGCACTAAAATCCCGAGATAAATAAATATCTCATCATCCCGACGTTTCGATCGAGTTGTATCGATCGTGGTCACGGGTAGACTGAAATATATAGTTGTAAAGATTATAGTTTCGACGCATTCGGCAGTCTTTTTAAAGTTGACGAGTGTACGCGTTCATTTATAATACCATTAAAGTCTAATCTAAATCCCACCAAAAATGTTGCCGAGACGACAGCATGAGATCCGCACTGCCAAAATGTTCACATGTAGAGCCAAGATTCTTACTCTGCAAGCCCCTAACTTCACTAACTCTACAAGTTTACACCTTAGTTAGACCATTTCACTACTACAAGTATCATTGTGCACCAAATAATATACCTAATTAAAAAACCCCCGACACAAAAATATTTGACAACAAACTTTCAATTGACAACAATTTTGGGCACATTTGTAGAATTTTGGTTCTTCCATCCCCACTTTAACCCACCATAACTCTTAAACGGCTCAATCGATTTTTATAAAACATAGCTAAGAACACTCTCGATTAAGTCTCCTTTCATCCAAAAAAAACTAAACTGAAATCGGTTCAGTGGTTCGGGCGCTATAATGCCACAGACAGACAGACAGACAGACACACAGACAAACAGACACGTCAAACTTATAACACCCCTCTTTTTCGTCGGGGGTTAAAAAGTAATGGTCAGTGAGTATTTTCAATTTGCGCCCATGTGACGGCAGCGATATAATATTCTTTATAAATATATAATTCTACTGTACATGTGTAGGTATGTCACTGAATTTCTAAACGGCTGGACCGAATTGAATGATTTTTTTGTATGCGTTTGGGTGGCGACCCAGGATGGTTTAGATTCACACATCAGCCCGGCAGTGAAACGAAGTTCGTCGGGTCAGCTAGTAATACATAATATACTGTACTGTACCAGCCTTTTTAATAGTCCACTGCAGGACATAGGCCTACCCACGAAGGGTGATTGGGCCATATCCACCACGCTGGCCCAGTGCGGGTTGGTGGATTCACACACGCCATCGAATTTCTTCTACGGACGTAGGCAACCCTCACGATGTTTTCCTTCATCGAAAAGCCAGTGATGTGAAATTCCGTACATAAGTTCCAAAGAAACTCATTGGTACGGGACCGGGATTGAACCCACGACCTCAAAAATGGCGGGCCAGCGTTATAACCACTAGACCATCACGACTTCTCTAATATAATAAGCCTTTATTTATGAATTTCCTTAAATGATATTTCTTTGTTTTAAACTTTACTTATAATAATGTAATTACTAGTTTTATTTTAACCGGCAGCGATACGACGATCTAAATATAAACCAAAAAATCTTTGTACAAAAACAAACCCCAAATTGCCAACTAAATAAATAAATTCTCCCCAACGTTATCTTAAAAGTCTGAAAACACGCATAAAAAAATATTCAATGTTCCCGAAACAGGGGTAAAAGAATAATACAATCATTCAGGTACGTTATCTCGAAGAAAAACCTTAGAAAAACGATATTCAACCAACAAATAACAATTATTTACTCGAGTTGAAAAGGGGGGAAGGGGGGAATAGGGCCTATGTCAATGTCGACCTCTTGTTAGGGTGTCTAGTAAATCTGGAGTTTTGATTGGGACAAAACTGGAGATCTTTTATTAGTATGTGCTATGCGTGACGAGCCCGCGCAAAGAAAATATTTACTCCTAGAGCCCGCGCGCTATAGTACTCCAATCTTGAAAAAGATCGCCAGATACGATCGAAACTATAGTAGAACGTCTATCTACTTAGTTAACTGTGAGTAATACCTGTGTTTAAAGTTAAATTTAATTGTGTAAAAACCACGCTAGTTTCCATAATAGTAGGTACTGTAATTTATAAAAAAATCATGTTATTTAAAGGCTGGCAAATTTAGTTCATGGTTTCATTTCATCTGTTTATCGTAAACTACTAATGGATAAATGAGTCGTATTTTGTTTTTAAGAAATCGTAACGTGTAATAATCGTGTTGTAAGAATCGTGTGAAAATGTGTCAAAAACAAAATGTTACATGAATATTTTTTAAACGTCTAAATAAATTATAGGTAACTTTTGTTACTTAAGGTGCTACTTTCGAATTCTATTATAGACGTAGATACATAGGAAATAATGAATTAGGTATTTTTTTATAGGAATATCCCTAATTTCCCCGCCGTGTGGTCACCCTCTCCGTTTGCCGATTTGTCTCCCCTCACGCGCCGTACGCGCGTTCCCTCGCTCCTGCATATTGAGGACATTTTCTTCTGAATACCAGTTTATTGGAGAACTTCTTTTCGTTTTGCGTTCCGAAAATTGATGGCCATTTGAACTGGAAAACTATTTTCTCTGTCTGAGATACCTGTAATTGAGATCATTCTGTAATTGATTAATTATGTATTTCTATTTGTACTCTCTCTCTCGTAAAGGGTTTTGCTGCATTTGGTTTATACAAAGTACCATTTTAAACTGAGCTAGGGAGAGAAATTTCAAACATACTGTCTATACAGGGTCATAGGTATTAAACCCAAAACCTTTCTAAGGGCGGGTCTAGTACATCTAGACAAACAACTTTTGTTTTAGGACTTTTGGAAAATCACGAAGAAAAATCAGCTTAATCATACAAAAAGTTCGTCAACGCGCGGCAATATGTATGGAGAAGAGAATTTCTTTTTGCGAATTTTCAAAAGTCGTAGTACAAAAGTTGTTTATCTAGATGTACTAGACCCGCCCTTAAAAGGTTTTGCGTTTAATACCTATGACCCTATATAATAAAATCCATTCCTAAAATATTTTATATTCTCAAAACAGTAAGCAATACTCAATCTAATCTCTACCTGATAGTCGTCCCTAGAGGAAAGAAGTGATCAGCGATGAACTATTCAGGCTGTGAAAGGATGCAAGCGAGGTGGAGCAATCAATGGCCGAATCCTGCGGGAGCTGCCGATCGAAACACATCCGGTAATGAAGCCGGGAACTAACTACTGGTGAAACTGTGTCTGGGGCAGAATAGGTAGCTGTTACTATAGCTGAAGAATGATATTGAAGAATGAGATTTTGCGCTCGCTGTGCTCGCGTTTAGTACATAAATGTAATGCTTCCCCTTGTGTACTTCTAAAGAAGTCGAAAAACGTATAATAAATAGCCGTCATTCTCCCATTTCACATAGGTACTACATACATCTTATATTGGACGAGTCCATTCTTAAACAGGAACATCGATGCTATTTAATATTTAATTATTTGTTTTCAATGTACTATTTTGACAATAAATTATTTCATATTCTTCAAGCAAAACGGTTGTTTTAACCGTTTAGCCATGTCAGAGGCCTTCAGGCGGCCTAAAAACTCTGACACCAGGGCTAGCCACCCGGTCTATACGAACTTACTTACTTACTTATTTCTTTCATCAGCAACGTATATGCCGGGTAGCTAGCCCTATTATCAGACAGAGTGCTTAAGCCGCGTGAAGGACTTTGACATGGCTAAATACCAGAGCTACCCACCCGGCTCATATGAACTTATTTTTGCCATACTCGTACAGTCGTATCACATTAACTGCTGGACATAGCCCTCCTCTACAGATCTCCAGTAAAGCCGATTCGCGGCCTCCATCTTGTTCTTGCAATCTCAGTCAAATTGTATGTCCACCTTTTATGATTTACTTAATAGGGTTTCGTACCCAAAGAGTAAAAACGGGACCCTATTATTAAGATTTCGTTGTCCGTCCGTCCGTCTGTATGTCACCAAGATGTACCTAACTCTTGAACTGTGATAACTAGACAGTTGAAGTTTTCACAGATGAAGTATTTCTGTTGCCGCTATAACAACAAATAAAAACAGATTAAAATAAATATTGCAGGGGGGCACAACAAACGTGATTTTTTGCTCGATATTAGTAATACATACTGTCGCCGTAGACGCTTGAAATGGGGCTAAGGGGGATCCCATATAGTACAGAACCCTTCATGCGCGAGTCCGACACGCACTTCGCCGATTTTATTATTTTTTAAAGTGTGAATCCTAAGTTGCTCTAGCTGGTACGTCTATTTAAGATCTTTTCGGCCCCAAACCGCATTATTCCCCTGATATTACCTTGCTTCGTAAGCGCCACTGACCGCGTGTCATTCCGAGTCGAGGGGAGACGGGGGCACGTTAAGCCACGGGGCGCTAAATGCAATTTTGCACGTCGCCATCAAAATTCGCAGCAGGACTCTCTTATATACCTCTATTCTATACCTCTTATGTGTGGGTCTTTACGGGGATGAATGTAAGTCCCATTGTTATTTTATTTATTAGGCGCTCAAAACAGATTACAGAACATACACAACATAATGTATTGTTTACAATTTTGATTTATTCTATGGGATATATTGATGATATATATTATTATTATGGTCATATATTAAAATAGATTTAAGAATGATTGAAATAGTGAGAAATATTAATTAAAAACAATACCTATGATAAATGACAAAAGCTTAAAAAAGCGACGTAAGAAGCAGCCTTATCGATAAAAGCAATCTCTTCCAGACAAACAAGGATGAAATTGAATCTCCAGGGAAGAGTGCGGAAGCGTGGCGTAGTCCCGACAAAACATCCCAGGCTTTTAGTGGGTATACCGCCAACTAGGGTTGGCCCCGCCGACTAGGGTTGGCCCCGCCAACTCCCACATAACCATCCGTCTCTCTAGGTGGTGGTATCCATTAAGGATATTCAAAATGGGTCAAAAATGGGGGGTCCATGTGTGAAGTTAGTAAACAACTGTAGCATACGTAATTACGGTAGTTGTATGTGGGTTAGCCAGGTATACCCCGTTTCTCGTTCCGTTATCGGGGAGCACGGGCCCGCCTTGCTGTTCCTATTGTTCGTCTGTCCGTGTTCCGGACATCTTATCCCAAGTACAAAACAACTGGACAAGTTATAAGAGATATCATAGGTATCGCTTTACAAAATATAGGGATTTTTGGAGAGTTCCGAGGCAAAAATTGTACATCATGAGGAGTATTTTTTATGACGATTAGAGGAATCAGTATTATCCAGGTGTCTTGTTTTAATTTTTTTTAATATTTACCTATTATACATATTTTATTTCATGCATTTAGCACAGAATGAAAACGGTTTTCCCATGTTCTCAAAAATGCTAACAAAATGTCATTTGGGTCAGTCGGGTTCAACTATAGCACTGGAAGTCACTGCCTTTGCGAAACAAAAGTTTGTACTATCAGTTTGTATGCGGGTTAGCCAGATTTGCCAGCTTTCCCCTTCCGTTATCAGGGCACACGGGCCCGCCCTGTTCCCTGCTGTTTCTATTGTACGTCAGCTCATGTTCCGGACATCTTATCCCCAGTTCAAGGCGACTGGACAAGTTATAAGACATCTTCGAAAACATGTTTTCAGTTTTCATTTTTTTTTATCGCTATTATGTCCGCGCTTGACCACCAAATCATACTTCATACTTCTAGACTGTGACATGTTTTATGTGTTTATTTTTATAACTCAACACAGAAATTTATTACTTTCCTAAACTTTTGACCTTACATGTTATTACTTGATAAACAATGCGATATTCAAATATTTGAGGCATCCTAGGATTATTCTTATTAAAAAATAGAACAGATATTACTCACGTACTTCTACTTTAATATCTACTCAAGTTTCAAGACTTGAGTTCTAGCACGCGAGCTCGACCAGCCTAGGATCGCATGTGAAACAAATTACTGATAAAACATGTTTAATTTTGGCAGCGAAATTTTCTATAACCAAACATGCAGGTAGATAGACAGATATTTGAGAAAGTTACTAATAGTACATAATAGGCTGAAATATGGCATGAGGACGAAATGTAGAGTATTTGAAACCCGCTTACATCTTATAACTCAATACATCAGAACGTCACATCTATTCACGGTTTACGATAAGATTGCTGATAGCCCTTCAGGCAGCGGTCAGCTTTGTAAGGGCAGCGCTACACCGCACCGCACACTCTGAATACATCAGTGTAGCACATTCAGTACAATGTGGCTCATAACTTCGGTATAGCTGTGAAATAACAATTATTTTTCGCAAAAAATGGCAAAACCGCATTCCATCGTGTACAAAATTCAAATATTTCGCTCGAATTGTTTACATTATCGTTGTTTTTTCAAAAACGGCTCAGCCGATATCTGTAAAATTTAAATAGGACCACCTTGGGAGAATTTCACCCTTTTGAACGAAAAAAGAATTTTTTGATTCGATTCACCATTGGCGGAATTATCGATGAACAAAAAATTACATATAGACGAACATAGAACCTCTTCCAATTCAATTCATTTATTTGTCATAGGAACACAATGTGAGCACTTAACAATGTTTTGGAAGATGGTTAACAATTTGCTAAACTATCGAATTCCGTCAGTAAAAATAGCATGCGAGTGAGGTGCAACTTAGGTCTTTAACATTTAACGACAATTGCAAATTAGATCCAGAAGCACATCGATTCGCAGTATTGCCGCTGGGCGTTGTGAGCTGAAATGATGGCCTCTATTCAGTAAAATTAAAACCAACTATTTAAATATCCCCTAGAACGTCTGCTAAAACGTCAGTCTGTCTTTACCAGGCTACTGATAATAAGTTTCTTGTCAAGATAGTTAGCTTCTTATTTTTGCAGCTTTTCCACCCTTGGTGTGCCTCCGGGCTTCAGAAAAATAACGGAGCTCTACATTTTCAACTCATTCTCTACAATTTTCAGATGTTTTTCTTAACTTTTCAGTTCCGGGAACTTTATTAAGCTTTAAAGAATTTTCTTTGCTCTATTTTTAGAGGAATGTGAAGTAGAGTGGTTACTTACAGTTATATTTTCAGTAGAGCTTGTGTTGCTTTGATGTTTATTTACCTGAAACAAATTAGATATTTTATTAGTAAGCTTGTAGCGCAAATGTGTACTTAAATAATTATGATCAGTAGTGCACTACTTCCATGAATAGCCTATTTGTTTTATAAAAGTGTGATTAGTATACACGACTGTAAAACACCATACATAGCTCAGTAAAAATAGAATTTAACTTTGCACGAAATTTTCGATCCCATTTTTATTTAAAAGGTTTAGGTTCACTTACTGGGCATAAAATCACAAAATGCTGACAGATCCATGTGGAGCTTCAGGCGCAATCTTGAAAAAATCTACAATAACTTTTTTTTTTAATCGGGCAAAAGTGCCTTTCTTTTACAACTAAACTACACTACTGCCTATTACACAAAAAAATCTACAATAACTTTTTTTTTAATCGGGCAAAAGTGCCTTTATTAACTACAACAAAACTACATTACTACCTATTACACAAAAAAATCTACAATAACTTTTTTTTTAATCGAGCAAAAGTGCCTTTATTAACTACAACAAAACTACATTACTACCTATTACACAAAAAAATCAAAAAATCAAAATTGGGGTGCATGGAAGGAGCCTCCCCGAGCGGCGAATGTTTCTACGACTACCTAACACTATGCCCGGCGCACCCTGGACACGTGAAAACGTGACTAATCTTTCCACCACAATGGCTAATCCAAAGGCCCTTTTTAGGGCCAACAAAAACGGACCTTTTCAGGACCCAAACGGTCCTTCTCAGGACCCAAAAGGTCCTTCTCAGGACCCTAAAGGTCCTTCTCAGGACCCAAACGGCTCTTTTCAGGGCCCAACACCAAATGGTCCTTCTCAGGACCAACCAATGCAGGACCTCAGTCCTCCTCAGAATACTCCGAGACACAATCACGAAGTGCTCCATGAACCAGCCCTTACCGTAATATCAGTCAACATAGAGGGGTTTTCCGACAATAAAGCAGAATTGCTTTCCGACTTATGTCTCAAAACAGGATGCCATGTTCTCTGTATCCAAGAGACACACAGAAATGAAGATCAACAAAGACCCAATATCCCAGGCATGAAACTCGTTGTTGATACACCACACGCAAAATATGGCAGTGCTGTGTTTGTGAAACCGGATCTATATGTAAAATCAGCCTTCTGCCGCACAGACGATTCCATTGAACTGCTCACAATAGACACAGGGAGATGCACAATTTCATCAATATACAAACCTCCTAACCAACCATTTAAACTCCAGAAAACTGACAACTTTAACACTCGAAAATCTAAAATCGTCATTGGAGACTTCAATAGTCACAACACGGAATGGGGCTACTCTTCGACAAATCCAGACGGCGATGCTGTTATAGAATGGGCAGAGGCTGAAGACCTCCAGTTGTTACACAGCGCTAAACTTCCCCACTCCTTTAATAGCGGTCGCTGGAAGCGCGGCTATAACCCCGACCTGTTATTTGTAAGCAACAACATAAGCTCGATGTGCCGTAAAAGCGTTGGCTTGCCAATTCCTCATACCCAACATAGACCGATTATATGCCACGTTCAAGCGGCAATTAAACCTCAAAAAGTACATTTCCGTCGCCGCTTTAACTTCTCGAAAGCAAACTGGGATAAATATTCGGAAATCGTAGATGCCAAACTGAGCAACATTGAGCCATCACCACAAAACTACGATAAATTTGTAGAATCCGTAAGGACAGCATCGCGACAATCTATTCCACGAGGTTGTCGTACTGAATACGTACCCGGACTCAATAAAGACTCTTCCAAACTCCTCGAACAATACAAAATGCTTTACGAAACTGACCCTTTTTCCGATGAAACTATTCTAGCTGGCGAAATACTTAATGAGAGAATTAGCGAAAATAGAAAAGAGAGGTGGGTATCCATGATTTCGAGCATAGACATGACCCACAATAGTAAAAAAGCATGGTCTACCATTCAAAAACTTACCGGAGACCCTCCAGAAGCAACGAAACCTGGACCAGTAACGGCAAACCAGGTGGCCCACCAGCTCCTTGTCAATGGAAAGCCAACCCATCGACTTCCTAAATCCCCGAAGCCCACGCCGCCTTCCGCAAACTGTAGTAATATCAGTAAGCCATTCTCTATATCCGACATTGTACATGGCATCAAAGATTTGAAAAGCGGTAAAGCTGCTGGCGGAGACGACATAACAGTCGAACAAATCAAACATTTGGGACCCTCCGCGGTATCATGGCTTCTTGCTCTCTTCAATAACTGCCTCCAGCAAACACTCATCCCCAAGCACTGGCGAAGAGCCAAAGTGATTGCGCTGCTTAAGCCTGGAAAATGTCCCAAAGACCCTAAAAGTTACCGGCCTATATCTTTGCTATGTCATACTTTCAAACTGTTTGAAAGGATGCTCCTAAACCGTCTCACCCCTGTAATTGAACCTATTCTTACTCCGGATCAAGCAGGCTTCAGACCCGGCAAATCATGTACCACACAAACCCTAAAGCTCACCCAATTTATCGAGGACGGTTTCGAATCAAAAAATGTAACAGGTGTGATTTTTGTCGACTTGTCCGCAGCGTACGACACAGTCAACATCAAAAGACTACTCCTCAAAGTGCAAAATCTAACCAAAGATACCGGTTTCGTCAAAATTCTGCGAGAAATACTGAACAACCGCCGCTTTCAAGTCCATTTGCACCACGAAAAAAGCAGGTGGCGCTGCCAGAAGAACGGTCTTCCACAGGGAAGTGTGCTAGCGCCAGCACTTTTTAATATATATACGAACGATTTGCCCTACACCCCTCAAGCCCAACGTTTCATATATGCAGATGATCTCGCACTAGCAGCCCAATCACCACGCTTTGAAGAAGTGGAAGAACAACTCACGGTGGCACTAGAAACGATAGGAGCATTCTATGATGAAAATGCTCTCAGGCCTAACCCTTCCAAAACGCAGTCATGCGCTTTCCACCTCCGCAACCGTGATGCTGATCGCCCACTTCGAATCTCTTGGAGGGGTGAAAATATAAAACACTGTGCCCATCCACGTTACCTAGGCATCACGCTTGACAGATCCCTTACATACAAGTACCATTGCATAAATACCAAGCACAAAGTCAGCAGCAGAAACAACCTCATAAGGCGCCTGGTCTCATCATCTTGGGGAGCTTCACCAAAAGTCCTACGACTCACTGGTCTATCCCTCTCTTTTAGTGCCGGTGAATTCGCTTGTCCGGTTTGGTGTCGCTCCGCTCACACTAGGGAAGTTGATGTAGCCTTAAATGAAACCTGCAGGATTATAACCGGATGCCTTAAGCCTACACCATTAAATAAATTGTATCCTCTGGCTGGCATAGCGCCACCCGGTGTACGTAGGGACGTAGCCAGTTCTTTGGAAAAATTAAAGCAAGAGACAGACAGCAGACACTCCTTATACAACCACCCAACAACCAACTTCCGATTAAAAAGCCGTAAAAGCTTTCTTGGATATACACAACCTCTAAACTCACACCCACCCGAACAAAGATGCTACCTGTGGCAAGCTAGGCACCCACCGCCTTCTGATTATATTTCTCCAACAGAGAGCCTCCCACCAGGACATGAATTACCGTGGCCGACCTGGAAAACCCTTAATCGGCTCCGTGCCGGGGTTGGTCGCTGTAACGAGAACATGGCGAGGTGGGGTTTCTCAAATCAGGAACCGTGTGAGTGCGGTGCTGCCATTCAAACAATGGCACATCTCTTAGACTGCCCGCTGTGCCCAAAACACTGTACTCAAACTGACCTCAATCTGGCGACCGAGGACGCGGTCGAGGTTGCCAGGTATTGGTCTCTAAAGCACATTTGATACCATATAGCTTTGTAAATATTGTAAATACATATACATAAAATATATAAATATATAATAAAATAAAAATATATTAGCCATTGAAACGAAATGATGATGATGATGATGATGACAAAAAAATCTACAATAACTTTTTTTTTAATCGGGCAAAAGTGCCTTTATTAACTACAACAAAACTACACTACTACCTGTTACACAAAAAAATCTACAATAACTTTTTTTTTTTAATCGGGCAAAAGTGCCTTTATTAACTACAACAAAACTACACTACTACCTATTACACAAAAGCATTCGCCTGACGGCATGACGCTGGTCCCATGGAAGTGTGGACGGCCCTTAGTATGGGACGCAACTTGCGTCGATACTTTGTCACCGTCACATCTTTCTGAGACTCAGAGTAGGGCTGGAGCTGCGACCAATTCTGCGGAGCACAAGCGGCGCAAATATGCTAACCTCGGTAGTGGTTACATATTTGAGCCATTTGGAGTTGAGACATTGGGTCCGTGGGGGCCGGGAGCTCATATCATTTTCAAAAGTCTTTCTGGGCGTCTGGTGGACGCGACGCGTGACCAAATGCTGGTGTTTATTTGGCTCAACGCATAAGCATTGCCATTCAGCGTGGCAATGCAGCCAGCATGCTGGGCACGCTGCCAACTGGCAGGGAGCTTGAGCATTTGGATTATCTTTAGACCTTCAAAGGTCCTACAATAACTTGACTTGGTCTCTATGACTTTTGCCCTAAAGTGCCATAGTTTCCGAGATATCGGCCAAAAACATTTTTTCAAGATGGCGCTTGAAGTTCCACCTTGATCTGTCAGCATTTTGTAATTGTATGCTCAGTAAGTAATCCTACACCTTATAAAAAAATGGAACGGAAATTTAGTGCAAAGTTGACCAAAACTAATGTCTATTATTACTGACCTAATACGAACAAAGCTCGACGCAGACTGGCCACCGACTACAGACACCGGTGAAAAAAAAACTAGCAGATCAAACGTTTCTTTGCACATTTTGTTAAAATGCGACGAACTTATGTGGCCGGTGGCAATCACTCGATCGATACAGTAGTGTCCGCGATATATGTAGATGTCGTGGTAGCTCGCGGCTGCCACCGGTGGCTGTGGTAAGTGGTCCGTCTGCGACATACTTAGTCAATATTTCAAAAATGAAAATATATCTGTTATTAGGGCACACCTTTTGATTCTCTACAAATAGGTTTGCATTACAACATAGTACACTCACATAATATACACTCGGTACACCAACAGGCGCAGATGAGCCGTAGTGACGAACGAACGTATGACTACGGCGTTTATTTTTAACCGACTTCCAAAAAGAAGGAGGTTCTATGTTCGTATGGATGTATTTTTTTTGTGTATGTTCATCGATAATTTCGTCTATTGTGAACCGATTCTAAAAATTCTTTAGATTTATAGATAGATAGATTTTTTGGGAAAAATAATTATTGTAATCAGTAAGCGCGCAATTTCTTCCTACCAGGTGGGCAACCCTAGCGCGAGTTACGTAGTACTGCGTGGCCACGTGGCGCTATAGTTATTTATTTTAAAGACTGGGCCGAATCACATTTACTGTTAGATATCATTACCGTGCCTAAACGATACTAGCTACGTATATACCTACCTACTTTCATTACAATGCCTTGTCTATTTTGTTCGTTTCAAAAAATTTATTTATTATTATCAACAAAAGGTTACAATATAATATACATATATAAGTAACACTAAAAATCCTTGCAAAGGTTTGTCGTAGAGTTAAGTTCTACGCACAATAATACAATTGCAAATAAACAATCGGTAATTCGTGCGAAACCGCAGGTAGCCGAGCGAGAGCGTTCACGTCGTACTCTATTATAATAAAGTTAATAGTTATAGTTCTATTATAGCAAAGTTAAATATAACATACAGAAAATTTCAAGTATTCTAAAAAAAAAAAACACAAGGATATCCCTTAAAAACACTCATTTAAAAATAAAGCTAATAAATTCTGCTCAGGAATTCCTTAAAAGTATAAATCTCCATTAAAAAAGGAAGCGAAAAACAAATCCTATAAATGAACAATAAGGATATTTAAATAAATCGTTGAGTTTAACAAGCGGAGGAATTAGGCGGGAAGATTTGCATTGTTTTAAAAATTTTAAATTGAATATCGTCCCAATTAAGGCCTTGATTTAGAGCCTTGCTTTATTCTATTTCCTTCGAGATAAGCGGTTTTACGGTGGAATTAGCATTCGTGGCACTGGCGTGGAAGAATATTGTCGCAGATATTGATAGGATTTTTAAAGTACTTGTGTTATTTACGTTGAACAAAATGCTGGTGTTTATTTGGCTCGAATAGAACGTATAAGCAAGCATGCATTCTGCCAGTATGCTGGGCACGCAGAGGGCTTGAGCATTTGGATTATCTTTAGACCTACTTTAGATCTTTAAGGGTCTGTGGATGATACAATTGCTTTTTATGTAGTAGTAGTTTATGTAGTTTTAGCCTTTGCAAGTAGTGTTGTAATAATAAAGGTATTTGCCCTTAATAAAAAAATATTTCCAGTTGTGTGCTACATTTTATTCCCATATGAACTATGCCATGCCTACCGTAAAAATCATTTTACAGAAAACTTAAAAGGAGTATACTTACATATAATTATGAAAAACGTTTACTACCTATGTTAATAATTAATTTGAATTTATCCGAAATTGTTAAGTTTTTGAGTCGAAAGTGAATGGATTTTTATTCTAAAGATTTTAATTTATAGTCATGTTAAATTCAATATTTTGTGAGTAGGTACCTATATTATTGACACAAGTGACCACTTTCACTCGAATATGCAGTGCCCGACAGGGCCCATACTGAACATTGTCCCCAAACTTTATTATTAACATCTTGTACTGTATGGAAGCATGAATAAATGAAATGAGCCAATCCCAAAATCGCCAAAAAATTAATCGGCTCTCCCATAACAAAAATTCATAGACTATCGAGTATCGATATCGAAACGTATGGAAAAGCATCACCTCTGAAAGTCTGCTCTTTGCAAAGCAATAACTTGTACCTACAGGATAGCAAATAATGACGACAACGATTGCGGAAAAACAAGCAAACACATACGCACACACATTACCGATGGCAACTCTTTGACAGTTTCGAGTAGGTTTGTCATATCTATCTATCTTCTATCTATCTTTATATGTAAAAATGAATCGTGGTTGTTAGTCTCGCTAAAACTCGAGAACGGCTGAACCGATTTGGCTTATTTTGATCTTGAAATATTTGTGGAAGTTAAGGGAAGGCTTAAACGGTGAGAAAATTTATAAAAGTTGCAAGAAAAATAATAAAAATATTAACTTCATTTTCCCATACAAAATGTTCCTGGATATAAATGTTCTCATTGACAGTTGACAGATGGTGAGACGAAGTTCACCGGGTCAGCTAGTAATAAATAAAATCGGCTAAGTGCGAGTTGGACTAGCGCAAGAAGAGGGAGGGCTCCCTCAATTATTTTTTTATTTATTTTAATAAGGTAAGTAGGTATATATATTGTTTATTTTTGAAGTTTTTTTTTATTTAGAAATAGTAGCCATAACATTTGGCCACCAACTCGTCTGATGGAAAGCGAAGTTGTAGCCGAAGATGGAGTATGTAGACCTAGAAGATACCTATTCACTCTTGACTTGAAGATAAAAAATATAAAATAAGTACTTAAATATAAAAATAAATGTTACATGAATATACCTGTCTCCGTCATTAATATCGAGCAAAAAACGGAAACAAAATCATGTTTGTGTTATGGAGGTTTCACTAAAACTTATTTTTTTTAGTCTGTTTGTAGTATTTGTTGTTATAGCAGCAACATAAATACGTCATCTGTGAAAATTTCAACTGTCTTACTATCATGGTTCATGAGGACAGACAGGCGGACGGACGGAAGGACGGATAGTGGAGTCTTATTAATAGGGCCACGTTTTAACCCTTTGGGTACGAAACCCCAAAAAATAAAACTTAACATAAAGTAAAATAAAAGGTGCGTGCGTATAATTGTCGCAGGATACTGTTTACTTTCAACAGTTCGAGTTTCAATGATTACTACCATTATTAATGAATAAATAAGAGTCTAACACGTGCGTAAATATCGTTCTACTTCTAACCCTTCATCAGGGCCCATTACTGTCCACAAATAGAAATCGAAGCCGAGGGTGTCACAGTTCACTTCCGAAGGAGTGTCGGGGGCCTTTGTGTCATGATGCACGCTGGCCATTACGGGTATAGCACATCAAAAATACATCTGCTTACCTTACCTATACTTACTGAGGCCTGATTCTCTATCGACAAAACGTAACGTAACGCGGTAGGTATTTTGTTTATTTCCGTGACTTTCTTTGGAGAAATGTTTAATATATGAAAAACACGTTGAAATGAATTATAAACCTAGTTTAAGTTATGTTATTTGAAAAATAAACATTTTTCACAAGAATTTTAAGAAAATGAAGAGTGCGTCACGCGCTTGTTTTCATACAGAATCACCCACCTGGCCGTTTTTTTTTACCGACGAAACAACGGAGGAGATTCTTAAGTTGAAGCGTATATTTTTTTATGTATGACGCATAACTTCTTATGGAGTAGTCCGATTTTGATAATTCTTTTTCTTTTTTAGATCACACTTCAGAGGTGCTCTCATTTTATCGAAATCGGCTAAGTCATTTTTGATAAATCAACAATGATGTGAAAATTACATCGATCCGTGAGAACTATTCGAATTCTGTACATGGTTGCAGTCGGCTATGCCATTTTTCGTGAAAAATAATTATAGAGACAATGAATTTATTCTAGGACTAGCTTGTGTCTGCGGTAAAGCCGGTAACAAACTAGATGATCCACCGCTCCGTTGCTGCGTGAAAGAGTAAAAAACAGTTTTATTTTATTTTATTTGAATTGTTACTCTCCACAGATTCCCGGGTCTGTGATTTTTAAGATTTTTTTTTTTAAATTACTTCAAACATATTTCCTTCAACACAGTTTCGGTTTCATATTCTTAGTAAGGATAGTCATCATTATGATCAACTTTTATATTGGGACCAACCCTGTAATAATAAAAAAACGCGGTATTTCTAAATCAAAATGAATGGAGATTTTGTCGAAAACTTTTTTTACAAATAAGCTGATCTTATTATGATTTCAATGTTGGCTCCATAGTAAAAGTTGTTCTTAGATTGATGTTGTGTGTAGTTCTTTTAGTAGTAGATATTACATCTATTGTTTAACACCACTGCCTTTTCGGTGAACATCGTGAGGCAACCTGCATAATTATGTCCGTAGAAGAAATTCGATAGCGTATGTGAATCCACCAATCCGCACTGGGCCAGCATGGTGGATATGGCCCAATCCCCTTCATAGATAGGCCTACGTCCTGTAGTGGACTATTAAAAAGCTGATACGTTACACCAATTGTAAACATTGTGTTGAAATACAGGGTTTTTTCTAATCAATTAGCATCCTTTTAGGGGCTTATTCTGTACATCAAAACTAACAACTTTTGTTCTGCGACTTTTGTCTGATCTCAAAAAAAACCAGCTGTTCCATACATTTTGTCGCGGGTAAACGATATTTTTCTATGGAACAGCAATTTTTTTTTTTTTGAGTTTTACAAAAGTCACAAAACAAAAGTTGTTAGTTTTGATGTACAGAATAAGCGCCTACAAGGATGCTAATTGATTGGAAATAACCCTGTATGTTTTCTAGTCCATTCATTACTACCAGATTCGGGTACTGCGGTGTTTCGCCCCTCAAGCGGTTCATTCACAAGATTACTAAATCTTTCTACTAACCTAACCTAACTTATTCAACATTTACTGATCAAGTTTTCGAAATTAGCTTTTATTTTGGCGGTTATTAATTACATACCTAGTAAAATTGTTCATAAATCAAAAAAATGTGGGCGTAATCTAATCTTAAGGGGAGTCGCAATTTGAATTGGATCAGAGGGGCATTATCTTAATTTAAGGAAAATATAAAATAATGTCCCGTAGCCTATTTTTACTGAATGTCCGTAGTGAGCTTTCATACTAGCTCTTTTGAAATGCTTTCATAATCTTTACTGTCTTATAAATAAACGCACAGGAGCAGTTAGTCCGTCTTTTGAATTTTCTTTATTTGACCATTGTAATTCACTTGCAAAAGATAAATAACGGACTGGTTACTCCAAAGTAACTCAGAGTACATTAATACAGCGGATAACGCCCGGGACACATTCTCCATGGTTTTATAATACTATGCAAGCCATAATTTTGAAATATAATGCTCGTAGAATTCTTGAATGGAGATCACAAATTTATAAGTTTAGCGTAAGATGATCATCCACAAAATTGACAGATAAATTGAAGAACGTGAAACACAATATATGTAGGTGAAACCTTGCAGGTTTCTACCTGCTTTCAACTATAAAAAAGGCAAATTTAGTTAAGTTTTTTCGAGAATATTTTGAAATTGAGTATATGACGGTGTTTTGATTATATACAGGGTTATTTCTAATCAGCATCCTTTTAAGGGGCTTATTCTGTACATCAAAACTAACAACTTTTGTTTTGCGACTTTTGTCAAAACTCAAAAAGAAAAATTGTTGATCCATAGAAAAATATCGTTCACCCACGACAAAATGTATGGAACAGCTGTTTTTTTTTTTTGAGTTCTGACAAAAGTCGCATACCAAAAGTTGTTAGTTTTGATGTACAGAATAAGCCCCTAAAAGGATGCTAAGTAATTGATTAGAAATAACCCTATATATCATGGGTTTTATAGTTTTGCAAGCAATGTGAAAAGTAGAATATGCAATACTAGAACAAAGCCTGTCTTCGCCTTGGGCGACTTGAACCCCTCGCTATACTCAGAACTCTAAAAACCCCATTGTTTCGCTCGAAAATTAACTCTAGGATCCCTATCGCTGCGCTCAGGGTTCAATATGTCAACCTTGACACAAGACACAACTTTTTTCTCTAGGTGCATAATCTAATATTACGCGTCGAGAGTTAAAAAATACTTACACCAATACAAAAGCCATCGAGAAAACTGAAATTGTATGCAAAATCAGTGAGGGGCGTATTATGAGGTGGGTAATTTATAGCCAATTCGCGGCGCACCTGCCCCGGGACAGATCTTAAGGGCTTATTGCTGCGACATCCGCGGTAAGTATTGATTGATAGCTTATTACAAAATAGGGCTATTACGGAAAGAAAATTAGAGTCGTGTATTTTGGTAACGGTAGTCTTAAATCAGTTTTTAGATCGGCTATTATCATATGTATGTATCTACTAGCTTTTCATTGTCCGCGGCTTCACCAGCGTGGTATTTTAATTATTGTGGTATCCTTTTTAGGGTTCCGTACCCAAAGGGAAAAACGGGACCCTATTACTAAGACTTCGATGTCCGTCTGTCCGTCTTTCCGCCTGTCTGTCTGTCACCGGGCTGTATCTCATGAACCATGATAGCTAGGCAGCTGAAATTTTTACAGATGATGTATTTCTGTTGCCGCTATAACAACAAATACTAATAACAAAATAAAATAAAATATTTAAGGGGGCTCCCATACAACAAACCTGAATTTTTAGACGTTTTTCGCTCTATATTAAAGGTAATAGGTAGATGCTTGAAATTTTCACAGAATATTTAGTTTTATATTCACTTCAATAATAAATAATAAAATTAAAATAAAATAAATTTTTAAGGGCTCCCGTACAGTACGGAACCCTTCGTGCGCGAGTCCTACTCGTACTTGGCCGACTATTTTTTTACTTTGTGTTTTACACTCTATTTTCTCACTCCGGATTAATAATGTTTCGACTTCTTTTTTCTAAGAAGACAATAATATTTATTTACTAATCTACGTTACGTATAACCCCCGCAAGCAGCACCCGCTCACGAGTTGACGCACGTGCCTCGACAACATTTAAGGGAAGATGGCGACCTGCCACGCAACGCCGCGCCGCCGCAAGAAGAAGCGCCTGGCGAGCCTGAGTGTGAGTATGTATCGTATTCCTTGGGAATATCTTATTTTTATAGGATAAAAAGTAGCCTATGTCACTTTCCGTCTTTCAAACTATGTTCATGCCAAAAATTGAGTCAATCAATACGTTGCTCCGTTGCTGCGTGAAAGAGGAACAAACAAGTAAACCAAAAAACACACTTTCGGATTTACAATATTAGTAAGGAAAGGATGTTACATATAATATACAATGTGTCACTTTTAGCCGATTACGTATTACAGGAAAAGTAGAATATTACGCTTCTTTATCATCCCTGAATTGACTTTCCTTCGATACGTACACAGCGGTTTGACTCAATGAGTCCACGGATATCATCTGTAGTTACGGCCAGAGAATGGAAAAGACTGCCGCATGTCGGCTTTCTTGTTTCCGGAGAGATATAATCTAATGCTTTTCTAAGTCAGAGTGAATACTAGGTATTTTTACAAGACTTCCAAAAAGGAGAAGGTTCTATTTTTGTCTGTATGATTTTTTTTTGTTTATGTTCATCGATAATTTCGCCAATTGTGAGCCGAATCGGAAAATCCTTTTTTAGTTCGAAAGGGTATACTCCCGAGGTGGTCACATTTATTTTGTGTAGAAATCGGCTAAGCCGTTTTTGAAAAATAAACAATAATGTAAACAATTCGAGCGGAATATTCGAATTTTGTACACGATGGAAGGCGGTTTTGCCATTTTTTTGCGAAAAATAATTATTATTTATCTATTACATATTATACGTGCTTAAGAGCACGGCTTGATAGATTTTAAGAGCTTATCGCTGTATGTACGTCATTGGCAGTAATGAGCCTATTATTGGGTGCAGAATTAGACCCGTGTACTTATATTGACAATGGTAGTCAGAGGTCCGTTGTTAGATCGGCAAATATTTACAAAGTTATTCGAATAGGGCAGGTATTCTATGCTAAAAGATTTATACCATTAGGTATTATGAACCGCTTTTACTATGGGCCAACCATTTCGAATGACCATTTGGAATTCGAGAAAATAAATCAACCTTTCATACATTTTTTCGTATGGCGTTGCTGTTTTTTTTTCGAATTCCGGATTGGCCTAGATGCTGAATTACAAACATTCCAAAGAACTAATTGATACGGGAACGGGATTTAAACTTATGACAATTAACGAAAAAATAAACAATTCACGGTAGGTACTAAAACGAATAGTTAATCCTCGCCAATATACGAACAACAAAAATACACGTCCATGGAAGAAATAAAGAAATAAGTATATGGTATTTTCATTAGACTTTCTATTTTTAAAATGATAAAATGTTTTACGTGTAGCTAAATACTACCTGTACCTATATTTTCCCGTCTGGTCCATTAAAGGCTTATGCACACGATGGTAATGCCGGTACTAATTGACTAGACTAGACCAGTCGACGCTAAGCCTGACATTGTGTACACGGACAAAATGGATTTAGCCATATGCTTAGTGGATCTAGGTCACTTTTAGGTGCTCGTGCCTATAATATAGACCTGTAATATGTCCCTTTTAAGGATTTCTTTTGTCTGCACAGATTTATTAAAAAAATATTCACATATAGTTTTTGTTCACGGCTTTACCCGCGTGACATTTTGGTTTTTGTGCTATTTCATAAGAATCTTTTATTTTTCCGGGATACAACGTAGCCTGTCACTTTACAACATTGGAACTATATCATGTAAAAATCTAGTCTATCTGCTGTTTTTTTTTGCGTGAATGAATACCTGACAGACAAATACACTTTCTGATTTATAAAAATTGTAAGGGTTTCTCGCATTGTATTATCATAAACGGAAAATTATGCTACTGTCATCATTTTTCAACTTTCAACAAATAAACAACACCTTTCCATTTCTAAAATTAAAAGGTTTATTGCAATTGAACTGTATTTATACATTTTCCCGTCTAGCTCATTAAAAGCTTATGCACACGATGGTAATGCCGGTACTAATTGACCAGACTACACCGGCCGGCGCTAAGCCGGACATTGTGTACATGGACTAAATTAAATTGGCCATAGTGGTTATTATTTTTAGGGATTCTATTGGTGTAGACCTAAATTGCGAAGATATTGATCGAGCGACAGCGAAGATCTCCGTTTTAAAACACGGCGATTTTGCTTTCGTCTGTCCAGATGTTAGTTTTCGAATACAGGTCGCATTTTTCAACGAATCTCGACGAAATTGTGATTTTTGATAAGTGGTAAGTATTTCCCTCAATAATTTTATTTTTCGCAAATATTGCAACACCGACTTCCACCGTGAACAGAATTCGAATAATTTGCACGAATCGATGTACATTTTTGTTGATTTATCAAAAACGACTTAGCTGATTTCGATTAAATTTAAATTACCACTTTGGAAGTTTACTATTTCGAACTAAAAAAGATTTTTTTAAATAGGTTCACAATTTGCGAAATTATCGATGAACATACACAAAAAAAAATACATACAGACGAACATATAACCTTTACATTAACCTCCCTTTTGGAAGTCGGTTAAAAATAGACGATAACAACAATTAAAAAACCTTTTATCAATTTAAATACTCTCGAAGTGGTCCCATTTACATTTTACAGAAATCGGCTCAGCCGTTTTTGAAAAATCAACAATAATGTAAACAATTCATGCGAAAAATTCGAATTTTGGACACGAAGGAAGGCGGTATTACCATTTTTTGTGAAAAATAATTATTTAAATATGAGTCACCCAAAAAACATTTAGTTAGCTGCAATAATGTTAGCATTTCTCTAAAAATACCTCGCTAAGTTATCAAATAGTTTATTTGTCTGACAATTATTTACACAATTAAAACCGGATTACTATCAAATTAATTGTAATTTTATTCATAGAATTTTACCTTTCAAATTGTGTTCACAAAATTATTTTTAAATTGGGGTTATTTGTTGATAAATCGAGTATTTAAAGACCAAGTAAGACAACAGAATATACCACAATTTCAACAACGTTGCTTCAGAACATACACTTCTTTCTTCAGTCAATATGAAATTCGCTTTGGTAAGTTAAAAATCAAAATTCCTTTAAGTATTTTCACCTCTTGCTTAAAATATTTTTGGGCATAAGTATTGAAATCCAGCACTTAAATTGGTTTTATATGAATTTAAATTCTGTGTGAACATACAGCCCATTGTATACTTTGCTGTCCATTTGTCTTTTTGAGCTACCTCGCTAAGGATATCAGTTAGATATTTTATAGATGTGAATTTTAAATTGAATTTGAATTGACAATGGGTCCGTGGTGGCCGGGAGCTCATATTATTTTCAAAAGTTTTTCTGAGCGTCTGGTGGACGCGACGCATGACCAAAATGCTGGTGTTTATTTGGCTCAACGCATAAGCATTGCCATTCAGCGTGGCAATGCAGCCAGCATGCTGGGCACGCTGCCAACTGGCAGTGGGCTTGAGCATTTGGATTATCTTTAGACCTTCAAAGGTCTGTGGATGATCCAATGCTTTTTATGTAGTAGTAGTGTAGATTTGTTGTAATTTGAATATTCCCGTTTTAGTTCAATATTCTACTTAAATGATGAAAGAATATGAGCTTTCTCTATTTTCCGCGACATAACATACGGAGTTGATACCTCTTATTGTTATTTACCATTCCCACTTTTACCATATAAGTATTAAAGCAAATTCATTCACTACTTTTTGTTAATTTGTTATTTTTAATTATTTAGATTTGTTAATTATATGGCAATTTAGTATTATTTAGACGCTACAATGAAACATATTATCAAAGATAATCGCCCAAGTGCAAGTCGGACTCGCGCATGAAGGGAGGAGAAGGAATGTACCATATGGTTGTTCCCCTTAATAATATTTTATTTTAATTTAATTATTTAGAATAGGAAATATACAACTGTAGTATTCTGTAAATATTTCAAGCATATTCCTGTTGTAATATCGAGCTAATATCGAGCACAAAAATCACGTTTCCAGTATGGGAGCCCCCCTTAAACATTTGTTTTATTTTAATGTAACTATTTATTTTAAAAGTGAACATTTAACTAAAACATTCTGTGAACATTTCGAGCATCTACCTGTCACTGTTATTAATGTCGAGCGAAAAACGGCAAAAACAGTTTTTGGTATGAGAGCCCCCCTTAATTTTTTTTGATTTTTAATATTTGTTGATTTTTAATATTTGTTATAGCGGCAACAAAAATACATAATCTGTGTAAATTTCAACGTTTTAGCTATCACAGTTCATGAGACAAAGCCTGGTCACAGACAGACAGACAGACGGCATATCATCGTAAAAATAGCAACGTAAAATAGTGTTCTCTCTATCAAATGCATAATTATAGTGAAAAAGAAACAGGGCTACTCTAAATTGCTATTATAATTACGATGGCGCCTCTAAAATTGGGCCTATGGTGCTCTTAATTCTGACTTTGATTCTGGCCACGCAATACGTAACGCGCGCTAGGGCTGCCGCCCTTGTAGGTAATCACAAGCATTCTGATTACAAACCCAGACCTTCGTTCCTCACTACGGCGCGCCCCTGCGACTGTTATGTACTGAACTCTGAGGCGCGTAGGTATGTCCGATCGTTCGTGTCCCGACCGTTTGTATGAAGACGGAATACTGCATAGATAACCCACCCATTTCAGACAGACAAACAGACAAAGCCATTTGCACCTAAATATGCAGACTGGCATTGCGCAAATTGATGTTACCGGCAATATTCCTACCGCCACATAAGTTTCTTTTTAGTTTCACAATTAATTTATTTTTCTCACGTAGTCGCGCGAAACATTAAATCTGTAACCCGTCTAAACCAAGGGCCACCAAGATACAGGCTTAGCCTAGTTTGGGGCCCACTGATAAGTCACAGACTATGTCAATTTCAGTACAGTACAAATTATTAATAGAAATTTTAATGTAATTCGTTTTGTTATGTTTAAATTTAGACTTTAAGGTTTGATATTTTGCTCTGTACCCTAATTAGTGTTACGTACCCAAAGGGTAAAAACGGGACCCTATTACTAAGACTTCGATGTCCATCTGTCTGTCTGTCTGTCACCGGGCTGTATCTCATGAACCATGATAGCTAGGCAGCTGAAATTTTCACAGATGATGCATTTCTGTTGCCGCTATAACAACGAGTACTAAAAACAGAATAAAATAAATATTTAAGGGGGCTCCTATACAACAAACGTGATTTTTAGGAGTTTTTTGCTTGCTATTAATAACGGCAAGAGGAATGGGGCTCCCATACGGTACGGAACCCTCCGTGCGCGAGTCTGACTCGCACTTGGTCGATTATTTTTAAATTTTATTGGAAATAAAAAATATCTTATCTTACCATTACCGTGTATATGTGTGTTACAGCTGCTCCTTTGCTTCTCCCTGGTGGTGCTGTCAGTAAGCAGCGCACCTGCTAGCGGTTCTCAAGGCGTTGTCGCAGGTGAACTGGGCTATGTCGACGCGGGTGTTGCCAAGAGCAAGGATGGAGAAGCAGCCTACGGCGCCGCTGAAGTCTATAAAGGCGTTGCTATGGCCCAAGCGTATGCTGAGAAGTAAAACGCTGGAATAGCTGGAAAACTGCCGTATGATTTATCTGGCTTAGCTAATTAAACGTGTTGAAAAATTGAACCTTCTTTTTCTTCTTATGCTCAGAGTAACTAAAGGGATGGGATGTGTACGAGATACATAATATCTTGGTATGATTTGCGATTAGGATACGCACCAAGATATAATCATAGAAAATAGTGAAGTAACGAATATCTATTTTTAGGCATTGGCGAATGCGAATACGGATGCGGATATCTGCCGTCGATATTCGCGAATGCGAATATTTAATTTTGAACTTGGCGCCACTTATCTATGGCTTTATTTTGACAGCTTAGTCAGCAAGCGATTCAACAAGATTCACACGAACACATTTGTCATCGTTTGCATTTACGAGTAATTACGACCATTTTCGAGCTAATCCGAAGAAAGCCGATTGATTTTGTACATGTACTTAGTAAAAACATTAGTAAAAATGTGAAAAAATGTTAAACCGGATTAGGTTCTATTAATATCAATAAAGTTATCTTATCATGGTGCATGCCAAAAAAGCTAAGATAGGTACTCGAAAATTATAACAGTTATTACTCTTTGTGTCTATCTTTTTAAAAGGTTCACTCTGAGCATGAATACACTTTCCTAAGTATCTAAGTTAATTAGAAGGTACCTCTCAAACCTCTCTACAAATGTTTTAGATAAGTACCTCAAAAATCCCAAAATGTCAGTAGGGTAGTCTATGTTACTTTCTCTCTCTCTCTCGGCTCTCAGATACCTTACTTTTTACAAGCTTTTATTTAGGAAACCTATCTCGTTGTCTGTCTGTCGGTCTATAATCAAATCTTGCAAGTTGAGCTGAAATTTGGCATACAAGTGTAAATCGCACGACAATGCAATATTACAATAACATGGTGCTGATCTGATGATGGAGCTGGTAGGTGACCAAAGGAACATAGCAATGACACGACACAATCTCATCGAGTTTGGGTTCATTTAAATAGTCTTGGCGAGTAGTTTGTCTTTCAATGGTAACCAGGATCTGATGATGGAGCTGAAAGGTGGTCATAAAAACTTAGGAACTCTGTAATGAAACGACGCAACCCTATCGAGTTTCGGCTCGTTTGATTCGTCTTGGCGAGTACTTTGTTCAGTAAAAGCTTGTTTAAAAAAAAAGGTTTTTTTTATTGTTATACTTGTAACATTTTCTTTATTATACATCGTTGATTGACTAATCGTTGCAAGGTTGTTTAGTAACTAGTTAGAATATTATTTATTGTATTTTTAAATATCTTGTCAACGATAATTGTTATTTTAGGGTTAATTTTCGATCTATGATGAGAAAAGTGAAATAAAAACTTTTTTGTCGATTATTATATCAATGAAATTATTATTATATATTCCCACTTTTGTGAAAAATCAGGATTTGTACGGAATCCTCGGTGTGCGAGAATGATTCGCATTTATCCAGTTTTTTTCGAGTTTCACTATTATAAATCTGCGACAATCGCCCTAGTGACATGAAAAAAAGACTTTCATTGGTCAGTTTGTTAGGAACCCATCTCGAGCAAAGCTTATACAGAGAAAGGACTTGGCGAATAATACGCGTTTTTTGGTGCTGATCTAATGCTCAGTTCTCAATCTCAAGCTTTTCATATGCAAAGTATTTAAACTAAAACATATTTTAACATTAAAATTACCTCTAAAAAACCCACGATAATGATGAAAAATAATGGATAAACGATTAAATATAATCTACTGTACGCGCGCGAGTTGAATGCAGAGCTTAGGAATGCGAATGTCTCCCCCCGCTATCCGCACGCCCAACCCACCCAGGCGCGTGAGGTGGGGCGTGCGGATAGCGGGGGGAGATGCTCCCGCTCTTTACCTCAGACCCCGACTGCATTCAACTCGCGCGCTATCAGTAAGTAAACTCTGCATGCCCCTCGTATAATTACTAAACAGAAACACTAGCTTTAGTTAAGAGGTGTCTTGTGAAATGTGGACTTATTTTAAGCTTTCTGCTGCTGGACGAGCTAAATGCAAGATCTGTAAACATTCCACGACTTCCAAAAAGGAGGAGGTTCTATGTTCGTGTGTATGTATTTTTTTTGTGTATGTTCATCGATAATTTCCCCAATTGTAAACCGAAACGAAAAATGATTCTTTAGTTCGAAAGAGTATACTCTCAAGATGGTCCCATTTAAATTTTAGAGAAATCGGCTGAGCCGTTTTTAACAAATCAACAATAATGTAAACAATTCGAGCGAAATATTCGAATTTTGTACACGATGGAAGGCGGTTTTCCTTTTTTTTGCGAAAAATAATTATCTTATAATTGACAGTTTTTCGGACGTTCATATTCGCCAAATATTCGCATAAAATTTACGAATGCGAACACGAATGTCAAAAAATATGCGAATATTCACTAATGAGAATATTTGTTACATCACAAATAGAAAATATTAATTGACCGAGCAAAGCGAACGTTAAAATGTACGTCACAGATGACGCTTTGTTGCCGCTATAACAACAAATACTAAAAAAAGAAAAATATAAATATTTACGGGGGGCTCCCATACAACAAAATTGATTTTTAGGGTTTCGTAGCTCAAAAGGAAAAAAACGGAATCCTTATATCATCACTTTGTTGTCCGTCTGTCCGTATGACACACGCGAGAACGCGTATAGTTAACAAGTTAAAATTTAAACAGTTTACGTATATCTACGGCCTCTTGCAGTTGTGAGAAAATCATATATCTCAGTTATCGTAGAGAAAAAGTAAGATACTTAAGTTTATGTCGTAAAAACACATATTTCGACACTCACATGAGAATCAAAACCTATAGGCAAGGTGCATTGTCTTAGAGTAGGTACACTATAAGCCCGATTACAGAGGCGCCGGCGTAAATTTAATAGCAACGTAAGAAGCGTTCTCTCTATCGCATGCCTAAAGTGAAACAGAAACAGAACTATGCTATTTAGCTAATATAATTACGATGGCGCCTCTGTAATCGGGCTTATTATAGGAATACATCTGAAAACTGTACATTTTTAATTAAATCACCAAAAAATGGGCCTCAATGAACAAAAAATGGGCTCTAATTTCAAAGTGAAGTAATTGTATCACGTAGGGTATTATAATAAAAGATCTATATTAGCACCAGCTAAATCAGGCTTTCAATATTTTCGCGATGTGTCATTTACGATGCGTGACGAGAAAAGTAAAAAAAGTAACGCTTTGAGGTTTTGACAACTTAGTTCCCAATTTTGTGAAATGTTCAAGGTTTGTACGGAATCCTCGGTGGGCAAGCCTGACTCGCACTTGTCCGGGTTTTTTCAGCCGTGCATCGCTCGATATTAAAAATGGTGACATGTTGATGCTTAAAATATCCACAGAATATTTTGTTAATTCCCTTCAAAAATAAATATAATTGGTAAAATAAAAATAAATAATATTAGGGGACATCTTACACACGGTCTCTGACCCCAAATTAAGCAAAGCTTGTGATATGGCTGCCAGAGACTTGTAAACTACATATACATATTTTTAAATACATACTTATATTAATCTTAAACCTAAATAACAGCCAGACACAGAGCAAACACCTATGTTCTTCACATAAATATTTGCCCTGGGTGGATATCGAACCCACTACTCTTTTACCCAGGAGTCAGAGTCACTATCCACTGAGCCACCGAGGCAGTCAAAATAAAATAAATATTTAAACATTTTTGTCCCATACAAGAAACGTGATTTTTTAGCTCGATATTAATAACGGTAATAGGAAGATGCTTGATAAATTCACAAAATTTAATTGTACGCATATTCCTTTTAAAATAAATAATTACATTAAAATAAGTTAAGGGGGCTTCCATACGGTACGGAACCCTTCATCCGCGAATCCGACTCACACTTGGCTGATTATTTTGTTAAACACTAGCAACCCGCCCCGGCTTCGCACAGATGTATTATACATATAATCCTTCCTCTTGAATCACTCTATCTAATTAAATAAACCGCATCAAAATCCGTGGTGAAACTAGTTGACTAACTTAGATTTGGCGTAGCTTAAATCCAACAAAATCATTTTCATGTAAAATGAAGCCAAGTCACATTTCCCAATATGAAAAAGTTGTCAGATCTCACGTAAAGCCAAGCTTCTAACTCTACACGCCTTACTCTACAAGCCCTTACTCCACAAACTCTACAGCTTAGTCAATATATGTGACTTGGCCGTTACGTTACAACTAGAACTGTTTGTATAACAGAATTAATGAATTAATCACTTTACGCCCAGGCGCAGTTAGCGAAACAGCCAAGCCGCATATATTGACTAAGCTGTAGAGTTTGTGAAGTAAGGACTTGTAGAGTAAGGCGTGTAGAGTTAGAAGCTTGGCTTTACGTGAGATCTGACAACTTTTTGATAGTGGGAACTGTGACTTGGCTTCATTTCACATGAAAATGTTTTTGTTGGATTTCACTTCTTTTTGTAGTTTAAACCAAAGAGTAATTTTATCGATTTTCACATCTCTAGCTTCAAAACTTGCGGAAGTCTCATACCAACTTTTAACCCCTTGTTTTAAAGGTTAGGGTGAGATTTACTAAAAATCTTGAAATACGTGTTTGATTATATTTGTAATAAAGAGTCCCTTTATCAATTTTTGGACATCTAACATCAAACTTTGCAATAGTGTCATACAAACTTTCATCCCCCAGTTTTAGGGTTTGGGGGGTGCTTTATTAAGAATCCTGAAATTGTGTTTTATTATCTATTACAACGAGTTCGTATATCCATTTTCTGACTTCTGGCATCAAAAGTTTCGAAAGTGACAAACAAATTTTCATCCCCCAATTTTAGGGGTTGGGGGCTGTTTTATTAAAAACCCTGAAATACGATTTTATTATTTCTAACAGGGAGTCTTTATATCAATTTTTAGACTGAAAATTTGTGGAAGTCTCATACAAGCTTTCATCCCCTATTATATAGGGTTGGGGGGTAAAAGTTCAAAGTTTTAGATTTATTCCTTTGTATATGCCTGATAGTCTACCTTGATGCCAAATATCAAGTTTCGAGGTCATCTGGAAGTGGGTTAGGTTTTTGATCTATAAGTCAGTGAGTCAGTGCGTAAATCAGTCAATGAAACCCCGGTTTTTAAACGTTAATATTTATCCGTCAGAGCAAAGTTAATGAAATTTTGTATTGTAGATAAGCTAAAGAACTTAAATAAATATACTAAATTTCATATATAAAGGTTAAATAGTTTTCGAGTTATGAAGGGGTCAAAAGTGGCTCAAATGGTTCGTGTAATATTACACACGTCGCGTCGCCAGTTCCTTTTTTTTTTGACTTGGCTGGACACCATTCCGCGTGTCTAGATAAATCATATCTCAGCTGAATTGTCTGAAGAAGAGATAGATTCGATGATAAACAGTTATAGTGCGTGTGATCCTATTGCATTATAATTTTGTTTTTATTTGTTTAATACCTATAATTATTACCTAACACGGCTGCGTACTAAATGCGCATGAGGTTTTGTCTGTGCTAAATTATGAAAAAAACTGTTGAATGGATTTATTTCAATAATAGTTAAGTATTTGAACTAACGAATATATAAACTAGGCCGCTATTTTCATAAAAGATGACTTAGTTTAGTTCTTCTGTATTTTTTTTGCATTCAAAATTTCCTAAAAATTTGTGTCGAAATTCAAATGATGAAATGAAATGAAATGAAATGAAATATCTTTATTCGACACAAGTACAAATAAATAAAAAAACTTATAAAATAGTGAAAAAACAAAAGTGCCGAAAGGGACTCACCTCAGCTATAAAATGCTGAGTGCTGGGAGGACCCAACACTCAACGCTGGTATTCTGGTGAGCCCCTTTATTCAAGGATAGGCGTAACAATAGATCATATTAAAATATTAAATAGACAAAAAACAACGAAACCGTGACAAAGCGCTTTGATATAAAAAAAAACATCCACAGAAAATGCACAACAGCAAAAAAACAAAAAAGTAACAATAAGATATAAAATTATTATAAATAAACTACACATATTGGTGACATATTAATAAATATACATAAACATACTTAGACTTAAATGAAACCGTATATCATACAAGGAAAACAAAAAATGTTGCTCGCAATGAAAAAGAAAAACATAAACAAAAAACACTAATTTAAAAATTGTACAATAAGCTATTGTACAATTTTAGCGATGATCTAAGGCTTATATCATTCTAGTGGAGAATTTTATTCACAAGAAGAAGAGATTTTGTAAATACAAATTGATATAAATCTTAGTTTAAGATATTCAACAGCAAACACTACCATCGACGTTTGTATGGAGTGATTAGCGTCTTGTTTACTCTCAAAGAGGATACTTTGATTACAGTAAGTAAGTAAGTTCGTATAGGCCGGGTGGCTAGCCCTGGTGTCAGAGTTTTTAGGCCGCCTGAAGGCCTAATTACAGTAATGTAATAATATTGATTAAAATATTTTTTAAATGTCGCTATCGTCTATTTTTAACCCCCGACGCAAAAAAGGGGTGTTATAAGTTTGACGTGTCTGTTTGTCTGTGTGTCTGTCTGTCTGTGGCATCATAGCGCCCGCACCACTGAACCGATTTCAGTTTAGTTTTTTTTGGATGAAAGGAGACTTAATCGAGAGTGTTCTTAGCTATGTTTTATAAAAATCGATTGAGCCGTTTAAGAGTTATGGTGGGTTAAAGTGGGGATGGAAGAACCAAAATTCTACAAATGTGCCCAAAATGGTTGTCAATTGAAAGTTTGTTGTCAAATTTTTTTGTGTCGGGGGTTTTATAAATTTTTAATTTATAATATTTCAGATATGAGTCATCCAAGAAACATTTCGTATGTACCTAAGCAATAGATTAAAGATGGTATTTCTCAAAATATACCACACTTAGTTATCAAATAGTTTATTTGTCTGACAATTAATTAGCAAATAAAACCGGATTACTATCAAATAAATTGTAATTTTATTCATAGAATTTTAGCTTTTAATTTGTTTATACAACATTATTTTTACATTAAGGTTATTTGTTGATAAATCGAGTATTTAAGGACAAAGTAAGAAAACAGAAATACCACAAGTTCAACAACTTTGCTTCTGCAAATACACCTCTTCCTTCAGTCAATATGAAATTCGCATTGGTAAGTTAAAAATAAAATTATGTTTAATCTTACGGATTATTTTGGGGAAATGTAGATAAAGTTAAGTAATAGATAATATTTATTTGAAATAAGCTAAACAAATATACGTGTGTGGTTAAGGAATTAATACATGTATCTACCTCAGAGCAAACAAAACAAAATAAAGACAGAATGTTGTGAACATCCAAGTGAAGCCAGCAAAACTACACCTCGCCGTGTACAGACACAATTACACAAACATACACGTACAACGAAACTACGCCTTGGTTTGTCAGTAGAACTAAGTATGGCGGCGCAACACCGACGCACTCACCACATGTATAAAAAACGGGTCTCACTTGTCTGTTCACGACTTTCTGTCTTGGTTTTTAGGGTTCCGTACCCAAAGGGAAAAACGGGAGCCTATTACTAAGACTTCGATGTCCGTCTGTCTGTCTGTCCGTCTGTCACCGGGCTGTATCTCATGAACCATGAAATTTAGGCAGCTGAAATTTTCACAGATGATGTATTTCTGTTGCCGCTATAATAACAAATACTAAAAAGAGAATTAAATAAATGTTTAAGGGGGGCTCCCATACAACAAACCTGAATTTTTCGACGTTTTTCGTTCTATATTAATAATGGTAACAGGTAGATGCTTGAAATTTTCACAAAATATTTAGTTTTACATTCACTTCAATAATAAATAATAAAATTAAAATAAAATAAATATTTAAGGGGGGCTCCCATACAGTACGGAACCCTCCGTGCGCGAGTCCGACTCGTACTTGGCGAATTATCCTTACATAGTATAAAATAAAGTCGCTATTTTATGCTTAAATCTTTAAAACTACGCAACGGATTTTGATGCGGTTTTTTTTAAAGGATAGAGTGATTCAAGAGGAAGGTTTGTATGTATAATACACCTGTGCAAAGCCGGGGCGGACTTTATTTTATACTATGTAAGGACTAGACTCCTTACATAGTATAAAATAAAGTCGCTATTTTCGTTTGTTTATTTGTTTGTTTGTCTGTATGCTTAAATCTTTAAAACTACGCAACGGATTTTGATGCGTTTTTTTTAATGGATAGAGTGATTCAAGAGGATGGTTTATATGTATAAAAATTCCCAAAATTCCCACGGGAACGGGCACAACGCGGGTAAAACCGCGGGGCGCTGCTAGTTTATAATAAGGGGGGGAGTACTGTGGCGGTGCATGTTTACGCGCGTCAGCGATTTTGCCGATCTCTCATACACTTAAGCCCGGCGCTCTCATACGCCGCCACAGTTGGTCCATTACCTCCGCTCTAAGCGCTCGTAGCGTAGTTTGACTAGGTGATTGTCAGCGATCACCGAAATTAAGCAACGTTCCGCACGGTCAGTACTTAGATGGGTGACCGCGGGTGGCATTTTCCAACTGAGCGCTACCGTGGCTCGGATGACACGTTAAATTGTAGGCCCCGGTTGTTTTAACCGCTTAGCCATGTCAGAGGCCTTCAGGCGGCCTATTAACTCTGACACCAGGGCTAGCCACCCGGCCTATACGAACTTACTTACTTACTTTTATGTACTCTCGGGTTGTACAATAAATCAGATGATGTAATTCAGTGTTTGATTGTGATGACGTAGTATGCCGGAAGTCCTATCTCCTCATCTACCGACGCGCTAGCTATACTAGATTGCCTACAATACTTAACCAGGCAAAGTACTATGCTGCGGCAAGTTATCTCGTAAGGTAGAGAGAGCAAAGGGTATAATTTGCATCTTTTCTTAGCATTTGTAAACTATGAGAAAGCCTTTAATTTAGCCATAGTTCAGACAAAGGCTGTGCTTAAGCATTTCTAGTGATTCCGCAATCCACCCCATCCATCAATTAGCCTTAGGACATCCACTGCTGGACATAGGCCTCCCTTATGGATCTCTAATAAGACCGGTTAGAAGCGGATTCCATCCATCGCGATCCTGTGGTCTTAATGAGGTCATCCATCCACCTTCTGGGTGGACGTTCTACGCTGCGCTTGCCGGTATGTGGTCTCCCCTCGAGAATTTTACTGGTCCGCAATGTCAATCTTAAATCGAAATCTTAAAGTATAAATGTACATGGAAAATATGAAATTAATGTGTAATGTCCTTGTCATAGTTGTCATACTCATTCCAATGTCTTTTGAGAGTATCTTTGAAGTTATCGACTAGAATGTAGTAGGTCGTCTTGTACATACGAGTACGTCTACTCGGGACAAGTAGTCCAGTCAGACAGAATGTTTAGAAACAAACAAGTGAGGCCGGCAAAACTACGCCTCGCCGTGTACAGACACAATTACACACACAAACACGTACAACGAAACTACGCCTTGCCTCGTCAGTCAAATTATGGTGACAAGGCCTATTTACAGCCGCAAAAATTCTTAAAAACATTGTAACATTATTTAATTTATTATTATAGTCAGTTGAAATTGTAATGTATGGAAATGACGCCGCTAAGTGTATGTATTATACCAAAAGCTAAATAAATGAATGAATGAATGAAATGGCAGCGCAATACCGACGCACTCACCACATGTATAAAAATTGGCCTCACTTGTTTGGTCACGACGTTCTGTCTTGATTTTTAAATATATTTGATCTCCGACCGTAGTTTGTAATAATTATTTATTGCAAAAAATAGCATGACCGACTTCACCCGTGTACAGAATTCGCGAATATTTCGCACGGATCGATGTAGCATTTTTAACATTATTGTTGATTTATCAAAAATGGCTCAGCCGATTTCAATAAAAATTTAATGGTACCAATGTAGAAAGTGTACAAAGTATACTCTTTCAAAAAAAAAATTGAAATCAGACTACAATGAAAAAAGTTATGCGTTGTTATAGATTTAAAAAAATAAACGCGTCGATTTGAGTAGGTACCTCCTCCGGTTCCTTTCGTCGGTCAAAAAATATTGATCTAAAGGTATGTGTATTACAGCTGCTACTATGCTTCTCCCTGGTGGTGCTGTCAGTGAGCAGTGCGCCTGCTAGCGGCGCCCAAGGCATTGCCGCAGCTGATATGGGCTATGTTGACGCGGCTGTTGCCAAGAACAAGGACGGAGAGGCAGCCGCCGCCAGAGCAATTGGCCATCAAGGAGTGGTTATGGCTCACGCTTATGCTGAGAAGTAAAGCGCTGGAATAGCTAAATAAATAAATAAATGATTTATTGACACAAATTAATTAATTACAATTTTGCTAATAAACTTAAAATGTATAGAATTTAACATAATTAACAACTTAAAATGAACTTATTTATTAGCTACAATATTCATGAGCTATGGATTGCCGAACTAAGTTTAAGCTTGTGTCTCGGAAATCCGTGCACTCCTTATAAAGTTGGCTCTACATTAAATAATTTATTGACGTCGTTATATTGAGAAAAGAAAAAAGGAAAATGTTTTAATTTACTTAATATTAAGAAAATATTCTAATTTTTTTTAAATATCGGAAGTCAACGTTTAAAATGTAATGCAAATAACAATAATCATAAATTATTTATTTTATTTTATTTTATTTGGCTATAGCTGGAAGATTTGCCGGAATTTGCTGGAATAGTTGAAATTTTGCTAAATAAACGTGTTGTAAAATAGAACCATCTTTTTCTTCTTATTCTAAAAACAACTAAAGGTGGGATGTGATGTGTACGAGACACATCAATCTTAGTGCGATCTGCGACTCATATATATTAAACATGTCATCCTGATAAATTTTTAATTTAATCGTAGTTTAAAATCGCATTTTAAAAATTTAATTAGATTTAGATTTATTTTCGTGTAGAGTCCTCTTGTAAAGCCTTTAGTTATAAGAAATATTGTTCAAATGTCATATAAAAAAATGTATATCTCAAAAAGCACAGACCCCGGAATCTGTGGAGTGTAATAATTCGAATAAAAAAAAACTCATCATCCATCTATCCATCAGCCGGAGAACGTCCACTGCTGGATATAAGCCTCTCCTATGGGATTCTAATAAGTCCAGTTGAAAGCGGCACAATCCTGCGGTCTTCATTAGTGGTGGACACCCTACGCTGCGCTTGCCGGTGCGTGGAGGGTACGCGCCACGCCATAATCATAGAAAATATTAAATAATTATATCTTTATTGTACACCGAAAATTACAGTAATAATATACAACAGTAACTACACAAAAAAAAAGTTGTACAAGGGCGGCCTTATCACCTTTGGCGATTTCTACAAGGCAACCTATGGATGGACTGGACACGAAGAATAGAAATGCGGTCGGAATTATTTATGTTATAACTTATAACATACTCGTAAGTGCTTAAATGAACCGTAGATTCTTAGTTTTTTTTAAATATGAGTAGAACATTTTATCGGCTACGATATTTTATAGGTAGATCTAAATTACTGTAGAAAACATGAGCAACACACAATCATCTTAAAACCAAAACGATAGAACAAAGTTTCCAATATTTTCACGTGAAAAGTCACAAAGAAATACCTCTCGTAAAAGAAAAACGAATCTAATTCAGCGAACAACTAAATAAAAAATATCAATTTCAGAATGGGGCGGTAAATAAATACGCGTAAATAAAAAGGAGAGGTTCCGTACAAATTCAATATTTATGAAGTAGAGCGTATCTCTCACAGATCTCCAAGATGTGGCATGTCGTATACATCTCGCGAGAACCCCAGTTTCGTTCGAAACTATCTGCTAGTGATTATTACTACGCGTACAGCTGATGATCAACGAACTGGGTTTTGAAGTTGGAAGATTTTGGTTCGTTGGATTGTCGACGCGGGTGACTCATAAGCCAAACAGTTGGTCCATGAAATAGGATACAAAATGTTGCCATGTTTAAAGACTGAGCCAGGCTCGTCGGTTTTAACCGACTTCCAAAAAGGAGGGGGTTCTATGTTCGTCTGTATGTATTTTTCTTATTGTTTTTGTGTATGTTCATCGATTATTTCGCCAATTGTGAACCGAATCAAAATTCTTTCTTAGTTCAACAGGGTATACTCCCGAGGTAGTTCCATTTAAATTTAACAGAAATCAGCTGAGCCGTTTTTGTAAAATCAACAATGATGAAAACAATTCAAAGTGGAAGGTGGTTTTTCCTTATTTTGCGAAAAATAATTATTAAAACCGCGGTTTTTTTTGTGATCAACAGACGAACTTTGTCGACGAGATGTAAAAAAAAACAGGTTTCAAAAAGTTCGTCGGCTCGCTCGTCGATCAGCGACATTTTGGTAATACTTAAACAGTTATTACACAAAGAACACTAAAAACCACTTACGTTTATATGTATAGCACGGAATTCTACAATGTATGTTTCGTAACATGCATTTTGCAGTATATGAGTATTTGTTACATATAATGGTCTCGCGCGCCGGGCAATAAAAAGCCACTTATAGATTTCTATTGTACCTACGGATAGAACGGGCAAGTGTAGTGCGGAGATAAGTCCAAAAGGTTCCCGATAGTTGGATGGCGGATGGTAATGTGTTTGTGTTTTGTTCTGGTTTTTTAATAAATAAATAGATTATAGAAGGATCAACGTAGATTATAATCCTTGCGCTAAATTGCGTAGGTACGAGTACTAGACAAACTGTAATAGAGATATAATGTGTGGCAAGGCTGAAAGGCGATTAAAAATCTACTACAGAATGTTGTTGAGTGTTGTGTCATAGATCATTCATGATCCTAGATGATTCATTCACATGATTTGGATATATCATTAAGTTTTGGGATTCAGTTGTTATAAATTTATTGGAAGTAGGTATTCGTATGAAAGCAATACTTCTGACAAACAAGTATATTTAAAACAGTTCTCACAGAGATCCTTTGTTATGACCTTTTATAGATTTATACATTTTTGGCACGAACACCTCTGTCACACCAGACTCGAAATGCTTATACTTTAAATGATTATTTTAATCTAATCACTAGTCGAAAAGCAGCCTCAAGTATAGCTTCTTATAAGTAATATTGGTAATAATGAAGCTATAAGTTATGCTAACGGTAGACCTCGCCAACAAAAATGTTTTGCAACAATTGCGGCTACCGGAATCGAATTCACATCAAATCGTTCCAACCTAACCGAATATTGTAATAGTAATTCTATCACGCTTTTAAAAACTCAAAGTTGTAATAAAAGCGTTCCCCTGACACCCGTTTCAAACGGAACCCCAAAAACAATACTGGGAAACAAATCGCCCAAACGGAATAAGTAATGAGGGCGCGTTGCAATATTTTTCATTTTTTTTCTTTTATTCTCATCGTCTATTTAATAACACCCTTTGTACTTGCCGGTCCCGGGGAGAGTGTTTTCTTTTCATTTTTTAAGAGATACAAACAGGACTTGCCTCTAGAACCGAGTCGAGATGGGACTGAAGGCTCTGGGGCTCTATTTTTTAACCTATACGTATGCGTCAGTTACGATACCGAGTAAGACCAGTTAGCTTAGCACACGACCACGAAAAGAGTTTTATCGACGTGTGAAAAAGTGACAGATATATAGGGTTATTGGTAAACAATTAGCATCCTTTTAGAGGCTTATTCTGGACATCAAAACAAACAACTGTTGTTCAACGATTTTACCAAAACTAAAAAAAATGCTGTTCCATAGAAAAATATCGTTCACCCGCGACAAAATGCATGGAACAGCTGATTTTTTTGTTGTTAACAAAAGTTGTTAGTTTTGTTGTACAGAATAAACCCCTAAAATTATGCTAGTTAATTACCAATAACCCTGTATACTTCAACTCTACTCTGTTTCGTTCTGACAGGGCGAAAGAATTATTTCGTAATGCGTGTACTAGCTCGGCAGGAGCGAGCATTGAAGACTGTGTTGTGTTATTGCGAACGAGATAGCTAAGTGATTAATTTCTATGGGTTCAAAAATTTAGCTCCTATTATGAAGTTGCAAATTACTGCGCGCAAAAGTGGGCTTTAGGCACTACAGAAGTACTGTAGCAGCCTTTAATAGTCTACTGCTGAACCTAGGCCTACCCACGAAACTACGAAGGGCAATTGGGCCGTATTCACCACGCTGACCTAGTCCGGGATGGTGGATTCACGTACGCTACTAAATTTATTCTACGGAAGTATGCAGATTGCCATACGATATTTTCTTCCACCAAAAAGCGCTTGGTTTGAATATCCGTACGTAAGTTGTAAAGAATTCATTTCTACGGGACCTGGATTGGAACACCCGATTTTACAAGGGATGTAGGTATATTCTTGTAGCTTAAACTTTAGGATTTTCTACAGAACACTTGGCCCCCGTGTTAGATCTCAATTCTTTTGGTGGCGACACTTTGGCTCCCATTTCACATTTATGTTTTTGATGAGATATCATAACTTTTTGTTCAGAAATAATTATTAGTTACATCATGATTATCATAGTACACTTATCTCTGAAAAAGTTATCTAGTATTTATTATATTACTATCACAAATGGCATGGTTCATCTATCGAAAATCTCAGTGTTTCGCGACGCTACCGCCATTTATTGGAATATTGGTTAGGAAAATTTTACAATTACTTTGTTAATAGTACTAATTATCAATAATTTTCAGTTTTTAGATTTTTTCCTTTATTTATGCTGTATAGTCTACCTTGGTGCCAAATATCAAGATTCTAGGTCATCTGGAAGTGGGTTAGGTTTTTGATCTATAAGTCAGTGAGTCAGTAAGTGAATCAGTCAATGAAACACGAGTTTTTAAACGTTAATATGTCAATAACGGACAGAGCAAAATTTATGAAATTTTGGATTCTTGATAAGCTAAAAGACTTTAGTAAATGTGCCAAATTTCATGTATGTAGGCTAAATAGTTTTTGAGTTGTGAGGGGGTCAAAAGTAGCTCCAAATGGTTCGTGTAATATTACACACGGCCGCTGCGTCGCCAGCTTTCTGTAGAACACTTTGGCTGGACACGCTGCCGCGTGTCTAGATTTGCCTGCCATATATGCGTACGTTGTTTATCATACGACGGGCAATACACTTGCTAGGTTTAGATTTTGGACATCTGAGCTAATTTTGGTACTTATCTGTATTTTGTATGGAGATAAAGAGCTAATAGCCAAGAGGTGAAGTTGTGTAACGGTGTTATTGATGGTGTCATTCCGTACGTAAAATGCTTCTTTATCGTTATTCTGTGGTGATATTGTAAGCAAAATGTCAGCCGGTAAAACGCTCATACATCTTTGTATCGCTCTATAATAAATTAAATTCTAATTAACAATGACAAGGCAATCCATCTAGAAGGCAATTGTCACAGCCCCGAGTAATATTGTCATAAGTAATTAATCACAGAAGGGGTTTGACAGACGATTAATTTTCTACCCCTGTACAGGTGCGTCCTTTTGCGAGAAAATGGTTGAGAATTGCCCAGAACAGAAGGGGCGTAAAGGCGCGGTTCCACCGACAACATTATGTTTGCTATATTTGTTGACAACATGTTTGAAGAAGCTCCAACAGTAGGCGAAAATGTAGGTACAGTTTTTGTCAGTCTCCAGTCTCCACCAAGAGATCTATTTATATGCTCAGCAGTCTACCACATTGTTGGCCACAGTGGTCGACTCCAGTGGTCGACTCCAGTGGTCGACTCCAGTGGTCGACTCCAGTGGAACCGCGCTTTACTAAGAACGACTTATAAAATAAAACCATGCTTAAAATTTTTAAATACCTATATACAGGGTTATTTCTGATCAATTAGCATCTTTTTAGGGGCTTATTCTGTACATCAAAACTAACAACTTTTGTTCTACGACTGTTGTCAAAACTCAAAAAAAAATTTTTGTTATTCCATAGAAAATTATCGTTCACCCGCGACAAAATGTGGCTCTTTCGTGGATTCGCCCCACAAGCTATTCGGCCCGCGGGGCGAATCAACGAAGCCTCTTTTTGAATGCCCTCTTTCGCCCCGTGGGGCGAATCACCGAGAACGATAAAAGAAGAGGCCGTTTCGGTCCACGTTGATAAAGATCAATTTCCCGCATCAGTATTACGCATTTCTTATGGTACAGCCACGCATAAAATTACATGAGATAAAATAAAAATCCCACTACAAGTAATCAACAGATATGCAACGCTATAAAAAACTAAACAAGAAAAACAAACTACCAAAAACTTACTATATTGATATAACAGACATTATGGCTTAAGTTAAATTTAATATTGTTTGGTAGTAGGCGGCGCCCATTTGCAAACTATAAATTGTAAGAAAATTAACAGGTGTGGGACCTGTTACTATGTAACATTTTCGATATTCATTTAATTCATAAAAAAAATATTACATGTCATTACACAATGAATAGATTAAAAATTGCAGTAAAGTAGGAACATTGATAACAAATAAATATTCACATTAACTACCTACTACATCATTATGTTTACAACTACATATTATAATTAAAATGTCAAGAAAAATAAAATTAAAATAAATTACACCAATGAAGTATGTCATTGTAATGAATGAAAACATTAATAAAACATGTCTTAAAAAAATACAAAAATAACAAAAACATTACATCATTGTAAATTAATCAAATTGATAGAAATAATTCTTAACCATTACATGTTTCACTAACTAACTAACTATCTCTCTCACTTTTGTGGAAATAGAAATTATGTAGAATTATGCCGCTTACCTTTCGCATACAATGTGGAGTATAATTTACCCCAGACCGGAAAAAACATGTTAATTAAAAAGTTAAAACCGAGAAATTGAGTTGAAATCCTCAATAGCTCAACGTTACGAACGGGTGGAGCGATATTGATTTTGTTTTTTTTTTAATCTTGTGTTTATGGACCATTTTATAAAATTATATATGGGGTTGCGTTTTTTTTTCACAGGACGCAATTTATTTTTTTAATGTTAAGTTATTGTTTATCTGAGAAACTATAGGTTTTACAAAATGTTTACGAATACAGTTATTGTCTATACCAATATTATAAAGAGGTAAGATTTGATTGTTTGTTTGCATTGAATATGCTCCGAAATTACTGAACCGATTTGAAAAATTATTTCACTGTTGGGAAGCTACACAATCCCGGGTGTCATAGGCTATATTATATTTTATTTTTAAATTAGGGAGGCTGCTAGTAAAAAATAAAATTTTAGATTTTACTAAAACTTTTCACTTAAAATTACCAAAGTTGGAGAAAATAAGTAACTTTTAGTCCTAGTACCAAAAAATGACAGTCCGTCTGTCTGGCCGTCTTCCCATCGGACAGATGGGAAGACGGCCAGACAAGTCACAAACCCTCATAACTACCACAAAGAACCGAATTGCATGAAATTTGACATTATAATAGTTTTATTATAGAATCTAAACTTCCATCGAATGAAAACAATGTGCCAAAATTGTATTGATTTAGATAGCATATTCAAGGTGAAGAAAACTCCTTTTTTTTCTTCACCTTGTACGCGGAAAGGTTTGACATTTCTCATTTTTTAAGCTTGATAACGATCATCAATCAATCATCAATAAACAATTGCATTTTTGTTCATACCCCCTCATAGGACTCATAGAGTGATGCCCTTGATATAATGCAATTGTATTTTTTTTCCATTAACTACTTTTCTACTTAAATGTACAGATAAAAAAGTGAATCGCGGGGCGAATCAACGAAGCCTCTTTTTGAAGGCCCTCTTTCGCCCCGCATTGTTTGGAGCGGGGCGAAAGAGGGCATTCAAAAAGAGGCTTCGTTGATTCGCCCCGCGGACCGAACAGCTTGTGGGGCGAACCCACGAAAGAGCCCAAAATGTATAGAACAACTGTTTTTTTTTTGAGTTTTGACAAAAGTTGTAGAACAAAAGTTGTTAGTTTTGATGTACAGAATAAGCCCCTAAAAGGATGCTAATTGATTAGAAATAACCCTGTATAAACATTAGCCGTCTTACCACAAAAGTTTTACGCACGCTTTAGACAATGTTTAACATTACAAATGGCACGGGTAAACAGTATTTGCGTGATTAAATATTTTGTGGTAAGGCGGTAGATATCTATTTGTATCTCTGTGTAATAGCTTATTTCAACCCCTCTGAGGAGTTTCATTGATCCAGTCAGCCTTAGGATTTCTAAACCTTGCGTAAAACTGTTGCGGTAAGACGGTAATCGTTTTCGTTTACTATACAAACTCATAGTAAGGCCAATATTGTGACAGATGATAATTTTTTTACCTCTATAGCTCTAGCCACTAACACAGAAAATTGATACTGGATTTTTCCTGATTAGATTAAATCTAGTGTGTAAAGCCGTACTGGTCTAGTCATCTAGTGCTAACACTCGCTTTACAATCGTAAGATCGTGGGTTCAATCCCGATCCCGTATCAATGAGGCATTTGAAACTTATGCACGGATTTCATACAACACTGGCTTTTCGGTGAAGGAAAACATCGTGATGCAATCTGCGTACGCCCGTAGAAGAAATTCGATGGCGTATGTGAATCCACCAACCAAACCGAACTGGGCCAGCTTGGTGGAAATGACCCAATCACTTTTCGTGGGTAGGCCTACATCCTACAGTGGACTATCAAAAAGGCTGGTGCAGGTATAAGACTAAAATAACATTACAATAAAATTAGTTAGTTTTACTTATTTTAATACTAGTAGGTAGATATAAGGTTTGAATAAGATCAGAATTACCATTTTGTTTTTGTGTGTTAAAAAACATTTCAGAAACTATAACTATTAACATTAACCTACTTAAAATTAAAACTTCTACTAAAACTTAATAAAATAAAAATAAAACTAATCTGAAACCCCCGCGGCAGCAGTACGTGGCGTCGTCGCCTCGCTGAGTAGCAATACTAACTTTTTGGCCAAAGTAGATGCCAGCATTCTGGTCACGTGTCACCTCTACCAAACGCCTGGCCAGGTCTTTATACAATAAGTGAGCGTCCAAATTATTTGGTACCTAAAATATTGTTCCAAAGATTACTAGTACACAAAATACACACCGGAGCTTAATTCCATTAAATTAAATCTAGTGTGTAACACTCAGATAATCCCCACACAAAATCACCAAAAGGCTCGTAAAACTGTAACCCCGTGAGTCCCGACCAATAACTCACGAAATCTCGCTGTTCATCTCTCGATCTCGATTTGTCTCAACTGGTGGTAATTTTTCAGCTGTGCCCTTTGACTGTCCTATCTCCATTATCGATCTCTTTCCAATTGTTTGGGAAGGAAGGAGACAGATTGATTACAGTTACAATTGGCCATCAGACGAACACTAATCTTATTGATCTGTCACATTTCAATGTTTTCGAGAGAGAAAGTTTGGTAGTCATTTAGATAACGGGTAAACATTTTTACAAAGATCAGAATAAGTAAGTAAGTTCGTATAGGCCGGGTGGCTAGCCCTAGTGTCAGAGTTTTTAGGCCGCCTGAAGGCTTCTGACATGGCTAAACGGTTAAAACAACCGGGGCCTACAATTTAACGTGTCATCCGAGCCACGGTAGCGCTCAGTTGGAAAATGCCACCCGCGGTCACCCATCGAAGTACTGACCGTGCGGAACGTTGCTTAATTTCGGCGATCGCTGACAATCACCTAGTCAAACTACGCTACGAGCGCTACAGAATATCAGAATGAGCTTGACGTTATATCTCCGAATCTATAGTAATAGGTATAGCTGTATAGCAGTTTCTTTTGTTATCGACATTTCTCATATTAGATGCTAGAGACATTCCAACAAATTTTTCGTGATAACGTGATAAGTAAACGTTGTTGAATCAACAACTGCAACAAGCTGAACGCTTAGGGCGATCGTGCTTCGCTATCGCTGCAAGCTCGGTTTAGGCGGAACGTGACACATTTTCGAGCGTGCAGCTGGCGTTCATTGATTCAAAAAATAAAGTAACTAAACAGTTTGGCTGCACAGCCCGCTTCAAAACCAAAATAACCATGACGCAATGAATTTCTATTACTAACTGTAATTCCCTGAAAATAACCGAAAAGTCCAATTTGTCCCCTCGCACTGAGTTCCATCGTCTTAATGCTCGGTAAGAGATAAAACTGCAGTAAAACCCGACGAGTCGAGATATCGGCGGATCTGGGACATTATTTTTGACTTTCGAACGACTCGGACGTATGCTTAAGTTTTCGAACGTCTTTTTTTTTCGAAATACATATAGGTAGGTTTATTTAAAATGATCCATTTCACGCAGAACAGTAATCCTAGACACGGTTTTTTTTTTTGAAGAAACAGCCAAATGCAAAAGAGGAAATCGTGAAATGAAACGTTAATTAAAACTACCAAATCGAATATGGCGAATGGTTATCGAACTGTAAAATTTCCAAGCTGTCAAAGTTCCGTGTAGGTACGTCCCTAGTCGTTCGGAAGTAAAAAAATGTCCTTGGGACTCTATAATTGAATCATAACAATGGCTGAACGTATGCGTAATTGATTATTAGACTGAATAAGAGCAGGACCGAGCGTTAATTTACGCTTATGCGAAAGGGAGAGCGTAGTACGCGATCTTCTGCGAACGCCAGAAAATGATACTTAAAAAATTGGTCTCCTGAAACGGATTGTTGAAGTATGGTGTCTTTTCGTGTAACTTTTATGTCCATAAGTATTAAATAAGTTTTTAATATATGAGAAAGACAAAAAGTGATCTTATCGTTAAACAAATCTCTTCTAGATCACCTTTGCGTAAGTGTGATGATCCAAATAAGAATATAGAAATAATCAATACTTACACAAAAATGAAATACAGGATGTACCTAAATTTACATGGCAGATATTTATATTCCAGATTAGAATATCATTGCGCCCATTATTATGACCAACATTTACCAAGGGACCAACACCGAACCAAAATCGGGAAAAATACAGTATACATTTTGCCGGAGTCAATTATTTTTTTCCAAGGGACAACTGATTTTTGAACTGAAAACTTAAAAAATCTGTTGTTTTCTAAGAACTAGATAAATGTCCAATGATAACTGTGACGCGGGCGAAGCCGCGGGTAAAACCTTGTTCTGCACTGATTCTTCTTCTCCACTAATTTCATAATAATCTACGACAGAGCAAGCCTACAAGGGATTGGTCTAATAATTTTTATGTTCCAAGAAACTCTCGTACCTCTATGGTGCCTAGACGTGACCAGGAACTATAAACCCAGAGCTCATTACAATGCGACTCGCATTCGTTCAGTTGAAATTGTTCGCTTCTAGGAATAGGCGACCTGTTATAACTACCTAGGACCTAAACGTCGGTACTTAATAAATAATAATGAAAATAAATATTTGGGGTAAGAAGAGAAGAATTTAGTTCGGGGTCAAAAGCCGTGTTCTTCACACGGCTTCTGACCCCGAACTAAGCAAAGTTTGCGATATGGCTGTCAGAGACTGATACACTACTTACACATATTTTTTAATAAATACTTATTTGTCAGAAGTAGAGTACTGTAGTGGCTGTGAAGCCGTGGTGGTCTAGGGGTTGTAACGCTGGCCTGTCATTCATTTGGAACTTATGTGCGGAATTTCACACCACTGGCTTTTCGGTGAAGGAAAATATCGTGAGGCAACCTGCATACGTCCGTAGAAGAAATTCGATGGCGTGTGTGAATCCAACAACCCGCATTGGGCCAGCGTGGTGGATATGGTCTAATCACCCTTCGTGGGTAGGCTAACGTCCTGCAGTGGACTATTAAAACAAGGCTGGTACAGAGTACTGTTGCCTGTTGTTGGGAAGCCTACGTCCAGCAGTGGTCGTTCTATGTCTAAATTGACGACGAGAGTACTGTAGGGGTCAAAAAGTTGTAGAGTTGAGACAATATACTGGCGCGCAGCGTAGGAAGTTCCCATTAGGTGGACGGATGCAGACGAATGACTTGATTAAAATAGGAAAGTCGCGTTGGATGCAACCCGCCGTCAACTGGTCTTATTGGAGATCTATACGGGAGGCCTATGACCAGCAGTGGTACTTATTACGAACCACAGGATTGGAAGCTGGAAGCAAACGTCTTACCAAAAAGCCTATTCTAAATCTATTGGTGAGGCTTAAATGCAGCTATGGACGCCCTATGGCTGATATGAAAATATTACATACATTTAAAGAAATAAGATCTCGTAGAAATTAAGGGAGTTATATACATTTATGAGACTGGAACTAAATGCGTCTTTCTGAAAGGCTCGAATAGCGTAGTTTGATTAGGTCTGGACTCTGGTGTTTGTACTATAATCGAAGTTAAGCAACGTACGTCACGGTCTTCGGATGGGGATGGGACCGCGGATGGCATTTACAACTGAGAGCTACGAATGATAAGTAAAATTGTAGGCCTCGGTTGTTTTAACCGTTTAGCCATGTTAGAGGCCTTCAGGCGGCTTTAAAAACTCTGATAAGCCATAGCCACCCAGCCTGTATGAAATTACTTACTGAAAAATTTAGTAAAATGATGACTTAGTAAATACAAATAGTAAAGACAAAGTATTGACATGACAGCTCGATTGACATTGTAGAAATTCATAATGATTATTGAATTTTGACATTTTATAATTTTATATGTATACCTATACCTTATAGGTACTATCTCTGTTGACATTTCATAATTTTATTTGGCATGTAATTTGACTATTTTAATTTTAGTTTCCATTGATTTCTTAATTAATTTAATGACTTGTGTTTTAATCTAATTAATGTGAGATGAATGTAAATGTTTTAAAATCGTTTTTATCTCAATTAAATAATTTAATTTAATAGTAGAGACAAATTAACTTCATTACCCACCATTTTCAATAATTCTCACCCTATCTCTTAACAAAACCTTGTACCAACAAACTCCTATCTATTCTGCGTCAAAACAAGTATTTACTTTAGCAAAACACATCCCGGTACTTACCACGAGCTCCAGCGAAAAGGTGTTTTTAAAAGCGAGCATTATACATCGCTGGCGAAGGCCCGAGTGTCGGCACGTGACTGCGCATATGAAAAGCAGTGAAAGGTGTACAAATTTTCAATTTCGCACAACTTTTTACGACTGAAAAGAGCTTTTACTTTGCGGAAAAATGCTTTGCATTTACTCTGGAGTTGTAAGGCGGGTTTTAGGCGAGCCTACTCGTGATTTGGCTGTTTTTACTATGGAACAAAAAGTATTTTATATTTTCATAAGGGTAATGAAATCTCGTGCGAAATGTAGTCTGTGACTTTATTGGTTAAGCGATCAAAATAACCACATTTAGCAAATATTATATTGTCAGGAAGCCGCCTATAATATAGTAGCCTATAAAGCGCTGGTGTTCAAATCCCAGTTCTTTTTTATTTCGAATAGGTTTGCGTTTGACTACACTGCCTGATGTTAAGCAGATGTAACACGCTTACCTAGAAGATATCTATTTACTCGGGATTTGGTTTGGGATTTCCGAACGAATAAGTTCTTAAGAATGTATGTGCATATTTTCACGCCACACTAAAACATCGCATCGGGAGGAAATCTGCATATTTTATTCAAAACACCCTTATTATCGACTTGCCATTTATTTATGTTTCTGATCTATTACCTAAAAAAATCCATTAAAATTCAAAACACAAGGGCCCAAGGCAACCGCTCTGACTGAATATGTAACTGCATTTAGTCATTAAGTTTTAATAAATTCTAAGAGCAGTTTCAGTGAAGAGAATGACAACAAAGATTTGTAAATAAATTAATTGTCGTATTTGTAATTACTAGCATTCTTTTCGCGAAACCGAACACATAAATGAATGCATGCGTTTCAGCAAAATGAATCCAAAATTGATGCTCAAAGTGTAGTAATCGTAGTTCCTCAAATAGTACAGACAACCGCAAAATACAGGGAAATCTAGATCAGAAATCCGAAACCGGGAGAACCTTTTAGCCAAATGAGATAACTACTAGACTACTTAGCTAAAGAGCTTGTAGCTTCTGTGGGTAGCTGTTATTGTAATTTGAGAATAAACTAAGTACTACACTTTATTTGAGAATTATTAGTTTCCCAACTAGACTTAGACTATCCAGTCATTCATTGACTCGAAAGAAATTGTTTTAGAAACTCAGTGTAGCGATGAGCAATTTAAATTAAAAGAAGTCGTGTGAAATTGGTAGTCCTAAAGTCCGTTGTTAAAAAATAAACAATATTTTGAATACTTCCAGTGATAGGTAGATAGATAGTGTTAGGTTTAAAGATGCAAACCAGTGTGTTTACCACTGTCATTCGGCCTTATTGTACTAGGGCTACTTAAACATGTTAAGTAGCCAGTGGATATTATCGGTCAGTACTTGGATGGGTGACCGCGGGTGGCATTTTCCAACTGAGCGCTAACGTGGCTCGGATAACACGTAAAATTGTAGGCCCCGGTTGTTTCAACCGTTTAGCCATGTCAGAGGCCTTCAGGCGGCCTAAAAACTCTGACACCAGGGCTAGCCACCCGGCCTATACGAACTTACTTACTTATAGGGGAAATACTCTCCCTACATCTCTATACCATTTTATTGGGTACGCAATCATGTTCTCCTAGTAAGTGAGATCGTTCAGGCCGGATGGCTACTCCTGGTGTCAAAGTTCTTAAGCCGCCTGAAGGCCTCTAACATGGCTAAATGACTAAAACAACCGAGACCCACAATTTAAATGTGTCATCCGAGCCACGCCAGCTCTCGGTACAAAATGCCACTTGGGGTCACCCATGCAAAGACAAATCGTATCGAACGTTGCTTAACGTCGGTCAGCGATCGCTAAGAAACTCCTAGTCTAACTACGGTATGAGCGCTACTTGTCCTAGTGAAATAGTCTTTACTTAGCTCGTCAACACACTTAATAGGTGGACGTCCTACTCCTCATTTGCCGGGACGTGATCACCATTTTAAAACTCTCCAGTTCTATCAATCTCTGCATGCTGTCACCTGCCCACTGCCACTTCCAATTGCTGATCCGCTGGACTATATCGATAACTTTACGGATCTCCTCATTAATTCCATACTATCAGACCACCACCTTGCTAGTAGGTGTCAAGTTTTAGTACAAAGGGTCGTACTAATCACAGTTTAGGGTCCTCTTTGGAACTTTGATCCCCGATCACACATTAACCCTTTCGTACCACTGTCCCCGCAAAGACATTAATTACGTAGTTTATGTGCTTTTAAAAGGACATTAATCTTAACGTGACATTACCAAAACTTGGTTTATAGGTACCTATTATTTTGTTTTATGTTTTACAGCCAATCTAAGGTAATGAGAACATCTCCCGTTAATTAAAAAAACATTGATATTTTTTACAGCAAGTAATCTTAAGGCACATAAGTTTAGTCAATAAGAAATCCGAAAATATTTTCAAGGTGGTCAAAATGATACCTATAAGTATCTATTTTTGGCACTTACGGACGTAGGACTTCTTTTAATATTTTATTGAAGTAAGTAAAAAAGAAAAAAAAGCGGCTTGAATGGGCCTTTCTTATTGGGTCTTTTTTTTTTAATTATCCATGTATTGTTTTACAAAAAAACATATCATTATTTATGACGCCAGATCTAAAGATTAGATTTAGAGTTTGCTAAAGGACTATTTCAAGCTAATAAATGTCAATTGTGTAGATAGAATAAATGCATGAACTACGCTAGTTTACGATATGTAGGTAATATTGTCTTCTGTCCATTACTGGGGGTATCTCAACTACGTAATATCCTGTTAGGAGAACATTAATCTTGTTGTGACGTGGCGGTTACGCGAAGGGTCCGAATTATGTGAACACAAGTATACGTTGAGATTGATTTCTCTTTAGGGTTAAAATAACGTTTTTTTTTGTGTAATTTGGATTCAATGAATTAGTTTTTGATGTATACTAGTATTGTTAATGACTTTCTTTGGAATTTATGTACGGAATTTCACACCACGTACTTTTCGGTGAAGGAAAACATCGTGAGGCAACCTGCATACGTCCGTAGAAGAAATTCGATGGCGTGTGTGAAATGTGAATCCATCAACCCGCATTGTGCCAGCGTGGTGGATATGGCCCAATCACCCTTCATGGGTAGGCCTACGTCCTGCAGTGGACTATTAAAAAGGCTGGTACAGTTACAGTATACTAGTATTATAAATAGTAAGTAACTTTTTTTCAGCGTGATAATCAGTGTGAGAGGAAAAAATCATCAATAAAACCTTTTCATTAAAGTCACATCTAAAACAAAATTTGCCATATATTTTGTTGAGTTTTGTATGGATCAGCTATTTAGCTGTACTGTACCAGCCATTCAATAGTCCACTGCAGGACGTAGGCCTACCCACGAAGAGCCATTTCTACCACGCTGGTCCAATGCGGGTTGGTGGATTCACATACGCCATCGAACTTCTTTTACGGAAGTATGCAGGTTGCCTCACGATGTTTTACTTCACCGTAAAGCCAGTGGTGTGATATTCCGTACACAAATTCCATAGAACTCATTGGTACGGGATTGGAATTTGAACCCACGACCTCACGATTGTAAGGCGAGTGTCACTGGACCACCACGGCTTCCATGTTTGTATCGTAATAGTTCTATTAGGAAATATCTAGACAAATACTTCCGAATTTCCTACACCAGTGGAGTAACAATAACAACATTCGGGTCCTTCCTTTCAGCCATAGGACGTCCACTGCTGAACATAGGCCTCCCCTAAAGATCTCCAATAAGACCGGTTGGTAGCGGCTTGCATCCAGCGCGATCCTGCGGTCTTAATTAGGTCGTCCGTCCACCTTGTGGGTGGACGTCCTACGCTGCGCTTGCCGGTTCGTGGTCTCCACTCGAGGACTTTTCGACCCCATCGGTCATCAGTCCTCCGCGCTATGTGCCCTGCCCATTGCCACTTCAACCTGCCAATCCGCTGGGCTATGTCGGTAACCTTGGTTCTTCTACGGATCTCCTCTTTTCTGATTCGATCGCGCAGAGAAACTCCGAGCATAGCCCTCTCCATGGCTCGTTGGGCTACTTGAAGCTTACTAATAAGGCCCATAGTGAGAGACCACGTTTCTGTGCCGGGTGTTTCACACTCGGGTCACCATCAGATGACTTGGAAATTCTGACATAATTTATGGCTGCCACATTCTTCACCAGAATTTTGCTAACACCAATTTGGTTTTCAATTTCACGCTACGTAAATTGGTTCACCCCTTCGGCCAGTTTACGTGTAGATATTTATATATGTATGTATACATATATGTAACTTAAAATATACTTCTATAAATACCTGTTTTGGGACAATATCGGAGGGACCGAGCTCACCGAGCGCGGGTCATCGAGAAATCAATATGCATAAATTATATGAAGATTGATGAGGTTCGCAGAAGAACCAAAATTATAGCCAAAACTCAGTGAATTTGCAAGTTAAAGTAGATAACTATTATAGCTGATGGAGGCGTAGTTTATAAAACAAGACTACGTTTCGGAAAGCGCTCTGTAGAATGCCTAAGTCCACCAATGAAAATTCTGATGACGAAAACTTTTATTATTCATTATAGTTTTCATATCTTTTCTCCCTTCTTATCTTTGTGCCACTTAAATGATTTAAAATATTATTTTTTTTAAATACAAAATAATTACTAGCCCCGCAAGTTGATATTGCGATGAAACCTTGTCACAATAACTGCTGCGTGACGGCAACCGTCGCAAAAAAGTAGGTACATAAAACAAAAAAATGTAAAAAAAGTAAATAATCTAGGGTTATGGGATATTAATATTTAAACCAGGTTGTTATGTAAAAAATGTTTTCTGTACTTTTTTGCGACGGATGACGCCACGCAGCTGTTATTGTGACAAGGTTCCATCGCAATATCAACTTGCAGGGCTTATACATTACATATTATCAATATTTTTTAATCCATAATAATCTATCTAGCGGATTTGCGAACTACTAACTACTCTATAGATACACAATGTTATCCCACATAGGTATACATACCTTTCTTTTCAATCAAAATTGTGAAACATTTGTATTTCTTCTTTATGATTCAAATCTAAAATACCATTAATTATTATTGCAAAAACTTTTTAAAACGCTTGGCCTCCAAATCGCCTGATGCGAAACAACGTTCCGGTCGAAGATGAAGCACGTAAACTTGAATAAAACTATTCACTCTGACTTCAATATATATAAAAAAAGCCATTTACTTTACTACGGTTTCCAAAACTTAACACCTTAATAATTGAAGTGAATGTACAACTTAACATCTAATCCGTATAAGTTGCCTTTTCGACATAGGCCTCCCCTACTTACATACCTACATAGGTACCTTAGTTTTTGACCTTATGATTTGGTTGCTTAACATGTCTGAGGGTATTATATTTAGCATGCTTCCATCTTTCTCTGGCAGATTGCTATTTTTTCACTCTCTTCACTCACTCTGACTTCAAAACTTCCCTAAAATAAAATTGCCACCTAGATATGCCAAATGTAGACCAAACTAACCATTACAAAGGTGCTTCCACAGGCGGGTGACTCCAAAACTGCACATTAGAGTGAAAACTGAGCATTCATTAGGACCCCGCGGAGGTGTGACGTCATTTCCGGGCAGTTTCCGGTGACGTCACCTAACGGTGTTGGCGATAACGTAGCGGTACAGTACTTTGCAGTACTAGTTAAATAGTAAGTAGTATTTTTACTACTAGCACGTGTTTATTAGACGCTGTGACGTGATGTGATTCCTAGTAGACCCGGCGAACTTTGTATCACCATAGTATAGGTAAAAGTACTTCAGTATGTAGTCAAACGCAAACCTATACGGAATAAAAAAAAAGTATGTTTACTTCCTTTTTAACCGACTTCAAAATAAGAGGTACTCAATTCGATTGTACGTTACGCGATTACTCCGCCAATCATGAACCGATTTTGATGATTCTTTTTTTGTTCGGTAGATCATACTTTGGAAATGGTTGCATTGAAATTCTAATAAAATCGGCTGAATCTCTTTTGAAAAATCAACTTAAGTATGATAATTACTACATCGATGATACATTGATCCGCGAGAAGGCAAACTTCCAATTCTATACACCGTTGAAGTCGATTATGCCATTTGGTGCGAAAAATAATTATTAACCATAGGAGACCACGTACTGGCAAGCGCAGCGTAAGATGTCCCCACAAAAGGTGGACAGATTGATAACATCAAGACTGCAGGATCGCGCTGGATGCAAACCGCTTCCAACCGGTCTTACAACACATCCTAAGCTAGTATAGAACATCCTAAGTGAAAAAAAACAACCTAATTGTCTATAATATTACAAGCTTTTATTTTACTTGCAATGGATGTACTCGTACCTATGTGAGTTCGGGTGGAATCTTGCAAATTTAAATTTGACCAACTTCTCGGTTTCCGATTGAGCTGAAATTTTGCACGCATATGTACCTATATCGCGCGTGACAATGCATTAATATGGTACCATGGAGCCGATCTGATGATGGAGTCGGAAGGTGGCCATAGGAACTCCTGTACTAAACTAGATAGACCGTCATGTGTGGGCTCGTTTTACTTGGCTAGCATTCTGCTGCTACATGATATCCAGGATCTCAAAAGTTTGTATATAAAAAGTTATTTTTTTTTAATAATTTATTATAGTATAGCAAAAGATAGGCATAGGGTGGTTTTCTTCGTATCATTCTATATTAGATTTCTTACTTAATCTTAATCTGATTAAAAACTATTTTAGTACGCACAATAAAGTGTTTGCCATTCATCCAAATTGTTTAGCTACTATTTTTTACACTGTGCTTTTATATGCCATGGGGTAACGGCAGAGAAGTACTCTATGAAAATACATTTACAACATAAACGACTACTACATAACAAGCAATTGGATCATCCATAGACCCATGAAGGTCTAAAGATAATCCGAATGCTCATGCTCACTGCCAGTTGGCAGCGTGCCCAGCGTGAAGGCAGAATTGCCACTTATGTAGTTTTAGATTATGTAGGTCTTGTATTTAGTGGTAGTTAATAATATCGGCCAAGTACGAGTCGGACTCGCGCACGGAGGGTTCTGTATGGGAGCCTCCCTTAAATATTTATTTTATTTTAATTTTATTATTTATTAATGAAGTGAATATAAAACTACATATTCTGTGAAAATTTCAAGCATCTACCTGTTACCATTATTAATATAGAGCGAAAAATGTCTGAAAAATCAGGTTTGTTGTATGGGAGCCCCCCTTAAATATTTATTTTATTTTCTTTTTAGTATTTGTTGTTATAGCGGCAACAGAAATACATCATCTGTGAAAATTTCAGCTTCCTAGCTATCATGGTTCATGAGATACAGCCCAGTGACAGACGGACAGACAGACAGACGGACATCGAAGTCTTAGTAATAGGATTCCGTTTTTCCCTTTGGGTACGGAACCCTAATAAAAGCACTCGCTTTATATTACAACACTCCGAACATTTTTGCTATGTACACTACAATGGACATTACCTGCACATGTATTACGTTTCGTATCGTAAAGGACGTTATTTCTAAGTTACTGCTCGCATTTACTTGGGTCCTATCATTAGGCCATGCATTAAGCTAACGGCAGAGTTACCAGCGGCAGTCGCAGCTGATAATTAATGTTCTGTGCTTAATTGCAACTCAGAACATAGTCACCAAGTTACAAATGCTTTTACCTTAATTTTGAACAGTGTTTCACAGTGCAGTGAAATTGTACTTAGATCCAACTTAGAACCACCATGGTAGCAATGATTTTGAACAGCAAGTCACAGGTTCAGTACAGAGAATTTTGTACTTAGTTACAACTTAGGACATAGTCACTGAAGGTATGCTGCAGTTGCAAGCGCTCGTGCAACTGACAAGCTCAATTTCTCGAAGTTATGTATGACAATACATACGAGTAATAGTATGTATGTGTGTAGGTAAAAGTTAGAATAAGCTCTAAGTTGATGTGCACGTAATTTTGATTCTAAAGGTCCTACTTAATTTTTTGTACCCACAATCCTTGCTTCTGAAATTGTATTTTATTATGAAAAATATTAAACAAAGAATAACAATAAGATTATTTACATTTCTAATTCTTTACTATAAAACACAAGCTCGCTAGTCGCTTATACCTTGGCCCCCAAATGAAATTCACTTCAATAACGTGACCGGCATTGCAGTCTTGCGAGAATTCAAGAACTTTTCAGAAAATACTTTACAACCCCGTATGTACGTAAGCGTGTCAACACGTCCGCCCGGGCCGGAGGTCGGGCGGAAAATGACCAGCCAGCGGCTACTGTATTTGCACTGCTGCCATCTTTTATTTTTGGTAATAAACTTTTGTTTCTACAAATTGCAATACATGTTTGTTTTTGAGCACTTATTTATTTTAAAGGGTTTTATTATACTTTGAGTTATTAAATATTGGATCAATTGAGCGAATCTCTTCTAAAATACGTTCGGATTTGGTCGAACGTAACACAGAACTATGGGACGTTCGACCAAATCCGAACTGAATTTTAGAAGAGATCTAAACAGATAAACGTACCTACATTTAGAATATCGTTCTTCTTGGAAATATTGTGGAAATAAACAATACTTACAGAGAATACTACACAAATTTATAAGCGCTTAATGTATTTTAAAAAGTCTACAAACAGAACAGGCTTTAAAGTAGAAGTTATAGAGAAGTATCGTACAAAATAACGTTTGAAACATACAAAATTAGCAACAGTACAAACAAACGCCCCAATAGGTACACCTTAATAGACAATAGGGAACAGGAAAACAACGATAAGTACAAGTATCTACGGAACCCCTATTGAGATTTGTCAGGGCACATGGCATGTTCCGCCGGTATTCGGGGCTACGACTGTCTGATAACTTAGATCTACGGCGAACAATGGGTTCTGCTATTACTCGGAGCGGTTCAAGTTTGCCTCAGTTCAGTATTATTTTAATAGTATTTGATAAACTAGTAGTACTCCGAACAGTAGACCTCTCGGCATATCTCTTTTACTGAATATTCATAAGAACGATTTGGTTCATATTCGAAAATATTGTTAGGATTTAGGTATATACTTACTAAACGAACTTGTAAAATATTATTTATCGAAAGCGGCTGATCAATAGCACGACTGCAGACTTCTTTTTTTGACTGAAATACCTTTCCAATCAAAAATCGCCGACGACAAAAACTTGTGTATACTCGTAACAAGTTTCGTCGCGATTTGTTGAAAAATGCGATGGAACCTGTAGAGGGAAATCAACAGGGGGGCAGACAAAAGCAAAATCGTCGAGTTCAAGCAGAGAGCTTTGCTTCGCTTTGGTCAACACTTAAGTGCAAAAAACTTTTGTTTAATTACATTAGCTTTATTGGACAAGGAAGTTAACAAGAATAAAGGGAAGTGAGAGGGATGGGACGTGTTATGGGCTTATGGATGTAACTTTGCCCAGAGATCTCTACGAGATCGAATCTGGAATGAGGAAATTTGTAGACGAACCAAGCTACCAACATAACCAAGCGGATTAGCAAGTTGAAATGGCAGTGAGCAGGGCATATAGTTCGGAGAATGGATGTCTAATGGGCCCCATTGGACATTCTAAAAAGCTCTCGAATGGAGACCACGTACCTAACGACAACTGCAGCGAAATAGTGAACTGATAAATAATCTATTCATGACTGCAGGAACACGCTGGATTAAAGCCGCTTCCAACCGATCAGATTGGAAGTCCTATGGTCCCCCACCTATAAAATATACTATAATATAAAATCAATCGATTTTATTTATCATACGAGACTCAATATTCTGGCACACATAATATACCTATCGTATGAAATCTAACGAATTTAGCCCATCCACCAGTTGGCAGGAATTTAATATCCAGTGCTTCAAACTTCCAACTATAAATAGAGGAAACTGGAATCATTTTGCAATACAAGTATCGAGTTTTGATAAACTTTTACCCAATACTGCGGGACTCGCTCAGGGGAATGTTCATAATAGTTTCGGATACTGTTTCGAAATAATTCAGCTAGGAATTAAATGTGGTAATTGAATATTTTGTTAAAATGGGCTCTATTTTGATGGATTAAATTAATAAATGTAAATTTTACTAAAATTTTGTAGTCCTTGTTTATTAAAATTTTCCTCGCAAGGTTTTCGTTAGCGATCATCGAAGCTAAGCAACGTTCAGCACGGTTAGACTTCGGATGGGTGACCGCGGGTGGTATTTAGAACTGAGCGCTACCGTGGCTCGGATGACACGTTAAATTGTAGGCCCCGGTTGTTTTATCCGTTTAGCCATGTCAGAGGCCTTCATGCGGCTCAAAAACTCTGACACCAGGGCTAGCCACCCGGCCTATTTGAACTTACTTCTCGCAAGGAAAAATACAAGTGAAATTCGTACTCTCAGAAATAATTTTGTAATTTAATAATTTGTAATCTTTTTCCTACAAAAAAACTAAAGAATGTGAATTTGATATATTATATAGAATATGTATAATTTTATACGTGGTTTCATTTGTTGGAAGAATACTCGTTAATTTGAGCATAATATTTTGTAAGGGATGAGTGCTACAATTTGTATGAGTGATATTACTTTCTTGATATTTTAACAGGACGTTGCAGGCTCTAGGTTCTAGTGGTTATTCACAATAGTTAGTTAAATTATACTACAGTATACATTACTATACATATAAACTCATTAAAGTAAGCAATTACGAAAAGCTGGTACTCCAAAATGACCCAATTCTCGCTATTCAAATATCACCTAATTCCAAAATACAGTTAACCCATTAGACCCCGAAATACTCTGCGGTAAAGTGACAGCGTCTTCTCAATATCCGACCGTGTTTCTAAGGTAGCTTTCCGTAACTTGCGACGGATCTGCGATCGGTTCTGACTGACGAACAGCTGTGAAAAGTTGTGTTTAAAGAAGAATAGCAAAATTAATGACTTCAGCCACCACTTTTACTGAACTACAATGAAAATTATGGATATTTGATTCAGAGTTATTTTTTTTTTGTTTTAGTTAATTTCAAGTACTTATTAAAATTTAAGTTATACAATAAGCCCGATTACAGAGGCGCCAGCGTAAATTTATTAGCAACGTAAAGAGCGTTCTCTCTATCGAACGCCTAAAGTGAAAAAGAAACAGAACTATGCTATTTAGCTAATATAATTACGATGGCGCCTCTGTAATTGGGCTTAATAACAATGTTTTTTGTGTGATATCAGGATTATATCACGGTAAAAGTTGTTAATAATGATGAGTAGGTACCCGTAACTTTCTTTAGGCTCTGGTTCTCTGATCTGTGTTATAGCACTTTCAGCTTAGCACATGCTACAATTAGCTACATTGTAAGAATCGCATTTACGTAACAAGACCTTAGTTACATTACACCGCGTAATGTTATCCTGCAATGATTCTTTAATGTTTAGCATGAATGTTGGAACGCACGATAAGCGATGAACGAATTGTGAGACAGTGTACGTAATGACATGTAAGAGTGAAAGAGAGAAATAGTGTGATGCGTGAATGAGATAGTAATCGTAACAGGATTCGAACAATTGCCTGCATGCAGCTACATGACATAAATGCTACATGGCTAGCTTCAAAACTAACCTCTCGTAAAACAATCAATTCTCTGAATGTGAAATTCGAGGAAACTGTGATGCTTAAAGCGCCAAATTCGCGGAATATCCAAAACTAAAGCTGCACTAAGCACGTCTGACGCTTCGGTTTCGTCTCGAGTCGCGATCTTTGGAAGTCTACCTCTGCTCTCTAAGCCCCTGATAGTATCCGCGTGCCGCGTAAGTTTGCCATACGCTCGAGCAAGTTTACACAAACAGTTATTGTTCAGTTATTTAGTGGATATAGCTAATTGTAGAGTCGTATTTGCTCTGCGACAATGAGAGCGTTTGCACAGCATTATTGCTGTAGCTGTCTTGGTGTTTACAATCAGATGACTGGGTAATCTGGGCTGTATAATAAGGGTTTAAATTTAATCTTGCTTCTTATATGACTGAAATAAGGGTACTGATTTGGTAGAAAACATTGCTTACATACATGACTGTTAAAATAATAAAAAAATAGCCTTATTGCTGCAAAGCTCTCGAATAGAGAATGCAGTGTTCAACGTTTACCGACGAGGTAGACCACAGATCAAAGAACATGGGTCTACCTACCTTGTTCTCTGATCTGTGAGGTAGACCGATAAATACAATTTAATAAAGAGTACAGGAACGCGTTGAATTCAATCAATTTTATTGGAAATCCATAGAGGCACCTACATATGTGCAGCAGTGAATGTCCTACAGTTAAAAAGTATGGTGATTTGACTTGTATATTACGTACTTTGATTATATTTTAACAAAAAACAATTAGGTACGTGTCAGATGGACAAATTATTTATTGTTCTAACGGTAGCAAATACTATATAATTTAGTAGTTATTTAGGTTATTTTATCTCTATGAGTAAATACTTGGTATTAGCAACATAATTAAGGATTACGCAGAACAGTTGTAATCAGAGAATAGCTCTATAGAGGTTATTAATAACTGTATAGTATGAACTGCCTTTATTCTAACTAGCTTATCAGTAATTAGTTTGTGGTACTAATTGCTATCATATTATATTTGAATAGATTTTTTCTTTTAATAGGGCAAGTGCTTTTATTACTTAAACAAAACACAATAGGTACTACTTACTTAAGCTAAAACTACATAAACTACTACTACATGAAAAGCAATTGGATCATCCAAAGACCCTTGAAGATCTAAAGATAATACAAAATATGCTCAAGCCCACTACCAGTTGGCAGCGTGCCAACTTTATTTTATTATTTTCGGGATATCACCATTAGTATCAACTTAGATGTAAAACTTTTAAGTTACATAGAGATGACATCTAGTTTAAAGATAATATCTTCTAAATCTACGTGCTTCATCTTCGACCACAACGTCGCTTACCATCAAACGCGGACTTATTCGCGTTAAAAAAAGTTACATAATATATCATCGTTTTCCTTTTAAAAACTTATACATATAGGTTTCTTTCATTGGATGTTTTCCTTTACCAAAAAAACATAGTAATTGCCTGTACAAAAAATCGGCCAAGTACGAGTCGGACTCGTGCACGGAGGGTTCCGTACTGTATGGGAGCCCCCCTTTAATATTTATTTTATTTTAATTTTATTATTTATTATTGAAGTGAATATACAACTAAATATTCTGTGAAAATTTCAAGCATCTACCGGTTACCATTATAAATATACAGCGAAAAACGGCAAAAAAATCAGGTTTGTTGTATGGGAGCCCTCCTTAATTATTAATTTTATTTTGTTTTTAGTATTTGTTGTTATAGCGGCAACAGAAATACATCATCTGTGAAAATTTCAGCTTTCTAGCTATCATGGTTCATGAGATACAGCCTGGTGACAGACAGACGGACAGCGGAGTCTTAGTAATAGGGTCCCGTTTTTACCCTTTGGGTACGGAACCCTAAAAATCCAAAGACGTGTCATTTGTACGAGACCGGGATTAGAGCCCACGTCATTTAAATTCTAAGGCAAGCATCCTCATCCTCCCACTACGCCACAGCTTAGTCATGAATAACGAGTGATAAATAAACACAGTGTATTCAAAGCAGAAGCAACATTCGTACGCTTCCACACGTTTTACTTAACCGTCCCGGGCAGAGTAAAGAACGGGAATGGAGTGCAAATCCAGCCTGGGACTGCGGAACTTCGTTTACCTACTGGAAGCGCGCACAGTGGAACAACAATTCTTTTTTACAGACCAAAAGAAAAGTTTATAATGTAAGAAACCGATATGTTAAATGCTAGGATATCATTATACTCATCAATACGATTATCAATTACTGAGGAACCAGTTCTAAAATCGCGAAAAATAAATCGTCTGTTTTGTACTAAAAGCTCACTGTCTTTCGACAAAATGTATGGAATAGCTGTACTTTCATGACTTCATAGAAGCAAACTTTAACGATTACATTTGAGTATTTCTATCTCTGCCAAAAGTGTGCAATAAATATAATTTGTACCTAAGCAGAAGCAACATGCGGACGCTTCCACACGTTTTACTTACCTGTCCCGGGCAGAGTAAAGAACAGGAATGGAGTGTATGCAAATCCAGCCTGGAACTGCGGGATTTCGTTTACCTACTGGAAGCGCGCACAGTGTAGCAAATTTTCATTTTAGGTTTCCATACCTGACTACATGTAGAAAGCCATGCAGTTTCTATCTCGGAAACGAATGGAGCTATCAGCTAGTTGAAATTAAAATGGCGCAGCTGTGTAGAAGTTAAAATAAGCAGCTGACTTTTATTATACATAGTTCGGCCGTTCAGAGAATGCGTTCCTGACACGTAATCTTGAAAAAATGTTTTTGGCCGATTTCTCGGAAACTATGTACTTAAGGGCAAAAAACATTAAGATCATTATTGTAGAAAATAAAATTTCGCATCTTTTGTTCCATTAAACTTTTTTGTAAAACTTACCGTTTACGATTTATAGACCATTTAATGTTTTAAGGTCCATTTATTGAAATTTCATTAAATGGGTCATAAATCGTAAACGGTAAGTTTTACAAAAAAGTTTACAAGAAACAAAAGATGCGAAATTTTATTTTCTACAATAATGATCATAATGTTTTTTGCCCTTAAGTACATCGTTTCCGAGATATCGGCCAAAAACATTTTTTCAAGATGACGTGTCAGGAACGCATTCTCTGAACGGCCGAACTATAGCGGTTTTATTATTGTTCCTATTTTTAATAATCATTCTGACGATGAGTTTCTCAGCAAGAGTAACAGAATCCAAAAAATGTGTAGCTCGAAAAATCATTGTTTTTTTTTTTTTAAATTAAAATTTATTAACCACAGACTCCAGGGTCTGTGCCCTTTGTTAACTAACATTTACAATCTCATTGTTTTCTTCGTAAATCATTGTTTTCTTTGTAAACAACATTTAGGTACTCCTTATGGTACGAAGTAAAACATGAACAATTTATAAAAAACTTTAAGTTGAATATATTGTTGAGTTTCTACAATCAAAGCGCGCTAAAAATTCTGTACAGAAAAAAGAAGATTTCTTTTAGCACCTGTCCGGACATTTAAGTGAGAAACAAACATGTTGCAACATTTTGTCCCGCGAGCCTCCACACAGCCCACAGTGCAGCGATCGCGCAGATTGCTCGGCATTCTATCGCATTTTTCAATTTGGTCCGCCGGCCGCCGGTCTGCATGAATATTGTATCCTGCATACCTTGCTTGCTTGTTGTGTACACTGCCTAGTTTCGTACCTAAAGCTCTAAGATGGTAAAGTAAGTAAGTTCGTATAGATCGGGTGGCTAGCCTTGGTGTCAAGTTTTAAAGCCGCCAGAAGGCCTCTGACATGGCTAAACAGTTTAAACAACTGGGGCCTATAACTGAACGTGTCATCTGAGCCACGGCAGCGATCACTTGTAAATACCACCCGCGGTCACCCATCTGAAGACTGACCGTGCTGAACGTTGATTAATTTCAACGATCGCTAGTCAAACTAAGCTATGAGCTTTGATCTGTCATTATTTAAAAATCGTTTTACCTTTTCGCTTTACTTACTGTGCTATGTTGTGTATTTATTTAACTATAGGAATAATATTTACAGGATATTTATTTCTTGTAATTCTTTTTTTTAATTAACGTAACATAGAATCAAATACATTTACATATTATAAAATAAATACGAAAAATATATTTCTTCTTGGATATTTTGGTTGAAATACATTGTAAGGCTTGCGGGGGTTAGTGTCCAATTAGTTATCCATTTATTACACCAGTAAAATGATGAAGCACAATTGTAAAGCAAAATGCAACCAAAATCCGAAATTATTTCGACTATAACTTCGAGAGTGGTCACATGTACCCCACATACCTACATCCCTTATCAAATATGGTTCATGCTACAATTTGTGTCCCCTGCGGAACATCCGCGTCAGCGCAACCCTAATCCGGACCCACAGGACATAACGTGTCATTATTTAAAAATCGTTTTACCTTTTCCTTTTAGCTTTACTGCATTTTTGGGTAACTAACATTAGAGTATTACTTATAGAATATTTTACTGTGGATAATCCTTTACTTATTCGAAGTCGCGGTAAAATAGGACTTTAGGCGACCTAAAGTTCTCTGGATCGAAAGCCTCGGTGGCTCAGTGGTTAGGGACCCTAAAAACTGGGTCAAAAAGGCGTGAGTTCAATTCCCATCCCAGGCAAGTATTTATGTAATGAACATGGATGTTTGCTCTGTGTCTGGGTGTTATTTAGTTACTATCTATATAAGTAAGTATTTCAAACTATGTGTATAAGTAGTTTATCAGTCTTTGACAGTCATATCACAAGCTTTGCTTAGTTTAGGGTCAGAGACCGTGTGTAAGATGTCCTTAAATATTTATGTATTTTATTTATTTAGGATACAAATACGCAGCCTATAATATAAAGTTATTGTTTACATTTTGTGACCATTTTTGAACAAAATTGCAGGAAGACATTTAAAAAAATAATTAATGTACTTATTACACCAATTCAACAAAAAAATAATTTCATCAAAAGTGGTCAAATAAAATAAAGCCAGAAAAAAAACCTTTACACAATACCTACGTAGTCAAATGCCAGCCTAATTTTAATTTAAAATCGTAAGCGATATTTTCCAATTTCCATTTACCAAAGTTTAAATATTGTAAACTTCCGTACGAGTACGAGTATTATCGTTGTCCATAAACTCAAACTCTACCAACATTGTATTTTATCTAGAACGCTTTAAAGCTTAATTTTGCTTCACAACTTTCAGTGTAGTTTTATAGGAGTTTTGCAGTGTCCTATTGAGTCACGGCAATTTGGGTCATATTCGTGATAGGGTTTGAATAGCCCTGATGGTGAATGCCACATGCTATAGAAAGCTGCATTGAAAGGTTTGCAATAAAGCTTGATGCACTTCCGATTTAATTACTTTTTTGTTTGGGCAGTTTTTGATACAAATATTTGATAATCAAGTCTATGAAAACGGATATCAAAAATGTAAATATGTACCCGTATTTTAAAAGGCTTTAGAATACAGTGTGCAATTTAATACATGAGAGCAAATACCTTTAAAGTGGTCCTTTAAAATTATCCTAAATAAATAAAAAAAACGTTTATTGTTCTCAAAAGTAAATACAAAAATTCCTATTGGATTTGGAAGCTGCGATGAGCTATACAGAGAGATACACTAGCACACGTGATATTTACGACAACTCTCTTTAATGGTCGTAGGTTAAATACTCTATTTCTAAGTTTGTATAGACCGGGTGGCTGGCTAACCCTGGTGTCAGATTTTCTAGCCGCAGATGACATGGCTGAAACAATTAGGACCTACAATTTAAAGTGTCGTCTGAGTCATGGTAGCGCTTGGTTGGAAATGCCACTCGCGGTCACCCTTTCGAAGACTGATTGTGCCAAGCATAGCCTAACTTCAGTGAACTCTAAAAATTGCTAGTCATACTACGCTATGAGCTCTACAATAGATATATGACAACACAAATAGGTTTATCAAAATCTTAATGAGTACATAGTACGTACCAAATAAGAGAAGGGAAATGATGGGGTTGAAAAGTTCTCGAGTAGAGACCACGTACCGGCAAACGCAGCGTAGGGCGTCCATCCACAAGGTGGACGGATGACCTCATTAAGACCGCATGATCACGCTGAATGGAAGCTGCTACCAACCGGTCTTTTTGGAGATCCATAGGGGAGGCCTATGTCTAGCAGCGGACGTCCTATGGCTGATAGATAAATGGATGGAAATGAGAGATGATTGTACAATTTCTCACAGTTATTATACATTATTTATTACATCTTCCAACCCCACTATTTAATTTCCCATCAATCACAACACGCAGTCTGAATCACGGCTATCTGACGTGTGTCGTCATCTTTCCCTTTCTCTGACGTCATTGTACACCGATTTGCAACAATCCGCCAAGTCACTTGATAAATCGTGGCCGTCGGTGATTGGGTTACGGAGAAAATATTTTCTATTAGTAAGTCTTTTCTATCTGAAAAATTTGTAATTTATTTAACCGACTTCAAAAGGAAGCAATTTTATAGTGGTCTGAAATTAAAACCATGATTTATTTTAATAAGATTATCACCATACAATTGGGTCAACCCTGAAATAGCAAACAAAGAATCAGCTGTATAGATTTTATCAAGAGTCGATGAAACAGTTGAAATTGTTATCATAGTAAAAGTTGGACATAATGACGACTACAATAACATCATACAATATTTCCGTCCTCGAAACAAGCATCCAATATTTGTGATAAAATATAGGTATTTCAGAACGACATCAGATGAACATAAAAACCTCAATGTCGTAGAACGGAGCCCAAAAAAGGTAAATTCAAACACGGAACATATTTTTAGAGACGTAAAAACAGCCGTTTAAATAAATAGGTAAAGAGAGCCCGAAACACTTTTACAAATAGATCAAAACCGGTACGGTTTGCAGGCCGGTCACGTGCGGGGCAAAAAGCGGGTATTATATCTCTCGCTGTATCATCCGCAGGGGAGAAAAGTTTGTGGAAGGTAATGATATAAGTTCCATCTGTATCAATAGTTTGTAAGTGTTGGAGCTAATTGCAGGCATGTGAGAATGTGAGGGTGAGTAGTTTTGCTATCTGAGTGTCAAGTGGGAGTTTTGCAAATCAGATCGAATTACTTTTACGTCGCGTTGACCGAGCGCGCCGAGCACACAAGCGAGCACATTGACACACACGCTTGAGTTAGCCAATCACTGACGTTGCCGCGCTAGTGTTGGATTCGTTTGGCGCTCGATACATTACCGTAAAAAATACTCACACTTAGCTATTCTGTTTTCTGTACGTGACACAAGATGGTGACTTAATTGTGTGCCATTTCCATAGAAATCACATCAAACGTTAACGCGATCGAGTTCGAGCTAGAAACTCCCACTTAGCCCTCTGATCAGTAATGTGTGCAGAATGCGCTTTACTGCTTGCGATCTCGAAGCAAAGAGTTTCGAATTTATTTATAAATTAGTTTTTTCGCGGTTACTCCCGCGTGATATTTGGATTTTTGGGTTAATAATTTAATAGAATCTTACAAAAATGATCGTGCATTAATTTAAAATTCCTAAGAACTTATTTGTAAGACTAGCTTTTCAGAGGACCTCACGGTATCTCTTTAACGGAATCTCCGTAAGCCTATCTCTCGACAGGCTCTTAACCGATTTGGTCCATAATATCAAATCTTGTTAGGATTTCGATAGGTACTAAAAATCTTGCAAATATATGTTATTGAAGTCGGACTTATAAATAGTCCAACATTTTACATCGTTTTGAAGGAAATGCCCACCTAATCAAAAATCGCCGACGACAAAAAAAACATTAATGTAATATAGAACCAGTGTACCTAGTTCTGTCGAGATTCGTTGAAAAATGTGACATTAACCTGATGAGAAGCAACATCCGAACAGACGAAAGACAAAATCATCGAATTAAAACGGAGATCTCTCACTGATTTCGTTCCCTCAGTCAATTAGAGTCCAACAGTCCAGAAAAAAAACTTTAATTTTTGTCAGAGTGCCTGTGAATGTAATAAACGTTGACATGGCTATCTCTGCATAGTTGGCAATATTTGCAAGGCAAAAAAGTTCCGCACTTTTTCTAAATATTAAAATAAATCGGCCAAGTACGAGTAGGACTCGCGCACGCAGGGTTTCAGGCATGTGAAAATGTGAATGTGTTCCGTACTGTATGGGAGCCCCCCTTAAATAATTATTTTAATCTTTATTAGTATTTGTTGTTATAGCGGCAACAGAAATACATCATCTGTTAAAAATTCTATAACAGTTTATGAGACAGACAGACGGACAGAGGAGTCTCAGTAAAAGGGTTCCGTTTTTACCTTTTGGGTACGGAATCCTAAAAATAACTAGAAACTACAAACTACTAACACTTAACTGTACTGTTTATTTTCACCGTAACCACCGTTCCAGTAGAGTCGCTCTACCATTAAACGTTGTAAAATGACAACACACGCGCGCATCGTTAAAACTCTACACCACTAGAGACGGACAGGGATGTAGAGCGTAATGGAATGGCCGCTTGTACACTGGGATAAGTACTAGGTAGCGTAACTAATAAGAAAGTTTGAGTTGACTATTTCTGGGAGTGGACTTAAGCTGAACTTGTTTTAAATCCTTGCTATATTTACAAAAATAGATACAAAGTGTTGTTTTAATAAAAACAGAGACTTTCAGATGTGTATCCATCCATCAGCTATAGGACGTCCACTGCTGGACATAGGCCTCCCCTATGGATCTCCAATAAGACCGATTGGTAGCGGCTTGCATCCAGTGTGATCCTGCGGTCTTAGTGAGGTCATATGTCAACCTTGTGGGTGGACGTCCTACGCTGCGCTTGCCGGTACGTTTCCAGTCGAGAACTTTTCAAACCCATCGGTCATCAGTCCTCCGCGCTATGTACCCTACCCACTGGCATTGCAACTGGCCAATCCGTTCAGCTCCATCAGATGTGTATATTATCATTATAAACATCTTTCACTATCTAGAGCAAACTGCAAAATGGCAAAAAAAAAACAGCTGGTCCATGCATATTATTGATAGTCCATTTATTTTTAACATGGGTCAGTTACTTTTGCAATTTCGCAGTTGGTTCCATAGGAAATTGACAGACAGACAGACAAAACTCTTTATTTACAACCACCAACAAAAATTAAACACTATGTCCACATACCTACTCGTGAAAGACTAAATATGATTATAAGCTGGCTGCCTTGTCACCCATGGCGATTTCTTCCAGGCAACCATGCACGAATATGAACTGACGAGAACAAGACTTAGTGGCCTAAACTATAGGTAGAGACATTATTAATATAGAAAACACCTAATTGTTAAAAAAAATACTAATTAATTGCTCATCGACAAAATAGCAGCGATACAAAAGTAAAGCAAGTCAGTAAAGCTTGACTGAATCTGAATGACTTCGTCAAGTTTTTTACGATTGTTTATGTTTATTGTAGTTCCACTGAGCGGGAAAAATTTCTTCTAGTAAATAAATAGATATAAATCTTGGTCTTGCAACGTGAGTCCCAACTCACGGCAATGTAATATGCATAGCAATATGCCACCAAAACACCAAAAATACAGGCTCTACCACATTGGCTTAAAGTTCAATTTCCCTCGATTTTTGAATGACAGCACTGTCGTTGCAACGTCATAATGTACATAATGGCTTTGAATTGCGCAGTTCCATTGTTTTTTTTGTCTGGTTTGCAGGTAGTATTGAGTGGAGGGAAAATAGTTTACTTTATTTCTATAGGCAAATGTACCTCTAAAGCTATTGATCGTTAAAATCCAACACAAATTACATCTGAAAGACGTAAAGGTTAAATTCTTCTAGATTCTAAACTGTAACCACAGCAAATTCAAATTCAAAATTCATTTATTCCATTGACATATTACATGCGCTTAGAAACGTCATTACAAAATAAATATCATTACAAAATAATTGAACACGTAGGATTCAATAAAACAAAATAATAGGTACTTAATAAAAAATATCAGCAATAGCATCGTCAAGAACAATATCATCAATTAAAATTACAATTATCTCGGACTAGTCTGTCGCTGAGTGATAAATACAGCCGCTGTCGCAGACTACGTCAGTGTTGTTTCTTAAATCCTACTAATCCTACTTAATATTATAAACGTGAAAGTTTGTAAGGATGGATGGATGGATGGATGTATGGATGTTTGTTACTCTTTCACGCAAAAACCACTGAACGGATTGAGATGAAACTTTGCAATTATATAGCTTATATATCAGAATAACATATAGGCAATAAATTATAATGATATTGCGTAATTTTTCCATATTATAACAATAAGTGTTAAATATGTAGGAAAAAATCTGCCATCTGCGAGCTATTCTAGCGTGCGCTCCAATAAATGTCAAAAAGGAAATGTCAAATCGAACAAATGTCAAATAGATTTTTTTTTTCGTTTTTTCATTTTCCACCTCCTTTATTAAAGGTGGTAAGGTAGGGCCTCGAAATATCATGCGGGCGAAGCCGCGGGCAAAAGCTAGTGCTTTATAATCAGGCAGAAGATAGTCCAAATCAGAACTTTGAAAAGGTGAAAAATATCGTAGCCGATGGAGAATGAAACAGTTGTTATATTACTGTCATAACAATATACTCGTATTTTCCATTAATCCAATGAAGTAAATAGACAAAGTAAACCTGTTACGTTTACGGTGACCATCAAAAAGTTCATCAGGCGATGAGTCAGTTTATGGCACCCAACGTGGGGCCGTAATGGCGTAGCACTTATTTACTGTTTTGTGACTGTTATTAAATATAACACTCGGATACTAGAGAGAAATCGCTAGGCTTTTGATATATGAGGACGTACTCGTAGGTTCAAATCCTGGCATCAATTTTTATACAGATTTTTACACTATAGGCTTTTCGCTGGAGAAACACATCGTGAAGCTACCCTTTAGCACACTTTAGGATGTGATAAATGTCGTATTTAAATTCAATAATTATTTGCAAATGAGCTATACAGTGCGACACAAAAGAGATGAAATTAATTATTCGGGAACTAAATTATCACTTTCGCTGGAACCACAACCTGAACTGTCAATCATAGTTAACACCCTAGCATTTTTCTCGTTTTGTGTTATTTTGTGGATTGTGAACAGCAAAACAGTTTCATTATGCAAAAAATAATGCAAAGTATGCTTACAAAGCGATAGTGTCGACCTCATTTATTTTCAAGTCTTTTATGTTGCTCTGTACTTGGTATCTAATCCATTCTATCAAAACGTATTGTAGGTAAATATATTTTTAAGGCAATCGGTTAAATCTGGTAAAATGTTCAAGGACTGAGATGATGATGAACGAACATACCAAGTAGATCACAAAGCTGTTATGCGTAGTTTGACTTGCTGTTTCAACAGTGAAGTTAAGTAACGCTCGGCACCGGTAGTCTTTGGATGGGTGACCGCGGGCGGCATTTCAGCTGGACGCTATCACGGCTCGGACGATATTTTAAATTGTAGATCCCGGTTGTTACAACCATTTAGCCATGGTAGAATGGTATGGTGAAGCCGTGGTGGTCTAGTGGTAATGACACCCGCCTCACAATCGTAGGGTCGTGGGTTCAAATCCCGGTCCCGTACCAATGAATTTCTTGGAGTTTATGTACGGAATCTAACACCACTGGCTTTCGGTGAAGGAAAACATCGTGAGGAAACCTGCATATGTCCGGAGAAGAAATTCGATGGCGTATATGAATCCTCCAACCCGCACTGGGCCAGCGTGGTGGATATGGTACAATCACCCTTCGTGGGTAGGCATAAGTTCTGCAGTGAACTATTAAAAAAAGTTGTTACAGTACAGTACAGTCATGGTAGAGGGCTTTAGACGGCTTGTGAAATCTGACACCAGGGCTAACCACTCAGCCTATACAAACTATAGGCCGAATCGCAGCAGTTATGTGAGCTTGCCGGTACGTGGAGACCACGTAAGCGCAGCGTAGCGTAGGACGTCCACCCACAAGGTGGACTGATGACCTCATTAAGACCGCAGGATCGCGCTGGATGCAAGCCGCTTTCAACCGGTCTTATTGGAGATCCATAGGGGAGGCCTATGTCCAGCAGTGGACGTCCTTTGGCTGATGGATGGATGGATGATGTGAGCTTCAGTCAGGATTGGGTTATCCGCAGCTTGTAGCTAACATCACAGAAATTCGATTCGGCCTATACTTTTAGTAGATCATAACAAATCCTTACATAGTATAAAATAAAGTCGCTATTTTCGTTTGTTTGTTTGTTTGTTTGTCTGTATGCTTAAATCTTTAAAACTACGCAACGGATTTTTATGCGGTTTTTTTTAATGGATAGAGTGATTCAAGAGGAAGGTTTATATGTATAAAAATTCCCGAAATTCCCACGGGAACGGGCACAACGCGGGTAAAACCGCGGGGCGCTGCTAGTAAATAATAAAGTAACATTACCTGTTGTTACCATCAAAACTCTAAATGTTCATAAAAGCAATGAGATCTTTAATGGCGCCCAACGTGGGGCGCTAATGGTACCAATTCATATCTGACATCTTGTGTCGCTCGCTGGATATTTAACTTAATCCTCTCGTTATTAAGATTGACAATTGCTTGATGAAGTCAGCTTAAATAAGGCGATACAATTTATTATGTTAAGTGCTTATTTCAGTAGAGATTATGAGAAATATTTTTTACTACTTATTACGAAGACTTTTAATAACGAAAATTATCGTCTTAGTCAGAGGACTATAATGTCCTGTAAAGTAAAGATTATAAAGTATTGTGTGCGTTAAGTAAGTTAGTCTGTGAAGTGGTAGACTTAGGCCTTCATAACTAAATCATCATCATCATCATCAGCCTGTATCGAACCACTGCTGGGTATAGGCCTCCTCTCCCTTGTGCCAATTTTCCGTGTCGCCGGGACACTCATGGATGAGATCAGCCCAAGACATGCCTAAATATTTATGAAAAATTATGTGTAAAATTAAACGTTTTGAAAAATTCTGATGTTGTTGACAAATAGCCTATTTAAATTATATCGGCTTTAAAAATGATTATAAAAATAGTTTTGTGTTTTGTGAAAATACATACGGACAGTCAAATTAAGAACCTCTTTTTTTAGGGTTCCTTACCCAAATGGTAAAAACGGGACCCTATTGCTAAGACTTCGATGTCCGTCTGTCTGTCTGTCTGTCACCGGGCTGTATCTCATGAACCGTGATAGCTAGGCAGCTGAAATTTTTACAGATGGTGTATTTCTGTTGCCGCTATAACAACTAAACCAACAACAACTAAAAATAGAATAAAATAAATATTTAAGGGGGGCTCCCATACAACAAACGTGATTTTTAGCAGTTTTTTGCTCACTTTTAATAATGGCAAGAGGATTTGGGCTCTCCCATACGGTACGGAACCCTTCGTGCGCGAGTCCGACTCGCACTTGGCCAATTTTTTGAAGTCCGTTAGGAGTTCTGCGGGCCTTATGAATAAGCGCAAGGTAGCTATGCTCGGAGTCTCACTGCGAGATCGAATCTGAAATGAGGAGATTCGTAGACGAACCAAGTTACCGACATAGCCCAACGAATTAGTAAGTTAAAATGGCAATGCGCAGGGCACATAGCTCGGAGAACTGCTGGCCGATGGGGCAGTAAAGTTCTTGAATGGAGACCTCGCACCGGCAAGCGCAGCGTAGGACTTCCACCGATCAGGTGGACGACTATAAGTAAGACCGCAGGAACGCGCTGGTTGCAAACTGCTTCCAGCCAGGCTTATTGAAAATCCATAGAGGAGGGTTATGTCCAGCCATAGTCAAGTATTAACTAGACAGGGCGCTAAATAATAATAATTACAAAAGTAAGAGAGGGCGAGATGTGCAAGTATTAAAGTGTGAACAGGACGAAACTAATATCTTTTGTCTCTATCTGCATATACATTTTTTTTTGCCTGACTACTACGCACGGCCTAGTAATAGTCAGACAAAATTTCGCGCCTAAAACTACTGTTGAATTTTTGATGAGACGCTTAAGTAAATCAACACATTTATGAACTATTATCTATTTTCTATCACTTCTATTAGTGTCTTGCAGGTTTTTACTATTATCTAGAGTCTAAATATGATAAAATCATAACAACGTATATATAGCTATCTAAGTATGTATAGCACATCTTTTTTCTCACACCCTATACGCAATCGAGGATTCTAGTCATACTTATCTATGTGTCCAGCAGTGGATGTCCTACGGCTGATAATGATGATGTATATGCCTACTACACTGTTTCGGCACCAGCAAAATATTCTCAACTACTATTGATGATGTACATTGATGGTATGTTGTAGTGGGCGTAGTAGAGCGTATCGTTGTTTCCCGTGCCTGATATAGGTAGCGGCTTGTATGTCTAGCGCTGAGGGTACTGTGGAGGGAATGGCTGCGCATAGTGACCACCCTACTAAACTCATGCGCAGCCATCCCCTCCACACTTCGCTCAGCGCTAGACTTATATGCCGCGACTTGTACGTTCCTAAGCATAATCATGTAGGCCAAGCAAGCGACCACGAAAAGCCTCGACAAGAACTCATATTGACGTCTGAAAACGCAACAGATATATACTTCGCCATAACTTAGTCTCGTTCTGACACGTCGAAAAAAATATTTCGTGGGGCGCATCCTAGCCTGGATGGTATGATACCTACCTTATATTGGGCAGATACCTTAACTTCAAGTAACTGTGTCTTGTAATCATATTTATGACTAGCGACCCGCCCCGGCTTCGCACAGGTTTATTATACATATAAACCTTCCTCTTGAATCACTCTATCTATTTAAAAAAACGTATCAAAATCAGTTGTGTAGTTTTTATAAGCATACATGGGGACATGGGGACAGCGGAAGCGACTTTGTTTAATACTATATTGGTAGTGATATCGTGGTCGAATGTTTTGTATTATTTAAGGTGGTTAAAACGTATCCAATTATAATAAGTAGATTCAACACAAATATTTCTTTAACAATGGTACCATTTTTCAAGCGAAGCGAAGAAAAGAAATTTATTTTCTTTTTAGAAGTTTCTTAAGTACCAATCTAAAAACAATAATCATAAAATAGAGTACGTTTTCGAATCGTCTTTATTATGATGTCTTTAATAATACAACGATTTTAGATAAAATAAATGAAAACAAATTCACAGTTGTAAAACAAAGACTGTATTCACAGTTCAGAAGTTTATTCTGGGAATTCTAAAGCTCTATTGAAAGGTCCGGAATTGTTCTGAAAGAATCCGGAACCTTTGGACGCCATTAGATTCGGCGCCCGATGGGAAAATATTACTCAGGAGCTGGGGGTCACTTTTTATAACTTGCCAATTTTTTATTACGGCTTCCATAGCTTACCAGGCATGAGCTGAGCCGGCTGAACTCTAAGAGTAGGTTATATAGTAACTAGCGCAAGGGCACCTGAGGAGGTACGGATTGGGCTTGGCTTGGTCAGTCACCTGGCAGGAAAGATCAGTTTTGCCCGGGCACCCCAGAAGGGGTGTGCCCTGTTGCCCTATTGGGTTGAGCTAGTTGATTATAGGCGATAATCTAACCGATATTCTGACAGATCCGGAGGGCCCTCGACCTCGCCGGGGTAGCGGTGTATGACTGTTAGTCTTTGGTAACCGGCACCTATACCAAATACGGAATACTTACATTTTTATTGATTTATTACACTCCACAGACACCGGGGTCTGTGCTCTTTAAGATATGCATTACCTTTTTAATATGATTTAAAGAATATTTCTTAAAACTAAGGCTTTACTCTAGTAAACTCTACACTAAAATAAATCTAAACCTACTAAATGTATTTTATAAAAAATATATTTTTAAAATTACGATTTTTAAACTACGATATGATGAGTATATGCTGGGAGCAGTCCGATCCCCACGAGCAGCACCGTTCCCGTTCGCGCCACCCGTCGGCGTCGTCGCCCTCCTCGACCATGTTTGAGGGAAGAAGGCGACTCGCCACACAACGCCGCCGCAGGTAAGAACCATTTTGGCGAGCATGAGTGCTCCAGGCATACACATACAATCTCAAATTATTTATTTATTATTATTACTTTCTAAAAAACTACTTATACCGCTCAGAGCCTCCACCACTGCCGCGTCTCGCTCTCTAATGTACTCGTATGTCGGCGGATTGGAAGTTAGCTACAACCTGCGCAATATCCAACCAACGCGCAGCTTAACGGATACTTTCTAAACGTGGTTCAGGAATCAGGAGATCCGTAGAAGAACCAAAGCTACGGGCATAGCCCAGCGGATTGGCAACTTGAAATGGCTGTGGGCAGGCGGGACTGATGACCAGTGGAGTCTCGAGTGATCATGTATCGGCAAGCGCAACGTGGGACGTCCACTACGAAGTGGACAGATGGTCAAGACCGCAGGATCACGCAAGCCACTTCCAAATGGTATTATTGGAGATCCATAGAGGAGGCCTGTGTCCAGCAGTAAACGTCGTATGACTGATGGATGGATGGCGGCTACTTTTACTAATTTGACTAATTTTTATGAGGTAAATATAAGTACATATTAGGTTATTATAAGCTTTGGAGCACAATTTTTGAAACGTTACAAAATTACTTTTTTAATCGCATGCGTTTAAATCCCGTCTGCATTAACATAGATTTTCAATGCTCGTTCTTGCACTTACTCGATTTTGTGATCATTTACGCAAACGTCCTAGTCAATAAATAGAGGCCCTGTTCCAAAGATTTGGTCGAACACGAGTTGCAACTTTTTATAGGATAGCTGATTTTATTGTCCCAAATTCCTGGTTGGCCTCATAGTGAAAGTTGTTCATAATGATAGTGTGCATCACCGACTTGTAATACATAGGTGTGCCGCACAGATTTGGTACACCACAACACAAAACGGTCAGACCTGGAAGAGTCGGGAGAGGCATTTGCTTAGCAGTGGGACTCAGCAGACTAAAACAACAAAAAAATATGAATAATCGGCCAAGTACGAGTAGGACTCGCGCACGAAGGGTTCCGTAATCCCCCTCAAATATTTATTTTATTTTAATTTTATTATTTATTATTGAAGTGAATATAAAACTAAATATTCTGTAAAAATTTCAAGCATCTACCTATTACCAATTTTAATATAGAGCGAAAAACGTCTAAAAATTCAGGTTTGTTGTATGGGAGCCCCCCTTAACTATTTATATTATTTTGTTTTTAGCATTTGTTGTTATAGCGGCAACAGAAATACATCATCTGTGAAAATTTCAGCTGCCTAGCTATCATGGTTCATGAGATACAGCCCGGTGATAGACAGACAGACGGACAGACGGAAATCGAAGTCTTAGTAATAGGGTCCCGTTTTTCCCTTTGGGTACGGAACCCTAAAAAACATTGGTGTGTTAGTCACGTGGTTTCTAATTAAAAAAAAAACTATATAATTTCGTAAAACAGAAGGACAGCTCTTGGACTACTATAGACAAGAGAATAAATTGCTCGATAGAGTCGAACTCGAGTAATGTCCGAGTGAAAAATTGACGCACTTTTATACTTTGTACACTTTTATAATGGTCCCTGAATGGACGAGGACTTTCAGGTTTGAAATTTTAAATTATTCATCACCATCATCATCAATGTCTGGTAAGATTATGTCCAAGTTTCATATGGATACGTGTAAGCATCAGCTGAAACGGATTTGTTAAAGTCTCAAAGCGTCCGAAGGTAGAGCATTATAGTGTTGCAATTTACGAAATTTTCGAATAGAAATCATGTTACAACAAACGCAGAGCAGCAAAGCTTTTTTTTACGAGGGGGAAATCTTCGTAAGAAACCCAACTGCTTCGGGGTACAGCCGGGTTATGTGGGATTGCACCCACTAAACCCCCCTCGGTGACCTGCCTTTGTGCTGTCTCGGAAGCTCCGGGATCTCCAGAGGAACGCACCGGGGTCACAGAGGAGTGCGGAAGCGTGCCCTTAGCCCCGATACAAAGCGCAGAGACGGAAACACCTCAGGTTGTTAGTGGGTATGCCACCGACTAGCGGTGGAGACTCCCACATAACCACCGGCCTCCCCAGGTTTGGTGGTATCCATAAAGGATTTCCTGGGTCAAAAAAAGGGGAACGCACCGGAACTCCCAGTACTATTCTATCAATAGTTGACGCACACAGTCATTACGACAATGTGGCCACTCACCATTGTCGTCGTCCTCGGGCCCGTTTGAGTAGATGGCTAAAGCCTTATCTCCGATCACCCGCGAGCCCAGAGACCCCCTTTTAGTAGGCTCTTACTACAGGCAGGGGATACCGATGCCGTATTCTAGTGCCCCGGCATCAGGGCCAAGAGCAGCACATCTACTTTACGACATACCCTAATCTAAAATAATACATATTTTTCATCTTATCCCTACATTATGACTAAACCAAGAATAAAATTTAGTGTATAGTACTGTATAGTCTTAAACTTCTTACCGAATATGTATGACATCAAACATCACTACATATTATTAAACAAAGTCGCTTCCCTTTGTCTGTCCCCATATATGCTTAACGGATTTTGTTACAGTTTTTTTGATAGATAGAATAATTCAAGAGGAAGGTTTATATGTATAATGCACCTGAACGAAGCCGAGGCGGGTCGCTAGTGAAATATATATGCCTACCCTCATCTCAGGTTACCCAAAATTTTCCCCAAAATTACACAATCCGACGGGCCTTTGACAATTTGGGCCACTTTATACCTTATCTTTTTACATTAAAACTACCACAAATCGAGTGTACCAGTAATAGAAGCATATTTTAATACCTTCAAGGGTCTGAGGGACCCTTTCTAACGCGTTTATGTATTCAGTCACATTAATCGGGTTTCGTAATAGCCTGTTTAGGGTCTTGAATACCCTGACTCTGGGATAGATTAGAATATTATACACCGGTTAGAAAAGGCTTTGCTTGAATAGGAAAGGTAAAAAAATAGGTTTTCACTCCGACCTCATTCTGGGTGATTCGTTTAATAGTTACTTTTAGTTCGAAAATGTAAATGCACTCATCCTATATTATTAAGGTACGTACATCATAATATTATTAAGGTACGTACATTTATTCATAAAAAAATATTTGTGCAAGAAATAGCGTCAACAATAGGTACCTAAATATGTTGTGTAATTATTTTAATATACTTTAGGGAACTATAGATTGTCTAGATAAACTTAAGTTAGGTTTTAAGGCAATATTGTACTGAACTGTTTCATTGTAAATTATGAAATAAATGAAAAAAAAAACAACAATTTAAAGTTTAATTAGATATTTCATCTATTGTGGCATTTTCGACAAAAGCTATTTATTTTTTACCGACTTCCAAAAAGGAGGAGGTACTATGTTCGTCTGTTTGTATTTATTTGTGTATGTTCATCGATATTAGACCAATTGTGAATCGTTTTGAAAAAATATTTTTAGTTTAAAAGAATATACTCCCGAGGTGATCCCTTTAAAATTTTATCGAAATCGGCTGAGCCGTTATTGATAAATCAACAATAATGAATATGGATGTCACATCGACTCGTGCAAACAATTTGAACTCTGTACACGGTGGAAGTCGGAGTTGCGATTTTTTGCAAAAATTTACTAACATTTGTTTACTTATCAAGGCTCATAAACATATTATGCTAAATATTTACGTATTAAGAAGATAATAATTCAGTACGTGGAGGAAATACCTGTTTAAATCGTGATGATTTTGATGATGACTAGAACTGATGATTTCTTGCTTACCTGAAACAAAACAAAATAATAAAATGTTTTTATATTCAAACAATGGGCAGTTATCGATCTCACAATAATGAATATAAGTTACAAAAGATCAAACATAAGATACACAAAACGTAGCTTTGTCTTTTATAAAACCCTTTGATCGAAAGATTAAACCATAAAACGACATGAAAATACCTTTAAGATTCTTTAAAACTCAGACTCCTAAAACTTCCCTTTAATTCAAAAGAATTAATGACTAAACTTACGTGATTTCAATACGAGAAACCCAAATAATTTTGCAAAACGAAAAGGGAGACTAATTCCAGATAATTCAAAGCCTTAAGCATCGGACTAATTAATTCTTTGACTACAGTCTTTGATGCCAATAGATGTCTGGAAAGGAAATCTTTATTCTGAATTTTCTTAGTGATGTTGAATAGGATTCCGTGTAAAAGGAAGCCATCAAAAAATGTCGGTGAAATTTGGTCTTAAATGTTTTCGTAAAAGAAGTTAATTCATTAATTGGTTTAAATAAAACGAAAAATAATATTAGATACACGGTCATGATTTGAAAAAAAACCTAAACACAACGTGTTTCCTTGGAAAGTACCTTGGGTGACACCAAATATTTTATTGGATTTAGTTCAAATAGTAGGTATTTATACTAAACAAAATTAATGAAATGTTTATGACGTAATTCTACAAGTATGGACTGTGCAAAATATTTTTTCTTCGACAAAAATGTCACAACCGACTACAGAATTCGCATAGTTCGCACAGATCAATGTGTCGTCCAAGGGTATAGTAATTTTTACATTATTGTTGATTTTTCAAAAACGGCTCAGCCGTATTCGGTAAAACAAAGAATCATCGGAATCGGTTCATTATTGGCGGAACAATCGCGCAACAAAGACACAAAAAAAAAAAACAATAAACAGAATTCAAAACTTCGTTTTTAAGTTGGTTAAAAAAATGATCATCGTTTCAAAGATATCTTCAAATCAAAGATACCAGAGACGCCCGTAGCATGATCAAAAGAATAAAGTAGAATAATTGTAAAGCTCTTTGTATTTTACTATATCTCTTCCTTCTCTCTTCCCTTGAAAGTTTTGGTTGAAGCAAAACCATAATTTAAGGACTCTATACCCATTGAGTAGTCAGTAGTGAGTTTGATTCGCACAGGTTAGTTGAGATACAGCCAACAAAACCAATTTAACTTAAATTCTAGAGAGCAATGAATAAATAGTAAATCAATTCTGCAAGCGATATGGTAATTCCCAGGTACCGTCAAAATGGCCACGTCAAAATTCAAATTAAATGTCGGCATTCTACGGGTGGCGCTCGTCGCGAGCAGACGTTTGCATCGTCCGCTTTTTAATTACGTTTTATAATTAAAGCGCACGTCTCGCCGTGTGAGGTCAGCGCAAAATGGGAGGAAATGTTTTGGCTTAGCCTGAAGGCACGTAATTATTTTTCAGCTTCCGGAATTTCGAGATTGCGCATGTATTGAAGAAGATATTGAGATAAAATTATAAAAATAATGATTTAGTAAAGTAATTAGATAAAATCATCATACAACAAATACCTATCTAAAATACCTAATGGAAACGATAATTTAAAATTAACAAACAAATCACTCGAATAGCCCCCGCCTGCTTGTCCCTGTTACAAAGGTAGGGTTTGGTTTATCCCGGTTTAGGCTCAGTATATTTATTTTTCATCGTTAGAATGTGTTTCTTATTTATAGAATATTCAAGCGCTTAACTTTCTCCTACAAGAGTAAAATAACAATAACAAAAAATGATATTTGTAAACTTCGGTAACGTTGTATCCTAAAGATAACTGACCTTTATTTCTTTTGAAGAGATTAATTAACCTTATACTTACCTACCTATTAGTTTGAAGTGGGCAATAAAAGAGACAAAATTACATTTTACTGAAACAAGTAAAACCAAATTAAAGAAGAAAGAAATACCTACACAGAACAAAAATCTTCACAAGCACAACATTTCCAGTCTAGAACATCAGAAACAAATACAATTCCTATTTGCACTGAAACTTGATAATATAAAATTAAAGGTAAGAAAACTACAACATAACAAAGAAAATACACGTCTTTAGAAAAAGGTTTAGCTGTAATGGAGCCCGTACTGAATACGGCTAGAGCAGGTGTACTAAACCTTTTACAATATGGGCCGGCTTGCAGAAATTCTCTCAAAATTATGTGGATTTCTGAGAGCATTTACATAACGTGTGGTTGTTGTTGTTTCTGATCCTGTAGGGTCCCACTGCTGGGCAATAAGCTTCCCTTCGAGTTTAAATATGATAAAACAGATTATGAAAGATTTATGTCGAGTAACACCGATGTAATATAGATATACAAGAATGGGTTGCTTGATATACCTACAAGTTAAACAACAATATAAGTACTACTAACATTAAAAATTAAAATAAAGGTTGACAAATAGTAGGTGGCAGGTAAAACCACCGGGACCTACAATTTAACGTGTTATCCGTGCGTGCGTAACTCTCAGTTGTAATTGCCACTCGCGGGCACTCATCCGATGACTGACCGTGCTGAACGTTGCTTAACTTTGACGACCGCTAACGAACACCTAGTCAAACTACGCTATGAACGCTACGTATTTAAGTAAAACAAGTAATGAAAATTAGACATGTACTTTGCCAAACAAAATACAAGTTCTTAAAGGGACTTAAAAGGGCTTTTAACAAATGTGTCACAATTTTATATACAAACATCTTGTTAGACTACGACATGAGTAGGTGATTTTGTACTGACGAAATGTAATATTGCGTAGGGTTTATGTGTTTAAAATTAGGATAAGAGACTATTAAATAATACGAGTATAAAATTTATTTTATTCCAGTAAAGAAAGCCTTGTTTCTTTACTGCAATATATATTATTTTATAAGAAAGAATCTTATTTGTATTCCTGATACCCAGCTTACAGAAATCAAAACCCGCAATCATATTCTGCTATTTCATCTACCGGGCCGTGTATTGAGCGTCGCTGGTCTAGACTAATATTCCCGGACTGAGGTGAATCCCCTCATATTCTCGAGATCGAAAGCAAAGTCGGACCGAATTGAAAATTTTCGATTCCCTGCGAAATTATGGTTTTAAAACTTTATCAGTTTTTTTCTTAGGCAATATTTGTCATCTTTCCACGAACTGTAGACATCGACTTAAAATGCAATGGTTATTATTCGAACCTCATGCAAGGATTAAAGAAAAAGAAAAGAATAATTATTATTATTCGCAAAAAATGGCAAAACCGCATTTGATCGTGTACGAAATTCGAATATTTCGCTCGAATTGTTTACATTATTGTTGATTTTTCCAAAACGGCTCAGCCGATTTCTTTAAAATTTAAATGGGACCACCTCGGGAGAAAAAATAAATTTTCGATTCGGTTCACAATTGTGAACATACAAAAAAAAAAAAAACATACAGACGGTCATAGAATCTCCTCCGTTTTGGAAGTTGGTTAAAATGGAGAATGTTTTGTTAGGATACTGTGAAATTGTAACGGCATGTAATGTTTTTAGAATTTCCTAGATTTTGACGCCGTTTTGCCGCAAGCTTTATTGGGAAAAAATCTGGAAAAGCCTGCAAACATTCATCGTATATACTCTCACCAAATTAGAACTTAAGGCCGCTGCATACGTAACGAGATAATACCTCGGACGGGGCGTGAACGGGAACGGGACGTGACTGCCTCGTTCGAGACGGGAACGTGTTTTTAATGCATACGTACCGTAACAGTCATTCGGATCTAACTGTTGTGAAGAAGGAAAAGTGGATTTTTAATTTCGAAAATTGGCTTTAATTGCCATTGTTCTAGATGACGAAGTAGTTAAAAACGTCCAACACTACTTTTCTCTCCGAAACGAACGGAGTGACTGTGCATACGTAGCGGAAACACGGATGGGACGGGGCACGTGCCGGATGGGACGTGCTAAACATCGTTGGCGACGATGTTTTTCCCGCCCCGTCAGTGCCACGTTCCCGTCCCGTCCGTGTCTCCGTGACATATGCGCTTCCATATACATTTTGTATGAAACGATATTTCTAAAATTTCCCGTCCCGTCCCGTCCGTGAAAAAACCCGTCACGTATGCAGCGGCCTTTATATTATAAGTAGATTGCAAAATGCAACATATCTGTACCAATTCGCTGAGCTGCGTCCTAACCTCTTTTCGTAAAAAGGCTTGAGCTCAGAAGTGGTACATGCAAACGATTTGAAAATGCAATCAGCGCTAAATCTCCAATATTCCAATACTGTATTAAAAATATCGTCACAGTATTCAAACTTGAGAAGTAAATAAGCCGTTTCTATACAAAAGCCGGAATAAATCATCGAGGGGTCGAAACTTTGGCCGTAAATAATGTTTTGCATTAAGCGACTGTAATAGCCCATTTTGGATAAAGTTGTTTCGGGGAGTCGAGGTTCCGGCTTCATTGCTTGTGTGACATGAGAATAACAACACGAGCCACAGATTAAATTGAAGGAATTACTGGTTAAATGAAAATTTAAAACCAAGAATCAATGAGACAAATGATTTTAGAGATTGAATTTGTGATCTCTTTAAAAATATACCTACTTATCACACGAAAATCACGAGTTTTGGAGCATGTAACACAAATTTTAAAGGAAAGCATAATCGTGAAATATTCATGAGATTCACGGTTCATGAGCTACAACCTGGTGACAGACAAACAGACAGACGGACAGATAGCGGAGTCTTAATAAGGTCCCGTTTCTACCCTTTGGGTACGGAATCCTAAAAATATCAATCTCAAAGAATCGTGAACCTTTTGACTCTATTCCCTTTCTATTCAACCATCATCATTAGGACGACGTCTCCTGCTTGACATAGGCCTTTCCTATGGATTTCCAATAAGACTAGTTGGAAGGAAGCAGCTTTCATCCAGCGCGAGCGCTTTTTAAGGCCCTATTATTTTATGAAGGCTCCACCGTAAATTCAATAGCAACGTAAAAAGTGTTCTCTCTATCGAATGCCTAAAGTGAAAAAGAAACAGAAATATTCTAAACTGCTAATATAACTACGATTGCGCCGTCATAATTGGGCCTTATATTGTAGTCGGTCCAATTATTAAGCTTACGTCCTACGCTGCGAAATTTTGGTACTTCAAGAATGATCACAAAGGATTTTTTAATAAAATGTACGCACGCACATGTAGGTACGTAACTCTGTTAAAGAATTTTCATAATAAGTAAAGATTATATTGTAACTCTGAAGAAGAATTTGCGTAATAAGCAAAGATGTAACAGGTATTACCAAGGGAACACCAAATAAGGCGAAATCCGCGTTTGTGTACAAAATATGTGCGTATCGACGTGAGTATGCCTTCAGGCTTTCGCCGGATTTAGCTTTATTATCTTTGCTACCTAATTTCAGTATGTTTTGAAGGTTTGTAAGTATTAGAAGAAATGTTATTTTAGTGGAAGTTAAAGTATTGTATAGAAGTAGAATCTGAAGCGAGCATAACGCAGTTTCCAACTACATCCTCGCTTAGCTTACTGCCTAGTACTTGCTTAGCATTTTAACTCCAAATTAAATGATAAATAAATGTTATGAAGTTCAAACGTTCTTGAGTGGAGACCAAATACCGACAAGCGCAGTACATGATGTCCATCAATAAGGTGTACCGATTATATTATCATTAAGACCGTAAAACGCGTTGGATACACGCCACTTCCAATTACTGGCCTTGTAGGAATCTATGGGGAAGACATACCTATGTAATGCAGCAGACTTCCTATAAACAATATACCTAGTGACAAAAACTAAAAGAATCTATTTTGTCGCTGAGGAAAAATGTGAGAAAATATGATAAATTAATTACCTACTTTGAAATATTGTCAAATAGAATTCTGTCACTAATTTTGCATGTTTTTAGAAGTAACATTAATATGAATAACTTCATAATTGAATAAGTAACAGGAAAGACGCGAAATAAACATTGATTCAGACACGAGGTAAATGTCAACGACCTGATATACAGGCAGTTTTACATGCAAAAATCGTCACCATACCTTTATAAGGGCAGAAGCTTCCTGGCATACGAGTACAATGGCAAATTCGCAATACCATATGTAGAACGAGCTTTTTTAGGTATTGATGGCTGTATTGTAATTTTATTCGTTTTTTAGGGTACCGTACCCAAAGGGTAAAAACGGGACCCTATTACTAAGACTCCGCTGTCCGTCTGTCTGTCTGTCACCAGGCTGTATCTCATGAACCGTTTTAAGTAGAGAGCTGAAATTTTTACAGATGATATATTTTTGTTGCCGCTATAACAACAAATACTAAAAACAAAATAAAATTAATTTTTAAGGGTTAATAATGATAACAGGTAGATGCTTGAAATATTCACAGAATATTTGATGGTATATTCGCTTTAGTAAAAAATACTTAAAATAAAATAAATATTAACTTGGATGCAAGCCGCTTCCAACCGGTCTTATTGGAGATCCATAGGGGAGGCCTATGTCCAGCAGTGGACGTCCTTTAGCTGATTGATGGATGGATGAAATATTTAAGGGGGGCTCCCATACGGTACGGAACCCTTCGTGCGCGAGTCCGACTCGTACTTGGCCGATTATTTTCCTCGTTATAGCTGCAGAGGCGGATAGATACAGAGGCGAATATTCTTTGTCAATGTTGCAAATATGTTATTAGGAGGAAATTAGCTGGTAGGTTTCATATCAACAGTGGTGTGGAAAGTGTGTTTCAGTGAAATAAAACCATCGTGAAGCAAACTTAATGACTTGGGAGATAAAAATCGATAGTGCATGTGGAACCTGGTTGACCAGCAATTGGGCTGGTGTGGTGGGTGTGAACTAATCGCTTTTAAATGGGTAGCTCTGTGTTCAGCAGTAATCTATGCGTGGCAGTAGTCTACATTAAAAATACGGAACAAACGATCTAAATGCCTGCGTATTAAGCATTGCGTTTTAATAAATAAAAACTTATTTTTAAATTAATATTTACTACGCTTTAATAAAACAAAAAGTGAAAAACCTGCTCTAAAATAAAGTTGTTTGTAGTCTCTCTCTGTCTTTTAAAGCAGAGCGAAGAATGTTAAAGTAATCGATTTTAGACGGAGTACAGTTTAAGAGTCTTTTTGGTTTCTCTCAAGTTCGAAATTACTACGCTTGTCAGTCTGTGCTCAAATTGATACAAAACTTATGGCTTTAAAGTACCAAAATAGAAGTTGTATCCACTACAGTAGCTGCAATCACAGGCGTTCACAGCTCAACTCATATTCTTTTCCCCGGAGAGTTGGCTAGTTTGAACGGAAATTAGTTTAGAATCGCTAATCTAGCAGCTGAAGTTGTCCCTCTTGGAGGGATCAAATTGATTGGTCTCTACAGGATCCAAGCCTAATATTCACTAGGGGATATTTGTCCCGCGACTTTGTCGCTCGACAGGATTTTTACTTGCCGGGCGACGTCGCGGGACATGTCGCCCGACATCGCAGGCGACATCTATGTGTCAAAGGATTTGTCGCCCAAAATCGCAAGCGACATCTACGTGTCGCGGGACATGTCGCCTAACATTGCAGGCGACATCTACGTGACACGTACATGTCGCCCGACATCGCACGCGACATCTACGTGTCGCGGTTCATGTGGCCCGACATCGCAGGCGACATCTACGTAACGCGGGACATGTCGCACGACATCACAAGCGACATCTACGTTACGCGGGACATGTGGCGTATCATCGCTCCGAGAGCGTCGACCTTGCGCGACTTCGTATCCCGCGACAGCATTTGAGTAGTGAGGACGCTAGTCGCTCTGAGTTCCGCCACTCTGGCAAGAACAAGAACAAGGCGACATTTCGACTGCAACTCGAGTGTGTGGACGAGCAAAATGTTGAGCGACTTGTCGCAGGACAGTCTCACGTAATGTTCCGCGACTTATCGCGCGACTTTGTCCCTTCGTGAATACAGGCTTCATGGACCTTCGAGCTGGTGTGCGAATGAAATTATTATTTACTAATCGACCAAGCGGAGGAAGTTATCAAGTCGACGCTTATATTTAAGTATTTTTTATGTATGAAAACGCATAACATTTTCATATAGTAAACAATTATTTTTATTAGAAAGAAAAAATAATAAACGTAAGTACATAGGGTACATAGGGTACTTACGTTTATTTATTTTTTTCTCAAAATGGGTGGTTACAATATTAATTTTAACACGCTTTTATTAGGTCGACCTGTATGTAACTATGTAATGGGATCTAAGGTAACTAATTTAACCATCTTCCATGGGTCGTAGCGTAATGAAAATTGGCAGCTGTATGTAGTTCTGATGATAATACAATAATATGGTACTGTCGAACTGATCTGATGATGGAGCCGGAAGATAGGCACTGGCATTCCATGATGGAATATCGTATAATAGTCGTGTTTGCACTTGTGAGAAAGGCCACGTAATGTAATTTTTCTAGTGTTTTTAAACAATTAATTTATTATCGAAATAGGTTTATTGGTTTTTGAAAAGTCAACAATAATCTAAACATGACATACGAGTTTATATTACATGATTCCAGTGACGGATATTTTGCGAGATATATAAAATCATGGGTACGTAATGGGGACATTTTGCGGAAGAGAACAATAATTGCAATAGGGCAAATTGACCACCAACTTGCCTGATGGTAAGCAAAGTTGTGGTCGAAGACGCACGCAAACTTCGAAGATATACCTGTAAATTCATCAGTTTGTTTGTTTGTTGTTATCTGAGGGGTCATTCAATATCAATAAAGTGACAAATTTGTGCAGGTTTACGTGTGGATATGTTGAGTTTTTACGGTGATAATTATTTTTCGCCAAAAAAGGCACCACCGACATCAACCGTGTACAGAATTCGAATAACTCACAGATTGATGTGTCGTCCATGTATATTATTGTTGAATCATTAAAAACGGCTCAACCAATTTCGATAAAATTTTAATGAGACCGTTTTGGGGTTATCCCCTTTCTGATTTTTTTTTTTAAATCGCTGCACAATTGCCGAAAATATCGATAAAAATACTCCTACTACTCAATAAACAAAAAAATATACATACAGATGAACATAGTACCAACATAGTCCTTTTTCGAAGTCGGTTAAAGACGTATCATGTATTATGTATACATTAAGTCACAATCTTAAGAAGTACATAAACAGCTTACAATTAATTTGATTGTTTCTCTGTCATCTCGTATGTTTCTTTTAATAATAATCGAATATTAATTAGAGGTTTACGCCGATATCCCGCAAGACATTTGATATTGAGTTGCTGGTAATTATCGCCAGTAACTAATCACTAGATACGGGATATAACATGACACGAGCTATTGTTATTGTCTACTACATTAATTATCGGGCAACATACAGACAACTTTTTGTACGTAAGCTTTGTACTCGTACCTACTGACTTGCACTGGCTTTCCAAAAAACATCTATCAATCATATCAATACACTAATGTTTTATAGAAAAGTTAGTTTAAGTAAAGTCACATTTTGTAATTTTGAGGGTTTCGTACCCAAAGGGAAAAACGGGGCCCTATTACTAAGACTTCTATGTCCGTCTGTCCGTCTGTCTGTCTGTCACCGGGCTGTATCTCATGAACCATGATAGCTAGGCAGCTGAAATTTTCACAGATGATGTATTTCTGTTGCCGCTATAACAACAAATACTAAAAAGAAAAGAAAATAAATATTTAAGGGGGGCTCCCATACAATAAACCTGAATTTTTCGACGTTTTTCGATCTATATTAATAATGGTAACAGGTAGATGCTTGAAATTTTCACAGCATATTAAATTTTATATTCACTTCAATAATAAATAATAAAATTAAAATAAAATAAATATTTAAGGGGGGCTCCCATACAGTACGGAACCCTCCGTGCGCGAGTCAGACTCGTACTTGGCCGATTATTAAATTTAACAAAGGCGGAATTGCGCGGAATGGGAAATTGGTGTGTAAAACACCTTTTAATTGTAAACTCTGGTCATATTAAGCGATCAGTCATGTCACAGGCTTTCAGACGCCTACGGCACCAGTAGTATCTGTAATCTGTATCAGCCTTTTTAATAGCCCACTGCAGGACGTAGGCCTACCCACGAAGGGTGATTGGGCCATATCCACCACGCTGACCCAGTGCGGGTTGGTGGATTCACATACGCCATCGAATTTCTTCTACTGACGTATACAGGTTGCCTCACGATGTTTTCCTTCACCGAAAAGCCAGTAGTGTTAAATTCCGTACATAAATTCCGAAGAACTCATTGGTACGGGACCGAGATTTGAACCCACGACCTCACGATTGTAAGGCGGGTATCACTACCACTAGGCCACCACGGCTTCACCAGTAGTATATTGTTACTAAATTCAAATATTATATTCGAAACGCTACAGAATATAACATTGTAAAGCATCGACCACGAGAGCGAATAATCGAGATCGGGTTACTCGGCCATCGCTCACTCGATTACGCCGTAATCGATGTCTGAACGGCCCTGATTGGCCGTTATTACGATAACGCACGACGTTAGTGTTACTACGCGGGGATATTGTAATATCTCTATTCCATCTACAGTGTGTTTGGATTCGAACTAGCGATATTCTGGGATGACGTTGTACTCATTATTGTTAGCTACTTTTACTAAGGGACCAACCTCGAAATCGCAAAAACAAAAATCAGCTGTTCCTTACATTTTGTGGAGTCGATGAACTTTTTGTATGGAACAGCCCTTTTGCGATTTCGAGGTTGGTCCCCTAGTAAAAGTTGCTTATAATTATGAGTACAATGACATCCTAGAATATCGCTAGTTCGAACCCAAACACCTTGTATACATATTATGATATTGGTAGTAGAGTAGCTTGTGTCGGCATATAAGGAACAATTTTTAGTGTTCCGTATTAAAACTAGTAGCTCTCCGAACAGCAGACCTCGCTACATCCTTTTAACTGAATCTTCATAACCCTATATCTTGTAAAAAATTTAATACTTAACGATCTTGCTAAATACATTTTATCAAAATGGGCTGATACACAGGGTTATTGGTAATCAATTAACATTCTTTTAGGGTCTTATTCTGTACATCAAAACACACATTTTGTCGCGAGTGAACGATATTTTTCTTTGGAACAACATTTTTTTTGTGTTTAGACAAAAGTTCTTACTTTTGATGTACAGAATAAGCCTTTAAAAAGATGCTAATTTAATGATCAGGAATAACCCTGTAAGGCGCGACAGCAAAAAAATCCTTCTTTTGAGCGAAATACGCTTAATGGAAAATAGCTGACGACAAAAAAGACATGAACATAGAACCTGTGTAAAAGTTTTGTAAAAGATTCGTTGAAAAATGCGACCTGTAGGTATAGAAAAGTCAACATCCGAACAGACGAAAGCAAAATCGTCTAAATCGAAAAAAAAGCAAAAGATCTCTTTCAGTTCGCTCACTCGATACTCAATCTCAAGACTAAAACTAGTAGTTCTTCTAACAGAGACTTCGCCGTACATCCTTTTAACTGAATCTTCATAACCCTATATCTTGTAAAAAAATTAATACTTAACGATCTTGCTAAATACATATTATCAAAATGAGCTGTTATATAGTGCGACAGCAAATTTCCTCTCTTTTTGAGGGAAATACGCCCAATGAAATACCGACTACCGAGTGTGTATCGAACTTGGAGGCGTAGACCCACTCGTATTATTTAGCGCCACCCTTTTATGGTGGACATTCCGCGCGTTAGAACCAAGTGTTTCGAATCCTCATACCCCATACGAACAGCCAGAATGTGGAACGCTTTGCCTGGGTCTGTCTTCCCGCTAAAATACAACGTGGGCGTCAACAAATCCTGGGTAAATAGGTATCATCTAAAAGTAAGCGTGCTACAACCTAGTCCGCTTATCTGCTCAACATTAGGCATAATTCATAATTCATAAACATTTATTTGCGCATATGGGTACAAAAACAACAGGATGGTAAAAAAAGACAACAAAAAGAACGCCATATTCGACCTTTCGGTATGCAAAAATGAGAGAAACAAGGTTGAAATGAATAAAAGTACAGATAATGGCAACTTTTGCAGTAAATGAAGTCACAACACTGAAATAAAATAAGTAATGATATCTGAAATTACAAAAACCAACACAGCAAATACACATGAGTAACTACAATCATGTCAGAATAATAATTACCATTGTTACAAAAAATACAAAAAGCAATAAAAAATTAAAAGTGATTATGTAGTCGTAATGTCAAAATTAAAATGTCAAGAATACCTACTATGTCAATGATAAATGTCAATGATACATGTCAAGGTGCAATAAAGTCAAAAATAAATAATACCGCAAATCAAATTAAAATTTTTCATTCAGATATTCATCTATGTCATAGTACGCTTTTTCCTGAAGAAAACATTTAAGTTTACGCTTGAAAATGTGTTCTGATTCTATGTCAATTAAATATTTAGGCAAATTATTATAAATCATAGGTAACATACATACTACACTATTATTAAGTAATGATGTTTTATTAATAGGCATAGCCAATTTATGTTTATGGCGCTTAGATTGCAAGTTGCTGTACAAATTTAAATTGTTTCGTACAAACATTACGCATTCAAATATATATAGACAAGGAAGAGTTAAAATTTTTAAGCGTTGAAAATGTGGCTTACAACTGTCTCTTTGTCCCAAATTGCAGATGGCCCTTATACACTTTTTTTGTGCCTTGAAGGCATCTTCACTTTTGGTGCTATTGCCCCAAAATATTATTCCGTACCTAAGTGATGACGAGACATAGCCATTGTACGCAGTGATAACAGTCGCACTATTTACAGACTTTGAGAGCATATACATGGCATAAGAATATTGATTAAGTTTGTTGATGGTATTTTGAACATGACTCTTCCAGGTCAAACGGCAGTCAATACTTAAACCTAAAAATTTCGTTGTTTCAATAGATTGTATCGTATGTCCTAAATAATTAATGTCCAAATTTTGCAATGTATTAACTCTATTTCTAAATATCATTATAAATGTCTTACTAAGATTTACTTTCAAATTGTTTAATTCCAGCCATTTTATTACATCGTCAAGTGTCTTATTAATTTCATTTTCTATTTCTAAAGAGTCCCTTCCTGTGAATAGTACAGTGCTGTCATCCGCAAATAGAACGGTGGGGTGAGTCGTTACTTTTGGAAGATCATTTATATAGATGATAAATAAAAGTGGACCCAACACACTTCCTTGCGGTACACCATGTTTAACCAATTTGTAGTCAGATGTATAAGTGATCTCTTTTTTTAGTTTTGGGCAAATTTTTGTAATCTGAGTGCATTGCCTCCGATTGGACAGGTATGATTTTATCAAATCATAAACATTACCTCTTACGCCATATTTAAACAATTTTTTTAATAGAGTGGCATGATTTACATAATCAAACGCCTTGGTCAAGTCCATGTATAGCGCGCAAGCAGGAATCTTACTGTCCAAACTTTTCATAACAATGTCAAGAAACTTAAAAATGGCTTGATTTATTGACTTCTTTTTACGAAATCCGATTTGTTCTTTTGCAAACAGATTATTTTGCTCAAAGAAACTATATAGGCTGTTATAGATAACTTTCTCGAATATTTTCGATAAGGTTGGCACTAAAGCTATTGGCCTATAGCAATTTAAGTCATTTTTGTAATTTTTCTTAAACAAAGGTTTAATTATAGTTTTTTTGAGATTTTCCGGAAAAATACCATTAGAAATGCATAAATTTATAACATGACTTAGCACATGTGAAATGGAATCTGACACATGTTTCAGAATATCCGTAGATATACCGTCACAGCCTGTGCTCTTCGTATTCTTAAGGGACATAATTATTTTTTTAATATCTTGTGGTACAGTGGGGGCCATAAATAATGACTTAGCGTTAGAAAAAGAATCAGTGCCTTTATTTGTGGCATTGTTTTTTGATTGTGACGGGTTAAGTTGCACTTGGTCAATGAAAAAATCGTTAAACAAGTTTGCAACTTCTAAAGGGTTTTTTACTAGTTTCCCGTTTGTTTTTAACTCTATTTTCTCATTTGGGGCTTGTCTTTGTGCGCCATTAATAACTTTCCACATTGCTTTACTTTTATTGGTTGCTTTTTGTATGAAATTATCATTTTGTGCCCTTTGGGTGAGTTTCATAACTTTTTTTAGTCTAGATGCTAAGTCTTTAAATTTGCGTTTATTTTCTGAGCTACGATGTTTTCTGTATTCCCAGAGTAAAGTACGCTTACGTTTACAACAGTTTCTAATGCCTGGTGTTATCCATTTAGGCCGTTGGTGTGCTGTTATTTTTATTCTACGGAATGGAAAGCATAGGTCATAAAATAATGTAAATAGGTCGTGAAAATCATTGAATGCAATATTAGGGTCAGTTTGTTTAATTATGTCAGAAAAGCTAAGGGCATTTATGCATTCTTTGAATTTGTCGATATTTTCTTGACAGTAGTCGCGTCGTGTTATATGCCAGTATTTAATTGCGTAACTAGGTTTCACTGGGCAGACTAGTAATTGTGCTGTATGATCTGATATAGCAAGTTCAATCACTTTACCCCTACACCCTCTTACGTTAAATAAAATGTTATCTAAACAAGTACCACTTACTATCCTAGTTGGCTCGTTAATTGCAAATTTCAGATTAAAAGAACTCACTAATTCTTTGAATTCAACGACTTGTTTTGTTTCAACAAGTAAATTAAAATTAAAATCCCCACACACTATCACTTTTTTCTTTCCAAAGCTGAATTCCTGTAATATTGAGTTTAGGTTGTTGAAAAATGAGTCTACATAGCATATCTTTTTTTTCGGAGGCCTATATACGCATATAACTACGATTTTATGGTCAAGAAGTTCAATTCCAGAACACTCAATGGTTCCCTCGATACAAAACTTTTGTAATTCTGGAATAGGTTTAAATCTGTGAGTGTTGCGAACTAACACACAGGCTCCACCGTGTCTACTTTTTCTACAATAGGAAGAACCAACTGTATAATTTGGAAGTTTTAGCAGGTTTGTGTCATTATTTTTCATATTATGCTCTGTTATACATAAAACATCTACCATACCTTCATTAGGTTCCATAGATTGTAAGTTAGCAGTCATCAAATCTGATTTATTTAGAAGCCCATCTATATTTTGGTGCATGACGCGAATTTCTTTATAGACGAAAAAAATTACTATTATTCACAATGTTAGATGTCTCATCACTAGCTAGGTTTGGCTCTTCGCATGTTTGTGTGCTATTGTCCACCCTAATCACTAAGCTACAGTTGTTGCCGTTCTGCACAAGTTTGTCATTAAAGCGTAATGTTCGTATTTTTCTCTCATTTGTGTTAAATGTTTGGTTGACATTTTGGTGGCGTATTAGATTATTTTTGTAAGCGATATGTACAATTTCTTTAACTACACATCTACAAATGTTTATACAGAATTCGTGTCTACGAGGACGAAGTTTGTCATAGTACATATCTATGTAAGTTACATGAGAATACTGATTACATATGAGTTTTAATTCGTAATTTAGTTTCTCTTCTCTAAGATACTTGTTATACAGAATTTCAGGAATAATAACATTTGTATTAGAAACTTTACTTAACCAAGAATGCAAATTATATTGAAACTGGTATGGAACAGAATCGTTCATTCCTATTAATAGTACAACGCAATCATTTTTCGTGTAATCTTTAATTTCATGTCCAGTTGCTTTTATTACATCTTCTAGCCGAGCACCCGGTTTCCACAGGCATTTCACCTCATAACCGTCTCCTAATAAATGCTGTAAAGTGTGACGTGTGTGTTGGCTTTGCTCATCACCTAATATTAAAATTCTGTTTATAGTTTGCTCTTCAGATGTACTCTTCTTGAATTTGTTATTTTTTAGTACGCTAAGTTTCTGTGAAATTTGAATTGTAACATCACGATGGTTTTGTGCAGGATTTTGTTGTGAACTTAATAATTTGCAATTCTCATCATTTGATCTTGTATTCGATGGATCCTCTGGACTGAAATTTAGTTCTTTACCGTATGTGCTATCTATAGCTACCATAGTGAGTTCTCTTCGTTCATTACTAACAGTACTCAAAGGTGTACAGAGTTGTGTGCTGGTTTGGTCATATTGAGATGATATTTCAGTATGAGATTTTGTATCAATTTGTACTTCTGTTCTATTCTGATTACTCATTTCATTTGCTAAACAGATACGCTTAGGGCTTACATCGGGCTTGTCTTGATTTGTCATAACTGGGCGTAATCTTTTTCGAGTGGTGATCGGACTACCAACAAATCCAATTTTTTTAAATCTGTTTACTATTTTTTTCAGATTATCATTTTCAGACTGTAGACGATAGTTTTCAGAACATAAATTGTCTATTTCCTGGTTGGCTGATTGTAAATCTATACTTAATTTATTGATTTGTTTATTTAGTTCTGCGTAAGTACAACTTTCATCTAAAGTGTTATCAGGAAGACTTAATACTGTATTTTCCAACATAGTTGAACTTGATAAATTATTCAGAGAGCTACATTTTTTCAATGGTCGAAAAGTAACATTTTCCGAGTCCATGGTCTGGTCTACAAAATCGAGTTATGTCGTGTCGTGTGCGGATGGCTTTATTCTTGTGTTACGTTTTTGAACGAACTCAATCAGATCTGTGCTTTTGTTATGTCAAAGTCACTTTCATTCGGTTTACGTCGCCGTCAGATGTCAATAGATGTCAGTGCAGAAAAAATCAGTAAGTCTTGTAAATTATTGCCAAAATACAAAACATTGAGTTCAAAATACTATTCAAATTGTCCAACGGTCGGTAATATAGTTTATTTACTATCGGTCAGTATCGGTGAAGTGATAAAATGTTGCGAAAATATCAGTGGTTGTGCATCTCACCAGCGTCCAATGGGCGGAGGATGTTTGGAGGTTATTTATCTTGTTGTTTTGTTGAATTATTTCACAAATACTAGTTTATTTCACTGTTTTCTAATTTAAATACACTGAGCTCTTTCGTACAGCTGTTTACGCGGCCAGGGTTGCCAGCGTTGCTTTTGACAGTATTTTTGGCAGTATGTGATCAAACGCAAACCTATTCAGAATTTAAACAAAAACCGGCCAAGTGCGAGTCGGACTCGCGCACCGAGGGTTCCGTACAAACCTGCAAGGTTTACAAAGTTCGTTCATTACGACAAAAAAAGTAATACTCGTAAGTTTATATTTATTAAAAAATATATATTTTGTAATGTAACTAAAAATTTAAGGTTTTCGGAATTTTTCCTTTATGTGTGCTATAAAACGTTGCTTCATGCCAAATTTCAAGATTCTAGGTCGACTGGAAGTACCCTTTAGGTTTTGATTCCCTTGCGAGTACTTGCGAGTTTCAAAATTTGCGGCATAAACGGCTGTATCTTTTGATTGCGTTGGCTTAGAAGTTAGATTTTTTCACAGCTTCAAGGGACAGTAGACCTGAGTAATTGATATAAATTTCAGCTTCATACCTCCACGCGTTCCTGAGAAAAAGGGTCTTGACAGACGGACGGACGGACAGACGGACAACAAAGTGATCCTATAAGGGTTCCGTTTTTTCCTTTTGAGGTACAGAACCCTAAAAAAAGGTATGATTTGCCTCCTGACCGTTTGTATGAAAACGGAATACGCATAGGTACGTAGCATTACTTACCGTGTTTGAAGTTAGTAAAAATGTTGGTGTTGAAGTTAGTAAAACTACTTAAAATAGTTTTAAAACCATATCTTTGATATCTTTAATCCCTTCCATGTTTCTAATAGAAATTGCTCAATATGGTTGGAAGTTGTATCTGCAAGTTATTATTAGCTGCAACAGATACAGACCCAGCGGAAACTTGTGCAATAACTTTATCGTTTGGTTCGGTTAACTTCGTTACTTTGCTCGAGCTCTTTGTGACAGTTTAAGAGCATCCCTTTTTTCATTTTTAGGGTTCCGTACCCAAAGGGTAAAAACGGGACCCTATTACTAAGACTCCGCTGTTCGTCTGTCTGTCTGTCTGTCCGACTCCAGGCTCTATCTCATGAACCGTTATAGCTAGAAAGCTGAAATTTTCACAGATGATGTATTTCTGTTGCCGCTATAACAACAAATGCCAAAAACAGAATAAAATAAATATTTAAGAGTTGCTCCCATACAACAAGTGGGATTTTTAGGAGTTTTTTTGCTCGCTATTAATAATGGCAAGAAGAATGAGGCTAAGGGGGGCTCCAACACGGTACGGAACCCTTCTTACGTGAGTCTGACTCGCACTTGGCCGATTATTCTTTTTTGAGAAAGATTCATAATATTACCTTGATATATATTAAATTACTAGCTTAAAACCCGCGGCTTCGCCCGCGTTGTCTTAGTGGACAGGTACTGGCTTATGAAAATAGCCCGTGGTTTGACCCACGTTTGTCTTAGTACTTGCTTAAAATTAAAAAAGGCTGCCGGTTGGCTTGCGTTGTCTTGGCACTTCCTTAAAATAATAATAGGTCGTGGTTTAGCAAAGCATTATCGTATAACGTATTACTTGCAAGGATAATGCCTATGGTTTGGCCTGAATTGTCATAGTATTTGGCTAAAATGATAATAGGTCGCGGTTTGGCCTGCGTATTCTTAGTACTCGCTTAAGATGGTAATTTATAGCACGCAGCTTAGCCTGCGTTGTCTTAATACTTCCTCAAAATTGTAATAGCCTACCGTTTGGCACGCGTTGTCGTATTACTTGCAATGATAATAGCCCACGGTCTGGCCGCTTTGTTCGAGTAACTGCTTAAAATGATAATAAGCCACAGTTTGACCCGCGTTGTCTTGGCACTTGCTTAAAATAATAATACTTCGTGGTTTCGCCTGCATTGTCGTATAACGTATAACTTGAAAAGATAATGCTTAGTAGGCATTATCTTTTCGAGTAATAGGCATTGCCTACGGTTTGGCCTTAATTGTCCCAGTGTTTAGCTAGAATGATAATAGGTCGCGGTTTGGCCTGCGCATTCTTAGTACTTGCTTAATATGGTAATTTATAGTACGTAGCTTGGCTCGCGTTGTCTAAGTACTTGCTTAAAATTACAATAGCCTGCCGTATGGCTTGCGTTGTCGTATTGCTTGCAATGATAATAGCCCATGGTCTGGCCCGCGTCGTTATAGTATTTGCTTAAAATGATAATGGCGCGCGGTTTGGTCCGCATTTTCTTAGTACTTACTTTAAATGGTAATTTCCCACAGTTTGGCCCGCGTTGTCTTAGTACTTTTTTTGCTTAAAATAATAGCTCTTGGTTTAGCCCACGTTGTCGTATTACTTGCAAGGATAATAATTAGCCCACGGACTGGCCTGCTTTGTCTCAGTATTTGCTTAAATTTACTTGTATCTAAAGCTTATTATGGAGTACAACAATTTTTAGATGATAAATTGCAAAATATTCGAATTAAATCTAATAATAATGATTGTATAATTTTTTCAGGTTCTAATATAATAATAATAATCTTTATTGACCAAAACTAAATTAAATTACTAAATTTACAGTTCTACCAATCTGACACAATACAGCTTACTCCTTAAAAAATACAGGTTTTTTATGGTAGTTATATAAATAGACATAACAAAGCACATTAATTTATCAATTTATTATGTAACTGGCTGGTGCCCGTACTAGTATCTAATGATACTGTGCTACAGGTACCAGCGCCCTCCGTAAGATGTGTAATATAATGCGACTCAAAGTGAAAATCAACTGTTTAAAATTTTTGAGTTAGTAGAACATTTTAACTTTGTCATTAAATTAATTTAAATTTATTACATTCAACCCTTACGCTAATTACAAGCGCACGATATAATAATGCCAAAAAAATTATAATATTAATATTACGATCTTAATTCTCACATTTATTAGTCTAAATTAAAAAATAAGGTACCTAATTTAGTCAATAGATAAATGATGCACAATTTTATTCTAATCGTTTCAAAAATTGGTTAGTACCCTCATATGTCAAGGTTTTCAAAAATTCTGTCACAACCACTCTAACTTGTTTTACAGGAAGGGGATAAATATGAAATACGTTTATTGATTTTATTATAAATAAAACTAGAAAAGACATTATAGTGTCTTCTGGCTACTTCTGTGCGGCAGGTAGTGCTAGGACAGACTCGGGCTCTTCTACGTACGTTATCATCGTCAGGGTTATATGGTAATTGTTTATGCCTCCTAATTATGGTATGTAATATAATGAGTTGTCTAACGGGTAGCACATCAGCTTCTTTATACAAGGTGTTAGTTCTGTATCGAAAAGGTTTTTTAAGCATTACTTTCAAGATGGCACGCTGTAGGGGGTAGCAAATTGGTGGTGCACGCCCCACCCCATACGGTATCACAGTATGTGAGTACGGACTGTGCTAGGGAGTAATATACAGTTTTAAGAGTATTTTTATCTGCTGAAGATCTGAGTTGTTTGAAAATATAAATAAGTTTTCTAGTTCGCGATATAAGCTGGTTGATTTGAGTTTTCCAATTTAGTACACTATCAATGTATACTCCTAAGTATTTCATTGCATTGGTTCTTGTCAGCAAATTACAGTCACATACGTCAACTGATCGGGACTGGCATTTATGGGCAGCAATAGTAAAGGAAGCCTGATCAGGTTGGGAAGTAATGTTTGTAGAGAAGGTAATATATTTCGTTTTCTCTGTGTTTAATGTTAATAGATTAGATGACAGCCAGTTCATAACAACGCGTAAGGCGTGTTGGGCATTTACTTTTGCATCCTGCCAGGTTTTGCCTTTGACAATCAAGGCAGTGTCATCAGCATATGCAAATAATTCACAAGATGGAATTTCAAGAAGACATAACTCGTTAATATAAATAATAAATAAAATTGGTCCCAAAATGCTGCCTTGGGGTACGCCGTAGGTAAGAAATCGATCATCACTTATATGTTTATCAATCTTTACACATTGCGTTCTGTCAGTTAAGTAACTCTGGAATATTTGTAGTGCTAGCCCACGGATACCAATTTTTTCCATCTTCATGAGCAGCTTGGGTACAGAAACAGTGTCAAAAGCTTTAGATAAATCAAGAAATATTCCTATCGTTTTTGACTTGTGTTCAAGATGCCGTATAATAGTGGTGGTTAATTGAAGAACAGCATCTTCAGTTGACATTCCTTTACGGAAACCAAATTTTTTGTTAGATAAAATTTTATGTTTATTGAGATAATTTAATAGTCTAATATTTAGGATTTTTTCGAGTACTTTGGAGATGGAGCTTAATATGGAAATTGGTCGGTAGTTATTGACACTGCCTCTGTCACCGCCCTTGAAAACAGGAAGAACAAGTGCTTTTTTAAGGGATTTAGGAAAGGTGCCAGAGCTAAGACACAGATTAAATATGTGCGTTAATGGAGGAACAAGACTGTCACTCGCATCTATCAGAAGTCTAGATGGAATACCGTCCCAACCAGTCGCACAATCCCGGCGAAGTTGTTTGATTATGCGCTCAACTTCTTCGCAGTCAGTTTCATAAAGAGCCATTGAGTCACAACGCGGATTACTTTCTGATAAATTCAAATCTTCAGCGCTGCACTGTGTATCTGATATAACATTATTTGCTAACTCACACCCAACACCCACAAAATAGTCATTGACTTTGTTTGTGGAAATTTTGGGGTAATGATTATTTTATGGCCATATTGGACCTAACTGATAATTCAATATTTTTGTGATTAGTAGTAAGATCTCAATGTAACACAGTTCAACAATAAATGTTCTTTGACTTTAATAGCCCACGGTTTGGACCGCGTTATTTTATAACTTGTCATAAAATAAATACTTGATAAAGTTATATTTTAATATACCTACTGATTTTTTTTATAGCGAGAAAAGAATATTTTTCGATTTATGATGAGATATATGACGATCATGAGTTGAGCCATGTAGTTTCCCACTCGTATACCAAATTTTATCCAACTCCATTCGCACGTCATGGTCGGCCAAGTGCGAGTTGGACTCGCGCACGCAGGGTTCCGTACCGTATGGGAGCCCATTCCTCTTGCCGTTATTAATAGCGAGCAAAAAATCCTAAAAATCACGTTTGTTGCATGTCCCTTAAATATTTATTTTATTCTATTTTTAGTATTTTTTGTTATAGCGACAACAGAAATACATCATTTGTGAATATTTCAGCTGCCCAACTATTACGGTACCTACGGTGACAGACAGACAGACGGACATCGAAGTCTTAGTAATAGGGTCCCGGTTTTACCCTTTGGGTAAGGAACCCTAAAAAAGGCCAGTACAGGTATTCATCACCCTTCGGCCACGGATGATACCAGAGTTTGGTAACCAGTATCATACGAAGAAAAAATGATCGTCGTAGGATACTGGTATCCAAGTGATAGGATTTATTACTCTTCTGATACCCTTCATCATGTTTGGTAACCAGTATCCATGGAATATAACATTCTGCTTATTGATATCCTGAAGGACCCACTGAAATTTTCCGGGATAGCATTACCCCAAGTGGTAATTTGTGTTATTGTCTAGCGTCGTACCAAATTTCGTTAGAATTCATTTATCTACCCCTTTTATCTTAGCTTTATAATTGATTATTTTGGCTATTGCTAAGAAACCCAATAGATTTTCCGGGATAAAATAGTTACTGTATTGAAACATGTTGTGTGCTTTCTACATACCTACCAGGTTTCATTTATAACCGTTCAGCATGTCTGATGTAATTATTGATGCTTTTTTCACCAACTTTGGGAACTTATCTGACCCGTTAGATAAGGAAAATTCGGAAAAACAGGAAGAAACGTAACTTTTATTTTATTTGTTAAGCATAAATACAAAGTTTAAAGTCAATCGGTAGAGGTAATAAAAAATTAAATGCAAACAAAAAGGGCCCGTTTTACCCCGTTAGAGGTAGATTTTTCGAAATTTTCGTCCTTTGTGCTTCATTACGTTGTACATTGTACCTATGTTCGAAATTTCAAGTATCTATCTTTAGTGGATTGGGTTGTAGCCTAAACTGATTAATTTTAGCTATCCCTAAGGATCCCCATAGAATTTCCGGGATAATAATAGTTCATGTGTTGAAACATGATGTGTGCTTCCTCCATACCAGATTTCATCCATAACCGTTCAGCTCGTCGGATGTAATAGACGCTTTTTTCACCAACTTTGGGACCCAATTTGACCCCTTAGATAAGGAATATTCGGAAAAACAGGAACAAACGTAACTTTTATTTTGTTTGAGTAGCATGTATACAAAGTTTCAAGTCAATCGGTAAAGGGAATAAAAAGTTACATACAAACGAAAAGGGCCCGTTTTACCCCTTTAGAGGTCGATTTTTCAAAATTCCGTTCTTAGTGCTCCATTACGTGGTCCAATGTATCTTTGTTCCAAAGGATAATGCAACTTTCCCCTTGTGTTTTGGGCTCATTTTTTGTTACATACTGCCCACACATGAAACCTATACCAAATAGTGGATATTATTGCCGCGAGTAACTTTCAATATGGCGTCACATAAATCGCACCACGGGTTTTTTTTTTGGAGGTATACATTAATGTTAAAAAAAAATCAACTGAGACAACATAATAATTCGCAAATTCCGTTGTGATTGGGAAAATACAATAGATTCCAGGTAGCGCAAATATAGAGCAGGTAGCAGAGCCTGCACCTAGACAATAATGCTTTCTCTCTCTTTCTCGTCTAAACCTGTTCTTTTTACCTCCCCTAGTCCCCGTGTTTTGTTGCACTCGCGCAGTCGCCCGTTGCTTGTTATTCGGAACGTTACTGTGTGCTCTATCGTATTTTTTATGACTTGGTTATTTCTTACGGACTTGTGTGATTCTTTGAATGTTTACTTTGGCTGTGCTTACTGGACTCGATTTATCCTAACGATGTTTGAACCACAATCGCAATTCGTGTGCTTGCTGTGCAATTGTTCTGTGTTACGGAGTCGGAGACACACCTTGACCGCAGAACTTCGTAACTTGCATTCACGCACGATCGAAAACATCCAAGCAGCGTGCCAGCGCGAGGTAAGTGACGCACCCTATAGTTATATTTTGATGTTTTCGTTTTGGGGATTTTTTTTATTCGAGATAAGCTTGCATTTGACCACATTCTCCTGATGTTAAGCAACGATACGGTGTAGGGAGCACACTTACCTAAAAGGTATCTGTTTACTCTAGATTTGATCACAAGTCAATTGACAACCTTTATATATGTATTTGGGAATCAGTAATAAGTGCTTTATACATATATTACCACCTGAAATCTAAATAGCCGGTTAATAATAGTTATTTGTTATACAAGAGTACTAAGTTGCTTTTTAACCGCGTGCTCAATTTTGATGACCGAGCAAGCGAAGGATTCTAAAATTGGTTTACTATTTTCGTGATCCAGTATTTACCCTGCAGGAAGATCACACAGTAGAGCAAAATAAATAATAATGACATTGCATAACATAAGTTTCTACACCTGCATTTAACGCGAGGACGCGCGTATTTGCCCCTGCTCTTATCGATCATCATTTATTTTCAGATTACGTATAACAACGAAGAATACGTATGCCACCGTTGTTGGACTCGAGCTAGACGTGGTCGTCTAGCGCGCCATGATAACAACCCCGAACCGGTTCAACAATCTGACCAAGACCGTGAAATAGAATTGGAGGAACAACTACAAAGCAGCCCCGTTAATGTTATGTCTATTGATCCCCAACTGGTTGACCAGGAAAGAGCATCAAGCCACCCTGTTCCTACTGATCCTCAACCTATTCAACAACCAGATGAGGAACAACCTTCATCGGAGGAACAACCTTCATCAGAAGTAGAAATTAACCCTGAGCTGTTGAACAACAATGTATCCTTCAACTTGTCTGGATTTTCAAGAGCACCAAATGTGGCAAGGTCCTGCATTTTCTACGGATGCGAAAATACATCTCGACAAAGAATTGCAGAGAGTGTAAAAATGAAACTGTTAATGGAAAATAACTTTTATATTCCCCCGGAGGCACGTGTTTGTCATGAACATTCGATGACAAATAGTTGGCAGATTTTATTGGGTTCTCCAAATAGAAGATTTGATTTTAATCCTCAATATACACTAAATATAATTCATTTACTGAAGAATTATAACAACCGACTTCTGGATTTTGAAAAAATCGAAGATTTTGATGAAGCAGAACTACACTATTGGACCGGACGTACTTTCGATGAGTTTCAGCAAATACTGCAAGAGACACCATCTTTGCTGCACAGTACCAGAAAACCAAGGACAACGCTTGGCATTTACCTAGCTAAGCTAAGAACAGGAGAAGCCGACGATAGGCTAGCGTCAATTTTTAAGATGACCAGGCAAAATCTGGAGAAAAAATTAAATATAGCAAGGCAATGCTTGACCGCAGACTTCGTTCCACTTCATTTGGGGTTCAATCATATCAGTCATGAAGAAGTTGCAAACAGGAACCTTTTGATACCCAACACATTATTTGGCAGTCCAAACAATGAAAAAGCAATTGTGATTTGCGATGCTACTTACATATATATACAAAAAAGTGCCAACTTCGCATTCCAAAAGGATACATACAGCCTTCATAAGTATAGAAATCTTCTAAAGCCATTCATGATAGTTAGTTGCGATGGATATATTTTAGACGTGTTGGGTCCATACGCAGCTACAAAAAATGACGCGACCATTTTAAAGGAATTACTATGGAGTGAAGATAGTGTTCTTCCCTGGTATTTTAATACTGGGGATGTATTTGTTTTGGATAGAGGATTTCGGGACGTAGTAAGGGAATTGGAAGAATTTGGTTATCGGGTCGTAATGCCAATTTCTAACAAAGGGCCAGCACATCAGCTAACTACTGAACAGGCCAACAAATCAAGACTCTGTACAATTTGTCGGTGGCCTGTTGAAGTGGTAAACGGAAGATTTAAGCGCGATTTCCGAATCTTTCGTCACAATTACTTTAATAAATCAATGTTGCATATGTTCGAAGATTTTAGGATCGCTGCAGCATTAACTAATGCATTTCATATTCCACTTGAAGATAACAGGCATGCCGCGGAATTCCTTAATATAATAGAAAATAGGCGGGATATGCCTAACCAGTTGGCCAATTACGTGGATGAGAATAACTTAAATAGACAAAGAGTAACTTTTCAAGATATTGTAGGCGATATTCCAAATCTCCCACAGTTTCCACAATTAACCAAAGATGATTTAATATTATACGCAGTGGGAACATACCATATTAAACTGGCTGCAAGCTATTACAGCGAGCACATCCGTGGCGGGAACTACTCAATAGAGTTAAGCGTGGAACGAGATATGTGCAGATTAGAAAACTACGACTTACCATTTTCAAATGTATCTTTACTAAGAGTGCGAATCAAAAGTCGGCACAGCAGCAGCAAAAAATATTTTTGCTACATTCTAGTGGACGAGAGCTCTGAAGGCATTCAATGCATAAATTGTAATTGCTTGACGGGAAGGCGGACGATTGGTGTCTGCGCTCATGTAATGGCTGCAGTGTGGTATCTTGGTTGGGCCAGGCACCAAGAGTCAATCCACCGTCCCGCAATTTTTTTAGACAGTGTTATAATAAATGATGATGATTAATAGATATTTTCACTGTAATTGTATTTTAAATAAATAAATGTGTGCTCAATTCAAACCCCGAGTGTTTTTATCATGTTAAATACCTACTTATATTTGGCCCTTGAGACACAGTAAAAAGGAGGTACATTTTTATTTATTTATAAGGTATGCAACTCTTGACAAAAAAATAGTCTGGCAAAATAGTCAATAGCATAAAAGTAGATTTCTAACATGTTTATAGAAAACTTGTCATGTATACATATGTTGGTATGTATTTACATTATTCTTCCTTCACATTAAGTAACCTTCACAAGCATAATACCTTAAAATACAATAAAAATACCATGAGGTTCAAGGTTCAAAAAGCTATGTTTTTAGCAGTACATATCTTTTTTCCCCTAGGTTAGATTTTTATGACACTTTAGTAAAAAGTGATTGTATGAATAGGCTCTATAACTGAACGTATGTTTCATGTTTGGGCAAATATTGAGCCCAGTAAGTTGCATTATCCTTTCATGTTCGTATCTTTAGCGGTTTGGGCTGTAGGCTGTCTGTCAGTCAGTCACTCAGCGAAGCCTTTTATATAATAGATTTATATACAATAAATACATTATTGACCATATCGTTATTATTTATTAGAAAAACTTCATAAATTTTAAATAATAATTATAGCTTCGTACGCCTTGGTCGTAGTTACGCTGTTAGTGAGGCAAAAATGACAGATTTTTTATTTATTTATTGTTTTATTGCAAATATATACATAATTCAGTTAAAAACTAGGTTAACTAAATATATGACATAGATATACATAGGTACCCTGTTTTGATGGCGCAGCAATTGCAATTACTAACAATCACTTTAGTATTACTTTTACATTATTATTTTCGTATCACATACTAAACTTAGGTACATACCTACACAATTACACAAAGTACAATAGCATATAATTCTAGTCACCAACAGTGGCATTGATTAAATGCCTATGAAGTTGTTTATTAATCAACTAGCTACCCGCCCCGGCTTCGCACAAGTGTATCCTTTCCTTACATAGTATAAAATAAAGTCGCTATTTTTGTCTGTTTGTCTGTATGCTTAAATCTTTAAAACTACGCAACGGATTTTGATGCGGTTTTTTTAATGGATAGAGTGATTCAAGAGGAAGGTTTATATGTATAATACACCTGTGCGAAGCCGGGGCGGGTCGTCTAGTTATACATATAAACCTTTATCTTGAATCACTCTATCTATTAAAAAAAACCGCATCAAAATCCGTTGTGTAGTTTTAAAGACAGGCATACATACGGACAGACAGCGGGAAGCGACTTTGTTTTATACTATAGGTATGTTGTATAATAGTGATAGACACAATACGTCATGTACTATTGAATTTGAACAGGTTGCTTAACTTCTGTGATCGCTAACAAACATTTAGTCAAACTACGCTACGAATGTTTCTTTTTTTTTTTAGTTTTTTTTTCTTTTCAGTTTAATGCAATGTAACATTCGTAGACTACGAATGTTACATTGCATTAAACTGTTGTTTGAAAAATTTAGTTGTCAAGTGCGTGTCGAGATACGCGTATGATAGGCTTCCGTAGATGGCGACGATGATTATGATGAAGTAAGGATAGAAAAAATAAACAATTTCATGATGTCATTACATGGTTGACTCCTAGAAAAAAAAATTAAAAGAAGGAATTGTACATTTACATTCGAGCGTAACAATCACCCAGATAATTATTTTTCGCAAAAATGGCAAAACCGCCTTCCATCGTGTACAAAATTCGAAAATTTCGCTCGAACATTATTTTTTTGATTTTTCAAAAACGGCTCAGCCGATTTCTGTTAAATTTAAATGGGACCACCTCAGGAGTATACCCTTTCGAACTAGAAAATAATTTTTCGATTCGATTCACAATTGGCGAAATTATCGATGAACATAGTTACACAAAAGAAATACATACACACGAACATATAACCTCCTCCTTTTTGGAAGGCGGTTAAAAAAGAAGAAAAGTTCCTTCCAACTTTAGCACTTCAGAAAACCTCTCAGGTTTAGCTTCAATTCGCAGTTCTTTCACTCCCAGTTAGTCTTTTAAAAGAAAACATTCGATAAGCTTGACTGCCTCGATGGCTCAGCAGTTAGTGACCCTGACTTCTGGATCAAAGAGGCGAGGGTCGATCCCCACCCAGGGCAAGTATTTATGTGATGAACATATGTGTTTGCTCTGTGTCTGGGTGTTATTTAGGTACTATCTAAATAAGTATGTATTTAAAAATATGTTTATGTAGTATATCAGTCTCTGGCAGCCATATCACAAGCTTTGCTTAGTTTAGGGTCAGAAACCGTGTGTAAGACGTCCCTTAACATTTATTTATTCGATAAGTGAATTCAAAAAGGCCGGATAGCTAGTCCTGGTGTCAGTTATTGAGCCACCTGAAGGCCTCTGACATTAAACGGTTAACATCAGAACACTGACCTTACCTAAAATTACGATCGCTAAAACACTAATTATTCAACTACGCTAGAAAAAGAAATTTATCAACGAAAGAAAAAGTTCCGTCTGATTAGTACTAAGACTAACTCTCCGAAAAACTTCTCAGGTTTAGCTTCAATTCACAGTTCTTTCACTCCCAGTTAGTCTGGATATTTAGTCCGTTTAGTATGCAGGCGGGGATCCCCCAAAGGTGCTTTATTTAACGTTTACTCGTCAACTTATTTGCATCGGTGTGGTACGAGTTATACGAGCTAGCGAGAGGTTATTTATGACTAAAATTGGTTACTTTAGTCATGTGAGAACCCATCAAGTAACCTACGGAGAAACTACGTAGTCGCCGTGGCCGAAAACGGCCTAGATATCATCATCATCAATTATTATTTTCAAAAGTCTTTCTGAGCGTCTGGTGGACGCGACGCGTGGCCAAAATGCTGGTGTTTATTTGGCTCAACGCATAAGCATTGCCATTCAGCGTGGCGATGCAGCCAGCATGCTGGGCACGCTGCCAACTGGGCTTGCCACGCTGCAGGGGGCATTTGGATTATCTTTAGACCTTCAAAGATCTGTGGATGATCCAATGCTTTTATGTAGTAGTAGTGTAGTTTTGTTGTAGTTAATAAAGGCACTTTTGCCCGATAAAAAATATGACTAAATTACTATGAAAGTGTTTAGCGCAAATAAAAATATGTTAGGAGTAGCGCTCATGGGGTAGTTTGACTAGGTGTTCGTTAGTGATCATCAAAGTTAAGAAACGTTCAGCTCGGCCAGTCTTCGGATGGGTGACCGTGGCGGTATTTTCAACTGAATGCTGCCGTGACTCATATGGCACGTTAAATTCAAGATCCCTATTATTTTAACCGTTTAGTCATCTCAGGAGTTCAGGAGCCATCATGCGGCCTAAAAATTATGAGACTAGCTAGCTACCCCGCCTATATACGAACTTACTTAATATGTTGGGAATTAAGACCAGCAATTGTTATTTTATGTATATTTATTGCGTATTAAGTATTGAGATCTTTTTCAAAAAAATACAAGAGCCGCTATAACTAGAACGATTTACAACATAAACCACTTTATGCCAATTATCTTAGAACGCTTGCTCTCGTGCCTTGTGCCCGGTTCAATTAGCACATTTGACTTCGCGAGTTGCAATTAGTACACAGCTATTGCATTAAGAACAACGGACGAGATGGATGTGTCTGGAATACAATACGTCCCAGCAGAGGTGCCGTGTCGTCCACTGGTGACAACTTCCCGAACTACCGAAAATTTGCGAGGGATTAGGGAACAGACATATAAACTTTGCAAAGCAACACATAGGGTGAGGTGACTGACATAGGTACATACGTCCGGTGAAGATATTCGTTGGTATCCATCCATCAGCCATAGGACGTCCACCGTGTCCACGGGCCGTGTCGCTCTCTGGAGACGACTTGCCGAACTCGCGACGTGATGTAGGGAAAGACACGATGATTAGCTCTAAATATTACAGCAAAGCAACACAATATAAGTTGCACATTACTGTTCGCTCATCATGATAAATTATATTGTGACGTAACACATGCATAGGTACGTCCGAAGAAGATATTCGTTGGTAGGTGTGACTCTACCATTACGTGATTAAATCTGCGTGGTAGATAATTATGACTTAGCGGGAGAGACGTAGGAGAACGACCTTCACTTATCTAAAAACCAGATGATACATTATTTTTATGAAATTTTATTTACATACAAACACGCATATGATTGCTTGCCTATCCAAAAATGTTCAAAACTATCTTTAAATCGAGTACTTTCAAGTGAGATGCACATTTTGGGATGGGTAAAAAAAACTCGCGTCAGGTCAGGACACGTGACCTGTTTCTACTGCCTGCTCCTGCGGCGCAGGGCGTTTGCGCAAGTGTGTGTGTGTGTGTGTGTGTGTGTGATATTGTATTTTGCCACATAAGTGATAGTACTTTATATGTTCAAGTTTGTGTGTGTGATTTTGAATTTTGCCACATAAATGATAGTACTTTATATTTTCAAGTTTTCACTTTTGCAGGCACTCCCCAAGTGCAACCCATAGTTTTTTTGTTAATGGATTTTATTACCTTAATTCTTTTGATAGCCGGTATTTTTTTATATTCAAACTGATAGTTTTCAATGTACAGAATATGCTTTGGTAGGCTTGCTTACTTATTTTTATTTATGGTGCCTCGCAACCAAGTTTGAACAAATACTCGTATGTGAATATAAGTACGACACTGATCTGATAACCAGTCAAAATTGGTATCATAAGTAAGATAATTTAATTACAAAATTAATCAGTTATTAGATTGTTCGGTTTTTTGTAGGCAAGCTATTAGACTATTGATGATATATTTTTAATTCAATAAAAATATCTAGGAACACTTTTCGATACGCAAGCTATCATAGGCGGGTTTGTGAAATAAATAATAATTGATTAATAAATATATCTCTTCTGGTTATCACATCGGTGAAAGTAGATCTTCAGTGGGTCCTAGACCACTTAATCGCACTTTATGGGTAAGTCTACGTTTAGTAAATTATTAAAGGCTGACAATACAATCGAGCCAGACCTGCCTTTGTCACCTTTGTTACAAAATGAAGTTTTACTAGGTGGGTCAGGGTGCAGTGAGATATCAGGTGTAATATTTTTTATACTACACCTGCTCGGAAAGTACCTTGATACTTTATCAAATTTACGGTAGAAAGTACGTCATTGCATATCGAACAAATATGCGGGGAGAAAACGCATCTGAGCGGGAGAGAAAAGTGTATGAAAATCCATTTCTTACGTGGTTTTTCTTTTTCAATTTTGGGTAAGACTATGCGCTGGTAACCTAAATATCAAAAGCCAAAAAGTTTTTACAGTGAGTTTTCATCTCCAAGTTCGCATAATGACACTGGCCACTAGCTGTGTGTTGGATGGTGTCAAACAATTTGAAAAAAGAACATGTGAAAATTGCAAACGCCATTGGCGCCATTTTCAAGTGTTACATTAAGCTTCACTAACTGCAACAATTTCAATATAAATTTCAATTAGTAAAGATTTAGTTTTTTATTTTCCTCGTAGGTGTAGTATAAAGCACTATGTATCACTCGACAGAAAGTGCGATTCCCGATCTCGGTTGTTTTAAAGCCCTCGCCTACGGCTCGGGCTTCAAACGACACCCTCGACGGTAATCGGTCACATCTCCTCTCGGTGAACAATGTACTATTCCATTTGTAAAGGGACGCTAGAAATAAAATATTTAGTTGATCGGTTTAAAATATAAATCATTTATTTACCGATATTTGGCAGGATAGGTGCGAGTGCCGATTAGAAAAGCTCTATGAGAATCTAAAATAACTAGGCTATGCATTAAAGCCGTAGAACAAAGGGGTATTTTACTATAATGTAATTATCGTGAAGGAAAGAGAAACACTGACAAACATTACATGTTTATTTGGATAACAATTGTCAATATACAATCACAATAAATTTTAAAGCAAATTAATAGATACGCAATAATTAATTTACATGGCAAATGTAAACTAGTCAAACAGACCTCCCCTAACAGTGCCCTGTGTGTTACATGTGAGTGAGATAGATTAGTTTTTGTATCATATTCCAACATTATGGTTTAAACGCACAAGTCTAAAAAAAACACGTGATTAATGGACGACCCCTTAGAACACAGCCGTATTGGTTTCCATCAAATAGAATGGTCCACTCGCGAAATTGAAGAGCGATCTCTCGGCCGATTCCTGACACAACACAATAAGCTGGACACGATACACTTTATTGGACAGACGTTATAAATGAAAGGGGTTCGACTTCATATTTCTGGGTCAGATCAGTGTCTTTTAGGTTTTTTAAGGTTGGTAATATAAAGCAATTTGAATAATAACCACCTTTTGGAGAATAAATAAATACCTAAGTAAGTGATTGTTAATAATTCTAAAGCATTCTTCAGTACCTACATAGTAAGAACATACGAGCATTATATGACACCGCTAAGTGTATGTATTATACCAAAAGCTAAATAAATGAATGAAATGAATAAATGAAATGAAAATTTAGTTTGTTTTTTCAATTTAAGGATTCTTATTCCTATTACTTTTATAATTACTAGTTACTAGTACTATTTGTCGGCCAAATTAATGTCGTAAAAGTACTCTTCACTCTATCTAAGACTATCCACTCTGTATACCTACACTCTACAGTCAGGAGATCCTCACAGTGAAGTGTAGCACTTGCCGTAGCCGAAATGAAGAGTACTCAGCAAATCAGTAATGGTATCTATGCAGTATTCCGTCTTCATACACACAGTCGAAACGCGAATCATACCTACGCTCCTCAAAGTTCGGTACACGATAGCGTAGATTAATTAGAAAACTAGTTAATCTATCACGATAGTCGCAGAAGCGCGCTGTACTGACGAATTCCAGCAAATATCTACAGAGCCACAGTCCCTAAGTGAAAGTAGTAAAAAATGTCCGAGCGCCGTCATACGTACCGACTTAGATATTTACATTAAATAATTCACAATGACCAGTTTTCTCGAATCTCAACGTTATGTAATTAGTGCTTGTAACCGGGCACTTTGGCATCGCGCGGCGTTGTAGTCGGCTTGAAATCGCCTTACTATTGATAGCTGCGCTTGTTAAAGAGGGTACCTACACATAGTCGCAACACACTTCGGTATTGCGACGGTGAGGAGTATATGGAATGAGGGTAGACAGAGAGATGGTTTATGGGCGACGGGCTGGAGTGGCAGTCGCTGATAGTGATCAGTTGTGAATGGTGAGTGTAAAACAACTTTAGTAAGCCAGTAGTTGGAGCAAGCCTTGTGAGTACTTTGAGTTTTATAATGACTGCAGATATATTGGAGGTCCGTATTATTGTCCAATGGTGTATCATCTGAGTGTCCTACTAGAATCTGAGTGATGCTGTTGGAGCACTTTGCCCATCAGCTAACACTACTAACTAAAAAGCCTGCCCACTACGTTTCTTGGGCAAGGTTTTGGCTCGGACACTTTTTTGCTCGATTGTGACTCTATAGATATTTGCTCGAAGAGTGACGAACAAACGTGTGGGCTTGTAACTAATCAAGTAATCAGTAAGCGTGGGATTTATGGCGGGCAGCGCAGCCCTAGCGCGTGTTGCGTACTGTGTGTGTGGTCACGCGGGGTTGTAGGTATTTCAAGGACAGGACCGAGTCGCAATACTGCATACTGCATAGATATTATTATGCATTATTAGCAAACTGCCAAATAATCTAAAAGATATCGAAAAGGAAAACTGTTTTATAAAACTACTAAAAATTATTCTATTATCCAAATGTTATTACACATTAGACGATTTTTTTAACGATAATCTAGAAAACATAATAATAAATCGTTCCAATACGAATAATACGAATAATAAAATTGCCATACCCTTATCAGGATCATATGTATAAAACTATACAAAACATGTTAATTAAGAACCGCATGTAAATTTCATATGTTGCAATTTGTTGCATAAATTTCATATGGCAGCAAACTGCCAAATAATCTAAAAAATATCGAAAAGGAAAAAACTGTTTTATAAAACAACTAAAAATCATTCTATTATCCAAATGTTATTACACATTAGACGAATTTTTAACGATAATCTAGAAAACATAATAATAAATCGTTCCAATACGAATAATACGAATAATAAAATTGCCATAGCCTTATCAGGGTCATATGTATAACTATACAAAACATGTTAATTAAGAACCGCATGTAAATTTCATATGTTGCAATAAATGATTTGACTTTGACATTACCATGCCCCAGCGAATGTGATCGATGATAACGTTCTAACAGAACGAGAGAGCCTAATTATTTTCCGAACCCTGTGGCCATTTCATAATTGACTTCCCGCCCTATTTGTTCAATGTTCCTATTCTACAAAGTGGAACATTTAATTACTTCGCAAACATCAAACTTTGTGTGAAAGGTACAAAGGGATATTTGTTTTAAATTAACCGTTTTATATTACGTGGAAATGACGGAGACAAAGGAGAACTGTTTTGGAACCATTTTGGTTGTTCGCAAAGAGTTTTTTTTTGTATTGGCTTCTATTTTTACAAGCTTTCTTATGTATTGAATTTCGGATTCTTTTCATTTTATTGTGTTTTTTTTTGATTTTCGGGTTCCAACCTTCCGAAACTAACCCTATTAACTACAAATCACTAAGCACTGTACGTACAGAAATACCACTAAGCAAGTTTTTAACCAGACAATAAGCCCGATTACAGAGGCGCCATCGTAATTATATTAGCTAAATAGCATAGTTCTGTTTCTTTTTCACTTTAGGCATTCGATAGAGAGAACGCTTCTTACGTTGCTCTGTAATCGGGCTTATTGTTAGTACATAAATTCTTGTTTTGAATAAATATTTAGTGCATTTCCGCTCTGTCGTAGTCATATAAGTTAAGGGTGCCATTCAAAAACCAAATTAAATCACAAACAAAATTAGTAATTAATCATCAAACTGTGTCATGGTTCGGCTAAGGTTAGGTTAGGTCAGGAAAAAAAAATGTTAGGTTAGGTTAGGCTTAGGTATGTTTACAAAATATCCCCCCGAGTGGGTTCCCGCCTTGTCGTGGCGGGGGGGGGGGGGGGGGGGGGCTTAGTAGCCGTGGCTTGTGGGCGGCCGCGGTAAAGCTAACAGGAAACCGAGGTGGGGCCGGCCTCTCCGGGTCTTGGCCGGAGACAAGCCCGTGCGGAGGCTGGCCACAGTAGGTCGCTAGTCGACTGAGGTGGACTGCGGTGTCGCGCTCGTCGCGATACCGCGGCCGAGCCCATTGAGGCGGGGGCGGCGACGGGATGGACGGGCGCTGCCTATCCGTCCTGCCAGCGGCCCTAACGGGTGCCGCCAACGTGTTGGCGGAGGCGGTGGGGCAGGGGAGGAGTGTCGGTATCGCGATGGCTGTTCTCCCTATCCTCTGCAGCCGTAGTGGCAGGCGCGGGGCCACTTTAATTGACCCGTTGCATCGGGACCAGGGCTGTCGGACACGGGTGCTGTCTGACGCCCAGTGCTGGTTGGTCCCAGGTGGTGGGTGGCGATGTGTCTGGTGTTCGGCACATCGTCATTCTGGTGGGAGCCGAAGCTCCGTGGTGGGGCCCGAGTTGGGCCAGCGCTGTCGGGTGCCGCGGAGGAGTGCTTAGGTATGTTTACAAAATATTAATGAACCTGAAACAAAATTAGAATTAATCCGTCAAAAATAATCCACTTCTCCAGAACAAAAAGTTCACAATTATGTATTTTATCTACACTAATGTTATAACATTCTACTTATGTTTCCAATACTTGACTTATAATGACTACTGTTATAGCGCAGACAAAAAAACACTCAATTTAAGCAATTTCACATGATGTTATAATATCCACATCGATTTCGTAAAATCTCATTATAACATCGCGCGCTCGCTCCTGATTGGCCCTGCGCGCGCAGCTGCGCTCTCATTGGTTAGATTTTAATAGCGCCAAGTTCACTGTGACAATACACGTACGCGTGAATTTAATGTTTCGCAATATATATATTTTTTTTATTAGTGAAGTTAAAGTAGTGTATGCAACTGCATATAACACGGGTATTAAAACACTCGTTACTATTATGACTTAACTCACACTCGTGTTTTAATACCCTTCATTATATGACAGTTGCATAAACTACTATAAACATCCCATGTTATATTTTATTAGTTGTCAATAAAGCTTTATACGCGAATGTAATGTGATGAAAATGGTACAAAAGTAGAGATAAGAATCAGGAACTTGAAGATGATCTTCAAGCAGCCTTCAAACAGGCAACCCTTCATCCCTCTCTTCACTTGGCAAGCCTTCAAAAAGATCACGTTACAGGCTTTAGATTTCAGAGGAGCAAAGTACACTATATACTAGCGTGGAAACAGGTTATATCTAACAATAGTCGGCGCAAACGAGAACCGCCATAAAAATTGACGCGATTCCTTTTCAATGGAATCAGACAGTTAATACAATCTATTTTCTGAATGTATCGAAATAACCACGGTACTAATCCTAACCCTACCACCATTTGCGGAATTTACTTACTACGAACTAATCGTTACTGTCGTTTTAAGCCTAAAAATACAGAATTTCTGATTGAATGTTGCTGGATTACATAGTATTAAAGGATGCGCATGATTTCCCTTATTTTGTTAGTGGTCGACCGTGGGCGTATTATAAATTATAAACACCAATTACACTTTTAATCCAATCGTTATCAATATTACAAAAGATACTAATGCGCGCCATTGCGCGTTCCTGTCCAAGTCTGTAGCGTCGCTAGTGCTGTGCCCTCTCTTGGCGCGCGTTAGGGATGTTGTAGAGAAACTAACCTTTTTGTTAGCTTCTCTACATTCAGACTCTTTCAACGATAACACTGCCAACTAACAATTCTAATTGTGAAATTATTCAAATTTTTGAAATGTTTATCTCTGACAGGATCAGCGATCCTTGTTTGGTAAAATTCGGGCAGTCTTGAGTTGGAAGTGATCTGGAAGACACCTTTTTTTCTATAAAAATGTAAAAGATGTGAATTTGAGTTTGCGTGGACGAGTCCTGTAAAGACATGAGCGTAGAGTAACAGGCAGGGTGAGAGGCTCCGGTTCCTTTGACTTTGATTCCAGGAGGATCTCTTGTTTTGGGGCCACTGACCCCTTACCCTGGCGCACTGGGCTGGCGCTGACTTCGAACCCTGTCGGCCAGTTTGGGCCGGCGCCTGTCGGCCGGTTTGGGCCGGCGCCTCCACCTCAGTCGACAGATGTCTCCACGCTAGCGCTCACCTAGCGCTACCTTGCTGGCGCCACACTATCGGCGGGTCCAGCTCAAGCTATAGAAAATCCTCGGCCAGCCTCCAGCGTGGTTCTACCCTCTCCCTTTTTGGCTAACTTTCCAAGGACTCTTTCAAAATTCTCTCTCTCTCTCTCCGCTTCTTGAAGACTTTTTAGACGATAAGTGCAGTGTGTGTTAGTGTAAATAAATGTGTAAATACTAAGGTTAGTTTTCTGTTTTAATCTCCTCTCTCCGAACCGTTAGGGATCCTATTCTCTAGGCAGGACTCTTTGGTTAGGTTCGCTGAAGTCTCTTAACCTGTGGTGCTGCAACCGGCTCCCCCGCTTGCAACATTACGGGTTCCTCTCTAATTCTCTTTAACTTGTGGTGCTGCAAACGGCTTCCCCGTTTGCAACATTACAATAGGGCCAATTATGGCGGTACCATCTAACTAGCTAACCGACCTAAAGGCCTCAAATTTGCTAAAAATCCTAACCGTATTACGGAGTCACCATTTAGAAATGTCACTGTCACTGTCAAATTCAAATTTTAAATCGAATGAATGAAAACCAACTAAATCTAACTACATTTAGAGATTTAGGCGAATTTGGTATTCTGGAGACACACTTTTAGAGCTGTCTGACGTCATCTTTAAGAATTTTAATGAATTGAGGTTATGTTTTTAACCAGTACCGAATTAGATGGTGGTTAAAAATAATTAAGCTCAAAAGTAAGTTATAAAGAAGAAATGCTGTGTTTTTCTCCAATTAAATGTACTTAGTTACATTTAACATAGCTGATGGTGTTCCTATAAATATTGATTTTAGTTATATTTCATGTGAATTCGCGATGACAAAAATGTTGACGAAGCTGTCTTACAATGATTTTCAGCAAAAACTAGAATGAAACAGCTGGACTTAACGAGTCAAATTAATCCACCTCATCATACCGACCACATTTTTGTTGAAACAAAGAAAGGATTACCATTTTGTGGAAAGCAAAGATAAGAAGTACATTTGTACACACAGAAATGTAACTAGGTAAGTAATTTACCTAGTTACATTTCTGTCCATGCAATTTATTAATCCGTAGGATCACACTAGATGCAAGCCGCTTCCAACCGATCTTATTGGAGATCCATAGGGGAGACCTATGTCCAGCAGTGGACGTCATATGTCTGATGGATGGATGGAATGTATTAATAGTAGCTATCTAATTATAATAAGCTATCCATTACATCCAATTAGAAATGAGGATATGCATAGAAGAAGCAAAGTAATTAATATAGCTCCGCGGATTAACAAGTTGAATTAGCTGTCGGCTCGGCAGGGCCCATAGTTGGGCAACTGACAGAGTCAAGTTCTCAAATGAAGATCACAACAATCGGCAAGTGCAAAGTAGGATGTCAAAGTGTACAGATGTTATCAAGACTGCATGATTGTACTAAATGTAAGCCGCTTCCATATAGTCTTATTAGATATCTCTAGCGGAGGCCTATGTCATTCATAATTCTTATGTGAGCTTGCCTATGACAGTAGAATTGTGCTTTAAACAAACTTAAAACCCTATTTGCTAAAACATACATAGGACCCGGCATTACGGGCGGATCTCAAACTTCTTGGCCGCTGTGAAATATGCTACAAGGAGCGCAAAACCCAATCCTGACTTCAGTCAGCCTACAAGCAGCATGAGGACTGGGTTCACACAGCTCGCAGCTACATCCACAGTCGCTGACAAGTTTGATTCGACCTATACCAGCGAGAATAGTGAAATATTGCACTAGGGTAATAGTTGTAATTTGATAATTATTTATTGCTTACATTTTATAAGTTGTTATTCAGTACCCATGTTCTGGTTGCTTGTTTGTTCTACATATATGTAGAGAACGCTATCAGGTTTTGTACATTTTGGTATTTTTGTTACTGACTACGTTTCAAATAATTATGTAGTAGTTATACACATTTTTATCGATTAAATTAATTTCCAGATACCTCTCGATGACCAACTTTAGAATCAAGACTATGAAGTTGTGAACCAGTTCGATGTATAGTAATGGCCCTAATATGTAATCATCATCCTAAATTGATCATCGTGTCAAGACTTCAACCAGGAGCCATAACAAGATGAGGAAGATACAGATTGTTATATCGGCTAAATAAATGATTATTGATTATATTGTGGTTTGTATTTTCCTTGGCAGGGCAAAGCAAAACTACAGAAAGAAATAAGAAAAGATTTAATTTAATACAAAAATAATTATTCGAAACAGTCATTCAATTACCAGGCTGTTCAATCACTTTTTATTACCCATCAGCTTTATTTTACCTATCACTTGATAAAGGTAGTTAATTACTAAAAATATATTAGTATTCAGTAGGTAAGCTTCAGCTTAACAAATAATAGTCCAATAAAAGATCACAAGAACACCACATCAATTATAATATGAAATGCTTTCTTCTATAATAGGTATTCAAATTCATTTACTTTGTGTCTTATTTATGTACAAGTCAGGTTACAATATTTATATCAATAAGTAGAATGTAACAAAACAACCACTTATTTACAATTAATAATTTAGAACTTGTGTTAAAAATAGTAGTAATGACTAATCATGGATAATATATTTATGTAAGAAAACTTAAAATGTAAACTATAGCATCACTTAAGTAGAATCATACAACTTGGCGGCAGTGATGTTAGCTACAGGCTCCCAATCCTTACTGAAGCTCACATAGCATCTGTGTGAGGATTTTGGTTATCCACAACTCTTATCTAACATAGCTTGGTAGGGATAAGTGTACCAGCCGAACATAACAGCTACCTAGTGGTATGTCTCGGTCTATTTATACAATATTTAAGGACTTTTATAGGCTAAAGCAACTTACAGACCGAATCAATTTACAGACCGAATCATACAACTTGTCGGCTGTGATGTTAGCTACAAACTGCGGATAGCCCGATCCTGACTGAAGCTCACTTCACATCTGCGCTTAGGGTTGGGTTAGGTTAGGATAAGTATACCAGCCGAACATAATAGCTACCTAGTTGTATGTCTCGGTCTATTAATACAATGTTTAAGGACTTTTATAGGCTATATCTAACTTTTTGGCTGCTTTGAAGTTAGCTACGAGCTGTGCAAAACCCAATCCTGACAATCTCACATAACAGCTGCGTAAGGTTTGAGTTTTGTGCAGCTTGTAGCTAATTTAGAACATAAATATTTTACAGACCGAATCATACATCTTGTCAGCTGTGATGTTAGCTACAAACTGCAGATAGCCCGATCCTGACTGAAGCTCACTTCACATCTGCGCTAGGGTTGGGTTGTCCGCAGCTTGTAGCTAACATCACAGCCACCAAGCTGTACAATTGAACATTTAAGCAACCTGCATCTAGTACTAACACAGACACAAACACTGATATTTTACACAATTTCACAGTTTTAGGGAGTTTGCCTTCTCATGGTTTGTCTTAGTACCGTCATTGGTGTTTTCAATGTAGTAATCTTTAGTAGTAAGCTTGGAAAGTGCTGTAGACCACCTGCAGACAAAATTTTAGCCGCTGCTGATCTGAAAATAAAAACAACATTTATATACTTACAACTTTTTTAGTTTTAAGAAAAGTTTATTTTCCTGGAAACAAGATGACAATAGAAGTCTGTATTTTCCTGTAATTAGCGAATACCTACCTATTTACAGCCTGTTTAGCTTATTAACTGCTCAAAAAGCCTTGTTATCTTATTACGATCAATTCGTTTAAGCATATTTCTTGTCCGCCGCAGCAATACCTATTGTGTGTGATAACGCCTTTGGATCCTTTATATTTATGTTTTACGCTGGCTGGGACTATTATTTACCCTAAGTAGCAAAGCAAAACGAAATAAAAACCAAACAATTTTGTTTTGTAAAATATAATAATGGTGGGAGTGTTGCCACAATATGAATTAAAAAACACCCGGCTTTACTTTCGTCCCGGTGTCTTACGTTGTTGTTTTGTTTTTAATGTGATGAAATACGTTATACAAACGATCTTGGTAAAGTTTTATATAGCGGAAATGAATATTTTTTTTAAATTAATGTATGCATTTTATACGCTTATGATTAACAACAACATTAAACTTTACTCAAAACTAAAATCCTATTGACGGATAGTTGTTCTACTAAAAGAACCATTTGCGCTGCATATGTGCACTTGCACTGAATGCGTTCTGTGGTCTGTGGCTCTTTTTCTGATTTTCAAACGTATACGGATTAACTTTGATAGATAGTACGAAAGATCCGCAAAGTTGCGTATATGACCTAGCCGTCTTCATACAAGTTTAATACTTACCTACGTCAAAAATAATGTTTCTGGGACTCTATTTCTGAACTTTGAACGGTTTGTACGCTTACGGCACTTTGACAGATTGTGTAAAGAATCCGTAAAGTTACGTTTACGTCCTTGCTGTCTTCATACAAATTCCGTATACGGCCGAGCCAATACGAAAGTCAAAAACAATGCCCCGGGGGCACGATTTTTGAATTTCGAACGCATCAGAACTTTGACAGATTGTATGGAGAATCCGTAAAGTTGCGTATTCGTCCTAGCCATTTTCATACAAGTTCCATATACGGTCGTGTACGAAACTTAAAAATCATGCCCCTGGGGCATCCCTTTTGACTTTCGTACGGTTCAGACGTGTAGGGAGCTTGTATGGAGGGAGAATGAACTTTACTACGGATTCTTCATAAAATCTATGAAAGTTCCGTATACGTTGAAGTCGTTCGAAGTTCAAAATAGAGCCTCAGGTCACTTGCTTAAATGTTTTTATTTATGAAGCCCGAAATACTATTATAAAAATTGTTTAAGCAATAATATGTGGAAGTGGTAATTAACTTGTAACACTGACTACCTCTTTCTTAATTTTTAAATCGACGAAGCCACAGATAATATTAAAAAATTGAACTAAATCGCTGTCAAGCCGGTCACTTGATGGTGTGTAGACGGCATTACATTATATTTTTAAGTACATTTTTTTATCTGTGAACTTCCTTTAGATGAACCTAAACAGAGTTAGCCATCGTTCAATTTTTAACTAAGTGGTGCCTTTATAATAGCAGTTTCTGACTAATTAACTTTAATTTAAGCAGTCACTAACTTTAGAGAATTTTAACGTGGTGACTTTGGAATTGGGCCTAATGTGCCGATACCAATCGAATATAATGCGGCTAACAATCGTAAAATCGGATTTTAAAATCATTCTCCGGAACGTTGCATTTAACCTGCTGTTGCCTGGAACAGATCGCTTCCGACGAAAAGGCTGCCTAAGTGTTGCACTATCTTAAGAATTTCACTGTTGTATTTAATGTTATTTTTATTTTGTGTGTACAATAAAGAGTTATTTGTTTGTTTGTTAACAAAATGTCGTGCTGTTTCTCATTTGCGATAGGTGCAATAGAAGCGCTAAACGAAGAAAAACAAAGGGCCAAATCAGGTAATAGCCGTAACGATGCCCTAATCCTTAGTTATTTCCCGATCCCGCGAAACACCCCATTCCCGGCTTTACTGACTACTATGAGGCTCTATCATCTTGTTGTTCCGTTGCTATAGAATAACAGTCTAAAATGAAACTGATTTTTAATGTAAGAACTTTTTTGGAATGACCATAGGTTGTTGGATGAAAGTACTGAGCTTTCCATCTATCTATCTTCTATCTATCTATATATATGAAAATGAATCGTGGTTGTTAGTCTCGCTAAAACTCGAGAACGGCTGAAACGATTTGGCAAATTTTGGTCTTGAAATATTTGTGGAAGTTAAGGGAAGGTTTAAACGGTGAGAAATTTTATAACAGTTGCGAGAAAAATAACAACAACATGGATTTCATTTTCCCATACAATATTTTCCGGCATGTACAAAATGTCATTGACACTTGACAGATGGTGAGATGAAGTTCACCGGGACCGCTAGTCTTTAATGTATTTGAAATTATTTATAGTACTTCTCACACTAGGTTTATCATTTAAATTAGAGTTGTTTTTTGCGATGAACGATTGAAAATTCTTTTACCAACTTTACTTTTAGATGGTAAAAAATGAACACTTCAATTATTTCTGCGTGGCCTAGTTTCACTGGCACCGTGAAGCACCTTGACGAACCCAAGAATCAGTTATGTAGGTTCAAATCCTGTGGTCAGTACACTTTTTTTAATTGTTAATCGAAAAATAAGTCTTGTTTGTCATTGTTATTTTTTTCTGACCCAACATTACCTAAATTCTAAAGAATAAAGGTATAATTACATAGACTAGGAGAAGTTTAGTCAATTCGCCGGCATCACTGACTATTTTAAGGTTCTATCATCTTATTGTTCTGCTCCGAAATGAGATAGGTAAGTAATTACAGATTTTTACGCTCCACATAAAATAAAACTCGTTTTCAATATATTCTGCTGGAGAGCTGACTACAAGGCTGTTACTGTAGCGTCTGTAGCTCTAATTGCGTGTTTTGACAAAAAAGTTCGCAGCAACGTTTCAGTACTCTATTGGTGGGTGACCACGGATTATACTTACAACCAATTAATAATGAATAGTTCAATGCTTACAACTGCGTGCTGCCAGGGCTTTTTTTATGTATATTCACCAGGGATTATTTTCACATAAACCAGAGACTTTATGATAACATAAATAATTGCAACGGTCTTTCGATTGAATACAAGTTTACTATAAATATTTTGAAGACTTTATATTCAGGGTCATAGATATTAAACGCAAAACCTTTTAAGGGCGCGTCTAGTATATCTAGGCAAACAACTTTTGTACCGATTAAGTATGGAATAAAAAATCGCTTCTCCGTACATTTTGCCGCGCGTTGACGAACTTTTTATATGAAAACTAGACGACCCGCCCCGGCTTCGCACAGGTGTATTATACATGTAAACCTTCCTCTTGAATCACTCTATCCATTAAAAAAAACCGCATCAAAATCCATTGCGCAGTTTTAAAGATTTAAGCATACAGACAAACAAACAAACAAAAATAGCGACTTTATTTTATACTATGTATAATAAGGAAGCTGATTTTTTCTATTTTATTTTCCAAAAGTTCTAGAAGAAGTTGTTTGTCTAGATTTACTAGACCCGCCCTTAAAAGGTTTTGCGTTTAATACCTATGACCCTATTTACACATATATACAATCTTCATTTGGTGGCTCAAAAGAAAAATGCTGCCAGGGCTAGGATGGTACGTTAATTGTGGGACTCGGATTTTTAACCCGATCATAAGCTTTCAGACGGTTTTAAAACCGAACGAATTAACAGGCAATACGAACTTTAATCTGCTCGATGATTGGGAGTAGACTGCAGTTCAGTAAACTTTACCAATTTAGCAATTGGTCTCCAGTTCTAATTGAATCGCCTTCTGATGCCATTGATAAGCTTAACTGCTGCCTTTTGAAAACTCTCCTAAAATAACATTTGTTCGGAAGCCCTTTGAAGGCCATTTTGGAACTTTTCTTTTGCTTGGCAAAGTACGACAGAAGTAGGTATCTAATTTTCATTACTTATGTTGGACTAGATTTTGCCCGCGGCTTCGCCCGCGTGGTATTTAATTTAATTTTTGTGCTATATCATAGGAACATTTTATTTTTGTATGAGATGATAAAAAGTAGCCTTTCCGTCTTTCAAACAATGTCCATGCCATAAATCAAGTCAGTCAGTTGCTCTGTTGCTACGTAAAAGAGGAACAAGCCCATAAACCAACAAACACACTTTCGGGTTTGTAATATTAGTAAGGTAGTAAAGATGTGCCCTGTATTGAACTCAAAAGAAACCATGTAAGGTCATGTAAGGCATATTCATCGTTATAAAATATAGCTTGTCATGTACCTACCAACTTAAAGTCCGTGACAAAAAAACTGGTTCATGCAATTAGACCTCAACAAAATGCATTCAAATTGCATTTCGTTGAGGTCTAATACCAACTAGCTAGAGGCTATAACCAACTCTGAAGCCCATAGTGACCCATAGTGGAAAGTGTGTTCTTAATGATGAGTAGGAACAATGTCCTTGAGGCTCAGTACTTACATTTCAAAGTTATCGTGTTATTATTAGTGTTTTGAGTGAAACAAAAAATATTTATTTAAAAGTTCCATCCGATATATCCACAGTTAACATCAACAAATTACATTATAGCAAAGCTATTACTAAACAAAAATACGTCCTAACTAGACTTCTTCATATAATTTTAGTAAAACTTCGCAAAAATAAAAATAACTGGCCATCTCGATGGTGAAAAGGAAAAAAAAGAAACACGAAATATTTACATTACATTTTCGATTTAACACGAAACAGCGGAATTATCACAAGACGCATTGGAACGAATCAATCAATTTATTTATGCCATTCAATTTCCGTCTCCATATTTAGGGAGGTAGGGTCTACAGACAAGGTGCTCATCTTGAGTATACGCGGTTATTAAATTGATTCTCTCAAGCGATTATGTTTTGTTGGAAATGTGACCATTTTGGCGTATTTCGTACTTGTGGTATTGTTGTTTTGTTCAGTCGAGTTGATAGTTTGAATAGGTGTCTGATGTATGGATTTCTATCCTAAATTAGTTGGTACCAAAACACATCTTAAAATAGATATATAGTAGTTTTTAATATTTAAGCGAATCATGTTATAAGTTTTGTAAACGTATAGCTAGACGCATTTTTTGCATTGAAAGTAAAATATTTTGTAGCACAAATGATATCGAGAAAAAAAAATCGGCCAAGTACGAGTCGGACTCGCGTACGAAGGTTCCGTACCATGTTGGAGCCCACTTAGCCCCATTCTTTTTGCCAATATTAATAGCGAGCAAAAAAACTCCTAAAAATCACGTTTGTTGTGTGGGAGCCCCATTACATACATATTTATTTTATTATATTGTTAGTATTTGTTGTTATAGCGGCAACAGAAATACCTACATGATCAGTGAAAATTTCAGCTGCCTAGCTATCACGGTTCATGAGATACAGCCTGGTGACAGACAAACAGACGAACGGACATCGGAGTCTTAGTAATAGGGTCCCGTTTTTACCCTTTGGGTACGGAACCCCAAAAACGGTAGTAAGTACTACTTCATGGCAAATACAAGCCAATATTTTTTGGTTACTCGCGTTAGTCTCCAGACGGGTTATAATGAGTTAAATACATATTAATTAATAAATAAATACATTAAATAATACATAATATTATAATGTATTATTCGTAAACGTTAACTACAGTACTTAGTTTCCCTAAAGTTCCAACCAATTTTGTGCTGCGCTTTAATTAAAGTTTTCATTCACTACGCAAATTCATAGCAAGGCTTCTAAGCATTTTACACAGCCTATGACAATAATATCACCGTCGCTGCTCAGCGTTCCCGTAATAAAATCCCCAACAGCCGAAAACTCCCCAAACCCTTTCACCAAATAAAAAAAAAACACTAAACCCCGCGCACACGTGAGAATGTATAAAAATAAATCATAGTCATGAATATTCCGGCTACAGGAGGGTCCGCGAGTGTCATATTGGCTTGCTTAGGCAAAGCATAAGCCTCGCTACATTTACCCCTGGTATAGGAAAGGTACTTTTCCATAAGGAAAGAGAAGAACATTTGAACGGTTAGCAGATAAAATAGTTTTGATCTGCGACTAAATATGGCTGCTCTGCCAAAGAATATATAATAATACTACGCTCTGCTGAAGCTGCGTGATTTAAATTTTCAAACAAGTATCCCCCCATCGACTTGATTCTTTTTATTTCACATTGATGTATTCCCTATACAGGGTCATCCAGAATTGATGCACTAGGCCGAAAAAAAAGACATTCAGATCATCATTATGAAAAACTATTTCTATGGGGCTAACCCGGAATTCGGAAAAGAGGCGTAAGACAGGGAGACGTAATCTCTCCGAAACTGTTTACGGCTACTTTGGAAAACGCCTTCAAGCTCCTGGAATGGAAAGGATTCGGCATCGATGTCAATGGCGAATGCCTCACTCACCTTCGGTTTGCCGACGATATAGTAGTCATGGCAAAATCGATGGAAGAGCTCAGCACGATGCTCGAAAGCCTCAATCGGGTTTCTCAACAGGTGGGTCTTAAGATGAACATGGACAAGACGAAAGTCAAGTGTAATTCCCATGTTGTACCCACCCCGATCTCTGTTGGGAACTCGGTTCTTGAAGTCGTTGACTCGTATGAGTCAACGACTTCGTCTACCTAGGACAAGTAGTACAGTTAGGTAGGTCCGACTTCAAGTAAGAGGCCAATCGTCGAATCCAACTCGGCTGGGCAGCGTTCGGGAAATTGCGTAACGTCTTCTCGTCCGACATACCTCAGTGCCTCAAGTCGAAAGTGTTCGATCAGTGTGTGTTGCCAGTGATGACTTATGGCACTGAAACGTGGTCTCTTACTATGGGTCTTATTAATAAGCTCCAAGTAGCCCAACGAGCTTATGGAGAGGGCTATGCTCGGAGTCTCTCTGCGAGATCGAATCAGGAATGAGGAGATTCGCAGAAGAACCAAAGTTACCGACATAGCCCAGCGGATTGGCAAGTTGAAATGGCAGTGGGCAGGGCACATAGCGCGGAGGACTGATGACCGATGGGGTCGAAAAGTTCTCGAGTGGAGACCACGTACCGGCAAGCGCAGCGTAGGACGTCCACCCACAAGGTGGACGGATGACCTCATTAAGACCGCAGGATCACGCTGGATGCAAGCCGCTACCAACCGGTCTTATTGGAGATTCATAGGGGAGGCCTATGTCCAGCAGTGGACGTCCTATGGCTGATGGATGGATGGATGGATGGAACCCGTAATCCGAGAAAAATAATCAGCTGTTCCATACCTTCTGTCGATTTCGAGTTGCAATTACCGCGGCCATGGCTGTCTTAACAATGTTATTGGCAATGTTACATCAATTATTACATCAACAAAATAAGAAGAAATGGTTCAAAAACAAGTGAAACAACTAGCGGCAACATCAAATGATGTCTTTTACTCAATCTTAGTTGTAAATGCGACCTGAACTTTAGCATTTGCGAACTGTAATTAATCGAAAAATGAAAACATGACGAGTAATAAACTAAATTTTTTATGTTTTTATGTTGTAAACTTATGATCTTTGGTCGAAATATATGATTATTTGGCAGATCGAAACCATATTTAGCCGCTGAACATTTAAATCGCACCCAGAAGGAAAAAGGCATACCTGGAGTACATTTTGCTCCATTCTACCCGGGAAATCACGTTCCGGGGATTACATATCCCTGATTTGGATGTTTAGGGGTACAATACAATGCGACTCCTTTCAGGGCTGCGTGTTAATATTTTTTTTGGAGCACTTTTAATGTACTTTGTAGTCTTCAAAATTAAATATTAGTTTTAATTTGTAGTTTCCCTTTCTTGTTAGCAAGGATTTTGAAGAGGACCCTTCTGGCACAGTTGGTATATAAGTACCTCTGCGTTCTGTGCATGAGTCACAGGTTCGATTCCCGGCCGGACAGTTATTTGGGTGATGAATTAAAATATGTTCTGGGTCTGGATCTGTTAGATTAGATGTTTTTATTCCATGCCACCACCGTCACCTCTTCTCTGCCGGGCTAGTATATGCACCATGAAATAATTCTTTCGACGTGTCAGATCGAGACGGAGTTATGGTGAAGTGTATATCTGTCACTTTTTCACACGTCGAAATAACTCTTTTCGTGGTCGTATGCTAAACTAGCTGGTGGCGGGTCATGAACGCTGTTTTTTACTCGAGGTCGATTGTTTTTGTCCTAAATCATTCCATAGCGCATCTTAAAACTTTAATAATTATTTTTCACCAAAAATGGCCGACTTCCACCGTGTAGAGAATTAGAATAGTTCGCACGAATCGATGTGTAATCCATGTAGTGTTTTTTTTTTTACTTTTTTGTTGATTTTTCAAAATTGTGAAAGTTTTAAAAGTATCGTCGAAATAAAAAATAATGTTTTAAATCGGTTCACAATTGGCGAAAATATCGATGAACATACACATTAAAAATACATACAGACGAACATAACACCTCCTCCTTTTTGGAAGTCCGTCAAAAGGCTCAATGTTCTTCATTCCCATGGCACCAATTAGCTTCGTACTTGTAAACAGAAAGTCCATGTTTAAAACTAGAATCGTTAGTGAACTTCAGTCGCTCCGTTTTATATGGAAGGACGAACTCGCGCGAGCTCTGGAAACTTTCTGTATTTCATTTTAAAATCACCATGCAGTGCAAATTTGGTCTCCGTCGTAAAAGTAAAACATACTCTATTTCTCTAACAATAGAAGCTTAAGAGCGTATCATGCGTAGACGCGCTCCGCGAACAAAGGGAGACAGCGGCGAGGAGACGAGGGAACCGCGTCTTCATAATAATATAAATAAATATTAGGGGACATTTTACACACGGTCTCTGACCCCAAACTAAGCTAAGCTTGTGATATGGCAGCCAGAGACTGATATACTACATTTACCCTGGGTGGGGATCGAACCCACGCCTCTTTGATCCTGCAGTCAGGGTCACTAACCACTGAGCCACCGAGGCAGTCAAGCCAAGCAAATATGGTGAAATTAACAATAAAAATTCTTGTAAAATTATCATGTCAACTTTTTAACTGATTTATGTAATTTGCCAATACTTTACCTACTACTTTATACATTAAACATAATTATAAAATACTACTTATAAAAACTCGTCAAGAAATAAGATCTTCGTTTAAAACAGAGGTGACTTTGTTTTTTCTTTCGATCTAGCGAAGTTATTCTTTGTACGTCAGATAAGGTTTGCCAAAGGACATATATTTTTTTCTTTAAAAAAAACGAGATGAGGCCTAAGAAATAACAAACCCTCTAAATATTTTTTTAACGCTTTTATTTATCTTGACCCCCTATGCAGAAAGTTTCTTGAAATGACAAACATATCATTTTAGTCAACAGTGTGGGAAACTTTTACTATGGAATCAACCTGAAATTGCGAAATAACCAACTGCTTCAGATATATTTCTGAAAGGAAGTGAACTTTTGGTAACGACAGGTGTTCTTTTTTTTGATTAAAAATGGACAACTTGGTTTCGTTCACTGCACGGCATAAGCATTCTCCCTCTTTTGCCAATCTTCCCGATTTTGCGCCAGTCTCATCCAAGTTGTGTCCATAGTAAACATTAAACATGATTGGACATACTGAAAAGTATCGATATCCTAGCTGAAACATGCTGTATAGTAAGTCCCATAGTAAGTTAATAAAAACCATCTGTAAGTCCCATAGTTAAAAAAAATGCAAGTGGAGTCCCTTCGGAAGAAGTGAAACTTCGACGCAACAGTGCTTTCATACCCCCTCCATGGTAGCGTTAAACGTTTAACGAAACTGCAAGTGGAGTCCCTTCGGAAGAAGTGAAACTTCGACGCAACAGTGCTTTCATACCCCCTCCATGGTAGCGTTAAACGTTTAACGAAACCTTGTTGGAAGTCGCATTACAAGTTTCACTTCAACATGCTGTAAGTCCCATAGTAAGTTAACGAAAATCGGAATTGAATTGAAGCACTTTATTTGATAACATTTTTCATCCACAAATTCAACTGTCAACAATTTGTAAAACAGGTTTCATGTTACACAAACCTGTTCACACTGGCTTGTAGTTTTCAACAAATTTATTGTTTGCTTTGCGTGAAAAATATCTGAACAAAAATATAACGTGAAATATTATGCGTGGTCACGGGAACTACGGCGATTTACTGCCATTAAAGTGCCTGCGCTTGTAGACTATTCCATTTTAATTTTCTACAGCGTCATGAAAAATTATGATTTATGGCACACGGTTAAATAAGGTTTATTATGTGACTAACAGAAAGCCCCGATGTTATCTGAGTGAAACAATTAAAAACAAAGAAAATCCATCCTTCGAACATCTATAAGACGATCACTGCTGGACATAGGCCTCCCGTATGGATCTCCAAAAGCGGCTTGCACTCCTACGCGGCCCTTGCCGGTACGTAATCTCCACTCGAGGACATTTCGACCCCATCGGTCAGTCTTCCATGCTATGTGCCTTGTCCACAGCCATTTAAACTTGCCAATCCGCTGGGCTATATCGGTAACTTTGATTCTTTCATTTCACGAATTTCAGTTCTGATACAATCTCGCAGAGAGTCTCCGAGCACATCCCTCTCCATACCTTCTTTCAGGAACGTCCAAATGGAGATCTTTTGAAATCATTTAAAAATAAATAGCCCACGTAACATCGTTAGTATGTCAGGGACGCATCTCAGTTCAAAACAAGAATACTTCAAAGGCTAGAAAGAATGTAAACTGAGAATAAAATAATGGCTGTTGTAAAGCTTTGTGTAGATATTCTAGTCTGCAACGTTTAACATGAAGGTACCTGTAGGCACTTAAAACAATGAGTATGACTGCAGTGGAAGGAAGTTTTCCTTGTATTAACCATATGTGGCTACTATGCTAATCCTTACTAATATTTAGTATGAACGTGTGTTTGTTAGTGTATTTGTTACTCTTTCACGCAGCAACGGATCGAGTCACTCGAGATCTATTATACAATTGATCTAACGCAAATTTGACTCCAGTAAAATGGCAGGGAAATATTAGGGGACATCTTACACACGGTCTCTGACCCCAAACTAAGTAAAGCTAGCCCCAAACTAAGCAAGTGATATGGCTGCCAGAGACTGATACATATACTCCATATATTTTTTTTTTAATCCATACATTAAATAGCATGTAAACACAAAGCGCAAACGCCAAGTTCTCGAATGGAGGATCAGTGTAGGTACGGCAAGCACAGTCCACAAACAAGGCAAAAATAATATGATAAAGACTGTAGGAACGCAGTAAATGCAAGCCGTTTCTAACAGAAGATTTTACTAGAAATTTATGGGGTAGGCCTTTGTCCAGCTGTAGACATACTACAAATTGTATAATAATGAAGTTAGATACAGTTGTCGGAGCTAAGATAAGACAACATTTAGCGAATTTATCGTCGTTTATCGCGACGCATCTCTGACTAGCAGGGAAGGAATGAAATACCGTTGGTTCCTTTGATAATGGTGACCACCATAATACATTTTCCAATCTAATAATGATTTCATTTAATGTTAATTAAAAATCACTATATACAAGACTTATATATAATCTAAAACTACATAAACTACTACTACATAACAAGCAATTGGATCATCCACAGACCCTTGAAGGACGATCGTCTGATGGACGTGACGCGTGACCAAATTAATGCTGATGTTTATTTGTCTCCACGTATAAGCATTGCCATTCAGCGTGGCAATGCAGCCAGCATGCTGGGCACGCTGCCAACTGGCAGTGGGTGCGAGTATTTGGATTATCTTTAGACCTTTAAGGGTCTGTGCGTGATCCAATTGCTCGTTATGTAGTAGTAGTTTATGCAATGTTAATGGTACTGACGTATATCTGTAATTCTTAGTAAAGAATGTTCAGTTTATCCTTATCCTTACATTATTATTATTACATAGTATAAAATAAAGTCGCTATTTTCGTTTGTTTGTTTATTTGTTTGTCTGTATGCTTAAATCTTTAAAACTACGCAATGGATTTTGATGCGGTTTTTTTTAATGGATAGAGTAATTCAAGAGGAAGGTTTATATGTATAATACACTTGTGCGAAGCCGGGGCGGGTTGTCTAGTTCAATAATAAAGTAAGTAAGTTTAAGTAGTACGGCCAGAGCGGCTCGGAGACAACTGTTTAGCGATATGTGCTCGTGCTCTACATACGTATAAAATATTGTCGGAATTGTATGACACATACCGTCATACGGGTCTCCAGTCTTAAGAAAAATTAAAAACTATTTTCTGAATATCGAAAAGTTACAACCATATTTCACCTCGCCGCTCTAGCTTAATGCATTAAGTTAGCCAACTTGTGTACATCACAAACTTATAATGCAGTACAGAAGTGGCGCAGCTTAGAGCTTGGAGCTGGCACTGACGTTATCTCGAGTAGGTAAATTGTTGGAAATTACCCGTAAAATTTACTTTTACAAACACGATTAAAAGTTGCTAAGTGAAAATAAATGTTGTAAACGTCTGCTGCAAACTTGGTGTTTGAAAGTTGTTTCTGTTATAATAATGTAATGTTGGAAGTCTACTTATCGCCAAAATACTTGAACTTTGAAAATGCATCCTGCGTGATATTGCGGTATTAATTACATTTATAAGACCTTTCAAAGGTCTTATGTAAGATTCTACTAGACCGAATGGCTAAGGCAGTTGAACCGCTAATTCGTAACGAGCAGGCAGGATTTCGTCCGGGCAGATCATGCACAGACCAAATTAACACGTTGCGTATCATATTAGAGCAGGGAGCCGAATTTCAAAGAGAGATCTACTCGCTCTTTGTAGACTTTGAGAAGGCATTTGATACGCTTCGTTGGGACGCATTATGGTCGCGAATGAAGGCTATTGGTGTGCCTGAAAAATTAATAAATCTCACAAAGGCTGCATACCATGAATATTCGTGCAGAGTACGCCACGATGGGCTCCTGTCTGACAGAATCCCAGTTCACGCGGGAGTAAGACAGGGTTGTCTCCTATCGCCGCTGCTATTCCTTATCGTGTTAGATGGCATCTTATCACGCGTCAATGTAGTGCCACAAAGAGGGATTGAGTGGGGTCTCACAGGCTACCTTCAAGACCTTGATTATGCAGACGACCTCTGCGTACTCAGCCACCGCAGAGTTGACATGCAGGACAAGTTGGATGACCTGCAAAGGGAAGCAGCCGCAGTAGATCTCAAGATAAATGTGCGAAAGACCAAAGATATGAGAAGTGGAGAACGTGACTCTCATCCGCTACTTATTGGCGATGAATCGGTAGAGAGAGTGGATAACTTCACTTATTTGGGGAGTGTCGTGTCGAGATCTGGAGGAACCGAATTGGACATAACTTCCCGGATAGCCAAAGCAAGGGGTGCCTTTGCTTGTCTTCGCCCTGTATGGCAGTCGAAACACCTCTCTCGTAGAGTGAAACTGAGAATCTTCAACACTAACGTAAAGAGCGTGCTGCTATACGGGTGCGAGACCTGGAAGACCACTAAGCAAGTTACTCGCCAACTCCAAGTTTTCATAAACCGCTGTCTTCGTCAAATTGTGGAAATTTTCTGGCCGGACACAATCACAAACAACGACCTGTGGAGACTGTGCCACGAAGACCCAGTAGATCTGCAAATCAGGCGTCGTAAGTGGTGTTGGATTGGTCACACTCTGCGCAGGAACGTGGATCATATTCCAAGACAGGCTCTGGATTGGAATCCACAGGGCCGGCGCAGGTGTGGTCGTCCCAGGCAGACCTGGCGGCGCTCTGTCGTGGCAGAGGCGAAGAGCATCGGCAAGACGTGGAGCGAGGTGAAGCGGGCTGCCCAAGACAGAACCGAGTGGCGAAGTATTGTATCTGCCCTCTGCCCCGATGTGGGGCCTTAGGATTAGAAGAAGAAGAATTACATTTATCGTCGGTCAACTTAATCGGTGGACATCCTACGCTGCGCTTGCCGGTACTTGGCCTCCGTTCGAGAGCTAAACGGCTCCTTGAAAGCACTGGCGTTCTAGTGGTAGTGAACCCCGCCTTACAATCGTGAGGTCGTGGGTTCAAATCCCGGTCCCGTACCAATGAGTTATTTGGAATTTATGCACGGATTTTCACACCACTGCATTTTCGGTGAAGGAAAACATCGTGAGGCAACCTGCATACGAAGAAATTCGATGGCGTATGTGAATCCACCAACCCGCACTGGGCCAGCGTGGTGGATATGGCCCAATCACCCTTCGTGCAATGGGTAGGCCTACGTCCTGCAGTGGACTATTAAAATGCTGATACAGTACAGTACCCTTCGTGGGTAGGCCTAAGTCCTGCAGTGGACTATTATTATTCCATTCGTTATTGTAGGTATGTGCTTTGCCCACTGCCTTTGCTAATTTGCTAATAATAAATTAACTAAGTAGCTTAATCGCTCTACAACTCTCTAACTCTATTCTTATACGAGTAAGCATGCACACATCACTATTGGGTGTTTCGTACCAAACAGTAAACATCCCTATTAAAAATATTCGTGACACAGAAATCCGGCGTTTCCGGAAAAATCTTGACTCAAATAGCGAAGGAACATGTTGAGTGGAAAATTTCGTGAAACACAAACGATGCTTGCGGTTACTTTATCGCGGCTCGCTCGTAGTAGCTTTTATGGAAGGGAAACTTAGGTGGCGTTATTGGAAAATGTTTATTATGAGGTTTTTATTTTGCGGAAAAATATGGACGTAAAAGTAGAGAAGAGTAAGCGCTGGTAGTCATAGTCATAGTCATAGTCATATTTATTGATAAAAATAGTTTTACAAGTCAAATTAGGTAGGGATAGTGCTTTGGAAGGACGATCATCTTAGTACGAAGAGGATAGTTTTAGAGCTAGCTTATGGCTGCAATCGCTCAGGTACCTTTCATTTTTAGCAGATTTGGTAGGTTGGTTAGTAAGTTTTGTTCTTATTTTATATCAGTGGTAAAGTGGCAATACTTTTTTTCTTGGATTGCTTGTGCATTTTGTGGTGAAGATGACGTGAAAGCTTGGAAAATTATTAATACCTCTTTATCAAATTTCGTTTATTTCACTTGTATGATTATATTTCTATGAAAAATACTAAAAAAATAATATTAAGCAAAATGAACATGCGGTTACTTTATCGCGACTCGCTCGTAATAGCTTTTATGAAAGGGAAACTTAGGAGGCAATATTGGTAAATGTTTATGAGGTTTTTTATTTTGAGGAAAAATATGGACATAAAAACAGAGAAGACTAAGCACTGGTGAAAGAAGTGGATTGAAATGATGGTCACCGTTGTATTATTTAATTGCGAAGTCCACGCTTGACCACCAACTCGCCTGATGGTAAAGACGTTGTGGTCACAGATGAAGCAAGCAGACTTATAAGATACCTATTCAATCTCCATTAGAAAAGCTTTAGATTATATCACTCAGGAAACAGGAAAGCCAGGCAGACCATTCCATTTCCTTTCATTCTCTGGCCGTACGAATCAGAAATGTCGAGTAAAAACCGCATCGTGCGTGTCAAAGGAAAATCGACATGGACGTAGGGAAAGGATAAGTATGAGGAGAGTTTTGGCTGTTTGCGCTTGAGTCAACTTTTTAATTTTATGAGCAGATTTTAGTACAGCCGTCAAAAGAAAATGACTATGTAAAATGTGTCACTGGTTTTGAACTCAGAAAAGCTTGCAGATTAAGGTTCTGGATTTTGTCAGATGGTTAGGATGTAATTTGGAAAAATATTATTCAATCAAATTTTTCATTTTGTTCCGAAAAGGAGTAGGTAGGTATTTCCTAAGTAACTAAATATTTTTATCGTCTTATTTGTTTCAATGCGAAAGTGCAATAGATTGTATTCTTTCTTCACGTACCCAGTTTTTTTACTTGTGGGAGAAAAACACTGACATTTTTTAAGACAGTAAAATTGGTTGTCTGTAAAATCGGTTTACGATAATTTTACGTGATAACGTCATATGCGTTACAAGCCGAACGCTTAGGCCGATCGTGCCTTTCTATCGCTTGTTCTGCGCTCTCGCTTGCGAGCTCGGCTTGACGTGACGCTTTTTCGTGCGTGCAGCCGGCGTTCATAGATTTATAAGACGTTATCATATATTGTTTCCTGGCGATTGTAAATAATATAGCGTTCCAAGAGTCCAAGCCTCAGATCATAGTTCAAACAAACCGGGAACGTTGCTAGTTGCGGGAGCCTAGTTTCCGTTCGCCGCTCCATGCATAAGTAAGCAACTTTTTATCGTAATTCTTGAAGTAAAGTAATGTTCGGCAAGGACAACAGCCATAACTCGGGAGTAAATTACTTTTTCCTTTGTAAATTATTCAGGCGCAAACGGGGCGAGTTGCTTGGCAATAATTATTAGTTAGCGGACCCTGCTGAATAGTTAAGGTAACGGTGTCAGTATCCTGAAATTGCCTGCGGATATCCGGGCAGTTTTCATCGGTTGTTATTTTTGTGGTCGGACTGGACATGGTCCTAACATTGCGTTTTGAGACAGTCATAGTATATTGATGTAATATTTCCCGTAATAGTGATGTTTGCTGTTGAAATATTGTATAGTCGATTCTATGTCATATCACTGCCTGTAATGCAAGAATAGGATACCTACAAAAAATACATACCTACCTATTGTATAAGATATTGCACGCCCGAAAAGGGTAAGACTGTGATACTTTTCTTATCATTTTTAACAACTTATGTACCAGTTTATAGCAATAAACGATATTCTATTCTATTCTAAAAAAAAATCTACACTCTTTGTGTTGTTTATACTAAAGCTGGTTTATTATTATAAACTCAATCAAGTTTTCATATTTGCCACCCGTAAATTGATGTAAAGCATCAATTTTCCATAGATTGTAGGAGTCTGTAAAGAGTTTGTGAACGCAATATAATTTTGAAATTTATGTTTTAACAGTGTTTTAGTACTAGAAGCAATTTTAAAGTAGATATTTCTTGGTATTGTTTTATGGAATTTTTATTCAGCCTTGAAATAAGCATAAGCATTAGCTTGATTGTGGCTTAAACTCGACATTCCACGTCTGGTATTCAAACCTCGAAAATAATAAAATATTAGAACGCAAAGCCGACACACAAATATATAATACCTACCAAGATTTATTAAATGTTTCCCTGAAAATACAATTTTAAACCTTTCGGCCGCTAAATATTTTACACGATCCCTCACTCGTCCGAAACGTGGAAAACAAGATTATAATTAAAAATACCGTATTTACTTTGGTTGAACATAAATGAATGAACATTATTGAAACCGACCACCCGAGCCCATTGAGCCTGGCAATTTTAACCCGCAACAAAATATTGATATTGACAAACTTTGTTTAAAATTAAACAGCTCTCAACTCGACCGAAAAGCCCAACTTTGCGCCTAAATTCGTCAGCCTAAAGTTTATATTCAGTCAGCAAAAAGGTTTTTACAGAGTTGTTTAATTTAGTCCCGGTTCACCTTTGTGCTTGATAATAAAATAAAAAAAGGGTTTTCACTACGCTCCGTGACGTCGAGCGATAGGTGGCGTCAAAGAGCTTTTGAGCCATTTTATTGGACTTAAGCATGCGTGAAGAGCTTAAAGTCTGAAACAACGACCAGATTGATTTCAGGTTTCACTATAATTCAACTAGATATTCCTTGTGAAACTGAAGCAACCAAGTACGCTTAGAGCAAGGATAAAATCAAATATGTCATAGACACATATGATCATCGATTTGCATCCCAAAATTCAGTGAAAAATCTGGATTAACTCGGAATGTAGCAATCAAACGGCATTCACAATGGCTTTCGAATGATTCGCTCCCACTCGAATCGATTACCGATGCTAATTCCAGCTTTTAGTTCTAATGGAAATGGAAATTAACCCATCAGTGGCTTTATACGGGATAGTTTTATTGGCAAAATCAGTTGTATGAATATTCTGCGGCGGTTCTGTGAAAGGGGTGCCGCAAGGTTCGGTCTTTGGGTTGCTGTTCAATAGTTTATATGTTTGAAGTAAGTTCATATTAGAAACTGTTTATAAGTTAATCAAGTCGATGGTTAGACTTCCGTGATGAAGGTAGCTTTCAGAATCATACAACATAGCAATATTCCATAACTTGACCATCACAACATTAATATGTATAGATCGAAAAACAAAAGTAACACGTGTTTTGTTGCTACCTAAGTATACGAATACAATAACAGTAAGTAGGTACGTTTACTAAATTGAGCTTCGTCAACCTAAATGTCCAGAATCAGTGTCAGTCAGGTTCTGATTTATGTAGGTACTTCATTATTCTCGAATTCCAATATCGCAGACACCAGACACTTATTTTATGCTCATTCACATAATCTCTTAATAAATTTCTGAAGACGACAAGAAAATAAGAACTAACAGAACGCCCCATTCATATTCATCCAAAGAAAAACAAGTACAACCTGTAGTGTTGTTTGTACTCTTGACTAGTCTCTGGACAGTTACAAAAGGCGGGACCGGCTTCTTTATTAACTAACGGTGGTGGCGTTGGACTTCACGTTTTATGTTGCTCGTGTCAAAAATAGAATTAGGTAAAATAGTTTAGCATACTGGAGACGGATTGAAGTACAATGATCATCATATGAATTAAAACTATGTGAAGAAATCGCTTAAAGCGATAAGGCCGCCAGTTAGAAACCAATAAATTGTATTGTTTTGTCCCTGTATTTTTTTTTTGGTAATGTGGTTGTCTAATAAAGTGTTGTTGCTTGTTTGTTTATATGTTAGCTTTGATAGCTTAACTAAAATTAATTTCTGTTTTAAGCTTTTTTTAAATTTTACATTTGCGCATTTTGGCTCATGACATGCAACTATGCGTGACTGAAAAAACACGATAGATGTACGTAGGTCGTATCCAACCAGTCTTAATGCGTTTATTAAATCAAGATAATGATGAACTGTGCTGAAATATCAGGAGACCAACTTAAAAAAACCCTGTAAATGTAAGTTTTTAAACTAACTTATCTTAGTGAGTCACTTATATCGATCATTCACGTGTTCCATAGACGAAAACGAACACCATCGCGCTTAGGCAATAACGCTGCGCCTTGGAAGTGCTGAGAACGGGCGCCAGCGATAAATCTTCGTTTTGTAAAGGAAAACTCGAGAATTCCTGATCAAAACTGAGTGCATTGAATGTCGAGACAGATCTGTCATTGGGTTTTGACGGCTGTTGGACTGCAAAACGTGTTAGAAAATCGCCTGGGAGCTGTGCATCGACTTGGCATTTTTTTTGTTTGAGCTGTGCCCGGGAGTAACGAATGATTCGTTTGAAAATTAATCGAGGAAGTCGGCTGTGCGCTCTGTGAATCAGATGAAGCTTCGTATGTGTAGAATATTCTAATATTACGAAATGAATTCTACAATATTTTAGATATTCGACCTGTTGAATTCATGATTTTATTTATTCAGTAATTTTACCAAGACAAAAGTATTTTAGTATCTACTCCATATTGATGTCATATTTGTAAATTAGCTTTTAGTCAACAATGGCTTTAAATAAAGAGTATAGGTATTTGTCTAATCTTTATGTTTACACATTAGCACATTTCATCAAGTCTGATCTACTTTAGATTAAAATTACAACGATTAAAACGATCAAACTAAACGTTTACCGCCTTACCACAAAAGATTTAAACACTGTTTAACCGTGCAATTTGTACTGTTTAACATTGTCTAAAGCGTGCATAAATATTGTGTGGCAAGGCGGTTAATTTTTACCACCACCGTACCTAAACTTATGAAAAAACCTGTCTTCATTTCAAGAAATAATGTATTATCCTAAGCTATTTTAATTTTAAGTATTAATCATCTTGGCAGCTGTGAAATTAGCTAAAAAATGCGGGAACCCCAATCCTCGTTAATTTAGTTGCAGTCAAGATTGAGTTATCTGCAGCTTGTAGCTAACATCAACTCCGGTAGATGTTTGATTCGTACTCTCTCTACTGTAAGTACCAATACTGTAAGCTTTTTTTTTGCTTACTTGGCACTTTTTAGGGTTCCGTACCCAAAGGGAAAAACGGGACCCTATTACTAAGACTTCGATGTCCGTCTGTCCGTCTGTCTGTCTATCTGTCTGTCTATCTGTCTGTCTGTCTGTCACCGGGCTGTATCTCATGAACCATAATAGCTAGGCAGCTGAAATTTTCACAGATGTTGTATTTCTGTTGCCGCTATAACAACAAATACTAAAAAGAGAATTAAATAAATATTTAAGGGGGGCTCCCATACAACAAACCTGAATTATTAGACGTTTTTCGCTCTATATTAATAATGGTAACAGGTACATGCTTGAAATTTTCACAGAAAATTTAGTTTTATATTCACTTCAATAATAAATAATAAAATTAAAATAAAATAAATATTTAAGAGGGGCTCCCATACAGTACGGAACCCTCCGTGCGCGAGTCCGACTCGTACTTGGCCAATTTTTTTTTTATCGCGAATAAATCTGAGCTTGACCACCAACTCGCCTGATGGTAAGCGACGTCGTGGTCGAAGATGAAGCACGCAGACCTATAAGATACCTATTCACTCTGACCTTGAAAAGCTTTAGATTATATCTCTTAGGAAACAGGGAAGCAGGAAGACTGTTCCATTCCCTGGCGGTACGAATCAGAAATGTTGAGTCAAACCGCTTCGTACGTATCGAAGGAAAATCTACAGTGTATGGGTGGTAATGTGGCGTCCTCCTACTTATTTATCGTTAAACAATTCCAGCGTCAGAATGCGTTTCAAAACGGTCGAGTATTACAGAGTCAATTTTTCACATCCACACTTGATATTTGTCAGGCAGTCAGTTTATGTTCCAACATTGTTCCAGAACGTTCCATCATGTTCGCTGGAACATGTTGTAACAATGTTCCAGCCATGTCCGTTCGTCAGTGGTTCGCGGCACGTCGCGTTCTTTGTTCCTTTTTGATTTACATTGTTAGGACACTTGGAAACAGCTGGGCCCTGTATTGTTCAACGTGCAAGCGACCTTTTTATTGCTGACATGAAAAGAAAATTGTTAACAGATTTTGTGTTATTAGGTTTTTTTTTTCGGCTGCTTTTGAATATGAATCTATCTATAGGTACATACTTTACAAGCTTTTATTTAACTTGCATTGGATTTACCGATGTATCGAAGTTACTGTTCCAGCCTTTTTAATAGTCCACTGCAGAACGGAGGGTGATTGGGCCATATGCACCACGGTGGCCCAGTGCGGGTTGGTAGATATCTAAGTTAGTTCGGGTGGAATCTTGCAATTTAATGGTACCATGGAGCTGGTCTGATGATGGAGTCCGAAGGTGGCCATAGGAACTCCAGTACTAAATAAGATAGACCCGTCGGGCTTGGGCTCGTTTTACTTGTACTCTGCTGCTACATGATATCCAGAATCTCAAAACCTTGTACTTAAAAATATATATTTTTATAATCATTTATTTATTGGTCAAGTAAGTTGGGATGGATAAGTAAGTTGAAATGGCTGTGGATAGGACACATAGCATTGAAGACTGGTGAAAAAGAAAAAAATGTTAAGTGGAGATCACGTACCGGAGAGCACAGCGTAGGATGTCTAGCCACTTTGTGGACTGACGACCTTATAGAAAGGCGCTGGATGCAAGCTTCGTCCAACTATTGTATAACAATAATATTGGTGATCTATAGAAAGTTACAAGTCTATAAGGAAGGCCTATGTCCAGCAGTGGAAGTCCTAAGGCTAAAACGAACAAACGCTGTTGGGGCAAAAAAGAAGTACTCTGCTATGCAGTAGTTCCACCTATCGTGCACCTATATAACAGAAACTATCCCGATTTACTCGTATTAGCTTTAAAACAAGAGTTAAAAAACAGCCGTGTGCGAGTCGGACTCGCGCACGAAGGGTTCCGTACCGTAACCCGGAACCCTTCGTGCTAGCTACGGGAGCAAAAAACTCTTAAAAATCACGTTTGTTGTTTGGGAGCGGCCCTTAAATATTTATTTTATTCTGTTTTTAGTATTTGTTGTTATAGCGGCAACAGAAATACATCATCTGTGAAAATTTCAGCTGCCTGGCTATCACGGTTCATGAGATACAGTCCGGTGACAGACAGACAGACGGACATCGAAGTCTTAGTAATAAGGACCCGTTTTTACCCTTTCGGTACGGAACCCTAAAAACAGAATCAAAATAATTTCATTCGTTCGAAAGCTATGATGCCAACGTATACAAATTTACACATCCAACTTGTAACACCCCTCATTTAGAGACCGAGTGGAGGTCCGGTCAACTGTACTACCCAACTGCACCAAGGAAAACGAGTGATAAAAACAAACTAAATAAATAAACACATGTGCAGTTTTTACATACTAGTATTACCACGAACACCGAGAATAATCATCCAGATACTTTTTGTTTATATTCAGTAAAATATTATTTCCTTCATACAATTAGATACCTGATGTATGTGACATTGCAAACATGATTTTCACATTAGAATGTATTCAAAACACTACATTTTCTACGTTATAACTAAAATAGTATGAAAATTCTATTTCAATGCGGGAACAGAATCCTCATATTTAGTTGAAAGCATGCACGAGGGAAGCCCGCGGGCTAAATCTGATACCGTACACTAGATTTTAAAACCAGTCTGTGCCAAATATATAACGTATAGCGTTATAAGCTTGCCATGTACTAAGCTAAATAAAGCTTATTGTTCTCATCATTATGTAGCGTAGCTAGACTAGGTGTTTTTGACGATCATTGATGTTACGCAACGTTCGGCGCGGTCAGTCTTCGGATGGGTAACCGCGGGTGGCATGTACAACTGAATAGCGCCGTGGGTCGGATGACAAAAGTGTCATCCGTCCACGTGTGTTACGTTTCTAAAATATACAGCTGACATAGCTACACGGTTAAAACAACCAGGGCACATAATCTAAAGCTGGTCGTTTTAACCGTGTAGCCATGTCAGTTCTATATTTTAGAAAGCTCCTATTAAGGTCGAATAGAGGTAACGTTATTTCTGAAGAGCAAACATCAAAGCGTCGCCGTGGCCTGCGTTTTAGTAGTATTAGTATTTAGTTGTATTAGCGCGTTAATTAGCTGTAAGGCTATAACTTGTTTATAATGATTATTAAAATAAAATTGTAAAATATTGCTTCTCAAAAGAATAGCCACGAGTAAATTATAAATTTTCACTAATAATGTAAATCCAAAAGTGTGTAGGTATGTTATTTTTTCACGCAACAACGCGACAACGGCAACATGTTCTATTTCATGGACATAGTTTAAAGTTCAGGGAGTGTCACGGGCTAATTTAACGCTTGCAAAGACGCAGGGAAAAACTAGTGTTTTATAAAGGTTCTATAAATATCCTATAGAGGTAACGCTATCTCCGAAGAGCAAACATTAAAGAGTAGACGTGAGGAGTGCGGTTCCAATAACAATACGATGTTATTGGAACCGCACTCCTCACGCTGTGAGGGTGCAGGTGAAATGGCTAAAAGTGGTTTACAATGATCCCTAAAATTATTTTTGAAAACATTGTTGGCAAAGGAAATAATAAAATATGTGTAAATCTAAATATTCACTAGTATTATAAATCTGACAGTACGTTTGTGGTTGATTGTTTAATTATCCCCGCAATAACAAAGTAACGGATGGACATTGTATTGAATGAAATAGATTTTTTGAAAGATTGCATGGATACATTTTTACGTCGCGCGTCGGAGAACGTCGCGCGGCAATTATAACACTCGCAAAACCGCGAGGAATAGCTAGTGTAGCTAGTCTAGTTCTATAAAGGTTCTATAAAGATCGTACAGAACGCTATTTTCGAAGAGCAAACATCAAAGGGACGACGTGAGGCGCGCGGTTCCAATAACATCGTATTTAGCTGTAATGGTGCCGCTTAATTGGATTTTTGCTTTGTTTTCTCTATTGATTGGAAAGCGGAATCAAAGTTAAGGCGCTTTTGACGTCTCGTACTTATTTATTAATTTCAAGAAGGAATTCCAGGACGGTACCTGGCTGGCGGCTTATTTCTTGGAAGAAATGGCTTACAGTTCGTTACTTGTCAAGCTAGCCTTTGAAGCTTAATACTTATTCTCTTCATCATAAGTAGAATTTGTTTTTATAAGTTTTATATGCTGCAAAGAGTTTTTTAACAAATTTTAATACACATTTAATAATGAGTTATGTATGTAGAGTGTCATGATTATTATCTTATAAAACTAACAGAACGTGTAACGTGTGTCAACGTGTAACAGAAAGGTTCAACAATACTGAACGCCATGTATGTGTATCTAGTCACGAATCACCTGCATGAATTTTAAACTTCACACGTCATCTTATTTTTTCCATATAAAACAAATAAATATTTATTTCATATTATTTTGGACAGCCCTAAAGTAGTGAGGTTGGTGACCGTACGACAGCGCGCGGTATGGCTCGCGTCAAACGGTTTCAAGTCGCCGCCGCCGCGTGCCGACAAAGCGCCGTGCCCTTTCGGCACCGCGCCGTACGGCCTTTCGGAAGAGCGCCGTACCCCCCGCTTCCCGTGCGTTGCTCGCTCCCCCGCTTCCGTCGGGCCTACACGCGAACTCGATTATTACTTGCGGGCGCGGCGCGGACTAGTATCAGATTCGAAATTAAGCAAGGAAAAGCTAGTTAGGTTACCTAATGCTGTTTTAGGAAGTAAAGGCTACGTACTTATTAGATACCTAGACCTGATTCCAAATTCAGTAGACTTTTAAAAACATAAAAATTCGTGGATCGCTAAGTAACTAAAATTGAGCTTAGGTACATACTACATACCTACCTTAATTTCATTTTGAAATCCACGAATTTTTATCTGGTTCTAAAAGTTTAATGAATTAGGTCCCACATAACTAGGTAACCTAGGTACCCATATCTACATAATTTATTTTTTACTTGAGTGCGTAGGTAACATAAAAAAATTCATAAGATACGATACCTACACTGAGTATCTACTCATAGGTATTTGCATAAGATAGAATACCTACTTTACCTAGTGTAGGTATCCTATCTTATGCAAATACCTATTTACTTATCTAATTGTAAAGTTCCTTGGCACCTTTGAAAGTAATTTACCCTATCTTAACATGACGTACCTAGTTAAAATACTTACCTAGGTTTCTAATTCACTATTTTTATTTGCCACGTCCGGGCGTCCACAAATAATTAAAGTTTTAATAAAGGTTCGAAATGCTAGTTAGGTTACCTAATTATGTTTTAGGAAGGGAAAGGCTATCTACCTACTTTTTAGATACTTAGACCTAGGTACCGAGTTGAGGCCTAACACAGTAAATTTTAAGAACAGCTAAAAACTCGTGGATCGCAATATGAAATTAAGATACCTACCTACTCGTAGTACCATAATATTTTTTTACTTGAGTGCGTACCTACCTACTTAACGTAAATAGGAATTTTCACATGATAGTATCCTATCATGTGAAAATTCCTATTTACACTAAGTAGATACTCAATTTAGGTAGGGATTACGTGTACGAGTAGGTAGGTAGGTACTTACCCTATCTTATAATGACGTAAATAAATTACCTACCTACTTAGGTAATTAGGTTCTATGAACACTCAGGAGTGATAGAAAATAAACAAAATAATAGTTTTAAAACAAATTCACCATTTTTATTTTCTACAAACCTGCTTAGGCACTTAAAGTTAACACACAATAGACGTCCACAAACACTTAATACATGTCAAAGGAAAGGCTCGAAATGCTGGCCTTCCCGCTCGCAGCACAACCGAGCACGACGAGCCACTGATCTTCTAACGTTTCTCAGCATTTGAGGGGTGACTCCTTCGAATGCCGCCACGATACGAGGGATCATCTCCTCTCTTGAGTCGCACGGCACGGAATAAACTATGTTTTTAATGTACCCCCACAAAAAAAAGTCTAGTGGCGTTAAGTCTGGTGACCTGGGTGGCCAGCGTACCGGTCCTCCGCATCCTATCCAACGCTCTGGAAACCGCTCGTCCAGGTGCTCGCGTACGCGGCGCGCATAGTGCGCGGGCGCTCCGTCGTGCTGGAACCACATGCTCCGGTACGTGGTCAGCGGCAGACCTTCCAATACCTCTTCCAGTTCTTCATTGAGCAGCACCATGTACGCCTCAGCGTTCATGCTCGCTGGCAAAATAATAGGGCCGATAAGGCGGTCTCCCAGTATGCCCGCCCACACATTTATCCGCCACTGGTGCTGGAAACTGGACTCCGTCGAGACGTGTGGATTTGCGTGAGCCCACACGTGCTCATTGTGCAGGTTAGCCAATCCGCTTCTTGTGAACGTCGCCTCGTCTGTCCACAGCACGTTGTCCACAAAAAACGGGTCCACCACAATTTGCTGTTCCAGCCACTGGCAGTAAGCTACCCGATGTGCGTAGTCAGCGGGTAGCAGCTCTTGCGTCCGACGAAAGTGGTATGGATGTTGACCATCACTGTTAAGCGTCCTCCAGACCGCCATGTGATTAATGTGCAACGCCGCTCCTGCTCGACGTGTGCTGGTTCTTGGGTTTTCTTCAAAATGTTGCAGAATACGCGTCTCGAGATTTGAACTAACTCGACCAGTGGGTCGTCCTTCGTTTCTGTTTCCATGAAAGCTTCCGGTACTGTGCAGATGTAGACACATCCGTCTAAAAAATCCGTAAGTGGGAAACGTCCGCCGGGTAGAAAGCGGCCTGCCTTCTACAAACCGTTGACGGTAAAGTTCGTGCGCGGCACGGTAGTTGCCATCCGAAGCACCGACACACAATATCATATCATAACATTCAGCATTTGAGAATATTATGCTAGACTGCCTAGACATCGTAAATCGTAATTCGTAGAATTCGCGTCGATTAGAGTTGAAAACGTCTTCACTTCTGCGAGGTCAGAGAGCGAATGACTTAATTTTCTATTATTTCTATTAAAATTGGAATCAAAATTTTAGGGTTCTGTAGTCATATTATTTTGAATTTCGTTTTTAGTGAAAGTTTTTTTTTTGATGAGGAATAGCTGAGTTCTGCATGGCATATTATTATCTGTTTTGCTTATTTTTCGTGACTGCCAGTGCCAAGCAAGTAAGCCCTAGTGTTAAGTTTTTTTGGATGAGATCCGCAGACAAACCAAAGTTAGCGACATAGCCCAACGGATTAGCAAATTAAAGTGGCAGTGGACAGGGCACATTGATCGAAGAGTGGATGGCCGATGGGACCGTAAAGTTCTCGAATGGAGACCACAAACCAGCAAGTGCAGCGTAAGATGTCCACCGACTAGGTGGACTGACGATATAATAAAAATTTGTTTTTTACGTTTTTCCAATTAATCGTTTTGATTCGATATTTTAAATAAGCAAAAGAAAAGAAATCATTTCGAGAAAACGCGAGCGGAGCGAGCTCGAAAATTTATAAGTTTTTCAGAATAACGGTTATTTTTTCATGAGGAAAAAAGAACGCCGGTCCTTTATTATGCGCGAGCGCAGCAAGCGCGAAAATTTTACGGTCTTTTCAGTAACACCAAAAGAGAGACGTGTACTGATATAATGCGCGAGCGCAGCGATCGCTAGAAATTTTCAAGTTTTGCAAGCACGAAAATTCTAATGCATGACGTTGATCTACGGATGAATCCGTAAGACCGCGGGACCGCGCTGGTTAGAAGCCGCTGCCAACCGGTCTTATTGAAGATCTTTAAGGGAGGCCTATGTCCAGCAGTGGACGTCCTATGGCTGATGAATCGGTGGATGTAGTAGAAACTAAATAACAAAGCTTTAGACATCATTTTACCATAATAAAACAATACTAGAACAAAAAATTGTACGGAACCCATTTTTTAAATATCATATTTTTTGGGGGGCGGAGCTTAGTTTGCTAAAGAGCCGCCATAGTGCCGGCTGATTTGTGATTGGTTTCGGTGTTTGTTTCTGCACCTTTGCGGCTCGTCTGTGTATACGCTGGCAGTCAACGTGGACTTTCGCCGATGGCAAAGAATAAAAATACAGATGCGTAGTTGAAAGTTGAAATGCTCTAACTTTGGTTTGATACCTATTGTTACGCGTGATTTCTATTTTGAATGTAGTATTTTAATGACATCAAATAATAATTGTATTTCTTATGGCAACTAAATCAAACAATTTAATGCATGTAAGTATCTGGGAGTGAACCTAGCAAAAGCTATAAAACATTCTTACTATCATATTACTTTGGCTTTCGTGTCGCTCTTTTTACAGTTAAAATAATACCTAGGTATTTTCGTGTCGTGTCCAGAATATTTGATGTTTTTTTTAAAGCTAACACAAAATTTAACTTGAAATGTAGTTAAATAGGTATGTATCTTTTATTTCGACATAACTTGGAGCTGGTAGAATATGCAGAGTGCTAAGACCTATTGTCAGGTTTTACGCCACTTAAAATATCACGTCCAATGACCGTTTTATTAGTGCATAGATACAACTTGAATTCACAATTTACGACAGTTGCGTTTTTGTAAATGCTACATAGTAGGTACTTACCTACAGTTACTGATGCAAATAGGTATGAGTGACAAAAAAATTAAATAACTTGATGAATATTTTTTATAGTTCTGCTACATCAGAAAGGGTGTTACATAGACGATGTAATCATTTTATGCGACAGGTACTTACAACATGTTCTAGTCTAGGCAGTTCAGATGAGTTAGGTACATCAATCTATGACCTTGTAACTTGTACCTATGACCATGTACCTACTTACCTAAATGTTTGAGTGTAAAAGCCCGTCCACGATTTCGTAGGCAAAAATAAAATGTTTCTGCATACCTTATTATTTATTATTTATTCTTTGTCAGTCAAGGCCGTCTACCGTCAGCTGATACATTTAGGGTTGACATCAGGTTATTTTACGCAAAGTTTAAATTGGTATAACTCGTAATCTAACATACTGAGGATTATGAGACCTTATGGGGTAAGTTTTAAATATGTCTGAGCATGTGTGGTTTAAGTATTTTTCAATCGTTCTGTTACACCTTGTATACTCTTTATGTTTACACTATCACATTTTATCAAGTCTGATCTACTTTAGATTAAAATTACAATGATTAAAACGATTAAACTAAACGTTTACTAAACAATGTTTAACCGTGCAATTTGTACTGTTGACCATTGTCTAAAGCGTGCATAAATCTTGTGTGGCAAGGCGGCTCATTTTTACCACCACCGAACCTAAACTTATGAAAAAACCTGTCTTCATTTCAAGAAATAATGTTTTATCCTGAGCTATTTCAATTTTAAGTATTAATCATCTTGGCAGCTGTGAAATTAGCTAAAAAATGCGGGAACCCCAATCCTCGTTAATTTAGTTGCAGTCAGGATTGAGTTATCTGCAGCTTGTAGCTAACATGAACTCCGGTAGATGTTTGATTCGTCCTTTACTTAAGTACTGTAAGTACCAATACTGTAAGCTGTATACTTTTTTTGGCTTACTTGGCACTTTTTTTTTTATCGCGAATAAATCCGAGCTTGACCACCAACTCGCCTGATGGTAAGCGACGTCGTGGTCGAAGATGACGCATGCGGACCTTTAAGATACCTATTCACTCTTACCTTGAAAAGCTTTAGATTATATCTCTTAGGAAACAGGCAAGCAGGAAGACTGTTCCATTCCCTGGCGGCACGAATCAGAAATGTTGAGTCAAACCGCTTCGTACGTATCGAAGGAAAATCGACAGTGTAGGGGTGGTAATGTGGCGTCCTCCTACTTATTTATCGTTAAACAATTCCAGCGTCAGAATGCGTTTCAAAACGGACGAGTATTACAGAGTCAATTTTTCACATCCACACTTGATATTTGTCAGGCAGTCAGTTTATGTTCCAACATTGTTCCAGAAAGTTCCATCATGTTCGCTGGAACATGTTGTAACAATGTTCCAGCCATGTCCGTTCGTCAGTGGCTCGCGGCACGTCGTGTTCTTTGTTCCTTTTTGATTTACATTGTTAGGACACTTGGAAACATCTGGACCCTGTATTGTTCAACGTGCAAGTGACCTTTTTATTGCTGACATGAAAAGAAAATTGTTAACAGATTTTGTGTTATTAGGTGTTTTTTTTTCGGCTGCTTTTGAATATGAATCTCTCTTCTATACATATTTACAAGCTTTTATTTAACTTGCAATGGATTTACCGATGTATCGAAGTTACTGTTCCAGCCTTTTTAATAGTCCACTGCAGAACGGAGGGTGATTGGGCCATATGCACCACGGTGGCCCAGTGCGGGTTGGTAGATATCTAAGTTAGTTCGGGTGGAATCTTGCAATTTAATGGTACCATGGAGATGATCTGATGATGTAGTCGGAAGGTGGCCATAGGAACTCCAGTACTAAATAAGATAGAGCCGTCGGGCTTGGGCTCGTTTTACTTGTACTCTGCTGCTACATGATATCCAGAATCTCAAAACCTTGTACTTAAAAAAATATATTTTTATAATCATTTATTTATTGGTCAAGTAAGTTGGGATGGATTAGTAAGTTGAAATGGCTGTGTATAGGACACATAGCATGGAAGACTGGTAAAAAAGAAAAAAATGTTAAGTGGAGATCACGTACCGGAGAGCACAGCGTAGGATGTCTAGCCACTTTGTGGACTGACGACCTCATAGAAAGGCGCTGGATGCAAGCTTCGTCCAACCAGTCTTATTGGTGATCTATAGAAAGTTACAAGTCTATAAGGAAGGCCTATGTCCAGCAGTGGAAGTCCTAAGGCTAAAACGAACAAACGCTGTTGGGGCAAAGTAGAAGTACTCGAAACTATCCCGATTTACTCGTATTAGCTTTAAAACAAGAGTTAAAAAACAGCCGTGTGCGACCCTTCGTGCTAGCTACGGGAGCTCCATTCGGTCCATTCCTCTTGCCGTTATTAATAGCGAGCAAAAAACTCTTAAAAATCACGTTTGTTGTATGGGAGCCCCCCTTAAATATTTATTTTGTTCTGTTTTTAGTATTTGTGGTTATAGCAGCAACCGAAATACATCATCTGTGAAAATTTTAGCTGCCTAGCTATCACGGTTCATGAGATACAGTCCGTTGACAGACAGATAGATGGACATCGAAGTCTTAGTAATAGGTACCCGTTTTTACCCTTTGGGTACGGAACCCTAAAAACAGAATCAAAATAATTTCATCCGTTCGAAAGCTATGATGCCAACGTAAACAAATTTACACATCCAACTTGTAACACCCCTTATTTAGAGACCGATAAAAATAAACTAAATAATTAAACAAAAGTTTTTACATACTACCACGAACACCGAGAATAATCATCCAGATATTTTTAGGGTTCCGTACCCAAAGGGTAAAAACGGGACCCTATTACTAAGACTCAGCTGTCCGTCTGTCTGTCTGTCTCCAAGCTGTATCTCATGAACCGCTATAGCTAGAAAGCTGAAATTTTCACAGATGATGTATTTCTGTTGCCGCTATAACAACAAATACTAAAAATAGAATAAAAATATAATGGGGGGTCCCATACAACAAATCTAAATTTTTCGCTGTTTTTCGAATAATGGTAGCCGGTAGATGCTTGAAATATTCACAGAATATTTTGCTGCATGCTTACTTTACTAAAAAATAATAAAATTAAATAAAATGAATATTTAAGGGGGCTCCCATACAGTACGGAACCCTTCGTGCGCGAGTCCAACTCGTACTTAACCGATTTTTTTTGTTAATATTCAGTGAAATATTATTTCCCTCATACAATTAGATACCTGATGTATGTGACACTGCAAACATGATTTTCACATTAGAATGTATTCAAAACACTACATTTTCTACGTTATAACTAAAATAGTATGAAAATTCTATTTCAATGCGGGAACAGAATCCTCATATTTAGTTGAAAGCATGCACGAGGGAAGCCCGCGGGCAAAGAATATATAATAATACTACGCCGCGGGCTAAATCTGATACCGTACACTAGATTTTAAAACCAGTCTGTGCCAAATATATAACGAATAGCGTTATAAGCTTGCCATGTACTAAAGTAAATTGAGCTTATTGTACTCATCATTATGTAGCGTAGCTAGACTGGGTGTTTTTTGACGATCACCGAAGTTATGCAACGTTCGGCACGGTAAGTCTTCGGATGGGTAACCGCAGGTAGCATTTACAACTGAACAGCGCCGTGGGTCGGATGACAAAAGTGTCATCCGTCCACGTACGTTACGTTTCTAAAATATACAGCTGACATAGCTACACGGTTAAAACAGCCAGCGGGGCAATTCTGACAACCGATTTCGTTACTAAGGTGACACGTTCTTGAACTTGTCTCGTTTTTCTGACAGTTTTGAGCAATCAGAACTGTCAGAAAAACGAGAGAGGTTCAAGAACGTATCACTTTCGTAAAGAGATCGGCTAACAGAATTGCCCCGCTGGACACATAATCTAAAGCTGGTCGTTTTAACCGTGTAGCCATGTCAGTTCTATATTTTAGAAAGCTCCTATTAAGGTCGAATAGAGGTAACGTTATTTCTGAAGAGCAAACATCAAAGCGTCCACGTGAGACCTGCGGTTCCATTAGTATTTAGTTGTATTAGCGCGTTAATTAGCTATAAGGCTATAACTCGTTATAATGATCATTAAAATAAAATTGTAAAATACTGCTTCTCAAAAGAATAGCCACGAGTAAATTATAAATTTTCACTAATAATGTAAATCCAAAAGTGTGTAGTTATGTTATTTTTTCACGCAACAACGCGACAACGGCAACATGTTCTATTTCATGGACATAGTTTAAAGTTCAGGGAGTGTCACGGGCTAATTTAACGCTTGCAAAGACGCAGGGAAAAATAGTGTTTTATAAAGGTTCTATAAATATCCTATAGTGGTAACGCTATCTCCGAAGAGCAAACATTAAAGAGTAGACGTGAGGAGTGCGGTTCCAATAACATCGTATTTAGCTGTGAGGGTGCAGGTTAAATAGCTAAAAGTGGTATACAATGTTCCCTAAAATTATTTCTGATAATATTGTTGGCAAAAGAAATATTAAAATGTGTAAATGTTAACTAGTATTATAAATCCGACAGTACGTTTGTGGTTAATTGCTTAATTATTCCCGCAACAACAAAGCAACGGATGGACATGATTTTTTGCATGGATACATTTTTAACGTCGCGAGTCGGTGAACGTCACGCAGCAATTTAACACTCTCAAAACCGCGGGAATTAGCTAGTGTAGCTAGTCTAGTTCTATAGAGGTTCTATAAAGATCGTACAGAACGCTATTTTCGAAGAGCAAACATCAAAGGGACGACGTGAGGCGCGCGGTTCCAATAACATCGTATTTAGCTGTAATGGTGCCGCTTAATTGGATTTTTGCTTTGTTTTCTCTATTGATTGGAAAGCGGAATCAAAGTTAAGGCGCTTTTGACGTCTCGTACTTATTTATTAATTTCAAGAAGGAATTCCAGGACGGTACCTGGCTGGCGGCTTATTTCTTGGAAGAAATGGCTTACAGTTCGTTACTTGTCAAGCTAGCCTTTGAAGCTTAATACTTATTCTCTTCATCATAAGTAGAATTTGTTTTTATAAGTTTTATATGCTGCAAAGAGTTTTTTAACAAATTTTAATACACATTTAATAATGAGTTATGTATGTAGAGTGTCATGATTATTATCTTATAAAACTTAGCTTACCTACTTAAGAAAAGGCTTGATTTACAATCTTATGATAATAATTGAAATATAATAGCAAAAATCCCTTGAGCTAGGGCGTGGGTATTCGAAAGTTTTAATGAGAACTGATAGTATCTAATTAATTTAAAACTAATAGGATCTTATTATAAAAAGCATAAAAATAATATGAATAAAACCCTTTTTGAATGAAAACAGTTTCAAAGAAAAATCTATCCGTTTAAAAGCGTCAATTTTCAGCGACCTTTGTTTTGGTATTTGCTTGGTTTCATGAATGATTGTAATAATTACCCGTTACCCAGAAACCCTCGAATTTCATTAGGTATCCGTTTTTGTGACCAAAATAACATTGTACAAACACAAACGGGTGGGAATTACAGCCGCTTACTATTACACTAACGAGAGCATTGCTGCGAATCCTACTTACGCTGAGTAGGAAAATAGTAGAAAGAAAAGTTTGTACGGAAAAAAATGTTAAAAAATGTTTAAAAAATTTGTTTGAAGTCTGTTTATGGACGATGATAATCCTACGATGATACATACAACTAAAAAAAGCCGACCGTGCCTCCCTCGAGTGGAGACCACGTACCGGCAAGCGCGGCGTAGGACGTCCACCCACAACGTGGACGGATTACCTCATTAAGACCACAGGATCGCACTGGATGCAAGCCGCTACCAACCGGTCTTATTGGAGATTTGGGGAAGCCTATGTCCAGCAGTGGACGTCCTATGGCTGAAACGAACGAACGAACGTGCCTCTCCATCGCTTGTTTTGCGCTCTCGCTTAGCTCAGGTGAAACGTGACACTTTTTCGTTGCGGCGTTCATCAATTTACAGGACGTTTTCACGTCAAAAAATATAATGTTTCTTCTTTTCGGTTACTGGACGTCCAGTGTTAGACAAAGGCCTCTCCTATAGATCGCCAATAAGACTAGCTAGAAGCGGCTTGTATCCGGAGCGATGTGTTACGTAGCTCAAGAAACCCGGCTGCGACCTCAATGTTAGTAGAGGTCCGTTGGTTTTGAGATTGTCTTATAGGTACAGTGGAGTTGTAAACTCTTACTATTTGACCTAAGCGAAGCTAAGGTCTCTGTTTCAACTAGACGATTTTGCTTTCGTATGTCCGGTTGTGATTTTCCTTTCATTTTTTTAATCATCGCTTCCCTAAAAAAATGGGGAACTTTTCTGTCGCGCTATTTATCAGCTGATTTCGATAATATTTGTCAAGGTCGTTTATTATCTAAATCCTAACAATTTTGCGAGTAGGTATGAACTAAAACAGTCAAGAACGAGTCAAGACAATGCTTACGAAGATTCATTTAAAAAGATGTGCCGCGAGGTCTACTGTTCGGAAAACTACTAGCAATAATTTGTTATTGATTTAGAAGCGTCAAAATTTTATTTAATCGCAAAGAAATAAAATAAAATTTTCTTTTTCTTTCATCATTCGTTTGTTGCGTCACCTCTAAAAGATAAGCTATAAAGTAAAGCTATTGTAGTTTTTTTTTGTAACAGCTTTTCTGTAATTTCCTTCGCATCTCCACTACAGATTAGCCCGAAGTTTTGATGTAACTTGGGGCTGGTTTCAGTCTAGTGCCCTACTTTAATCTGGCTTCCTTGAATGTCGGATTTGTCGAGCTGTTAGTATTTACAAGTACAGTCAAACCTGGCTAACTGAGAACTGGATAAGTGAGAAACCTCTATAAGTGAGAGTAATTGCCAGGTCCCGTCATTTTACCCATCAATTACCTCTATAAGTGAGAGACCAAAACCTCTATAAGAGAGAGTCGTTTTTCCCTCATGGACCTCTATAACTGAGAGTACTACTTGACTGAACCTCTATAAGCGAGAGTTGAGGGTAATGAAACATCTGCACTTTATGACCCATTCTTAAATTTCGTGGAACTACATAACTACCGTTGATTTCGGAACGTGTTCAATTCTTTTTTTTTGTATTTTGTGGGAATAAGTAACATTGTTTTTGTATCGCATTTTTTCGGAATGGCCACACGTGCGTCTATACTATCTTGTTTATTGAAATAGTGCTCAATTCAAAATTATTATGTGTTTTTCTTTCATCTACCTAACATTATTTTTGTATCACATTCTTTTGGAATAGCCACATGTGCGTTTACACTATCTTATTGGTTAAACTTACTACAGTTGAGTATCAATTGAGGAGAAAGGTTCGGTGTTAATAAATAAATCTTTAGGAATAAATAAATAAATCGTTAAGTGATAAGCTTAAGATTGGTATTTAATGCGTTCAAAAGTGGAAAATCTCGAAATAAAATACGCAATGAATTTGATTTATCAGAATCCAACTTTTATAAAATAATAAATTCAACAGACCCTACACGGTCTCTGTGGTCTTAGGACATGGAAATATTACAAAAATTCGACTTTTCTAATTTTCCTAATTTTAATAAGTGCCTTTTAGAATGAATAAATAAAATCATCTATATGTTCAATTCTAATCAACACAACCTGAACAATTAGTACCTAAATGCTATTTATAAACATATTTATCATTTTTCACGCATGTAGATACCTACATACAAATTAGACGTATTTTTTAACCTCTATAAGAGAGAGCAGCCACTTCTGAAACTGGATAAGTGAGAAACCTGGATAAGTGAAAAACCTCTATAAGAGAGAATTAGATGGCGGTCCCTTCAACTCTCTCTTATCCAGGTTTCACTGTATTTATTGCCTTACTGGTTATTTTACTGTGGCCACAATACTCTCTATTCAATTACTTAGTAAATAAAAAGTGTAAGTGGTTCCGTGTAGAGATATATTGTTTTAGTGTATAATGTACTGCTGAGGTTGTATCAGAGTATATTTTTGCGTAAAATGTATCTACAGGGAATTATTGTACCATACGACTTAAGATCCATTTGCTCTGGGATTCTACTCACTTGGTTACTCATACTCATACTCTTTATTGATAACAACTATTTACACGTCATTACACATATGTACTAACATATTTCAGCTAACACTATAGTATGATTTGTTATTAATAAAATAAAAGTGCATTTAACAAAATCCAATAAAAATTCGTTAAAAAAATAAATTTAAACAAAAAAATAAATCAATTAGATGTCAATAGTAATAATTAGATATTCTACATTTCGTTATACCATACTTAAATGGTAGAAGAATGTCAAACAACTGTTACAAGTTCTAAGATCTAGGTAAAACATAATGTTATCCATTTTCGGGAAACGGTTCAAAAAATTAACTTAGCAAAGAAAAAAAATCGACCAAGTGCGAGTTGGACTCGTACACGGAGGGTTCCGTACCGTATGGAAGCCCCATTCCTCTTTAGCGAGCAAAAAAACTCCTAAAAATCACGTTTGTTGTATGGGAGCCCCCCTTAAATAGTTATTTTATTCGGTTTTTAATATTTGTTGTTATAGCGGCAACAGAAATACATCATCTGTGAAAATTTCAGCTGCCTAGCTATCATGGTTCATGAGATACAGCCCGGTGACAGATAGACGGACAGACGGCCAGACGGACAGACGGACATCGAAGTCTTAGTAATAGGGTCCCGTTTTTCCCTTTGGGTACGAAACCCTAAAAATGTTAACAGGACCATTTCGCAATGCTTCTCTACAGATTGAAAGAAAGAACTTGGGAAGCGCTCCACTAAAATCGCGTAACAACAAAAATATCACACAGTGGAATTGATAATCTTCTCCCACCTTCTTTTTGGAAGTCGGTTGTAGGTAATAATAGCTTAAAGCCTTAAAACCTCTGAAAAGGTAGTGAATCACACACAGGTACCGTGCGATCCAATTCTCAAAGCCCCGGGGCTCGTTGGTGCAACCGCATCCTATAGGAGACCGCCCCTTATCTCTCTAACTGGGGCACGGTTTATCTTTCTATCGCTGGCTTTTTATTAAATAACATGTTTATATACTTATTCTAATAAAAAAACATACATAACTACTTATATGCGAACGGCAAAGAAAGTCGTAGGATGGAACGGGAGAGAAATCATTGGGAGAAAGTGGATGCCGATGAGTACTCCATTATTCTTAGACATATGACTACCAGTATGAAGTCTGCTACCATAAGCTTAGCCAGCTTTGGGAACTTTAATGGCTGTACCATTTTTATGAGAAACAGACAATATAAATATGTTTGCAACGTCATACCTATCCGCCCTACAAATGTTGAAATGACACTCGCGTTACAATCGTGAGGTCGTGGGTTCAAATCCCGGTCCCGCACCAAAGAATTCCTTGGAATTAATGTACGGAATTTCACACCACTGGCTTTTCACCTGCATACGTTCTTAGAAGAAGTTCGATGGGGTATGTGAATCCACCAAGCCGCACTGGGCCAAGGTGGTGGACATGGACATTCAATCTCCCTACTTCGGTCGGCCTTCGTCCCGTAGTGAACTATTAAAAAATACTGGTACAGTATCTACATAGTTAGGAATTCAGCCAGCCCATACAAGGACCTATGTTATCACCCCTGTACACAATATATATATATTAATAACTAATATAAATTAAAAATTAAAATAACTCCCGACACATTGACAACCATTTTGGGCACATTTGTAGAATTTTGGTTCTTCCATCCCCACTTTAACCCACCATAACTCTTAAACGGCTCAATCGATTTTTATAAAACATAGCTAAGAACACTCTCGATTAAGTTTCCTTTCATCCAAAAAAAAAACTAAACTGAAATCGGTTCAGTGGTTCGGGCGCTATGATGCCACAGACAGACAGATAGACACACAGACAGACAAACAGACACGTCAAACTTATAACACCCCTCTTTTGCGTCGGGGGTTAAAAAGAAATAAGACTTTCGCAACAGTAAAGCAAAAAAATCATAAAGTCTGCAGATACTTAGTTATTTTAACTGTACAATTTTCATCTCACAAAATACTTTCAACCCCCAGCTCCACTTCAAGATGCTTTAAATCTTGCCACCACAGACACCAGCATAATCGTAGAAAAGCTTAGTCTGTCTTCAACAAACATACATTTTACTTAAAGTAAATACCTCTCTAAATGATGCACGAGACCGCTGAAATATAAATATTACCTGAAAACAAAGAAAACATTTTACTAACACAACATGCTTTAATAAGAGCTTTTCAGGAATAATGTTTTACGATAAATCAGGGAACGTATTTTACCACATCCTTGCCGATGTTATGAACGGAAAATTATATTGTGTTTTTTGACGGCAAGTCTTTACAAAACAAGCTAATTAAAAATCCGACTCAACTAATAATAAACGATACAAGCAGTTAAAAGCCCTTTTTTTACCCAGGGAAAATCGTTTATGGATACCACCCCACCCCAGGGGAGGCAGGGTGGTTATGTGGGAATCCCACCTGAGGCGGTGTACCCACTAAAAACACTGGGGTGTTCCTTCTCTGCGCAACTGGGTCGGTATTGCGGGAACGCTTGCGCACACTTCCGCTACCAAGCAGTTATGATTATGAGCCCTAGGTAATAAGAAATAATTCGAAATACGAAGCATCTAGTGTGTTTTCAGATAATGCAGTAGAAAATTCTGACTAGCACTTTAATGTTATGGGTAATCTTGACGCTCATCAACCGGCTATTATATTATAGTAGCTTTAGGGTGTCTGCTCACTATAACGGACCATATCCATGACACGACCGTGCTACGAACGTATCAGTCACAGAAAACAAAACTGTACGCTGTACTACGCTGTACGCTGATGTAAATTTATTATATTTGTCGGATCCATAAAAAGGCACCGCATCAGTTATGTTTCTTCAATGTGGTAATGTTTTATACCACTGACCCAACAATGCTTCAGTGTGGCGTGGCGTGGGTTTAACGGGCGAGGAGATAAAGGCGACGTCACGAACAATCAGTTTATTGCACAGAAGATTACGTATGATTACAATTATAGAGAACTTTAAGCGAAGGACATGGCGTTCCGCAGCGTAACGCACGCTGCTACCATTCTATCAAGAATCACCAGGCTTGAACCGTTCTAATCTCAGTTTTTCCACAACTTCTTCCGAACCAGCTCTATTTACAACTCCCACACCCACAACTGACATCCGACATCTGTCTGACATGTCACCTCGCATTTTCCCGCCCATCGGCCGATCATGCGATGTCAGTGTCACTTAAAACCTCCTTATAATCAATCAGCAGCGTTTGTCACAAGCGTTACCCCAGGAATGTTGCCACTTCCATTCCTAGTCCTTCGAAATTATACTAAGTGGCACTATTTAAAATTAAACTTAAAGCTATTGTCCCGTTATATTTATTACAAAAAAGAAATTCATTATAAATTAAAAAGGAAGCGTTCAACATAAATTAAAATACATAATTATTGTGTTATTTGATGTTTTTAGTGATCCGTAGTAAAACGAGGAACCCTAAAGTTACAAACAAAAGTTACTAGTTACAAATTGACACCTTCTCTCGTCATTACCCGTGTCATTACGGCGCGCCGCCACTGGCTAGCATACCGACAGTAAACCGAACTGCGACGCGCGTAGGAATAATTTGCGTTCCGACCGTTTGTATGAAGACGAAATACTGTTAGATATCATTAACGTGGTCATAGTATGGTGGGAGACATAGTTTGTTAATATCGCCATAACCTTTCTTCAATAGATTACTGCCTAGAAGTTATCCTATACATACATATATGAGAACCAGAACCCAATATATCAAATCCATTTTGCTACAACCTACAACACAACGTCGTATAGATTCCCTAATTCAATCTCCGCGGATCGGGTCGGAACGACCTCGTACTGTATGAAGAATCCGAATTTTACGACATCTGTAATTCTGGACGCCAACTACAGGTTTACGGGCGTGTGCTGCTAGTTTTATATTCCATTACTGAGATACGTATGTAATACAATTAGGTATTATGTTGGACGCAGCTACAATCTTGTATATTAGGATGTATTGCTTGAGCATTTGGATTATCTTTAGACCTTTAAGGGTATGTGGATGATCAAATTTATTTTTGAAGAATGTAGAAGTAGTGTACCTATTTAATTTTAGTAAATTAAGGAGTATTGTATTTTGTTTGAAACTGTGCCCGCTGATAGTGGACTTTTAGATAAGGGTTTTCATCGTCATCTATAGTATACTCATTTCTTTAGTTCAAGTGTTTTTTTTATTAATTTGTTTAGGTTTGTACATATAGCGTGGTAGATGTAATATAAATAGTGAAGTTTATGAAATGTGGGTAGGTATATAATTATTTATTTATTTGTTAATTCATAAAATTATCAAAATGTTATATAAGTTTTGCAAATGTATGTTTTATGTGTATTTAAGTATATCATTAAAATGTAATTTTGTTGTAGTCAATAAAGGCACTTTATAAAAAAATCATACATCTGTTTTTGAATAGACGCTATAGAAACGACAATGTTAGATATTTATTTGATACCTAATAATGACGGATCAGACACTTTTATGTTGAACACATCGCAATTTCACAAAAACTTTACACGAATCATCACTAATGCGGCGAAGCGATTTAACTAACGACGATTTGGCTAAATACATCGAAATGGCTAAAATATACCTATGTATTATTGCGACAAATGTGGCTGTAGTGTTAAAATGGGATTTTTAGCACGTGTCTACGTCTACGATTGTTTTTTTTAAGACCCGATGGTAAGACTAGAGTCTGTCATCAAAATTAAATGCAGATCACATGAAAACTGCATAACTGAGCTTTTTAATTGAGTAAGAGCCAGAGGTAACGTATTACTAATCAGAGTTTATTTTATTACTACTTACGGTTTTGTAAAATTTCAGTAGCATTGAAGACCTTTTTGGAAGTCGATTAATAAAAGGAATATCTATGCATCACTTATACGTTAGAATAGGTACTACTTAGTCTTGAAATGACTTTCCTGAAGCATAGAAAGAAAGTAAGTACAATGCATTTAGACAAAAGCAGATGACAAAATTCCTAATAGTCTTCGGACCCTAACCTGCGAATATAATCTCCCCTTCAGCATCAAAATATTTGTACTAAATTAAATTTTTCAAGCGATAGACGACGGCCAGGAAACGAGGAAAGTAATAAAATACGGCGAAACGATACAAAATAGGAGTGACGTTTCTACGGAACCACGTAACGTAAGTAAAAGGTGGGGAGACTCTGTAGGGAGACCAACTGTTTCATTGATGAGAAATTAAATTAGAATCGAAATATTTGATTCTGGCAATTTTTTGTAGTCTATTTTGTTGATACATGTTTTACGTGGTTTCCTGGCGTGGACTACATTCAAGAATTTTACTCGTACGGCCCCATCATCAACCGCCATCTTTTCTGCTTGTCCACTGCCATTTTTATTTACTGTGCACTTTCAGTGGATTTTGTTATTAATTTATCAGGCGACCTACATTCACAGCGTTGTTTATCCCCCTGCACCCCGAGCATGGCCGAAGGATAAAGCCATTTTATCCACTTTTAATGTCAGTTGTCAATGGCGAAACCTATTTTATTTACTCATTGAGGGGATACATTGGTGAAAAGACAATTTGTGTCTTTGCCATGATGCTAGGGGTGCTGTTAGTTATAGGTTAGACCTTTATCTTACTGTGCCATGTGACAATTTTGTGTCCTGGTTAGACTCGCGATTGTTTTTATTTGGGAAGGCTATGTTTGTACGCCATATGATGTGAAACAAAGCAACTTTTCTGAAACGATTCACTAGCACCCAAAATCATGGCATTCCCTAGACAACAGGAAAATAGAAAAATAAAATACGAGTCGCGATGCAAAGTCGGCGGTGCAGTCCAATCCAATTTGCGTCGGATTGGGCCGGAATTTACCAGAGATAGGCGGTTTGCGGCACGAGCGCGACCGACCACTTGCTTGGAATTCTGATTTTTCCACTTGTTCTCTGTCAGATTGATAGAAATTGCAGTTATTGGTTTTATGTCTGGGGTGCATTTTAGCATTGAGTTAAAATTCTTAAATAATCGGCCAAGTACGAGTCGGACTCGCGCACGGAGGGTTCTGTACTGTATGAGAGCCCCCCTTAAATATTTTTTTAATTTTATTATTTATTATTGAAGTGAATACAAAACTAAATATTCTGTGAAAAGTTATTAATATAGAGCGAAAAACGGCTATAAAATCAGGTTTGTTGTATGGGAGCCCCCCTTAATTATTAATTTTATTTTGTTTTTAGTTTTTTGTTGTTATAGCGGCAACAGAAAATACATCATCTGTGAAAATTTCAGCTGCCTAGCTATCATGGTTCATGAGATACAGCCCGGTGATAGACAGACAGACAGACGGACAGACGGACATCGAAGTCTTAGTAATAGGGTCCCGTTTTTACCCTTTGGGTACGGAACCCTAAAAAAAACCGTTTTTATCATAATTTTAATGGCAAGACGTCTACTGTTGGACATACCTGCATAAATGACCTCCTAACACGTTTCCAATAAAATGAATCGGTATACAAATCTAGACATCTGTTTTCAGTTTTATTAACCGACTTCTAAAAAGGAGGAGGTTCTATGTTCGTCTGTGTGTTTTTTTGTGTACGTTCATCGATAATTTCGCCAATTGTGAACCGAATCGAAAAATTATTTTTTAGTTCGAAAGGCTAAATTCCCGAGGCTGGCGAGGCAGCTGAGTTGTTTTTGAAAAATCAACAATAATGTAAACATTCTAGCGAAATATTCGAATTTTGTAGATGATGGAAGGCGGTTTTACCATATTTTGCGAAAAATAATTATATATTAGAAGTAACAATAATAAATACATAACCGTAAGATATCTGCTGTTGGTCATATTATACTTTCTTAATATTTTTGTAAAAAGATCGATCGGAAGTGGCTGTAAAATAAAAAAAAATAGAAATTTTTGACTGCAGTTGAAATGTTGAACAATTAACAAATTGCCCATGAAATGTCAACAATTGTTCAAAACAAGTCAGTATCAACAAAGAAAAATAATCTACACGCAGCAGGCTTCAAAGCTGCTATCTCGGAGACAGACGGCTGTCCTCGGAAGGTCAGCCATTGTTCTTTTCTTTAAAGGGCTATTGTTGGACTGCTTTGTCCTTTGAGGCACTACCGTTGGGAAACGCAAAGGTTCGGGGTAATTCAAATTATGAAATCTTTGAAACACCGATAACGTTTAACAGCTCTTACGTCTGGGAATATTATTATAATTATATTCTTTGGTCTGGGTATGAATTCTTGGAGAACATCACACAATGATAAATGTTATTAAGATTTTGGAGCTTTCGTGTAGGTGCACCTATACAAATGTAGGCAACTGTTTATGATTCAATTGATTAAAAGTGACTTAACTAGATAGAATTAAGACATAGGTATAACTATTATAGAAAAAAACATGGCAGCAGCTGCTATAATATACAACATCCAAACGCGATAAGCCATTTAACATTGAGTGAAATATTTGAAAAGATTGGAATTGAAACACTTCAGTGATGAACGTTTAATTAGTGCTTAGTAGAAACCCAAAGGTCTTCAGGACAAAGTCCTGAAAAACTTAAGATTAATGTTCTTAAAGCCTCACAGAAACGATAATAAATTTTATGCTGTTGAGGTTTGCTAAACTAAGTAACATTCTGCTTGATCAATCTTCGGATGGGTGTCCACGAATATCATTTACGATTGAGCGTTTCCGTGGGTCGGATGATACGTTACATTGTGGGTGCTGGTTGTTTTAACTGTTTTGGTGTGTCAGAGGCAAACAGGCGACTTATAATCTCTGAAAACAGAGTTAGCCATCTAGCCTATTACGAAATTGCTAATTCCATAGTTACCTATCTACATATATGAGAGAGAAAATCGATATAATTTTTAGAAGTAGGCACAAATCAACATTGCGTGATCAAAAACCGATAAACAAGAAAAGCTTTCTATAACATTTCTAGCTTGGTTAAGCAGAGTTCAAAATACACAAAAATAAAAACATCAAAACCGTTATCACACCGTTTCGCTGTCAATTAACCACTTGTTTATCCTTCCATTACTCGCTTAATCATATTTCGAAAAGTTCGCCACCGGTCGTTGAATAAATAAAAAGCTAAAGTTGTCAAAGTTGAGCTGTCAAAGTTGGCCGCGCGTGGCACTCGGCTCGTCATGCCATAAATTAAAAAGTTCACGCCTTCTACCTTCTGTCAACCCTAACATGCGTTAGTAAAAACTGGTCAAGTGCTACTCGAACACACGTGCTGAGTGTTTACTACAAACAAGTTTAAGGTAGGTACGTTTTCTTCAAGCGGTTGTAAAGTAAACAGAGGTTATTTTGCAAGTGCAGAAACGTTCATAGGTGTAAAGTGCTCATTATTGTGAACGACTTAAATAAGCTAGCTAGCTAGTAGCAATTAATTAATGAACTCATGTTTTTTTTTCAATAATTGTTCTATTTAGACATAATTAATAAGCTAAATTTCAGCTGACCACAATCCCGTCTCGTTTTAATCGTTTTTACAAGTGTTCAGTGCCCAAAGGGTAAAAACGGGACCCTACTATTAATAAGACTCCGCTGTCCGTCTGTCTGTAAGTTTGTCTGTTTTTTGCCGTTTTTCGCTCGATAATAATAATAGTGTCAGGTAGATGCTTGACATGTTCACGAAATATTTAGTTAAATAATCGCTTTTAAATTTAATAATTTTATTAAAATAAAATAAATATAAGGGTCCCACAAGAAACGGCAACAGGAAGATGCGTGAAATATTTACAGAATATTACAGTTCTACGAGTAAGTATATTCCCTTCAAAAATAAATAATTAAATAAAAATAAAATAAAGTAAGGGGGCTTCCATACGGTACGGAATCCTTCGTGCGCGAGTCCGACTCGCACTTTCCCAATTTCCACTTTCAGTTACCATACCCTATTGTTCCATTTTTTTCCTTCAACAAATTAATTAAAGCACTTGTACAGTTTTTTAGCTGGTTTTTCACTAAGCAAGGCATTGTGATGCCGCTGATGAAAGGGCTTTGACTTTATAAATGATATCAGATCAAATGTCACCATAACTCACCTTTCCAAAGACGAGGAGGGAATTATAATAGCAAAGGGAGTAAAGGTAAGACGGTGCGAGTATTGATTTAAGTAGTAAATTCAAAGTAAAAAGTCCGAAAGTTTGTACGGGCCGGGGGTAGAGTCCAACTGTTTAGGTTTGCGTTTGATTACATACTGCCCTACCTAGAGGATACCTATTTACTCGAGATTTGAAGACACCTACGTTGTACTTTAGCGGGAACACAGACTCAGGCAAAGCGTTCCACATTCTGGCTGTTCGTATGAGAAATGTGAATTCGAAACGCTTGGTTCTGACGCTCGGAGTGTCCACCATAAAAAGATGGCGCTTTGGTAGCGATTGGGACGATTTAAGTATAGTGTCCCTGGTATGTGTTTTAAGCCGGCTGAAGACATCCGATACAGGCTACAGCTATGTGGTTAACATAATTGGGGCTGACAATTTAACCTGTCATCGGGGCCTTTGCAGCGCTCAGTTGTAAATACCACCCGCGGTCACCCACTCGAAGGCTGACTGTGTCGAACGTCGCTTAACTTCGGTGATCGCTTAGGATCGCTTACGCTATGGGCGCTAAAAATTCGAAATAAATTACTGTTTGATAAAAATTAACAAATGACTTCAAACAAACGAGCTACAAGGTTTTGCTTTGTCATTTTAACAGGCGTTATCAAAATGTGCAATTTAAGAACGGTTGATATGATGATGATAATTACAATTTTTATCGATATATTGAAGTTGCTTGAAAAGTAATAAACTAAAATACAAAAATATTTTTTTATTGTTTCGCAAAATTATTGAAAGAAGAAGATTGTGAATTACTTGGTACCTACCTAAACAAACAGAAAAATCACTAATGAATACACCCGAATTGAAAAACATTACCTACAGACTAGAATCAAATTTGTTTTAGGCACGTACCGTATTTTACAAAAGGTTTTTTTTTATCATGAAACGAATTTAGCAGTGCTTAATGAATATTTTTACTAAGAATTCAAATCTCCGGCAGAATTTAATATTTTCTTTGACTAAAATGCTTATCTACATCGTAAAAAATCGTTTTTTTTTATTTTTTTTTATTTTCCACCTCATTTATTAAGGGTGGTAAGGTAGGGCCTCGAAATATCATGCGGGCGAAGCCACGGGCAAAAGCTAGTCTTGCATAAATGCATATGCATATCTGAACACCCCTTCAAGTCTCAGCACGCACTCCTCACAATCATAAAAGTCCAGTAAAGGGCCAATAAACACCAAACCCCCACAAACTGCTAACGCTCCGACAACCATACCGTTGTTTGATTTTATTTGAGCTCTCCTAGCTGCCCAAGCTATCCTAGCTGCCTGAGCTATCCTAGCTGCCTGAGCTACCTAGCTACCTGAGCTATCCTAGCTGCCTGAGCTACCTAGCTACCTGAGCTATCCTAGCTGCCTGAGCTTTCCTAGCTGCCTGAGCAATCCTAGCTGCCCAAGCTATCCTAGCTGCCTGAGCTACCTAGCTGCCTGAGCTCTCCTAGCTGACTGAGTTATCCTAGCTGTCTGAGCTATCCTAGCTGCCTGAGCTATCCTACCAGTCCTAGCTGCTTAGACTAGGCCCTATCAAGGAAACAAACACTGCACGCATTTAAGATTTACTAAAACACTTACCGCCTTACCACAAAAGACTTAAACACGGTTAAACACTGTTTAGCAGAGCAATTTGTACTGCGTAAAACTTTTGTGGTAGTCTACCACTAGAATTCGTAACACACGTTACTTGGTACACAGGTTCCATAACGGAATTACGAGTATTTAATTTTGTTGTCGGCTATTTTTGATTAGGGGGCATTTTCCTCAAAAAGGCGGGAAATTTGCTGATGCGCTATTTATTTTATCAGCCAATTTCGATAATATTTGGTAAGATTCTTTAGTACCTAAATCCTAAATGGATTTGCGATACTTGCGAGTATGAACCGGTCGGAAGCGAGTCTAGATTATAGATTTATGAAGATAAAGAAATGTTCCGCGAGGTCTACTGTTTAGAGAACTACTCGTAAAATAAAACTTAGGTGTTTTAAAAAATAAATTATAATACGTGTAGTATGTACTTTTTACTCAGGGAATGGAACATTCTTCCTGCTTTCCTGTTTCCTAAGATACATAATCTAAGGCTTTTCAAGGTCAGAGTGAATAGGTATCTTCTAGATCTGCGTGCTTCATCTTCGGCCACAACGTCGCTTACCATCAGGCGAGTCGGTGGTCAAGCGCGGACTTATTCGCGTTAAAAAAATCTCCTCACTGATTTTCTACACTCTATGTGCGAAAGATACAACTGAAAAGCATTTATCTGTGCGTTTTAATGTACATAATTGTTCGCTGAATCCTTTTACGCCCTTTTTATGGTGTTTAGAAGGCTGAGAAGTTACGATAACTGTTTAGGGCGAAATTACTTTGCATTTAATTTTTTTATGAGAAAAAGCTTGCCATGAATATTGGACTCGATTTAATTTTACTTACCCCTTTATTTGTATTATAATAAAATTTTATTTTTGCCTGAACAAACGAGAAATTGATAAGAGGAAGTTTTAGCACGAAAGTTTTTGCTGGGCATTTTTTTAAAGTTGAATTTTTAGGTTGTCCCATAACTTTAATGAACTATTTTTGGGATGGATCATTTTTGCCGGGCATATTTGTTTTCATCCTGTTTTCTGATATTATTATCTAGATAAAACTCTTGTTTTAATAAAGTACTACCGAATTAAATTTTCTCTTTAACTAACGTACTACAGGAACATAATAATATTTTAAATTTTTTCATGTCACATGGATACTTTGATAATTAATATACCTATATGTCGAATTTAAATAAATTGTATCACTTTTGTGGTATCTATAGCCCAGCGCATTAGAACGTTTAGGTGGCAGTGGGCAGGGACATAGTTCGAAGAGCGGAGGGCCGATGGTGCCGTAAAGTTTTCGCATGGAAACCATGGACTACTAAGCTCAGCGTACGACGTCCACCTTCTAAGTGGACTGATGATATAATTAAGATCGCAGGAACGCGCTGCCAATTGGCCTTATTGGAAATCCATAGAGGAGGCCTATGTCTAGCAGTGGACGTCCTACGGCTGATGGATGGACGTACTATGTATTATTTTTTAATTTATAAGTATGTATGTATTTTTATTTTACACTAGCTGTCCGTCCCGGCTTCGCCCGAGTACAATTGTTTAAAAAAGCCAAAAAGGAAGCATCCCTATTTTTTTTTTAAATTAATTTAGCTTAATTTAATTAAGATTTAGTAAAATTTAATTTTTTACTAGCAGCCTCCCTAATTTAAAAATAAAAATAATATAGCCTATGACACACGGGATTGTGTAGCTTCCCAACAGTGAAAGAGTTTTTCAAATCGGTTCAGTAGTTTCGGAGCCTATTCGATGCAAACAAACAAACAATCAAATCTTTTCTCAGTATAATATTGGTATAGATAGGAAAGGATAATTTTGACGAAAGCCCGGATACCGATAGAAGACTTGATCCAATCAGTCCACGGCAAAGTATCAGGTCAGGGAATCTTTTGGCAAATGATGTAATATCCTCAAAGTTCTTTATCAAAAGTTAAAAGCTACAAGCAGGTACAAGTTAAGAAAATTTCGTTTCACATCAAAGTCAGTATTTAATTTTCAAAGTTATGTACTTCAAAGGAAAATACGGCGGAAAACCGAAATATTGATGTAACTTTTGATTAAATTTCAATAATCGAACACCTCGGTTTGGTCAACTAATAATTGATTCGATATTTTCTATAGATAGCTGAAGCAGTACTGTAGTATGAAGAAGTCGTATTGTAGTATGAAGTAGTTTTAAGGTACTAAACTCTTTGTATCGAATATGCGAGTAGTCAATAATAAACCTTTAAACCGAACAAACGTCGTTTAATTCTTCATGGCGACCCTGCCAGTTCTGTGAAATGTAACGCGATACCACCGGCCGGCGCGGCCCCGGCGAGCCCGGCGAAAACCGCTGATGTGCGCGAATTCCTGTGTGCCTCGGTGCTCAAGTTAGAACTTTTATAACATGGAAAATTTTTTTGTCATTGAAGTTATACCGAAGAAGAAGTTATTTCTATAAAAATGTGTCAATCGAAAGTGGAAAAAGAAGACGTTTTTATATCACAAACTTCGAACGGAGGAAACGAAGAGAACTATAGTAATATGAAAGGTCAACTTCAGAATATTTACATACTGCTGATTGTGGTACTGGCCATCATAATGTTATTTTCACTATTTTATCTGGCAAGAAAATACAAGAATATGCATGTAAGATGGATAGACTCGCAGGCCGTGAGAGGAACATTGGAAAGAATTAGAAACTCTTTCCGAAGGAGAGCAACGGACGGCGATAATTAATTAAAGAGATCTCCATTTCTTCGAATTTCGTCAAATTCGTCATGAAATTCGTGGATACCTAAGTGAAGTGAATAATACCGTGAGTGGCAATTTACAAATAAAATAAATCAAGACGATAAAAAAAAAAGTGAAGTGTGGTGAAAAATAAATAAAATAAAAATTAAATCTTACGAAAAACAAAATCATTTGAACAATAAAATTAGTGTTAGTGTAAATGAATAATGGGTATGTAATTTTACTATGATATGGTATGGGCTTGATTTAATTTAATGATTTGTAAAATATATGCGCACGATGCATTATATATTTCATAATGATTTATGAATTAGTATGGAGCAAGCTGCAAAAACTCTGTGCGATATAAATAAAAAATTGTCAGAGATAAAGAAATATACCAGATATTTCTTATAAAGAAAGGCCAGAGTAGATTTAAGTGTTCAGTAACGCCGAGTAAATTGCAAGAAGCGAATCATTTTATCGAATTAAATGAACAATTGTTTTCTGTGTTAAATTCCGATGAAGATGAATCCAAAGTAGATTTAGAATTAGCCATTGCAACGTACGAAAGAAATTGTATATTATTTAAGGAAATTGTTGATTTGTGCACACCGTCTTTAGACGTACAATCTGTAACAATGGATTTTGATATCAAAACGGCATGTAACCTAATACCTATATTAGACGATAAAGAATGTACTACGAAACGATTAATTGACACGGTGGAGATGTATGCGGAAATGTTGAATGAGATAGGAAAAAAAACGCTAATCGTTTTTGTTTTAAAAAGTAGACTTACCGAAAACGCAAAATTACGTGTTCGTGAAACCTATAGTACGGTCAACGAAATGATTCAAGATTTCAAAAGGGTACTCCTAATTAAAAAATCTTTTACAGCAATTCAGAACCAGATTTTATCATTAAATCAAGGTCATGGGTCCATAGACGAATATGGTTTACAATTAGAAAAACTGATGACAGAGCTGAATATCTCACAGTCTGATGGAGATACAGTTAAATGCGCTATTTTAAAACCTATAAATGAGAAGATGGTTATTAAAAAGTTTACAGGTGGACTTATGGACGAGAAGCTGAGTACCATCGTTGCCGCTCGCAACTACTCGACTCTTAAAGAGGCGATCCAGGCGGCTAAGGACGAGACTTCAATAGCGTCTACTTCAAGGCAAGCCGAGGTATGGAGAATGGATGCATCATCCCGTGGTAAGTCTCCTCATCGTTTTCCCAGATTTAGAGGACAAAACAGATGCCGCGGTGGAAATCAAAACTTTTACAACAACAGAGGGCTCCGATTTCAAAATAATAATAACAATTACAGAAATTATCAGCCTAGATACCAGGGTTCTACTAGACCATACCAGAACGCCCCACGTGGAAGAGGTCAGTATAACAGGCGATTTTTCTATGGACGTGGCAGACAAGGTTATTATTATAATAACAACGTAATGGCAATTCCGATAAACCAGGATGTGCAAGTAAGCACTGCTGATATAGACCAGAAGCGTAACGAAGGAGATACTAACCAGTTTTTTCGAGATAACTGATTTTATTTACGCTTGCAGAGGAAACTCTAAATTCGTTAATTTTTATATTAATGGTAAGAAATTAGTACTACTATTGGATACAGGCGCTTCTATCTCAGTTATTAAGGAAGAAGAGCTTCCGAAAAAATGTGTTGTCTCATACGATAACTTAGAAGTCAACGGTATAGGTGGTAAAATTAGATCTACTGGATTTGTAGTGTTAGATTTAAATGTCGATAGAAATCGTAGTTTTCAAAATAAGTTTCATATTTTTAAGAATCTTCCCATTTTAGTTGATGGAATATTAGGAAATAACTTTTTAAGTAAGTATAAAGCTAATATAGATTTAGGTAATAATTTACTAACGCTGCAGAATGGAAGTGAGTTTATCACGTTACCAATTTGTGACAAACCAGATTACAGTAACACGCTGATAATCCCACCTCGAAGTGAGTCAATTCACTACGTTTATTTAGACAAAGATTCACCTTCCACAGATGATTGCATTGTTTGTGCGAGAGAGATTGAAAAGGATGTGTTTTTAGCTGGAACTATTGTTAGGCCGACAAATAAAAGAGTACCGATTAAAATTCTCAATACACGCGATGAAGAGGTCAAATTAGACAATTTTGTTTTGAACGCAGAACTCTTAAATGATTATAATATTTTCAAATTTGGACGTTGTGAAAGCAATGCTAAAAGAGCTGAAACTTTATTACCATTGTTAGAATTACAACATTTAAATAAAGAAGAAAAGGAATCAATTGAGAAAATTTCATCAAAATATTCGGATATTTTCTTTTTACCCGGTGATAAGCTAGAAACTACAAATATCTGTGAGCAATCTATAACATTAAAATCTAATGTAAATCCCATTTACGTTAAGCCCTATAGGCTACCACAAGCTTTAAAACCGGAAGTTAATAGACAAATAGTGAAAATGCTCGAGGATGATATAATAGAAGAATCTTCAAGTGAGTGGTCCAGCCCCATATTATTAGTTCCCAAAAAATCTGAAGGATCCCAAAAATCGCGATTGGTTGTAGATTTTCGAAAATTAAATGAAAATATTGTTGATGACAAATTCCCATTACCAAATATAACTGATATTCTCGACTCGTTATCTGGCTCAGTCTATTTTACTCATCTTGACCTTCAACAAGGGTATTATCAAGTCTTATTGACCCCAGAAAGTAGAAAGTATACAGCATTTTCAACAAGCACGGGACATTATCAACTTAAACGATTGCCAATGGGTTTAAAAACTTCTTGTAGTGCATTTAGCAGAGTTATGTCAATTGCAATGTCTGGATTAGCTTTCGAAAAGTGTTTTATCTATTTAGATGATCTCATCATTTTTGGACGAAATCTGACTATTCACAATCAAAATTTGATGGATGTGTTTGAAAGATTGAGAAAAGTGAATTTAAAACTAAATCCAGCAAAATGTCAATTCTTAAAAAAGGAAATACTATATCTTGGACACTTAGTATCTGCTGAGGGTGTCTCACCTGATCCTGAAAAAACAAGAGTTTTGGAACAATACCCTGTTCCACAAAATTCGGACGAAACAAGACGTTTTGTCGCCTTTTGTAACTATTATAGAAAATTTGTACCATCTTTTGCAACTATTACCATGCCTTTAAATAATTTACTGAAGAAAGACGTTCCATTTCGATGGGATGCCAAATGCCAAGAGGCTTTTGATTTTCTTAAAACAAAGTTAATGACGTCTCCGATATTGCAATATCCAGATTTTTCTGAAACAAATGAGTTCGTAATCCAAACGGATGCTTCTGATCTAGCCGTAGGAGCTGTATTATGTAACAAAAATATGAAACCCATAGCTTACGCCAGCAGACCGTTAAATAAAGCGGAGAAAAATTACCCAGTTATCGAGAAGGAAATCACCGCAATAGTTTGGGCAGTCAAGTATTTTAGACCCTATGTTTTTGGCAGAACTTTTACAATTATGACAGATCACAAACCTTTAATTTATTTATTCGGTATGAAAGATCCGTCAAGTAGGTTAATAAAATATCGGTTGATTCTCGAAGAATATGATTTCAAAATAGTGTACATAAAAGGTAAAGATAATTCAGTCGCAGATGCATTATCTAGAGTTTATATAACATCAAATGAATTAAAAGGGATGAAAGAACAAGTTTTAGCTGTAACAACTAGAGCTCAAAAGAGAAGGATGGAAGAAGAAGACCGAAAGAAACAGGGGGAAGAAGTACAAGCTGAGTTTAATGGAAACCAAGACAAGTGGCCTGATCACCCACGTGTCGTGGAATTATTAAAACAGCCGAGTGATTCTATTGAAATGAAGTTAGTAGAAAATGAAGTCATAAGTAAATTAAAAAAGAAAAACGTAAGAATGGAAGAAAAGGAATGTTTTGTGTATGTACCAAGTAGTATGTTATTATGTGTTAATTTAAGCTTCAAAATGCATTTTTCGCGAGACGAATTTGCAACAAAGCTTGGGGAATTTTGCAACAGAATAAAGATAAAGGAACTATGCACAGATCATGGAACAAGGGAGATATGGTAAGTAGGCGGAGCCCTTCGGGCAACTTGAAGCCCATTTTAGTCCCGTCCACTATCATTTGAGTCTCACGTCTCGGGTGGCAAGACGTACGAGTAGTTCGGTAATTTTCTCAAAATGCCTAGTTGTTCAGTTGTTGTTTGCAAAAAATCTAGTAGTAAAGTGAATTATACCAAAGATGGAATCTCATTTCACTTGTAAGAACCCCAATACTTATTTATTATTTAGTAAATTCGGCAAAATAAAATATCTGCACAAGCTAAGGAATAATCCCGACCAAGAACGCACTCGGGCTCCTATTTTAGTGTTAGTGAACTTTAAGTATCGTATCATTGCTTGTGTAGTATGAGGCACGCCATGAATATGCTGTTCTTACGCCGCAATGGATATGCATTCCGGCGATACCTTTTTGAACCCAATTTTTTCATGGTGCGGCCGCTGGTAGAGTCCGTAGAGTAGAGATGAGCTGTCGATGTTATGATTGTCGATATTTTCCGTTGCGTAGTCCATAATTATTTAGTCATTTACAAGTAATAATCAAATTAATGATTTTTTAACTATCCAAAAGATCCCAAAATAAAAGAAAAGTGGATAAATGCCGCAGGAGGAGAGATAAGACTTCATTGAGAGACAAGACAGACTTCATCAAGATTTAATTTAACTTAGGACTTTTGATGACTGAAAGTGTTACGTCCTGCTTTAAATTCCCACGATTCTTAACGGGACCAAGGAAGTATGGAACTTAAAATGATCAATAAAATCCGTTAGTTAGGGACTGTTCAGTGTTAAGTTATTCGCAGTATTCGCACAACAATAGAGCAATATAAGATAAAAAAGAGCGCCAGATGGGTCCGTTGCTCAAACCTGGAAGAACGTCTATTAAAGATAGCTAGGTAATTACAACTGTTTTGGGCATTTAACTTGATCTCTAGTAAAATTAAACAGTATTATTTTATTGTTTTATAAAAAACTGTACTACTCTGTAGCACAGTTAAGAATATCATAGCATAGCTTAATTAGTTTAAAAATTACTCTGTACCATTGCATATAAATAAATTTTATCGAATTTTATCTATCGACTATTACTTTTCATCTCTACTTTGTCAAAGTGTTTGTATTTTGAATGTATAGCTGCACGTCAAAGCCACATCCCTGCTTTTGTTTGTAGGCAATTAAAGGGCTAATTTGTGTTGCAGCAAGTTTTTAGAGTGCGTGACAATTGCAAACATGTGTGCTATGCTTACAGTTTTTGTTTTTGTGTTAGTGAAGTGGGTGGGGTAAGGGTCCCAGCCCCTTGGATGCACCGGGTTTCGATCTGTAAAAAGCCCATACCAAATCTCCCTTGTTCCCTGATCTGTGGAACTATGCATAGTCAAAGATGAAAAGAATAATGAATTTATAAAGGGTTTATGTAGTGTTATTAAATCATTAAAAGAATGGAAAGGTCCTCGTATATGTGTTCTTAGAGGTATAAAAAGAATATACGATGAAAAAGAAAAGCAATTTATTTTAAATGATTATCACTTATTGCCCACGAGTGGACATGTAGGGATAAATAGAATGACGAATAATATTAAAAAAAAATACTACTGGCCAGGTCTAGATTCGGATATTCGAAGATATATTAGTAAATGCGAAATGTGTCAGAAGATGAAACAAGGTAAGTATACTAAGCAACCAATGACTATAACTACCACAGCTTCGACCGCTTTTAAAAAAATCTTTCTTGATTTGGTTGGTCCCTTGGAAAAGGATGAGCATGGAAACTGTTATATACTAACTCTTCAATGTGAGTTAACGAAGTTTATAGAAGCTTATCCCTTACCCAACAAAGAAGCAGTTAGTGTAGCCAAAGCCTTCGTAAATAATTTTATTTTGCGTTTTGGTATTCCGAAAACTATAGCTACGGATAGAGGAACTGAATTTATCTCTCAAGTTATGGAGCAAGTGTGTAAATTACTAGAAATTGAGAAATTAATATCGACCGCATACCACCATCAATCAATTGGTTCGTTAGAAATAGCTCATAAGCATTTGGGTGCATTTTTAAGAACTTATTGTACAAACAAACATTTTTCTTGGTCCCACTGGATACCTTATTGGTGTTTTAGTTATAATACTTGTGTAAACACTCAAACTAAATATACGCCTTATGAACTTGTATTCGGAAGACAATGTAAAATATCAAACCGTATAGAAGAAAATGTAGAACCATTGTATAACCTTGATGATTATTGTGCAGAACTAAAATATAAAATGCAAGTAGCCTTAAGTGATGCTAGAAAAAATCTGTTAGCGTGTAAGGAAAAACGAAAACAAAATTATGATAGGATTAGTAACCCTATATCTTATAACATGAACGATTTAATTTTAGTTAAGAATGAATGTGCGCGTAAATTAGATTATGTTTATAATGGTCCTTTTAAAGTGTTAGAAGATTTAGATATTAATGTGAAGATTGAACGAAACGGAAAGGTAGATATAGTTCATAAAGATAGAACAAAGATGTTTCGTAACTAGTTTAAGTTTGTAGAATAAGAATAAGTTTGTAGAATTAATTGTGTAGAATAAGAACATTTTCTCTTTCACCCCCGGAGGTGAAGCAGTACTGTAGTATGAAGAAGTCGTATTGTAGTATGAAGTAGTTTTAAGGTACTAAACTCTTTGTATCGAATATGCGAGTAGTCAATAATAAACCTTTAAACCGAACAAACGTCGTTTAATTCTTCATAGCTATGAAAGTGATTATAAGTTAAATAACTGAATTTAATAAGTCTCTTTTCTATTTAATACTATTAAAAGCTATAGCATTTTTACTATCTTATTAATACGATAAGCTTTTATTTTCGACCCTGTGAAAAGATTATACTTAGTAATCTAAATATGATGCAGAATACCTACAAAGACAGTACTATATTTAAATATTCAGCTCAGGCATCTTGTATCTTATTGTTTGTCTCTTTAAGAAAATATCTAATTTGTTAGCATATAAATTGAATGTAAAAATATTTTGGACGTCAGAAATGACAGAATGTCCGAGTATACTACATTCTGGCAAATAAATAAATTCTTTCTTTCTTTAGTTTCTTTTTATGGGTTCCATGACCAAGGGGTAAAATCGGGACCCTATTACTAAAACTCCGCTGTCCGTCCGTCTAGCGTCTGTCACCACACCAGGTTGTTTTTCTCACTGGTTGAACAGATCGTTGAACATATTGGAGTAGACCGTAGGTATCTCATGAACGATGAGAGCTGAAACATCTTACACACGGTCTCTGACCCCAAAATAAACAAAGCTTGTGATATGGCTGCCAGAGACTGATATACTACAAATACATAGAGACTGATTTACTACATATACATAATACATACTTGTATAGTATATATAGTAACTAAATAACATCCAGACACAGAACAAACACCTATGTTCATCACATAAATGCTTGCCCTGGATCAAACCCACGCTTCTTTGATCCAGAAGTCAGGGTCTCTAACCACTGAGCCACCGAGACAGTCCAACCTGATCAAGCAGGCAAGTCAGTTTGCTCATAAAGTCGCACCTTTAAGTTACGTTTGGTAAGTACCTTAAGTTAAGTTTGATTTTGTAATTTAGTTTGTTTACTTGTAAATAAATAAATTAATAAACCAACCCGCACTGGGCCAGCGTGGTGGATATGGCCCAATCGCTCTTCATGGGTAGGCCTACATCCTGCAAGGGGCTATTTAAAAAGGCTAGTACGGGTATAGGCGAATAAATAAAATAAATAGAAGCTCTAGTTCTGTTATCAAGCTACATTGTGCATTTAGCACGTTGAAACCTGGCATTAAAGGATATAGATAGGTATGTTGCGTGGTTAGACCAAATGTCAGATGTTCACCTTTGGGCCAATTAGCCTCGTTTGGCTCCTGGCTTCGCCGGGAGGTGATAATGGAATAGAACGGATGCTTGATTAGGTAATTGAATCCTTTTTGGAAGTCGCGTCGATTTGGCTAATGAAAAGGAAGATAGGTATTTTGAGATTGGTTAAGACTTATGACATATTTCAAAATCCTGATACTAATACCTAATTATTTGTAGTACGGCATGCACGGTATGATACAGTAGCCAACCAACCCAGCGTTTTCGACAAGATTAGAGAGAGGATTTTTTTTATTCTGAATAGGTTTGCGTTTGATCACATACTGCCTGATGTTGAGTAGATAAGCGGTCTAGGTTCTAGCACGCTTACCTAGAAGATACCTATTTACTCGGGATTTGAAGACGCCCACGTTATACTTTAGCGGGAAGACAGACCCAGGCAAAGCGTTCCACATTCTGGCTGTTCGTATGAGAAATGAGGATTCGAAACGAAGAGTTGGCAAGAAAATGCTGGATGTAAGAAGAATTTATCACAAATCTATTGGAGAAGTTTACTACCATGATATGACGTCTCACGGAGTGTCTGATATGATGATAATGATGAATCTTAGAGTGAAAAGCGCAGTCTTCTATCGCGTCAGGTTTTGGTACAGTTCAAAATTCTAAAATGCTTCAACTGTCCGACCTTATATTGTTCGACCTTATCCTACCATCCCCTTTTTACTACAGGACAAGTAGGAGGACGCCACATTACCACCCCTACATTGTCGATTTTCCTTCGATAGGTACGTACGAAGCGGTTTGACTCAACATTTCTGATTCGTACCGCCAGGGAATGGAACAGTCTTCCTGCTTCCCTGTTTCCTAAGAGATATAATCTAAAGATTTCAAGGTCAGAGTGAATAGGTATCTTCTAGGTCTGCGTGCTTCATCTTCGAACACAACGTCGCTTACCATCAGGCGAGTTGGTGGTCAAAAAAAAAGTGATTTTTTCATTCAGGATTTATGAGCGCTGCTCTTGTCTGTTGAGCAACTTCCACGTCGTGCGGTCATCCGCCAGTGTCTCCACCTCCCTTTATGACATGACATCTACCTTCTCTTTAATCTGATCTAAATGTGCCCCCCCCCCCCGCGGTCTTCCCCTTCCGCTCTTGCCTTCTATTTTTCCTTCGATTTTCATTGGGTTGTCATGTCGTATGGATCTCCAATAAGACCGGTTGCGGCTTGCATCCAGCGCGATCCTGCGGTCTTAATGAGGTCATCCGTCCACCTTGTGGGTGGACGTCCTACGCTGCGCTTGCCGGTACGTGGCCTCCACTCGAGAACTTTTCGACCCCATCGGTCATCAGTCCTCCGCGCTATGTGCCCTGCCCATTGCCATTTCAACTTGCCAATCCGTTGGGCTATGTCGGTAACTTTGGTTTTTCTACGGATCTCCTCATTTCTGATTCGGTCTCGTAGAGAGACTCCGAGGCTAGCCCTCTCCATAGCTCGTTGGGCTACTTGGAGCTTACTAATAAGGCCCATAGCACAGCCCGGACACTCGGCGATTTTTCATACAAAATCTGCTGTCTTACGCACACTAACACAGTACTTACTCACAGACAACACGGTCGCTACACGTGCATTTGTGTGCGGAACCAAAGAATATTGCGGAACGTCTATGGCTGTCAGCGATCACCACGACGTGACGTCATGCCGCGTGAGTGAGACAGTTGCGTATTCAATTTGCAAAAATGAATATAAATCTAGTGCTTAAAAAGTATATTAATTACTTAATTTGGAAGTATTTTAGCAAAAATTAACCGATGTAATTCATTTGAAAGAAAATATCAAGAGGAAGTTACCGAATTATGTAAAATAAGTTTGTTTTAGTTATCCTTAGGGAAACATTAAAATTCCTTGTTTTGTTACGTATCATTGATATTCAACCATACACAGTATAAATCTTCCCTATTGTCACAGTCTAGGTAGTTTTTATTAGAAAATCCGCCGGCCAGTGCAGCCCACACGCGGTGTACAAGCCTCGTCCGTGAAACGCGGGGTGGAAGTGAGGAAGACTCAAACGGGTGGGGGGTAACGAGTGGCCGTTCTATACTTAGTATTATTATATATTCTTTGCCCATAGTGAGAGACCACGTTTCTGTTTCTGTCACCAGAAGATGGCCAAAAATCAATATTTCAACTGTGATACTTAACATGAAATAATCAACTCTCAACTAATGTCATCACTAGCAAAGAAGCTAATTTCAAGCCAAAATTAATAGGTTTCTCTCAAATCAGTATAATTATTCGAAGAGTGGGAAGATACCTAACAGGAGTAGGTATCATTTCGGGCGTACGTAGGCGAGACCTTCAAGTGTGAATTACAAGGCTAATTCCAAAGGAGTATTTACCTATTAACCATACGTCTTATTAGTAGTAGTTTTCCGAACAGTAGAAAAGTAGAACTAAATCTTTTTAATATGCCTCGACTCGCTCTTGACCGATTTCGTACATACTCGCCAAATCTTGTTAGGATTTAGATAGGTAATAAACGATCTCGCCAAATATTATAATTATTTTTCGCATAAAATGGTAAAACCGCTTTCCATCATGTACAAAATTCGAATATTTCGGTAGAATTTTTTACATTATTGTTGATATCTCAAAAACGGCTCAATCCATTTCTGTAAAATTTAAATGGGACCACCTCGGGAGTATACCTTTTTGAACTTAAAAAAATAATTTTTCGATTCGGTTCACAATTGGCGGAATTATCGATGAATATACACAAAAAAGAAAAAGAAAAACACATACAGACGAACATAGAACCTCCTCCTTATTGGAAGTCGGTTAATTTTCAAAATTGGTTGACAAATAGTGCCATAGCAAATTTTCTCCCTTTTGAGGGAAGTAACCCCCCAATGTAACACTCCTTATTTATCAGTATTGTATGTTGTATGTCAAAACGCCGGATAGAAAAAAAAAATTGCCAATCTCGATATGGATACACTTCGCCCGTTTCGCTCATTCGATCAATTATCCCCAAGGAAGACAATTTATTCAAATAAATGTTACGATCGTTTGAATTCTCTTTGTAGAAGTGTTTCGTAGCCACAACAAACAATTATATGTATCCAGTGCTATTGAACTTCTACGCCTATTAATAGACGAAATGACCCCATCTTCATTACTGCCGTCAAAATTCGCTCCGGACAAGTGCTGGCGGATTGCCAACTCGTATACTGATAAAACAGTACACAAACTTGGTACAGAGTACCTCTACTTCAAGGCCGTACAGAACTGTTGAATCTTGCTTCTAACTTGTCTCTTATTACAACTCTGTGAGGGATTTAAATTCAAAATTGTTTGTTTTCAAACAATAAAGTTACAAATAGGATTATGTGGCCCCTATCTACCAAACTAGGCATAAACCTGTATTTTGGCAGCTAGTCGTTTCACCGTTACAATTTTGTGAACAATTTCATTGCACCTGATAATAATAATACTTAAAATTTGTCAGAAAAAAAAAATGATACTTATGTAGGATACCTAAGTAGTGGAGCTCCTACGGCAGATTATGATATGAAATATCGAGATGACAAATGATTTTAGGGATATCTCGAATTTAATGATCAATTTCATATTATTTCATGTAATACTACTCAGAATTTCGATGTGACAAAGTTTTATAAATCGATGTACGCCGCGCCGGCTGCATGCACAAAAAAGTGTCACGTTCCGTCTAAGCCGAGCGTGCAAGCGAGAGTGCGGCACAACCACAGAACAGCAGAACTAGATTAGAAAGGAAATCCATACAAACCATCTATGAAAACCGCTGTCGCCAAGTGTGTATTACCACTGTAAAATATCTGCACAATAACTATGCAATTTTCACTAGCATCGGAGATTTTTTTTTCCTATAGAATATAGCGTAGTATACTTTCTGTCACATCACCAAGGTACCTAAGACCCATAACATTAATTTGGTCATAATTTAAATGCCGTGTTAAAGTTATTAAATTCACTTTATTTTATTAATGTTACATAACAATGGAAAATGCGTGGTACATGTCAAGCCAAAAAAAAAATAATGGGCCAATCTCGAATTTGAATATGGTATCACAGTTGATTTTTGGCATTTAGCTAGTGATGGGCGACATGAATTGTGCAGTTTAATTTTATCGATAATTTGATTTTATACGTATTGCATAATTTATGGATAATGTAACTGGATATATGTAGTATATAATTGATGAAAATGATTGTGCAGTTTTATTACTATTTAGAAATTTTTGGAAGTAACACTGAAAATCATGTCAACGTGCCGTATTGTATTAATTTATAAAACTTGTGTTTTTATCAGTTCTAATATAGGTACTACATGGATGCCAAATCAATTCCTGCGAACTATTTGGATTTCGTACACGGTGGAAGTCGCCTAAATTCCATTGTTGGCTAATCAATTGTATTTAGATATTTTGTGCTGGCCACGACTGTACTTAACTATTTTTCATAATGAATATTATCATAGTACAAATATTTTATTAAATTACACCATAATTACAATACAATAAAAATAACTTTATTTTCACATCGTAAATACAAAACAAGCTTAAAATAACATTACATATGAACACAACTGAATTACATGTGACAATATTAGTTATTATAACATCATAATAGAACTTACACTTGACACTGGCAAATGCATATTCCATGCGACGCCAATATTTATAAGGAGAAGAATAATTACAATCATATTTTTCTAGTTTGGAGCTCGATAATATAATTAATTCATTGGATTAGCTAAACGTAGACGTAAATGGTTACGTGGGCGAGTAAGAGCGCGTGCTTGTGCTAGCGGGAGAGATTATTCGGGGTGGTTCGTATACATTTTTTCTCGAAACATTCTATTTAAGCGTCCCTTATTATAAGTCAACATTTATAAATATCTTTAAGTAGTGTTCCATACCTCAAAACAAGGAACCCTTATACCTAGACATACATTGCTATTTTGTTAATTGGAACTATACAATGGTATAAGGAACTTCAGAAAAGGTTAATCTTTACTGACAATAGGCCGATTACTTAAAAAAATATCTTATATATCTTTAAAAAAAAACATCATCGTACATACTGTAATGTACTATATTACACCAATCTTTTAATAGTCCACTGCTAAACCTAAGCGTACCTATTAAAGCCAATTAGAGTATATACGTAAACACACCACACCTATCCAGTGGAAATTAATGCATTCAGTCACGCCTTCGATTTTCTCCTGCATACAAATGCATATTGTGTTACTATCAATCATCGAAAAACTAAACGTCACCACAACGACCATTTTCTCACTTGTCACCATGGCTTTTTGCTATCTATTATACAGGTTCAACGAATTCCGTATAGGGGATTCCTTCGAGTCTTATGTTGTGAGGGTAAGAATGTGAATAATCTACAATTTTGGTAAGAAAAACACTATTCGTAATGTATTATGTGTACAACATACCGTCGAGTGTATAATTACGGTTTCTATTTGCGGTATTGAAAATGGCTTCAAGCGTCTTTTTTTATGAGTGCTAGTGAAATCAGTTTTCAAAAAATGTTTGGAGCAAATTGTACACGATTTTGTAGGAATCCAGTCTTGCCGTCCTGTAGCCTCGATCCATTTACTCTTCGTCAGAGGATCGGCTGGAAAGCTGCAATGAAGATACAATGTATCAATGAAAATCAAAGCAAACATGCAACGGCAGTCGGCTTCGTGTTCAATCTATACATTTATATGTATATATATTGGATCTGATAACTTTTATTCATAAGGAACATAAAAGTTAAAGTGTGATGCAAATACAATTATTAATAAAATAAAATCAAAATATTCAGATACTTAATAACAATAAATTTCGAATTGCGAAATATTAACTTACTAGCGAAATTTATCGATGTCGATAAAATGTTTACAACCACTATCAACGAAAATCTAGGCAGTAAAATAAATCATTTAAATTTAAAAATGCCCACAATTTAGACTTACCAGTGAAAGGATATTCCTCCTTTTTGTAAACTAAAGTCTTTGCTTTTTATTCGACACGTTATAATAGCGCAAACCGGCATTTTTTTGGCAAAAAATACCTCTGAAATCACTTGAACGACTGAGACAGTAAATGTCACGATTTCACGTAACTTGAGTTATAACTCATGTACGTGGCGACAAACCTCCCCTCCACATCGCCTTTCTATTTCCTTCTCTCTTCTGTGGGCACAACCGATGGCACAAGCGATAGAGAGGCATGATCGGTTTGTTTCAGTTGTTGATTCAACAACGTTTTCTTATGACGTTATCACGTAACATTATCGTCCGTATACCGACTTTATAAACAACCATTTTTTTTATTTTCATCATGATAAGAAAAAATTAGATGACAAATGATTTTAGGGATATCTCGTATTTAACGATCAAGTTCGTATATTTTGATGTGATACTCAGGATTTTTTTGAACTTATTTTATCCCACAGCTGGGCAAGGGTTTTCCCAATTCCTTCCACTCCCTTCTATTTTACGCTACTTATGTCCAGACCTCACAAATACAACGTATAGAGTAGGTATAGGTACGCCATACTCAGGATAAATCGCAAAAATATGCGACAAGTATGTAAGTGTGCTAAAAATATCAGTTTCTATCTTAAAAAGGTATATTCTTTTTTAGATTAATAATCAAGACACTGGATTTGCTTTGAAATTGAATCTGGAAAAATGAAGCTCCAGTGTCCACACAGCTAACATACTGCAATTCCAGTTTACACAGTCTTATATCCGCTGGCTTTGGCAATCCAGCGACGCAGCGCTTCGCAAGCAATGAACCGTGAAACGATAGACAGCCTAAAGCCGCTGCAGCTACGAGTATTGGCAGCCAGATAACAGTGCATTTGCCAGAAATATCGTGGTAACGTGAGGTGTCACTGTTGATGACCAGCGCTAGTTGTTACGTATTATTACTCTTGAGATATACTCGTATTTAGAAGTTTAGACACCAAGAAAAGTTAAATAAAAATTCTAGTAGATCTCGCAACAACTCGCTCTTGACCGATTTGATTCATACTCGTAAATCTTGTTAGGATTTAGATACTAAATATAAATAATCTTGCTAATAACATTACCGAAATCGGCTGACAAAAAGCGCAACAGCAAATTCTGAGGGGGAAATCTTTGTAAGATACCCAACTGCTTCAGGGTACAGCTGGGAAATGTGCGATTGCACCCACTAAAACTCCCTCGATGGCCTGCCTTTGTACTGTCTTGGAAGCTCCGGGATCTCCAGGGGAACGCACCGGAGCTCCCAGTACTTTTCTAATAACATCTTGCAATCAATCTACGACGCATACAGTCATATACGACGACGTGGCCACTCATCATAGCCGTCCTCCTCGGGCCCGTTTGAGTGGATAGCTAGAGCCCCATCTCCAACCACCCGCGAGCCCAGGGGCCTCTTTTTAGTAGGCTCTTACTACAGGCAGGAGATACCGATGCCGTATTCTAGTGCCCCGGTATCAGGGCCAGTTGAGGTTAAGGACCTCTGGTGGCCCTGGTGTTAAAAGTTACCTATTACGTGTCATTCTTGAGAGATATACGCATATATGAGGGGTCCAAAAGCAAACATGACACTGTCCATGCTTCCTAAATTTGTCAAAACACCGAAAATGTGATCAAATGCTCGATTTCTCATATATTTTCAGTGTTATAATTATTTGTCACATGTTTTAATTTTTAACTTTTATGTAACACATCTAGGTGTAATTATTATTACAAAATGTTTAAATTTTTACCATTATTAATAAGGACAGTAGCGTTTTTGTTTCTTACTCAGGGACAAAGACACATTTGAATCTAAAACACTGGACAGTGTCATAAACGCTTAGTCAAAGTAAATAAGATCAAATTAATCAATTAAATAATTAAATAAATCAATCAATTAATCAATCAATTAAATAAGATAATCTTATTTCGATAGAAATACGTGTTTTTCTATGGGACAGTGCCTACATTGAAACTAAACCGAAGTAACGACAATATTAGTGTTTAAAAAATCTACAAGATGGCATTAATAGAAAAATTTTGACCTAATTGGACAGTGGCAGGTTTGCTTTTGGACCCCTCTACAGGATTATTCCAAATCAATTAGCATCCTTTCAGGGTATTATTGTGTACATCAAAATAACAACTTTTGTTCAGCGACTTTTGTCAAAACTCAAAAAAAATATTGTTGTTTCATATAAAAATATCGTTCACCCGCGACAAAATGTATGGAACAGCCGATTTTTTTTAAAGTTTTGACAAAAGTCGCAGAACAAAACAGATAATTGATGAAATAGATTTGGTGTACAGAATAAGCCCCTAAAAGGATGCTAATTGATTAGAAATAACCCTGTATATCTCTGTAAAAATATACACCGAGACCAATTTGTTTAAAAATGTAAATAAATGAATAGGAAGTTAGCTACAGCCTTTTACTGCGCATTTAATTGTCTCCTAGTGTCTTCAATGTAATTAAACACGAACGTTCTTCAATGTAAGTTGATGTTCTGTTGTAAGAGCTGTTTTACAGGATTATTCCAAATCAATTAGCATCCTTTCAGGGTATTATTGTGTACATCAAAATAACAACTTTTGTTCAGCGACTTTTGTCAAAACTCAAAAAAAATATTGTTGTTTCATATAAAAATATCGTTCACCCGCGACAAAATGTATGGAACAGCCGATTTTTTTTAAAGTTTTGACAAAAGTCGCAGAACAAAACAGATAATTGATGAAATAGATTTGGTGTACAGAATAAGCCCCTAAAAGGATGCTAATTGATTAGAAATAACCCTGTATATCTCTGTAAAAATATACACCGAGACCAATTTGTTTAAAAATGTAAATAAATGAATAGGAAGTTAGCTACAGCCTTTTACTGCGCATTTAATTGTCTCCTAGTGTCTTCAATGTAATTAAACACGAACGTTCTTCAATGTAAGTTGATGTTCTGTTGTAAGAGCTGTTTTAAGAGGTTTTATACTCATCGTTACTTAAATGAAGACATTGCTTACAACAGTAGTATCTTCCTTCCTTTTATGCTTTTAGTTTGTGATGCTTTCCTATATTTTTAATGAAAACTTTAGTTTTATCAACCACTCAATATTTATATTCTATTGTAATTTCACAATAGGGTTTAATTTTCTTCAAGATCAAGTTAAGAAAAGGGATAAAAATTGGCTAATTTTCTGAGCGCTTCATTTCTGACTTCGACAAGGGCCCACTATTGATATTATAATTTAAACGATCAGTTTTGTATGCAGGGTTCAATAATCAATTAGCACACTTTTTGGGGCTTATTCTGTACATCAAAACTAACAACTTTTGTTGTGCGACTTTTGTCAGAACTAAAAAAAAAATTAGCTGTTCCATACATTTTGTCGCGGGTGAACAATATTTTTCTATGGAAAAACAATATTTTTTTTGAGTTTTGACAAAAGTCGCAGAACAAAAGTTGTTAGTTTTGATGTACAGAATAAGCCCCTAAAAGGATGCTAATTGATTAGAAATAACCCTGTATAGTGATGTAATAAATGGAATTCTTATTCTAAAACTTGTAAAGAAATAATTATACAGCACACATCAACTTAATTATTATCTTTCTTCGCTCTCAACTCTCATGTAAAACAAAACGAGCTTGTGACGCGTCCTTGAAATTTTACTCCCAATTCTCATCCTTTTAACTGATATTCGTCATACAAGTTTGTCTTCAAAAGTAATTCTGAAACAAAGTAATTCATAATGAAATTCTGTCGTCGACAGTACGAAGCGAGCGTAGCGGTTTGCCAAGTCTCTCACGACGTAAATCGACGTGTTTATGTTTATTCTCCAATATTGTAAGCAATTTGAAGAGTTCCAACATGCTGAACGGCGATAAAATCAGTTACAGCCGCTATCAGAATCGTATCAGATTTCTGCCTATGATTTTACACGTAACTTTTTGGCCGACGAACCATTTTTTTATTTTATTTTTTTATTTATTCAATTAGTACCGCATACACGAATAACACTTATGACAAATTGACAATGACTAATTAATAATGAATTATATAAAATTAATGTCAAAAATGAATTTTAGGTTTTTTCTCTTTAATCGCATTAAGTAGTATTTTTTAAGTCTATCTCTTTATGTAGTTTCATGCATGTTTAAACTTTGCTTGCGGTATACTTTCCGATTACTTTGCACTCGAGCTCCAATATACAAGCATTCAGGTTAGTTTGAACCAATAACAATTATAGTCATTTAAGTGCCTGAAAACGGGTAATTAAAGGGAATTAAAGATTTTGCCCCTAAAGAGTATCAAAATGGAACTACACATAAGACCTTTCCACGATCAAATAGATTCAAGAACTTTTAAAGTTAAGATGACATAATATTATTGTAAAAGAATCCGTAACCACATGTAACATAATATAAGGCACTGTCCATATCCATAACATTCTTTACGTTTTCTTGTTTTACATACAAATGTATGTACCTAATAGCAAACTTACGTGGCAACGTCCCAAAACTAAGCATTATGATGCCTATTTGGAAAGAGGTAGAGAGCTATGTAGAGTTTCTGGCATTGGTAACATTTTTTAAAGTGCAAGCAGTTATTATGGGAAGCCTTGACATTTTCTGCGCAATGTTTACTTACATAGCTGCGACATTCTTCAATAAACCTTGTAAGAAGCCTTCAGTCTCTGTACTCTATAATAAACTGAGTTTATCATCTAAAGTCACCCTTTTTTTCAACCTACATATTAATTGACTATTATACAAATTTTATTTTGAGACAAATTATTTTTTACCGACTTCCAAAAGGGAGGAGGTACTATATTCATCTGTATGTACCTATTCTTTTTTTTTGTGTGTGTTCAACGATATTTTCGCCAATTGTGAACGGATTTAAAAAAAGCTCTTTTGTAGTTCGAAAGAATATACTTCCCAGGTGGTTCCATTTAAATTTTACCGAAATCGGCTGAGCCGTTTTTGATAAATCATTAATAATGTACATGGCTGTCACACCGATTCGTGCAAACTATTCGAATTCTGTACACGGTGGACGTCGGTGTAGCGATTTTCCGCGAAAAATAATTGTTTTCAAACTTATCATAGGTACATACTAGTAGAACCAACCCCATAATGACAAAGCTTGTTAGCTAATCTAAAAAGTTCACTTTTCGACAAAATGTATGGCATAGGATGTCTTCCCTCAAGACGGACAGATGACCTCATCAACCGGTCTTATTGGAGATCAATAGGGGAGGCCTACGTCTACCATTGAACGTCCTACGGCTGATATATCAATGGATACCAAGTACTCAAAGAACAGACATAGCGCATCGTTAAATACCGTCAATGCACCTATCCCCTCCTTCACATGCCCACAAGCTCAGCTAAACCCTGCCAAATTCCCTCGTCATAAAGCTCTAATTACAATGGAGATTGTAATTCTCTTGTATGGCTCACCTAAGCTAACAGCGTACAAAAGACACCATGCCTCGAGGTACGGGCGTAATAAGGACTTTATGTTTAGGGGCAAGGAATAATACCTACGAGTATAATACGAATTATATAGACTTTATTGCTAACGTACCTGATGCCGTTTCCACGATTAATGTATTATTTTGAACGTATTAACTTTGTATTTTGGACTAAGTTAATGCAATTATTTTCAGAACGACACGTAACGCACATCGCATAATGTTAGTAACTTAGTACGTTACTACATAAAATGAATATTTTAATATGGGATGCATTTTACTTGTGACTATACTACAAAATTTATTATTTTACCGATCGTTTTCCAACTCTTTATAGGTAAAAGATTTGAGAAAATGAAATGCTCCGTTATACAGGGTTATTTCTAATCAATTAGCATTCTTTTAGGAGCTTATTCTGTACATCAAAACTAATAACTTATGTTCTACGACTTTTATTAATTCTCAAAAAAAAGTGGTTTTTCCATAGAAAAATATCGTTCACACTCGACAAAATGTATGGAACAGCTGTTTATTTTTTTGAGTTTTGACAAAAGTTGTACAACAAAAGTTGTTACTTTTAATGTACAGAATAAGTCCATAAAATAATGCTAATTGACTAAAAATAACCCTGTACACACATTCACATATGATTAGTTATCTACTCATATAACTTTGAATAGGTAAAAACAGAACGTTTTTTATCTCTTTTCTTTATTTATTATAATATATTTTATTCAGAAGCAGATGAAAGGAGGCTTAGGTTTAGATTAAAGGCAAAAAAACAAAGTAGCACAAGCACAAAGTAAAATAAAATAAGTGAAGGAGCAGCTTTTTGAAGACGTTCATTATTTATTGCCTAACATTTTTGTAGATTAAATTTTCTTCCTCATTTCAATGACAGATTCTGAGAAGTCACATGTTTGTTGAGCCACCAATCAGGGGCCATCTATAAGTTAAGCGTATAGAGGGGGGAGGAGTCGAGTTTAATATCATCAAATATCACGTGTGGTAAAGGAGGGGCCGGGGATTGTTTCGGAAAATATCAGGTTTTTTACCGCTATATTTTTTATGCATTTTTAACAAGTCTCCAAAATGATTTCTTTATCTTTAATGTTGTGCTCTTCTATCTACATTTATAAAAATGAATGTTTGTCTGTATGTTCTTTATAGAATCGAAATACTATGCATTTGATCATGTGATTTAGCAAAGTTGTTGTGCATGACCCAAAGAAGGTTTCTGTTGGAGATTATAAGTTGGTGTTAACTTTTTTTTTTAAATTTTAGTTTAATTATAAAGTTTTCAGGATACACCTAGTTGTTTATAAACTTTTCTTTAACTAGGTAATTTTATTTTACATCTCGATTATTCTTTGTTTTTGTTTCTGCCCTCGTTAATGGGCTCATCTGATAACCAGCACTGAGTGTAAGGTATCGACGAGTACATGCACTCATCTTGAATGCCCCATTTGGCATTTCAGTCATTTATTGGCTTTGGTATTGTATCTTTGTCTATTGTAATGTCGAATTCATTTCAATTTAATAAATGTACCAAAGCAAATTGTATTCTTTGAAATATACCAAAGGCACATAACATGACGGATTTAGAAAAATCTCACGCGCGTTTATGCGCCCGGAAAGGAGAGAGAGTCGAGAAAAATCTGATTATATCTCACCAGGAGAGAGGGGGTACAAAAATCATGAAATATTCCTCACGTACTTTATGGACGCCCCCTGAGATTTTCCCTGAATACGTCCTCTCACCCAGGACCCATAATACACCCCTAAATTCCGAGAGGGCTTAATTAAATACCTTCGCGACTGCCTCTTTGTTTCAAAGGTTCCGTGGATTTAGGTGCGAAGGCTGTACGGCAGACGTCATGTGTAAGTAATGTAAGGTGTATGTAACTGGAGACGGGTGCTGTGACGTCATTGCAGGATAGCTGCCAGAGTGGCTCTGATGTAGTCAACTTTTAACTTGAAGTACAATATGCACAAAACCTTCCTGACGCCGCGGTAAGGGTATCCACCAGTATTGTGACTCGGCACTGTCCTTAAAATAAATATCTACAGCCCCGCGAAGCCACACAGTACGTAACACGTGCTAGGGCTGCCCGCCTGGTGGGTAAATCGCACGCTTACTGAATACCAACCCACACGATCATTTGTCACTACGGCCAAAGAATATATAATAATACCTACGGCGCATCTGCGCCGCGCTTGTTGGCGTACCGAGTGTATACCGAACTCCGAAGCGCATGGGTATGATTAGCGTTCCGACCGTTTGTATGAATCCATTATTTCATTTAAAAACCTCATCATCCCGAGGCTTCGACCGAGTTGCATCGATCGTGGTCACGGGTAGACTGACTCGGTCGAAACGTCGGGATGATGAGGTATTTATTTATCTCGTTATTTAAGTGCCCGATTAGTCCCGTAGTACATAATAATAATGTGTTCAAATCGCGAAAGTTTAAAAACAACGTTTGTATGAAGATGGAATTTTGACCTAAATCCACGGTACCTTTGTACGAAAGCTGTACGGCAGACGTCATGTGTAAGTTATGTAAGGTCATATTATTATATATTTGGTAAGGTGTATAAAGCTGGAGACGGCTGTTGTGACATTGCAGGGTAGTTTTGCCTGAGTGGCTCTGAAGTAGACAACTTTTTAGGCAAAGGAACCAAAAGTTGAACTCATCGACGTAAAAAAAATCACATCGATGATTGAACTTTTAACAAAAACTGTTGGAAAACGTAAGAGACAAACATAACAGACAGCGTGATTAAGACCGCAAAATTGTGTTAGACGCCAAGGTTTGCAAGCCTTTGTGTATTCGAGCAATACTTGCTTAAAGGTTCCATTAGAGATTTATCCTATTTGGGAGTCAAATCTTCAAATGATGATGATAACACAACAGTAACAATAGAAGATCATAATGGTTTACATTGCAGGAGAAATTTAAGGTCCATCATAAACCTCAAAACGACCGACCGCACCTTACGTCTGCACCCTTGTTCGCTTGCTGACATCATTTTAATAACTAACAGCTATTGTTAAGGGCCCGTAATACATCCAAGTGTTTGCGGCTGCCTGACGAAGGTCTTGTTTCCATCTAGTTTACACGCCGACCTCACCTTAAATTGCAAACCCCTGACTCTGCAGTTTCCGTGCTTTGACTATTGATTTGTTGTGGTTTTCTTGCAAGTCAAGTTCTTGATTAAAACTACAGACATAGCGAGTTTTAAACATATTTTTGTACATTTTGACATTTCTTATGAATAAAATTAAGTTTTATTAGCAAAAATGATCAAGATTTTTCATTAAGATCTGAATAATTTAATAATATTTTTAAGTTTTATGAGTGATGTCCATAATTGATTATGAAAACGTGGTTTTTGCACTTTTTTTAGTTAGAATTAGAATATAACACAGGTGTTACTCAAAAAATCACGCCTGGAAAGCAGGTATAACCACGCGTCAGTAACATTTTTAGGTTTCCTACATTTACAGTGTTAACATCACAGTAGAAAGGAACGATGAAAAGAAAACAAAGTCAAGAAGACTAAGTACTAACCCCGTACACCACTTCAATCTTATTAAAGTTCAAGTTCCACCGCAACAAAATCTAAGCTGTAAAGTCTGTAAAACGAATTAACAGCTTAACCAATGCTATTTTAACCGTGGAGTTGAACCGCCTTTCCTGTTAAACTCCGTTTGAACAAGTTGTTAAATCACTAAAGTAAGTTCGAATAGGCCGGCTGAGTGAACCTGGCGTCAGAGTTTTTAAGGTTAAACGGTTAAATCAACCGGGTTCTACAATTTAACGTGTCATTTGAGCCACGGTAGCGCTCAGTTGAAGACTAGCTGACACAATGTATGAGAGCAGACAGAAGAAACAATAAGTTCAATAAGACTACTAACCCCGTACACCACTTCAATCTTTTTAAGTTCAAGTTCCACCGCAACAAAATCCAAGCTGTAAAGTCTGTAAAGCTTGCAACGAATTACCAGCTCAACCGATGCTATTTTAACTCCGCCGTGGAGCTGAGCCGCCCTTCCTGTTAAACTCCGTTTGGACAAGTTGTTAAATCTAAACTGCCTTGAGTTTATGGCTCCTATTTTAAACGTTCTGTCAGGAGTTTGTTAATTTGATTGAAGGAGATTTTTATTTTGTGTCTAACTTTTAGCTGTCGTAGTTGTAGAGAAACTATTAGTATAGGCCGAATCAAACTTCATGGCGCCTGTGCACACGAAACGAGGGAGTGCAAGTAGCGAAACGAGTAATAAATTCTTTAGGTCAGGGTCGGTAAAGAGTGGGGATATGCGCATCTTGTAGCTAGCTTCACAGGCGCTGTTTAGATTTCAATTATTTAAATTGTATATCAAACATTGTTATTTGACGATTTCAAGTGCAATTGTAATGTCTACGGAACAAAGGAACTTTTACTTTGACATTGCTATTTAGTTTGATTCTCCTATAAGGTTTGAGCTTTTATTTTATCTTTTACCATACAATGAGTAGACTGCTTGTCTCGTATCATACCTGTAACAAAAACTATGTTTTTTAGTCAACACTGTCACCATATCCTAAGCATACCTTAGCAGTAAGAATTCTGTTGTCGAGCACGAGCTTTCCTTTACCTTTTTCAAAAGATAAATAAATTAATAATAATAAGGTGCCATCTTACACACGGTCTCTGATCCCAAACTAAGCGAAGCTTGTGATATGGCTGCCAGAGACTGATATACTACATATACATACATATTTTAAATACATACTTATATAGATAGTACCTAAATAACACCCAGACACAGAGCAAACACCTATGCTCATCACACAAAGTGCTTGCCCTGAGTGGGAATCGAACCCACGCCTCTTTGATTCAGAAGTCAGGTTCACTAACCACAGAGCCACCGAGGCAGTCAAAAAATCGAGAAAGTTTTCAAAAGATAGGTTTTAATCATCTGTGTATTTAATCGTCTTCTTACAGTCACATCAGATGGACGCTTAATTCTAAATAATTCACTGCTAATTCACGTTTACTACTACTATGTTATTACATCATGTTTTTGATTGCAACACATCACATACTAAGTAATATACCAAACACTCCAATATTCTTCAAAGTAAAAGAGAATGAAGAAAAAGTTCCCAGAGCCAAAGTCAATCCAATATTTCACTCTCCAAATTGTTTCCCATTCAAATAGCGAGCGAAAAGAAATAAAGTTTAACCGCCATCCATCCATTCCCGAATAATCCCCGGGACACTTCATCCATTACCGGGACGCGCCAGTTTAGACCTGGGACATACTGCTGGAATATAAGAAACTTGACCGAATGCCGAAAACTTCACGTGGTTTAAATAAATCTTCATATGCCTAAATCTCAACTCGTCCAAGACCGATTTGGTTAACAAAAAACACCCCGAGACAGGCAGAGAGCGAGTGTGTACATGGTGCTCTCGTCATGACTCGCTCTCTCGCGCGTTGTCTTGGTCAGTCTCGGTCGCTTGTCGGTATGTTGCCCCGTGTCAAAGAATATCGTTGGGTCTCGCGAGAAACAACGAGTATGTACAGATATGCTCTCGTCAAGAGCTTCGACGGCCGAGACATTCGGCGAGACGTCTTGGCGAGTGTGTACAGCCGGAATTAGGATTATACTTTATTTAAATGGGACCACCTGTGAAGTAAAATCTACCAAACACAAAGAGAACGATGAAAATCGGCCAAATCAGAATCGGCTCATAAAGAGCCGATTCTGATAATATTCGACATCGGCTCTCAACATAAAATCGCCAACGACTAAAAACTTATCTTAATAAATAAACTGTGTACCAAGTTTCGTTACAATTTGTTGAAAAAATCGGCCAAGTACGAGTCGGACTCGCGCACGGAGGGTTCCGTACTGTATGGGAGCCCCCCTTAAATATTTATTTTAATTTTATTATTTATTATTGAAGTGAAAATAAAACTAAATATTCTGTGAAAATTTCATGCATCTATCTGTTACCATTATTAATATAGAGCGAAAAACGTCTTAAAATTCAGATTTGTTGTATGGAAGCCCCCCTTAAATATTTATTTAATTTTTAGTATTTGTTGTTATAGCGGCAACAGAAATACATCATCTGTGAAAATTTCAGCTGCCTAGCTATCATGGTTCATGAGATACAGCCCGGTGACAGACAGACAGACGGACAGACGGACATCGAAGTCATAGTAATAGGGTCCCGTTTTTCCCTTTGGGTACGGAACGCTAAAAATGCAACCTGTTTACAAACCTACATCCAAACTAACTAACATTCAGACCAATGAAAGACAATTTTGAGACGCTTTGCTCGCTTGGTCAGTCAAAAGAAGAATATTGAGATAGGTACATACATAAGTATTTTCCAGGCATTGAGTGAGTGAGTTCGTACAGGCCGGGTGGCTAGCCCCGACACGAGGCGGAGGAGCGAGTTAAGGATTAAAACAATCATATTCGAATTCGACTCTTTTAAAAACCCGAAAACAGATACCGAATGCAAAGCACGTGCCTCTTGAGCCTATTTTTCTCATGACTCAATGTCTAACAATGTATCTGCTCTATGGTTTATCCCAGAAACTGGCTTAAATTAATGATGTCACCGCAGCAATGTCACAGGAATTATGATGCTATTTTGAGCCTCTGAGCGCCACTTACAAATCAGATTGTTGCTTTAGAGGCGGGACGAGCGTCTGCTTTTGACACAAGTTAGCTAGTTGGTGAATTTCTCTGAGCTTGTTCATTTTTTGCACTTTTTAGATCGTTTCATCAAAGTAGCCCAACGCGCAGTGGAGAGGGTTAAGCTCGGAGTCTCTACTTGATTGAATCAGCAATGAGAAGATTCGTAGACGAGCCAAAGTTACCGACATAGCCGATCGGATTACCAAGTTGAAATAGCAGTGAGCAGGACACCTTTTTGTTAGAATGGATGGTCGATAGAGCCGTAGAGTTCACGAATATAGTCCATGTTCTGGTAAGCGCAGCGTAGAATGTCCGCCGACAAGATGGACTCATGATCTCATCAAGACCGCAGGAAGACGCTCGATCCAAGCTGCTCCAAACGTGTTTTATTGGCCTATGTCCATCAGTGGACAGCTTACGGCTGATAATGATGATATTTTTTTATCTGCTTTCGTGAAATGATTACATTTTTCAGCGTATTTTGTAGTGTCTGTAAGTTGTATACCTACTACTATCGATCATTCTAATAAGTAGGTACTCGTACATGTTGCTTTTTATTTTAGATTCTGATCTTAAAACTGTAACTAGAGCATTCTTCGAAGTGGTGTACGTTGTTGTAGACTAGACAATCTCCCACATAACCACCCAATGCCTGCCCCCCAGGCGTGGTGGTCACCACCGCGCCCCGGGGAGAATAAAGGATTTACTCTGGACAAAAAAAGGCTAGACAATCTAATTGAATTATTAAGTAAGTAAGTTCTTATAGGCCGGTGTCAGAGTTTTTAAGCCGCCTGAAGGCCTTTGACATGGCTAAACGGTTAAAACATTACTCGTATTTATATTAGTTTAAATCAATTGTTTTTAATCTTTATTTATTTGCTCTTGCATTTTCTTGTGAACTGACGAGACCTATTATTGGCGGTAAGTACTATGTATTATTATACAGATTGTTGTATTTTTAACTATACTAAGCTTAGTACGTTAATAAATGATCCTGATTCTGATTTTAAGAAAATTTTCAACTGCACAAAGCGTTCTCTCTATCGAATGCCTAAAGTGAAAAAGAAACAGAACTATGCTATTTAGCTAATATAATTACGATGGCGCCTCTGTAATCGGGCTTATTATGTACCTATCCCATAACAGCATCAATATAAAATAGAAAAAATGCCAAGTCGTTGCATAACAGTCATTCTTTCATCCAGGGACTGCAGCAAGCTTAGGCAATAGATAAAGGAAGCCAATGAACTCTGATAAGGGAGAACACAGCTAATCGCAAGCGGTAAATCAATTATAATGGGCAAACACACGATAAGGATAACGAAATAACTTTGTCTACTAGCATATCATAATTATGTAAACATTGTATAAATTAAACAATTGACAAAAAAAAACGACAAATACAGATATCACATGTATTGACACGCAGTTATCGTTTTTTTGTGTTATACAAATCCATCCATCCATCCATCCATCAGCCATAGGACGTCCACTGCTGGACATAGGCCTCCCCTATGAATCTCCAATAAGACCGGTTGGTAGCGGCTTGCATCCAGCGTGATCCTGCGGTCTTAATGAGGTCATCCGTCCACCCACAAGGTGGACGGATGACCTCATTCCGTCCGTCCACCTTGTGGGTGTACGTCCTACGCTGCGCTTGCCGGTACGTGGTCTCCACTCGAGAACTTTTCGACCCCATCGGTCATCAGTCCTCCGCGCTATGTGTCCTGCCCACTGCCATTTCAACTTGCCAATCCGCTGGGCTATACTGGGTTATACAAATGATAAAGCTTTATTACTTACAAATAGCATCAAGAGTACCCACGCAATATAGACTTTAATAAAGTTTTAATGATAACGTTATACTTGATTTACACTCGTGTAATAAGTTCTTTGGAATATGTACTGAATCTCAGATCACGGGCTTTTGGGTACAGAAATATATCTTGAGACAGTTTGCATACGTCTGAAGAAGAAATTAGATGGCGTATGTGAATCCAACCTGTACTGGGCCAGCGCGGTGAATATGGCCCAATCACTCTTCCTAGGTACCTAGGCCTATGTTCAATAATAGACTATTATAAAGGCCGGTACAGTATAGCCGATCTCACTCTACTATTTCTCACTCTGCGCTATATTCTCGGTTCGATCCCCGGCAAAGAATTGGTAAAGTTACGCTTCAATCAGATAATTGAATTTTAGTCCATAAGCAGTAACGTAGTTGGAACTAACAACAAAACTAAACAATAGTACGATAACATCACTAACCACCATTCCCACGGAAAGAAAACTTATGTTTACTACAAAACAAGGTCGAGAGGCGACGAAAGCTACAAAATTAGACTGGCGACGCAAACAAGAAACGACTTGGAGGTTTGAAGTGTCGTTGGAAAGAGGTGAGGAAACACTAATCGATTATGGCTTAACTACGTAACTGAGAAAGTATAGGGAGCCATCTATATTGTAGGTTAAGTAATAAAGTAAGTTCGTGTAGGCCGGGTGGTGTCTGAGTTTTTAGGGTTCCGTACCCAAAGGGAAAAACGGGAGCCTATTACTAAGACTTCGATGTCCGTCTGTCTGTCACCGGGCTGTATCTCATGAACCATGATAGCTAGGCAGCTGAAATTTTCACAGATGATGTATTTCTGTTGCCGATATAACAACAAATACTAAAAAGAAAAGAAAATAAATATTTAAGGGGGGCTCCCATACAACAAACCTGAATTTTTAGACGTTTTTCGCTCTATATTAATAATGGTAACAAGTAGATGCTTGAAATTTTCACAGAATATTAATTTTTAAAATCACTTCAATATTTGATAATAAAATTAAAATAAAATAAATATTTAAGGGGGGCTCCCATACAGTACGGAACCCTCCGTGTGCGAGTCCGACTCGAACTTGGCCGAGTATTAAGCCACCTGAAGGCCTCTGACATGGCTAATGGGTAAACATAAAAAATGCCAAGTAAATGCGGTTAAACTACTGAGACCTACAATTTAACATGTTTTGAGCCAGTTGGAAATGCTACCCGCGGCCACCCATCCGAAGACTGACCGCACCTAAGGTTGAAGGTAAAGTAATACCTAATGGATTTATAATAAATCTTTTTTCTATCGCTGATAGTTTGACCACTAACCTGATTGACGGTAAGTAACAATGTAGTTAAAGATAAAGCACGCAAGCTTGGAAGTTAATATTAACTCTGACATTGAATAGTTTCGATTTTACATTTGCCAAAAAAACAATCTCAAAGTTCTCCTCAAGCCCAAAAGGTCCTTGTCTCTACAAATATTTAGGTAAGTTATCTCTATTAATATATCTGTTTAATATGTGTAGAATAATATAGGTAATTTAGTTTAGTTCACCTACGCCCTAACTCTTTGCGATGCCGTTCCAAATCCGCGACAAACAAAAGTGAAGACGTTGAAATGGAGAGTTTTGGGAAAAAATTCAAACAATGCTCAAAAGTAATATTGTAGTAAAACAAGGAAAGTTCGGAGTAATTAGCCCGGTAGTCGAGTGTGATTTACAAGTTGCGGACTGGAGGGGATGCGGACTGGGGAAACTTATTTCATTTTGGGGAGATTTTATTAAAACACTGGCTTTTTAATTTTTGAATGTTTTTATGGTATTAGCGGTAATTAGGCATGGCTTGGATACAATTTTGTAATAGAATTTTACCGAAGAAGAAGAAAAAGAATATTACCGAAGATAGCAATTTTGCATGTATTCGGTATTGGTACATCATTGTGCGACTCTGGAAAATATTTTAAAGATCGCATGAAGAATGAAGAGATCCATATTTAAACCCAAGTTACGAACAACTCAACAACCATAGAAATTTGAAATTAAACTAGCGATCATTGTACACAATTCATTGTATAGGAGCAGGGTACACAATAGATAAAAATAGAAGTAAAATTGATATAATTCGTTATCCCAAGGCCGCAAGACCTTACTTGCTCTTTGACAAATAAATTGTATTGGATTAGAGTGAATCCGTACTTTGAAACCACAGTAGAGTGACTCCATACAAACGGTCGGAACGCGAATCATACCTACGCGCCTCGAGCGTAGTAGGTATGTTCAGAAGCATACCAGTCAGTCGCGGCGCGGCCGTAGTGACGAACGAACGTGTGGGTTTGCAACTAGTAAGCGTGCGATTTACGTACCTACTTCTTTTATATATGAGAAAATATAGATCATATTGTGCTGTTTATGGTTGTGTATACCTATGTATTTTTATTGAATGCTTCCTTTTTCATTCACAACGAGTTTCTTTTCTGTAATAAGTACTTAAATATAAAAATTTAGCATCATTATATGTAGGTACCATAGGATAGTCATAGAATAATAACGCCGAGAATGATAATTTCATGTCAAAAAAATCTCGAGAGTGAAGCATCAACACGATTGATGTATGCGCGAGTCATACGTATTTACGCGCGGCAACACGCACACTACGAAACAAGTAATGTTACTATCAGAATCAGATTACCCCAAAAAGTTGGGAAATTTGATCAGAGCCTTTAGTACAGATTTTGCATAACTTATACTAGTGCCTTTGAGTGTGGCTCCAAACATTTCTGTTAATAACATTTTTTTTAAATTCCATTAGTATGGGTATTATATGAAAGGGCTTTTCGTGTGGAACACAGTTTGTGAAATGGATATTTTTTTAACTAAACGGTTTTAAGTAGGTCTGAAGAAGAAATTAGATGGCGTATGTGAATCCAACCCGCAATGAGCCAGCGTTGTGAATATGGCCCAATCACTCTTCCTAGGTACCTAGGCCTATGTTCAATAATAGACTATTATAAAGGCCGGTACAGTATAGCCGATCTCACACTACTATTTCTCCAAAGGGTGTTGGGGATGGTTTCTTTCAAAACCATCCCCAACACCCTTTTCTTAGTACATACGCAGGAAGAAAAGGAGACCCTCATAAGCCAAGGTTATGGGGAAGGATCAGGATCACGCACCCTTACCATCCACGAAGCTCAGGGACTAACATACGAGTCAGTAATCGTCATTAAAACAAAGCCGAAAATAAAGCTACACGAGAGCGTCTCACACGCGGTCGTTGCTCTATCGCGGCACACTGGGACCTTCATCTACTACGCTGACGACATCGAAAATGATGCCATCAGTCGATTCGTTCGGCGAGCGTCGTCTGCGTCATCGGAAACCATCAAGGAATATAACCTGCAGATGGCCGTCAGAGATCGGAACGAAGCGGTGATGGAGGCTCTGGGCCTGGAGAAGGAGAATTGCCATAGGACCTGAAAATGTGTATGTGAAAATTTGTTCTTTTTTTTCGTTTGTTAAAATAAGCATAGCGTGCATGCCCCAAGCATTCATGCTCGCCATCGAAGGCTACTTCTTGCGGCGGCATCAGGTGTCGGGTCGTTCTCTTCCCTCAAATATGGTCGAGGAGAGCGATGGCTGGCACATGTGCCATACTCGTGATCGGGTGCTGCTTGCAGGTCGCCGGTCTGCTCGTGGCATTCACGCAATGCACCGACTTGATAACTTAGGCTAATATTTAACTATGTTATAATACTCTTTGTACAGTAAAATAAAATAAAAAAATGTGTTTAGTTAACAAAGGGCACAGACCCTGGAGTCTGTGGTTGCAAAATTTTCGAATAAAAAAAAAAAAAAAAAAAGTAGGTACTTACTAAAAGATAAAAAATAATAATTCTAAAATAAAATCGTGGGGCGCATCATACATAATGAAATCTTTCAGGCGAAGACCTCACGATTTTATTGTTGAGTTATAATTTTTTATCTTTTAGTACATAAAACCGTTTAATTATAATAAAATTTTGACCAATTTAATTATTGTGTTTTTAGTTTTTACTTAACTAGGGCTTTTCGTGTGGAAAACAGTACGCACACATAAAACAGTAACACACGAAAAGTAATTAATTTTTACTTCTTAATTAATTTTTTTTTAATCACTATGTTTATGTTATACCCAGTTTAATTAAAAAAAGTTGTTGTGTACAAACAAAGCCGAAAAGAGGTGATTCAGGTCATCATTTTGAACAAAATGTACTATGAGGCCAACCAGGGATTCGCGAAATTCAATTCAATTAAATTATCAATTGGAACATATGTAATTTTTACATGCGGTTATTAGATTACATGTCATAATAATGTCAAATACATATGACCCTTTAAGGGTATGACAAATTATTAATTACATTGGGAAGGCTCATTGCTAAATTATCACTACAAAATTAAAAATTATTGTCATTACAAAATCAAAAACAAATCATCATCACAAAATTAAAATTAAATCATCACTACAAAATTATATAATTTTATAATGAAAAAAAATCAACACAGTATTCAGTATTAGTTCACAATAAAATCAACCTGACAAATGTTCGTAGAAATACAAACCAAATCCGGAATGCACCCCCAAGTACACCTGGAAGTCATTGACCTTGACTACAATATCATCGACCTTGATGGACCTTAAGTGATCTTGGACTCAAGGTCAATGATTTTGGAGTCAAGATCAGTCATTTATACTTCCACATCCCACTGGATAAAAAAATAAATGCAGCCAATCACCCGAAACTTGTAGCCTGACTTTTCAGATGGATTAGTCGTCATTTTTGTCGCTTGCCTCCTGGACTATAGTGGCCTACTTGATTATCGTATGATATCTCTTTACGATAACCGCATCTGTTCCATGTAAAGAAGTGACGTATTATGACGTTCCAAATCAAGACACTGTCGCTCTGTCATAACCTAAGGTCATAACCATCTAATTATGATGATAATGTCTCGCTTTGGTACTTATCAAGTAGGATATATGAAAACATAATAATATGTACTGATAATCCCATGTCAAGGCAATGGAAGTATATTTCATTACTAATTTCAATATCAAAATGTGGGGGAAAAGTTTTACCCTTTACTTGCAACTTTTAATCCTTATGGCGTCTGTCGAAATTTTGTGAATTTATATTTACATTGGAAGGCGTTTTACATCAAATTATTAGATATTTTGTAATACTTACATGTGGAATGTGATGTTGCATTGTTTGTTTGGTTTTGCCGATTCACTGTGGCACCCGTTTACCACACAAACCGTCATTTTAAAATATAAATTACGGGAGCTGTTTTTATCACGGTACGACTGTGAGTACTGCCGCGCGCCGTTCGCGTACCAAGTTTTTTCAAGCTTGGTATTTCTTGCTTCACTTAGCGTGCTTGTTCTCGGTTTCTCGGCGTTATTATTCTATGAGGATAGTGTAATAAGTTTAATACACAAAACTAGAAAGAAACTCTAGTAGGTAATGAGTAAGTAGTATGAAATTAAAATACTGAAGGCGGGCAGCCCTAGCTCGTGGTTCGCTCTTTGAGGCCACGTGACGTCGTAGGTATATATCTCAAGGACAGCGCCGAGTCACTCTACTGTAGTTTTCATTAAGTACCGTGGTAATATGTACTTACTAATTTGTGCCGATGATTTTTTTCGTATCTCTAATTTGACATTTAGAGAGACGATAAAAATCAAATAATACCTACTTAAAAGTAATATTGTAGTAAAACAAGGAAAGTTCGGAGTAATTAGCCCGGCGGTAGAGTCGAGTGTGATTTACAAGTTGCGGACTGAAGGGGATGCGGACTGGGGAAACTTATTTCATTTTGGGGAGATTTTATTAAAATACTGGCTCAAAAATTTTTAATTTTTGAACGTTTTTATGGTATTAGCGGTAATTAGGCATGGCTTGGAAACAATTTTGTAAAACACCGGATAGTAATTTTACACGTATTCGTAGTATTATTGTACCAGCTGTATCAGCATTTTTTAATAGTCCACTGCAGGAAGTAGGGTGATTGGGCCATATACACCACGCTGGCCCAATGCGGTTTAGTGGATTCACATACGCCATCGAATTTCTTCTACGGCCGTATGCATGTTGCCTCACGATGTTTTCCTTCGCCGAAAAGCCAATGGTGTTAAATTCCGTACGTAAATTCCAAAGAACTCATTGTTACGGGACCGGGATTTGAACCCAAGACCTCACGATTGTAAGGCGAGTGACTAAACTACCACGGCTGCCCGCAGTATTATTGATTGGTACATTACCTATTGAGTGACTCTGGAAAACATTTTCAAGATCGTATGAGGAATGAGGAGATCCATACCTAGTAAAACCCAAGTCACAAACACAGCCCAACAACCATAGGAATTTGAAATTAAACTAGTGACCATTGGCCTTGGAGCAGGTTACACAATATAGTTAGGTTGAAATAAAAATAGAAGTAAAATTGATATAATTCGTAATCCCAAGGCCGCAAGACTTTACTTGCTTCTTACAAATAAATTGTATTGGATTTAAGTGGAATCGTAATTTGAGCGTCTAACAATACAACTTTGCTTTGAGTAATATGTACTTATTAGTAAGTACATTACATAATTACTAATTTGTGCCAATTGTCAATTTAGAGATACAATAACACCTACTTAAAAGTAATATTGTACTATAAGGAAAGGTAATTAACTAGGTAGAGTCGAGTATGATTTACAAGTTGCCGACTGGAATGGACGCGGACTGATGAAACTTATTTCATTTTGGGGAGATTTTATTAAAATACTGGCTTTTTAGTTTACAACGTTTTTAGGGTTCCGTACCCAAAGGGTAAAAACGGGACCCTATTACTAAGACTCCGCTGTCCGTTTATCCGTCTGTTCGTATGTCTGTCACCGGGCTATATCTCATGAACGGTGATAGCTAGAAAGTTGAAATTTTCACAGATGATGTATTTCTGTTGCCGCTATAACAACAAATATAGAAATTGAATTTAAAATTTAATTATATTATATTTAAACTAAAATTTAATGGGGGCTCCCATACAACAATCGTGGTTTTTAGGAGTTTTTTTCTCGCTTTTAATAACGGCAAGAGGAATGGGGACGGTCCGGAACCCTTCGTGCGCGACTTATAAGCAGAAATTAGTCATGGCTTGGAAGAAACTTTGTAATTAATACATCACTGCATAGTAATTGCTTTCGATTTTGCATGATTGAATGAATTATGGAATAATATTTTTAGATCTAATGAAGAATGAGTAGATCTTGGAAATAATGGGGAGTTTTTTTTTTATTACAATTAGGGTTGATTTTGATTATACAATTTCAGATTACGCGGACTTATTTGCGTTAAAAAAAAGACGTTAAGCAGATATGCGGTCTAGGTTGTAACACGCTTACCTAGCAGATAGCTACGGAGTAAATACGTAGACGAATTAAAATTACAGGCATAACTTTTTTAGAGAGTCGGTTATTGATAATTCATTTTTTATTGGAAAGAATATATCCAGAACTTGGCCTCATATAAATTTTATGGAAATTGGTTGGCTAGTTTTTGAATAATTGGCCAATTCCGTATCTTACGGAAGCCCTCTCAATATGTTTTATTTTAATTTAATTATGTATTTATTTAGGGAATGACAACTTAATATTCTCTGAATATTTCAAAAATATTCCTGTTGTTGTTATGACCTTATAGACAAAATTATAGCAAATAACGATATTATGAAACGAATTTTTCATTACACGAATAAACACAATCTCGATCAAAAGAATCTAAAAAGAAAGATCATTTTGTCAGAGCTTAATTATACCTTTAATTAAAACGAGCATTTCAACTGAAGATATTTGTCTATATTTATTCAAGCTTTACTTTCTGAATATCTTTAAAAAGACCTTCCAAATAAAACGACATCGAATAAAAGATTCATACAAGATTAGCTCCTAATATATATTTATTTCTGTACGTCTCCGTTCGTTCGTTTGCTGCCTTCGGGCTTCTTACTAATTAGCCTTGGAACGTAAAAGAATGAGTGTGTGGTAAACGGTCAGCTATAACATCTACTTTTGAAGCACAATTAAATGTTTTTGATCTGCAATAAACTTATGATACAAGCAACTTGATTTAAATTAAATTGTCAATAAGCTTATGTCACTAAGCTCGATTTTTTTATTATTACATTAAAATATTAGAAAATCTCTCATAGTTCTACAAAAATGTGCAATAAACCTGGAAAGCAGATAAAACAGCTTTGCTATGAGGCTTATAGCATAGAGGTGGAAATACTGAAAAAAAAATTATTATTCAAAAATTAAGCTTTTGAGTAATTTAAGACAAAATTAAGTCTCTGTTTTACAGTTAGTATTAGTCACCGGAAGAAGTTTGGTTGCTATCAAATACAACTTGCTTGAATCATCACACATATGTGTTCAGCTAAGTGATACCTACGTTTGTCTTCGAAAATCATTACCTACTTAATGCTGATCAATAATAATAACAAAGTTAGTAAAACTGTATTTGACCAGTATTTCTGAGCTTTTTTACCGAATTATTCAATTAACAAAACTACCAAGGTATAAAATAAAATTACAAATAGCTAACCAGAACAAGTTCACAGCCAGCCATTTCAACAGTACCTACCCTGTAAGAAAGTAGCAATAAAGTAGCTGAAGTAAATAAACCTACGTTTACGTGCACAGGGGGCAATAAAACCGAATTAAATATTCAAATGAAAGCGTAAAACTATATTTTAACACTTTGTGAGCTTGGTAGAGCTCTAAAGCTAGTTTGTACAACTCTAATTTGATAAAAAATCGAAGTGAAATAAAGAATTTCGTGATGCTTTTGTTGCGTTGGGAGTGATATTTTGATCGATTTCCAAATAATTTCATGATAATTAAGATATAATGGCAATTTTATTGAGTTTCTCGATTGGAAAAACTAATAAAATCACTAAGAAATCGTAGTTAAAATAAACTGTATGATTTTTTTATCCGCTGCGCGTTTGTGTATGCGTGCATGCGTGTGCGTGCGGGTTTTTGTGCGTGTGTTATTTCTTATCATCACTTCATTAAGCAAAAATCATAATTTTGCTTGTTCTATGCTGTTGTAAGTGGTCATAATTGTGTAATTACTTACTTTAACACCAACAGCTTACCCATGTCATAACAAAAATGAACATATATTTATTTTGGCTTTGAGTTTTTATGTGATATCTCTGATCATAAACGGATTATAATCCTGTTGAAGATGCCACTATCAATTCAACCAATTCCTAGACCTTGTGCAGTAGTTTTTGCCAATGTAAATTTAATATACTTATATATTAAAAAATCTTCAAGCGCTTGATGCGGCACGAATAGTACATTTTATCTTCCATCGTGCAGGGGCTCGGACACTGTATATTTATATATATATATATATATATTATATATTATATATATTATATGATGGAAGATCTACACCAGGCTACCTTGCGGGGTCGCAGTAACCAAATATTGGGAGAAAATAATTTAACTACATTGAACCATTGACACGACAAAGAAGAAGTACATTTTATTAAAATTTAAAAGATTGTAATTATTGCTGCAAACAATTTGAATTACCAACAACACAGATAGTAAATAAGTACGAGTAAGTACGGAGGATAAAGCGTTTTTGATGAGGTCGTGATCTGTAAGTCACGACCCGATTCAAATAAAGTCCAACCTGTGATTATTAAAAAATCCAAAGTGCCTTGTCATCCCCTAAAAAAACTGTGTCACGCACTGCGGTCACGCAGCTCAAATTAGCCTACGACGAAATGTAGAAAAATTGATGGAGATAAAAACAAATAATACGATATCTAATTGTATATTTTAGCCCGCAATATCAGAAAATAACTCGTTTTTCACGGCTCTTGCAAAAAAATTGCCGTAGTTACGATGCTACGATGTTCCAATATCCATCCATCAGCCGTACGTAAGACGTCCATTCCTGGACATAGGCCTCTTAATGGATTTCCAATAATATTCTAGTTGGAAGCGGCCTGCATGCAGCGCGTTCCTGTGTTCTTAATTATATCGTCAGTCCAACTAGCCGGTGTACGTCCTACGCTGCACCTGCGTAGTCGTTGTAAATTTACAACCAAAATCTTACTAGCTACTTTGACTTGTAACTAATTTTAGGAATAATTTTGTAACAATTCAATACTTTTTCCAAAAGCTTGTAAATGGCAAATAGAAGGAACGAACTAATCTATAACACCATGTACCTATATGTACTGTACTGTACTGTACCAGCCATTTTAATAATCCACTGCAGGACGTAGGCCTACCCACGAAGGGTGATTGGGACAATACCACCACGCTGGCCCAGTGCGGGTTACCTACATGTACGGTGTACTCTATTTTAGTGGAATAAATATTTAATGTTTATTTCGGTGTTTGTCAGCGATCACCAAAATTAAGCAACGTTCCGCACGGATAGTACTTATTTGGATGGGTGGCCGCGGGTGGCATTTTCCAACTGAGCGCTACCGTGGCTCGGATAACGCGTTAAATTGTAGGTCCTGGTTGTTTTAACCTTTTAGCCAAGATTATACAAAATAAATGATTAAATCGTGGCCCACATATTTCCACCGGCAGTAAACGGGTTAAGAATACTGAAACATGCTGGGTGCAAGACGCTTACAACTTTGTTTCTGCATGATGAAATCGAGTGATAACAAGATTAAATTAAAAAAAAAAAACAATCCGAAAAGATTCCTACAACGATTCATGTACTCCTGCTGTTACTCCTGTAGCTAACAAAAGAGCTGATAACTATAAAACGGCTTAATCGATTTTGATGAAACATAGCTAAAAACACTTCTGACTAATTCACTTTACAAATAAAATAAAAAGATCTATTAAGTAGTAGTAACGTATAATTAGCTTACTTGTTTGTTTGTTTAAGTTTGGAAGTTGTTTGTAAAAGCTGTTACATAGTTTCTGAAATTGTAAAAATAACACAGACAGACACATACATACAGATACATCGTCGTTTTTGCGTCGGAGGTTAGAAACTAAATTCTACAAGACAAGTACACTACTACTAAACTAACTTAATTATGTACAAAAACATATGGTCAAATCAGTCACAACTGTTGGCTCAAGCGAGAACTGCGAAGCGTGTAGCCCACGCAGCTTCCTCAATGGTCCGCCAAGTGTGAAACGTGGTACCGTTGCGACCACAGAGATCTAAAGATAAGCCTTTTTATCCGGCGCGAAACACTTATACGAAACATGTTACATGCGCTTACAATGTAGATACACCACGCAAAGAGAGCAGTATCGTATACATTAAATAATTTATTAAACCATTGAAAGCGACAAGTTTGTAATTATTGACCCCCTAGATTTGAAGAAAATAATGTTGGATGATTTAATAATTAATACTTTTTTTCTTATTTTTTTTTATCGCGAATAAGTCCGCGCTTGACTACTAATTCGCCTGATAGTAAGCGACGTTGTGGTCGAAGATGAAGCATGCAGACCTAGAAAATCCCTGTTCACTCTGATCTTGAAAAGGTTTAGATTATATCTTTTAGGAAACTGGATAGCAGGAAGACTGTTCCATTCCCTGGCGGTGCGAATCAGAAATGTTGAGTCAAACCGCTTCGTACGAATCGAAGGAAAATCGACAGTGTAGGGGTGGTAATGTGACGTCTTCCTACTTGTTCTGTAGTAAAAATGGGATGGTAGGATAAGTTCGTGCAGCTGAGATGCACACTCTCTGAATTGAATCCTTTAGAAAATGGACAAAATCAAGAAAAAGTCATACAAATGAGCACAAATAAGCACAGTCATAGCGTTCAATAAACATAAAGAAGAGACTAAGTAGACCAAGAGACGATTTCTCAACAGCTCTTCTAGCTTGGCAGCTAGAGCCACAAACAACTAAATCAATCAAATCGCTGATTAACATGTATGTTTTACTTTGTACATGGAGACGATTTGTCTTACCTCTCGAGATCTATGGATGTAAGAGTACCGCTGGTAAACTACTGATATAAATGGTTTAATCTCCAATGCCTGAGGCAGTAAACTTTTTCTGGGCTTGCTTTACGCCTTATTTCTGTTTTAAGATTTTAGCAACATTCCTCTGACTTAATTGGATCATCATCGTTTTGTATAAATGAATTGGGTTTTTATTGGATCAAAATATTTTTTACATTAAAAAGAGCTGGCGGTATGTGGAATAATTTTTGTGAGCTTTTATTTTACTTGCAATGGATGTACCTTACCTATGTATGTATGTAAGTTCGGGTGGAATCTTGCAAGTTTAATTTGACCAACTTTCCGGTTTCCGATTGAGCTGAAATTTTTCACGCATAATAATTATGTATATCGCGTGACAATGCAATAATATGGTACCATGGAGCTGATCTGATGATGGAATCGGAAGGAACTCCTGTACTAAACAAGATAGACCTGTCGTATTTGGGCTCGTTTTACTTGGCTAGCACTCTGCTGCTACATAATATCCAGGATCTCTAAAAGCTTGTATTTTTAATAAGTAATATTTTTGTAATAAGTAATTTCTTTTAATTAAAAAAGAAAAACACTTTTCCGACAGACGACGTGACTAATACCAAAATAACTTAAGCCGTTTCTAACCGATGTTATTAGATCTATGGAGAAGACCTTAGTATATCTAGCAATGGACGTCTTACAGCTGTTATGGTGATGATAAACTACATAAAAATAATGTTATCTTTGAGACTATTTTTAGGTTCAGAATGATGTCACCATGCATTGTCATGCACACCAAACGTGTATGCAAAATTGTAAGCTCAAGTGGTCAAGAATAACCAGTTTAAAAATTCAGTTATTAGAGATGACCCGGACATATTTGGATTTGTATTATCTCTAGACCTGAAATGTTCGTTGGATAAATTAATTGGTTTGGTAGTTGTTTTGTCTATCCATCAGCCATAGGACGTCCGCTGCTGAACATAGGCCTCCCCTATGGATCTCCAACAAGACCGGTTGGTAGCGGCTTGCATCCAGCGTGATCCTGCGGTCCTATCATCAATGAGATCATCCGTCCACCTTGTGGGTGGAAGTTCTACGATGCGCGCCGGTACGTGAAATCCACTCGAGATCTTTTCGACCCCATGGGTTGTTTTGTGTTTTGTTGTAATCATCGACTTGGATTTTTTTCTGGTTGTAATGAAAATAAGAGCGCTCAGCGCTCAAGTAGCGCTAATGGCGTAGTTTGACTAGTTGTTTGCCAACATTAAATGGTCCATAAATCGTAAACGGTAAGTTTTACAAAAAAGTTTACTGGAAACAAAAGATGCGAAATTTCATTTTCTACAATAATGATCTTAATGTTTTTTGCTCTTAAGTACATAGTTTCCGAGATATCGGCCAAAAACATTTTTTAAGATGACGTGTCAGGAACGCATTCTCTGAACGGCCGAACTATACCAACATTGTTCTCTAATAGTAAGGTCACGAAAGTTAACAGTTTCACTGTCCTAGTACAAAGTTATGAAGTGCATTCCTACGCCCACCTACAATCTCGCTCTAACTTGAAAAAACTAGCGAAATTTTACGGAGGCTCGCTCAAAATTTTTGGTAATGTATCTAAAAAAAAAGTGAATGAAATGTTTTGTCTAAAAATAATCAAACATGCTGGCGGTAATACCAGGTTGCCGTAGCCAAGGCAACCTGGTTTGTACGTGTTCTCCTATTCAATACATTTATATAAAAAACAATTGAAGGATATGTTTTCCTATAAATTAATTAAACATTATTAAATTTCAAATACTTGCGGCGAAATTTCGCTAGGCTTCCCTATTTAAATATATTCTCCTATTCATATAATTACATAAAAAATTGGTTTGAACCGTGTACGCTATGAGGGGGATGTTCTTGCGGTGGGATCTTGGACTATCATAACATCACCTTAACACAATTATCAACAATGATTGATAAACTACCGCACACTTCAGTAATTACCGAGAATCGTGATATGAATCTAACAATAATCGGCCAAGTGCGAGTCGGACTCGCGCACGGAGGGTTCCGTACTGTATGGGAGCCCTTAAATATTTATTTTATTTTAATTTTATAATTTATTATTGAAGTGAATATAAAACTAAATATTGCGTAAATATTTCAAGCATCTACCTGTTACCATTATTAATATGGAACGTCTAAAAAAAATCAGGTTTGTTGTATGGGAGCCCCCTTAAATATTTATTTTATTTTCTTTTTAGTATTTGTTGTTATAGCGGCAACAGAAATACATCATCTGTAAAAATTTCAGCTGCCTAGCTAACATGGTTAATGAGATACAGCCCGGTGACAGACAGGCAGACGGACATCGAAGTCTTAGTAATAGGGTCCCGTTTTTTCTTCGGGTACGGAACCCTAAAAAATAACGAGAGTCATAAATATGTCCAGTTACAATGAAAACGTAAGCGCAACGAGAGAGGTGAAGCTGAAGGCTCATAAAATAAATCAAGCAGCTATTTTTCTTGACATCAATCCATTAACTCTATGAGGAGTATTGTGGAGTGGATTGTATCGTGACTTTTATGTTCGAAGGCGAATGATAATATGACTGCTTCGATTTGATTGAATTGTCTAATACAACGTTAGTTTTCATGGTAAGAATGAATTTAAAAGTATTAAAGTATACATATACCTGTAGAACTAAAAATACTTACAGGAAATCCAGCAACCCGGAACCATATCTAGATTCGGTTGACATGATTTTATCTAATATATCAACTAAAAACTTTTTTTACGGGAGATTATAAACATTGACACAAAGGGAAGTAAGCACTCTAAGATTTCCGAAAATTACTTGAATATAGTGGCCATGAATGGACTTAGACAGGGCACTACTCGTCCTATGCCTTGAACATAACAATATGGTAAAAAGTGTTTTAAAGCAAATGGAGATATTTTGTATTTTTTTTAATAATTTAATACTTCAATTTTTTTATTTTTTTTTGACCCGGTTTCTGTATTCCGATGGACTGGAAAAGTTTTGTTTTTATAGAGTTTGTGCTAAAAGAGAACCGTCGTGACATTACGGTAAACTAACAATAAGAATTTAATCAGCAGCCAATGTACCGACTATTTGGTAGACACGAGTCTACTCTGATGATAACCGAATTGGTGTCTACCAAGTATCAAACACTTTTAGTTGTACTAGCAATGACAGAGCAAGCAATGTCAACGTAACAAAACTAATAAAACCTCATCTACGACACTTCTCTTTTTGCACAAACTCTATGTAGGTACGTGTTAAAAATTCATAACATCATAAAACATTCGCACCGCAAACGCTTCACACATTTTAAGAAAATTAGAGGAGGAAACGCCATAAATCATAAAATATCAATATCGGGCGAAACGTGAATTTTATACAAGAGTCGTAAAAACGGTCCCAATCAGCGGAGTATCGATAAAAGTAACGATAATAGCCAAATCGATTTGCCAAATCGATATTTTAATGTCACCGTCACGAGAACTGCGTTTTACTTTTCGATTTAATGGTTTGAATTTGGAACTGATAGCATCAGAATCCGTCGTTCATCTATTGTAGTTTGCAGCTAGTCAGCCGGTTCGGTTTCGACTCATTATTGCTGGTTTTTTAAGCGACTTCCAAAAAGGAAGAGGTTCTATGTTCGTCTGCATGTATTTTTTTGTGTATGTTGATCGATAATTTCGCCAATTCTGAACCGAATCATAAAATTCTTTTGTAGTTCGTAAGGGTATACTCCCATTAACGTTTTACAGAAATCTGGGTTTTATAGGTTTCCCATTAACGTTTTACAGAAATCGGAAAAACAACAATAATGGAAACAATTCTAGCGAAATATTCGAATTTTGTACACGAAGGAAGGCGGTTTTACCATTTTTTGCGAAAAATAATTATTTATGTTTTATTGTATTAATTTTAGAGTTTCGTACCTCAAAAGGTAAAAATATCGGCCAAGTGCGAGTCGAAATCACGCACGAAAGGTTCCGTACTGTATGGGAGTTATTAAATATTTATGTTATTTTAATTTAAGTAATTGTATATTATTGAAGTGAATATACCACCTAATATTCTGTGAATATAACAAGCGTCTCTCTGTTAATCTCTCGTTTTTAATATCGAATGGATAACGGCAAAAAATTCAGGTTTATTGTATCGGAGCTCTCCTTAAATATCTATTTTGTTGTTTTCAGTATTCGTTCTTATTGCGGCAACAGAAATACATCATCTGTGAAAATTTCAACTTTCTAGCTATTACGTACGGTTCATGATATACAACCTGGTGACAGACAGACGAACGGACGGATAGCGGAGTCTTAGTAGGTAATACAGTCATGTTTTTAGCCTTTGAGTACAGAACCCTAAAAAAGAACCCTTACAAGATCATTTTGTTTGTCTATTGAGTCTGTGTCTATGAGACTTGGAGACCCTTTTTCAGGAATGCGTGAAAGTCAAATTTTAAATAATCAGATCCCTTAAGGGAAAGAAAATACAAAGGGAAAACATATAAACTTATACCTATAGTACGTAGTATTATTATTTATTCTTTGCCTATAGTAACCTAACCATGAATTGAATTATAATGAATAATGAAAATAACAGTCTCATTCATGATAGATACGTGGAAGCAGCTTGCATTACATACATACCTAATACTTAGCAATAAAACCTCTATATGAAATTGATTCATTGCAGAGCAAGTAAGAATGCGAGTTCGACTTATACTTGGCCTGTATTTATCTTATTGTATAATTTTTAGGGTTCCGTACCTCAAAAGGAAAAAACGGAACCCTTATAGGATCACTTTGTTGTCCGTCTGTCCGTCCGTCCGTCTGTCAAGACCCTTTTTCTCAGGAACGCGTGGAGGTATGAAGCTGAAATTTATATCAATTACTCAGGTCTACTGTCCCTTGAAGCTGTGAAAAAATCAAACTTCTAAGCCAACGCAATCAAAAGATACAGCCGTTTATGCCGCAAATTTTGAAACTCGCAAGTACTCGCAAGGGAATCAAAACCTAAAGGGTACTTCCAGTCGACCTAGAATCTTGAAATTTGGCATGAAGCAACGTTTTATAGCACACATAAAGGAAAAATTCCGAAAACCTTAAATTTTTAGTTACATTACAAAATATATATTTTTTAATAAATATAAACTTATTACTTTTTTTGTCGTAATGAACGAACTTTGTAAACCTTGCAGGTTTGTACGGAACCCTCGGTGCGCGAGTCCGACTCGCACTTGGCCGGTTTTTATTTATTCTCACGGTTCTTTCGCTGTCGTTTCTTGGAGTTCTATTTTAATATGAGTCTAGGTCACCCGGTCTTAGTGACAATTTACTTCTACGCACTTCTACGGCATCTAATTCCTTTACAGTGTGATATACAGTTCATTGCACATTTCATTATAACGGCTGCTAAGCGGTATAAAGTTTCATCTTTGCTACAATGTTATTGACCTCTCTGTTTGGCTTAACTTGTGGTTTCTTTAACTGACCTCAGGGAACGAGTTTCTTAATATCAGTCAAGTTAAGATTTAAACATTATTCTTCTGGTGGAAGGATGTGACGTGAAACAAAATGTATAGTACCTATCTCCTTACCCTTATACCCTTACCACCCTTTTTTGGGTTCCGTACCCGCTGTCCGTCTGTCTGTCTGTCACCGTGCTGTATCTCATGAACCATGATAGCTAGGCAGCTGAAATTTTCACAGATGATGTATTTCTGTTGCCGCTATAACAACAAATACTAAAAACAGAATAATTAAGGGGGGCTCCCATACAACAAACCTGACTTTTTAGCCGTTTTTCGCTCTATTTTAATAATGATAACAGATAGATGCTTGAAATTTTCACAGAATATTTAATTGTATTTTCACTTCAATAATAAATAATAAAATTAAAATAAAATAAATATTTATTTGAGGCTCATATACAGTACGGACCCTCCGTGCGCGAGTCAGACTCGTACTGGGCCGATTTTTTTAATAGTCCACTGTAGAACATAGGCCTACCTATGAAGGGTGATTGGACGGACATATATCACGCTGGCCCAGTGCGGTGGTGGCTTCATATACGCCATAGAATTCCTTCTACAGACGTATGCAGGTTGCCTCACAACGTTTTCTTTCTCCGCAAAGGAAGATGTGTGAAATTGGGTACATGAGTTCCAAAGAAACTCATTGGTACGGGAACGAGATTCGATCTCACGACCTCATGTTACTACTACTAGACCACTCCGGCTACTGCTAATGTTTAGTAGCTAATAACACAATTAAATGTGTTGAGTCATGCGGTGTATATGACCAAATTACCTATCGTAGGTAGGCCTATGTTTGTCATAATTAAAAGACTGACCTATACAGTATTGCAAATGATTAATATTTTTTTAGGTACCATAATAAATAGCTTGATGACAATTTGTGTGGTCTACTACTTGTGGTTAAGAGAAAAAGACGCAAAACACGTGGGAAGAACCGGAATTTGCATCCATATACGTCACAATGGCATTTTAGTAAATAGCTACTTCTATTGCGTCTTATCAGCCCTGTACTGTACCAGCCTTTTTAATAGTCCCCTGCGGGACTTAGGCCTACCCACGAAGGCTGATTGACCCATATCTACCACGCTGGCCCAGTGCGGGTTGGTGGATTCACATACGCCATTGAATTTCTTGTACAAACGTATGCAGGTTGCCTCACGATATTTCCCTTCACCGAAAAGTCAGTGATGTGAAATTCCGTACATAAATTCCAAGCAATTCATTGGTACAGGACCGGGATTTGAACCCACGACCTCAAGATTGTAAGGCGGGTATCATAACCACCAGGCCACCATGGCTATTATCTCATCTTATATCTGGTCTAATCAATTAGCCGTACTTAGGTACATATTGTTGTTTTATATTTGAAACACCAAGAATCATAGTCCGGTATTGAAGTAATTTTATCCATCTTACCACAAAAGTTATACCCACGCTTTAGACAATGTTTATCAGTATAAATTGCGTAGTGTTTACAGTGTTTAAAGCGTGTTTAAATGTTTTGTGGTCCTTACCACACGTCTGTCTTTTATGTAGGCTTGATTTTAAAAATAATTATTATCCATTGGTATGCACACGTGGCAAAATATGTAGCATTCCGCCATTGAGTATGACCATTAAAATGTTTCAAATATCTTGATGACTGGTCATTAACTTCAAACACATTCTGAGCGCATTCCTAGAACGCAAAGCTATTTGATATTTGGGTTAACAGTCCTTGTGATTGTATTCGTTCGAGTTATTCCGATTGTTATGTTCTTCTGAATAAATATTATGCATTGGTCAGGCTATGTGACTGAGTTTTTAAATACAATGTGATGTGATGTAACTTTTTTGAGTTGGAAGATAGAGACCGAGAGAGGAACTCTATAATTATTTTTCACAAAAAATGGCAAAACCGCCTTCCATCGTGTACAAAATTCGAATATTTCGCTCGAATTGTTTACATTTATTCTTGATTTATCAAAAACGGCTCAGCCGATTTCGGTAAAATTTAAATGGGACCATTTCGGAAGTATACCCTTTCGAACTAAAAAAGAATTTTTCGATTCGGTTCACAATTGACGAAATTATCGATGAACATACACAAAAAAGAAAAATATACATACACACGAACATGGAACCTCCTCCTTTTTGGAAGTCGGTTAAAAATGAAAGAAATGCTACATTTTGAGTACTTCACTTATTAAAGGCATTTACGAGTTTATTGCCGGTTTTTCTCAGTTGCATTTGTTCTTGTAGGGCACTCTTAAGTACTCAAAATGTACGCTGTCGTAGAGGACCGCACAAGGCTGGCTCTTGCCAGGCGAGTAGGCACACAAAGTGCTGGGAGCACCGGTGCGTTCCTTTTAGAGATCCCGGAGCTCCTAAGAAGGCACAAAGGCTGGCCACCGAGGGGGTTTTAGTGGGTACAATCCCACATAACCCTACTGCACCCCAATGCAGTTAGGGCATATTCAGAAGATTTCCCCCTCGTAAAAAAAATTTTGGAGTCCATGACATTAAGATCTAAGCTATGACACGTTTGTAGTGCTATGCCGGAAAAACGCCATTCTATGTAATAGATTATGAAATTTATAGATATAGGTAGGTATTTTGTGGTTTCACAGGATTATATTGATCAGAATCAACATATCAAGATGCCAAGAGTGAATAGGTATCTTCTAGGTACTCCTCATCGGGACCAGGGCTGTCGGATACGGGTGCTGTCCGACGCCCAGTGCTGGTTGGTCCCAGGTGGTGGGTGGCGATGTGCCTGGTGTTCGGCACATCGTCACGGAGCTCGTGACGATGTTCTGAACACCAGCTCGTCGTCCGTGGTGGGGCCCAAGTTGGGCCAGCGCTGTCGGGTGCCGCGGAGGAGTGCGCAAGCGTGCCCGTAGCCCCGACACCAGGCGCAGTGGTGGAACACCCAGGGGTTTTGGTGGGTATACTGCCCAGTCGGCAGGACTCCCACATAACCACCCGCCTGCCCACGAGGTGTGGTGGTATCTATAAAAGATTTCCCCTGGCTAAAAAAAACTTCGCTTTCCATCAGGCGAGTTGGTGGCCAAATGTAGACCTATAAACGTAAAAAAATCATAAATAACTTAATAATAGTAGCTTACTAAGGTATTTACAGCAACTAAATACTACTCGTTAGTGACGTTAGTCTATTTCCTCGAACGAAGGAGAAATATAGCAAATCTAATTAACGAACGAATGCGCAGTTCCTTCACAACTAAGGCCTCTCACACGGACCTCATACAATTGGGAGATCCGTCAGTTTGTCACGATGAAAACGGGTTTCAATTAATTAATAAATAAAATGATTTTATTGACACCAGTATTACAAATCACTATTAAATATAACTTATGTTGAAAGCTACTAAATACTAGTCGTAATTGTACAATATCCAGAATCAAACATAGATTTAAGATTACACAAATAGCTTATGGGACTGGCTGGTGCCTGTACTGCGGTACTGGCTACCAGCGCCCTCCGTATACAGGACTAACTACTAATTATAATGCGTAGCAATCTTCATCGCAAATTCAACAAAATTTGAACGAAAGAACTGAAAAATTTGTTTAGAATTTAGTGACAATTACAATATTAAATTTAGAATTAAATCAAATTAATGAAGTTAGGTAACCACAATACACATATTTTATAAGAAGAATTGTGTTTGCTGGAAATTTAGCTAAAGTGTTTTTATTATAAAATGCAATCAAAGAATAGTGTATACCATATAGTTTACGAACAACAGTTTTGAAAATACTTGCAAAAAGATATGTGTGTATTGTGTGAGTGTAAGTGTAATTTGGTTGCTATGTCTGACAATTCCTGCTTGGAAGAAATCACTTTCAGTGGTAAAGCCGCCGCCAGTTGCTTCACATGTTTTATCATCTATTTTCCGTATTATGTAATGTGTGTGAAATCTGTTTTCTACATATTGACAACCAAATATTCATTAATTTCGTGTCAATAGCTGGACATGTTTTTTTTTTATTTCACTAAATTTTGTTTTTTAAATATATATATTTATATTAAAAAAACAAAATTTACACATACTGTACATAATGTACAACCAAATCAATCACGCAAGTATTAATCTATAAATATTCAAATAACATAAAAATAAAAATCTAAACTAAAATAACTAATCCAAACTTAAATAAACCTATCTAAACTAAATTGTCCTATCTAAACTAAAATATCTTATATCTAAAGTTAACTAGTTAAAAAATAAAATACTGTTTAAACCTATAAATAATCACGCAAGGACATCTATGTCTATGAAATTGACGACTCAATTTTAATTTGTATCCATGGGAAATCAAGTTGACCCTCTCTCCGTTACTGAGTGAAAGAGTAACAAACCAACATACACGGCACACACAAATATACCGACAGAAAAATTAGATATCCCAAGGGGTGTTTGTACAGTGTTAATACGACGCCGACGCGACTACAGTTCTTCGTAGACTCAATCTGTCATAGATAGATCAATGCTTTATTGTCACACCAAAACTTAAGTAAACTAGGAAAACAAGTAAACTAGGTAAACGGTTGCCATACTACTCGTAGTAGCGCTCATAGCGTGGTCTAGGTGCTAGTTTGCGATCATCGAAGTTAAGCAACGTTCAGCATGGTCAGGCTTCGGATGGGTGGCCGCGGGTGCCATTAACAACTAGGTGAAACCGTGGTTCGGATGACACGTTAATTGTAGGTCTCGGTTTTTACCGTTTAGCCATGTCAGAGGCCTTAAGGCGTCTTAAAAACTTTGACACCAGGGCTGGCCACTCGGTCTATTCGAACTTACTTAACAGTTGCCAGGCAGCTTAGGTTGCGTGGTGTGAGAGCGGTCTAAGAGAACAACTCACGAGGAAGTCATAATTGGCATCGCCGGGGGCGGCGCGGCGGCGGTGTCGCATGCCACGTGCCTTACAAGGTTGTGTGAAACATCGAACATCTGTCGGATGATCAATGTTATCATTACCAACATCGGAGTATTTGGTTGGCCCCGTTTCAAATCATACGTAATTTGGTACTTAGTTCATTCATTTTGGTTTTATTTTTGTGCTATTTTTTACGGTAATAAATATTATTTATACGACGTGGTCAAATCACCCTTATTTCGAGGAATAAATAATCCGTTGAAGAAGCTAGTTAAAATGAGAAGTATTCTAGTTCAATTTAAAAAGTTAAGTACTTTAGTTCCATGGAGTCGTGGCAGACCGCTTGTGTGGGATGCTACCTGCGTCGATACGTTGGCAGCATCTCACATACCTTATTACACCTCTAAATCGGCAGGCGCGGCGGCGGTAACGGCCGAAAACCACAAAAGGCAGAAATATGAATCGCTCGGCGATGGATACATGTTTTTGCCTTTTGGAGTTGAAACTTTAGGTCCGTGGGGTCCTAGCGCCTGGCGCTTGTATAGAGATTTATCAAAAAAATTGATAGAAAGAGCAAATGACCCAAGAGCTGGTGCTTCCTCGGTCAAACACTTAGCCTTGCTATCCAACGGGGTAATGTCACCAGTCTCTTAGGTACTTTGCCAGCGGACAGCGACCTAAAAGCAGTTTTTTATTTCTAATGTAAATTTAATACCTACACCTTATAAAAAGTTATTTATTTATTTTAGATTTAAGATTTGATGTATTTTTATTGTTAATAAATAAAACTTATCAGTCACAATAAGACTAATATTTTATCTATGAGTATTGACAAATTGTACTAAATCTCTTTATATTTATATCTGTAGCTTCGACACTAAATATAATATGTAAATAAAATTGTATGAGTTTCTGTAATAGCGTCACTGCACTTTACATACGAATATAATTATATGAACTTTATCGCGTAGCGTAATAATAAAAGCAATTTAGTGTATAAATGTTTATAGAATCTAAGTTTTTCTATCTATTTATACGGCATCTCTCTGAAAGTGCTATTTTCCTTTAGGAATTTGCCAATTCTATACAAGTTTGACCAGATTTTCTTAATATAAAGAGATGTTATAATTTTTACTACATTTAATCTCTCCTGTCTTATCAAGTTGGCGTTGTAAATCGATTCAACAGACTATCTGCAAGTAATAAACTATACTGATACCGATAATCGTGACAGACAGAAAGCGAAATTACAATGATTACACCTGTATGATGTTCATTTGCTCATAAATACAGTATACTCGTACGTCGTACACTGATCGATAAAAAATCGGCCAAGTGCGAGTCGCACTCACGCACGAAGAGTTCCGTACCATAAGAATCGCCTCTTAGCCCCATTTCAGCGTCCTGTTGCCGTTATCAATATCGAGCTAATAACGTCACAAAATCAAGTTTTTTGTATGGGAGCCCCCTTAAATATTTGTTTTACTGTTTTTAGAATTTGTTGTTATAGCGGCATACCTCATCATCTGTGAAAATGTCAACTAGGTATCTAGCTATCACAGTTCTTGAGATACAGCCTAGTGACAGTGACAGACGGACCGATAGACGGACGGACAACGGAGTCTTAGTAATAGGGTCCCGTTAAAACGGGACCCTTGGTAACGGAACCCTAAAAACTACCGAGCACAGGCCGCGCAAAAACCTACTCGTAGAGTGGGACACTATCACAGAGAATAAAGTTCTTGATCAAGCAAGTGAAGCGTTTCGTTTTCGGGTCGACTAGACCCTATCTGTATGTGTTTGTTAGTTAGTGACTTTGTTAGTTCGTATATTTTATGGTTAGAGTTTTTTAGTCATCTTTTTTAGAGTTTTAGGGGTGGTACTTTCCTCGAAAAGGGGGGAAATTTGCTGTACCACTGTTTATCAGCCGATTTTATTTAGCCCAGCAACCTGAAATGGCAGTGGTCATGTCACAAATCACGGACTTCTGTTAACGACAGGGGTCGAACATTTCTCAAGCAGAGACTACGTACCGAGAAGCACAGGAAAGAACATGGACGAGGACGTTCATCCACAAGATGGACTGATGATCAAGGATCTCGCTGGATGCAAGCCGCTTCCAACCAGTCTTCAGCATCATCATCCACAGGCTTCTTTATCCCACTACAATATAGGCCTCTCTCTTATAGTGCCATCTGCCTCGCTCCTGTGCCAATCGTTTCCAGGTTCGACCCGCAATTTCGACTAAATCGTCTACCTGGCTGACGTCATCAGCAGGATGACCAGTCTTATTGGAGAGCAGTAGTGATGGCCATATAGAAGTGGTCCTTTAGCTGAAAACGAACGAATGAACTAAGTACAGTTTTTTCCAAAAATCCTTTATGATATCGCACATAACAATGCGAACTATGTATAGTAATACACTATGAGACACACTCTGGCTTGTGTCAGAGGAAACCATGACAAACATCCAAAAAAAAAAACACGAAATATGTAACTGCAGTTGCTCAGGTACTGCAGCAGACGAATACTTTCCGAACTGCACAAAAACTGCTCTCGTAAATAATTCATCAAGCACGTTCGTTACACTGGATGATGCACATGGCAGCACGATGACTGTTTAACAATGCACTTCTATTGTTTACTAAGTACATATGGGGAGACCGATACGAGAATGGTATGGTCACCTTACAGAACAAAAAGCTACCAATTTGGTTCAAGAGGTTCCGAAGGTCGGAAAGAAAATGTAGAAGGTATCGTCATGATATCAATCTGACTCATTCTGGATATCGTCCTTAGCTATAGCAGTGGTATCCAAAATTAGTGTTCTAAGCCAAAAGAAGGTGATTCAAATCATCATTATGAATAGTTTTTATTATGAGACCAACCGGAATTCGAGAAAAAATCTGTTACTCCATTTTTTTTTGTTTCTAAAGTCAATTTCCTTTCTTTTACATCGTAGAAACCACTAAGTAATTTAAATTGCAGTGAAATTCAGAGGTGTAGTTCTTAGACTGACTATACATATCTGCCGTCCGATTGCTTAAAGACCGCTAAGTGACATTTTTGCGATTTTGACTTTTATACACTACTAAAATCAGAATTTTTTCCTCTTTTTTCTAGTCTGGGTCTTATTTTTTTCTTTTTATTAGTTGCTGAGTTACGGACACCACGTGCACAGTTAACTACGTACTTTTTGCTATTTTACAATTCTTAAACACAGTTATCGCATTTTACAACACTAAAATGCTATTAAGTGCGCATACATGTGGTTTGAAGCTTTAGATTTATTCTGGATTGCAATTTTAGAAAACGTCTAAGTATCTTTGCGTTACTATGTCACCGTTACCCGACTTAACACGTTTTGTAGTAATTTGTAGTAACCCAGTCCTGTGTAATACCTGCAATGCTTAAAAACAGTTTTATTACCTCAACTATTCTATAAAACAGCTAACTCTACATAACCGAATAATTGTTGCTAAACCATTCTGAACATTTATAATTTACAACTCTAAAAGACGGTGATTGTTCTTCAGTTGCGAGTGGCTCCTAATGCAGGCCGGTAGAAACAATATTAGAAAACGGTTAGGTGACATTTCCACGCTATAAAGCGTTTAAGTGCGAAGGCGCCCGAGCAACTGCCCGGCCCGATTACGCACCCGTCATTCGTCGCCAGGATGCCGTCATGCCGCGAGAGGAAAAATTGCGTGTGTAACCGCCGAAATGGACGCGGGATCGAAGTAAGGAATTTTTATTCGATAAGGTATATTGCCTATATTTTATTAAGACAATGATTTCACTATATTGTTAACCACGACACCACACCAATAATATCAATGGCGCCTGTAATTTATTGTGTAAGCTTATAAGCTTGGTTGCCTGGAAGAAATCGCTTGAAGCGATATTATTTTCCGCCATTTAGTATAACTTTGTAATGTTTTTATTTTTCGTGTTTTTTGTATTGTAATTGTGGTTAAACTAATAAAGAATTATCTATCTATCTATAAGCGTGAAGTTAGCAAAAAACATTGCATTGCACGGACTAATAACGCACCCAACTCTACATACAGTTGCCACCACCGCGCTTGGTCGCAGAATTTTATGCCATTAGTACAGAATGCCGATAAGTACCAATTATTCCAGTCCTCTAAAAATATCATGTAAAAATACATTTAAATGTTTAATTATCACCCTAAATGCGAAAGTTTGTATAATGCATGCAAAAGTATGATTGTTCTTTTCACGCTGGAACGGCTGAACAGAATTAGATTTGAAATGCGAAATAAAGGTTGATTATACCCTAAGTACGATCAAGATATACGAGATCAGAAGGTTCTATGGACAGCTATACGCTTCAGTCTCTAAGCCTGCGCAGTCAAAAATCCAAGAGTCAAGTTGACCTGGAACTTCACCGGAGACATTCCGGACATTAGCTTGTGCGAGATTAGAATAATCTTGATTCAGCTTATGAACAACAAGACGTTGGGTGAAGACGGTACCACATAAGAGCTTCTGAAAGCGGATGGAACACTGGTACTAAAAGTCTTTCAGAAGCTTTTTAACCGTCTTTCTTAATGCATGCATTCCTTGGGCATAACGCTAGAAGCAAGGAAAAGAAGCGTGGTGATGCTGTTCTTCAAAAAAAAGTCATAACGCCTCATTGAAGAATTACAAACCTATTTTACTTCTGAGCCATGTTTATACGTAGTTTTCAAGGGTCAATTTCCGCCTCGATGACTTCGAGTATTCGTCATCGAGAGCAGGCTTGATGACTTCCAAGCTTCTGAACAAGCCGGGTTTTGCAAAGGCTATAGCACCGTAGACTACATTCATACCCTGCGGCAAGTTATACAGAAGACCGAAGAGTATAACTTGCCACTTTGCTTTGCGTTTGTGGACTATGAGCAAGTCATTAATTCGGTCGAGACTTGGGCTGTGCTTGAGTCTCTTCAGCGATGCCGCATTAGCTATCGGTATATCGATGTCAGTCCAAGTACACGAACAGAGTTCCAAGGCTATCTCTTTAAAAAGAAGTGTAAGACGGGGAGACGTAATATCTCCGAAATTTTTTATTGCTACTTTGGAAAACGACTTCAAGCTTCTAGAATAAGAAATGATTTGGCATCAATATCATTGCTGAATACATCACTCATCTCCGGTTTGCCGGCGATATCGTAGTCATGGCAAAATCGATGGAAGAACTCAACATGATGCTCGAAGGCCTCAATCAGCTCCCTAAACAGGTGGGTCTTAAAATGAACATAGACAAGATGAAGGTCGTATTGTGTAATTCATAATTCCCATGTTGCACCCACCCAAGGTTTAGCTAAGAACTCGGTTCTTGAAGTCATTGATTCGTACGTCTATCTACCCCTGTAATACATAAGTAGTCCATTTAGGTCCAAATTAAAGAAAGAGGTCAATCGCCAAATCCAACTCGGCTGGGCAGCGTCCGGAAAATTGCGTAACGTCTTCTCGTCCGACATACTTCAGTGCTTCATGTCGAAAGTTTTCGACCAGCGCGTGTTGCCAAAGATGACTTATGGCACAGAACATGAATGCAAGCCGCTTCCGATTGGTCTTATTAGAGATCCACATAGGAGGCATATGTCCAGCAGTAGACGTCATATGGCTGATTGATAGATGGATGACACACATGCCAAGATTCATCATCATCATGATCACCATTTGGCCCAAACGCAGGATGCTGCTAGTAAAAAGCAAAAAAAGTGCACATTGCCGCTGATGTGAAATTATAATGATACGATCGGGACTAATATTTACTACACTAGAAAACAGTTTTCGAAAATTCTTTCTCCAAAACTGTGTTTAAGTTTAGACACAATGACAAATCTTAATTTAAAGTGTATTTAAATAAGCCGTTAAAAACATTAAACATTTATTGATATTGGAATGCATTTTAAATAGTGTAGTATTTACAACATAAAAAGGCGGCTAAGTGACGTAACTGTTATTTAGGTTGGCATTTTTTTATAACTGTAGCTTCCATTCAAATCATCACACAGTTACAGCGTGTTACAACTCTATAAAACGGTTGCACTTCAGCCAACCGTTTTTTAGTGGAGCAAATGTACACAGATTCTATTGGGATAACTCGACTAAAATACAAAAAATGCAATTTCTATGCAACACCAATACGTAGAAGCCTTCTGTACTCATGCAAAAATAGGAAATAATAAAAGGAAAACAATGGTATAGAAAAAATAACGATACGTCTTGCCAATTTCTAGAAATATCATTTCCCACCTTTTTGTCCATATCTCAAAATTTGGTAAAATCACTTAGCCGTTTTTTAGAAATCGGACGGCAGATATAGTAAGCCCGATTACAGAGGCGCCAGCGTAAATTTATTAGCAACGTAAAAAGCGTTCTCTCTATCGAATGCCTAAAGTGAAAAAGAAACGGAACTATGCTATTTAGCTAATATAATTACGATGTATGTATGTGTATTATTATACAATTCGCTACAAATAAATGACTCTTTCTTTCACATCGAACTAAGAACTAAGTTTAATTTTAGGTAGGTACGCAATAACACACCTGCCAAAATAAAATATAGCCTTATTTCTTCTATTTACTTACAATTAAAGTAATTTACCAGGGATGAATTAATATTCATTTGGTCGTATGTTCCAATAAGAGTCAGAGTATTCAGATAGGACCCGGTGTACTAAGCCAAAAAAAAGCTGCTTCATACTTTTTGTCGATTTCGTGTTAGAATTATGATGGAGACAGCAGATTTTATCGAACTTCCGTTTACCCCATAGTAAAATTTGTTCAAAATAATGATCTGAATAACCCCTTTTCGTCATATAACTAAAACTAGAGTAACAGTATATTTTATCTGAGGCTTTTGGTTTTTAGGGTTCCGTACCCAGAAGGTAAAAACGAGACCCTATTACTAAGACTCCGCTGTCCGTCTGTCACCAGGCTGTATCTCAGGAACGGTGATACGAGTACATAGCTAGAAAGTTGAAATTTTCACAGATGATGTATTTCTGTTGCCGCTGCAATAAAAAATACTTAAAACAGAAAAAAATCAATATTTAAAGGGGGCTCCCATACAACATACCTGAATTTTAAGCCAGTTTTCGCTCTCTATTAATACCGATGACAGGAAGATCCTTGAAATTTTCACAGAATAGTTACTTAAACATTTACTTTGATAATAAATAATTAAATTAAAATTAAATATTAAGCAATATTATTAATTAAAGTCTTTCTGGGCGTCTGGTGGACGCGTGACCAAAATGCTGGTGTTTATTTCGCTCAATGCATAAGCATTGCCATTCAGCGTGGCAATGCAGCCAGCATGCTGGGCACGCTGCCAACTGGCAGTGGGCTTGAGCATTTGGATTATCTTTAGACCTTCAAAGGTCTGAGGATGATCCAATGCTTTTTGTGTAATAGTAGTGTAGTTTTGTTGTAGTTAATAAAGGAACTTTTGCCCGAAAAAATATTAACTAAGTACAATAAAATACGGCTAAAACTCACATAATAATTAATTAATAAATAATATACAATTAATTTATTTCAATCAAGTGAAAATAAATATTTTACTAATTCCCATATAAGAAACATGATTTTTTGCTCGATATTAATGATTCAGAAAGATGCTTGAAATATTCACATAATATTCTCGCTTAACTTCGGCGATCGCTGACAAACACCTAGTTAAACTGCGCCATGAACGCTACGAAGGCACTGAAGATTTTAAAATTGGCAAAAAAGGGCGTAGGCATATACCCTGGAGAGGGTTAAACTAAAGTGCTGATGATGATGATGATGATAAAGTCTACTAATAAGATTTGTAATCAGTTACCGAGCTCGTTGGCGGATGTGGCCCAATCACTTATATCCAGTAGTGTCCACTATTAAATGATACTATGATATAGTCCTCGGAGTCTCTCTGCGAGATCGAATCGACTTCGAATCAGAAATGAGGAGATCCGTAGAAGAACCAAAGTTACCGACATAGCCCAACGGATTGGCAAGTTGAAATGGCAATGGGCAGGGCACATAGCGCGGAGGACTGATGACCGATGGGGTCGAAAAGTTCTCGAATGGAGACCACGTACCGGCAAGCGCGTAAGACCGCAGGATCGCGCTGGATGCAAGCCGCTTCCAACCGGTCTTATTGGAGATCCATAGGGGAGGCCTATGTCCAGCAGTGGACTTCTTATGGCTGATGGATGGATGATATAGTCCAGCAGCCCTCTCCCGTGATCTTAAAGTGATTAATAACAGGCAGAATCTTCGTGAGCAGGTTAAGTAAGAAGAGACGCCCAGATAAGTCTTATTAAAAAATTCGATCGATATAGCTATAAAGTATTGCGCAGGTATAAAACATGTCGATTTGGTAGGGTATATTGTTACAATAACAGTAAGTTATTTATTTTAATATCGCAGTAAATGGACGATAAACCCGGAAAAACAATTGTCCTACAAAATGGATGGTATGACTGGAGAGTCATCCACTGCGAATGTGTCCAAATAACGAGATCATCAAAATTATTAATAACAATCTGATTTTTTGTATGCATTGTACTAAATGTTTGTACAATCAAATGGCTACAAAGTACTACAAATTTAGTTGTATGTTTTCCGGTCCTACGCTTAGAAGTTGTTAATTCCACAGTGATACTGCCGTAGTAGTAGTAGCTTGGAAGAGATCGCTTCCAGCGACAAGGCCGCGTTCTGTTACACTAGCTTAAGTATTTGTTGTATTACTGTTTGTTTTATTTATTTTTTGTGTACAATAAAGTGTTTTCTATTCTATTCTAGTACGCTTTTTACCATAAAAAATATGTATGAAATGTAATATACCTACACCATGTGAAACTTTAAAAACTGTTCAAACACCATGACTAACATTGAACGTCCAATAAATTCGCGTTATCAGGCCGCCATATCCGTCGCCACAGCCGTTGCTGTTCGTTTTCATCCCGCGCTGAACTGTAAAAAAGGACGAGAATAACGTTCCTCGCCAACATCATGCGATAGCTGGACGGCGACAATACGGTAGCACTGGCGGGGACGGACTCAGGGCAGGGGCTAGTTTGATCTCCACAGCTGGGAAAAGTCCTGACTTAAACCACTCGTCTAAATCTAACACTGCGCCAAAAATAATTACAGAATTGTTGGGTACTCATAGAACAAAACTTGCTTATTCATATGCGGTCACACAATATTGTATTTAATCCATCTACTTATGTATGTTTCGTAAAAATTACAAACGTACCTATATTGCGTTGTACGATTTTTTGCTACATGTACATAAATAAGTGAATGGCGTGTCGTAAACCACCGCACCATTCATCCACCAATCCACATAGGCCAGCGTGGTGGATATAGCCTAATTACTCTTCGTGGGTAGGCCTACGTCCTGCAGCGGACTGTTAAGCAGGCTGGAACAGGTACAGTACAGCGTCGTAAAAAATGACGTGACTAGGGCAACTTCGTTGGGAAATCCCGACAATTTCGAAGTCTCGGGACGCGAGACAGTCTACAATCAAAGCCTTGTCGAGATATTGCTTTTCTTCGAGAATGAGCTGTTCCATACAAAATTACAACTGGGAACTATTAAGAGAGAGAGATACTTAAAAGGGCCAAATTGTAAAGAAAACTTTCCCTCAAGTTTTACTTTAGTGACTATTACGAGTATATTATACTGCTTACTTGGCTTGTTTGCAGGATCTGATTAAACTCATCGTTATTAACAACGATTATATATTAGGTCGACCTTGAAATTATCATAAATAAACCAGATGTACAATACAGAAAAGTTTACCGACCTTTGATAAAATGTAGGTACATATATGTTATATTATGTAGGTATCTAAAACTGGCATGCTCTACGTTAATTTGTCGTTTTGGCGCCCCTATCGCTACGCCCCTAGATACGCCCGGGCCGCCGGTGCATTATTGATTTGTTGATATCGCAGGTACCTGACTTTCAACTCATCGCAGGTTCCGTTATGCACGATTTATGGAATGCTTTGAGGGCGTTTTCAATGAGTTTTTACCTAGAATACTTTTTGTAGCAAAATTTTTCCTAAAAATGTAAAATAACAAAGAGGAGATCAATGATCAATGTTGATCAATGTTAATCGTGACTGTGAGAAATTAACTACATATTTAAACTGGACAGTTAGTTTTTTTCATTTATATTCATTACTCCTACTTAAACTTAAGAATCCAAACTTGTATTTGTTGGTTTTTCACTCATTAACAGAGCAACGGATCGACTTGATTTTTGGCATGGATATAGTTCCAAGTTCCAAGATTGGAGAGTGGCAACCTATGTAACTTTCCAACCTCTTTTATCTCAGAAAAAATTAAAAATTAATGGGATAGCACAAAAATCAAAATAACACGCGGACGAAGCAGCCGGCGAATGCTAGTTACTTTTATAATTAGGACTTTAACTAGTTGACTGGTTGCAGGTCACATCCATACATAAATATTGGATCATTGTATGAAATTCGCCTCCTTGTTAATAATTCGAACCGTAATTAACAATCTGGATATTTTTTTAGCAAAAGTGAATAAGTAGGTATCTTCTAGGTCTACACACTCCATCTTCGGCCGCCATATCGATTTCAATCGAGTTTCTGGCCTACAGAATTGGAGCACAACAACAACAGTAAATTTGTGGTGGTCTAGTGGTAGTAGCAATACCGGCCTCAAAATCGTGAGGTCGTGGGATCTAATCCCGGTCACGTACCAATGAGTTCTTTGGAACTTATGTTCAAGATTTCACACTAATGGCTTTTCGGTGAAGAAAGCCATCACGAGCAACCTGCGTACGTCCGTAGAAGAAATTCGATGGTGTATGTGAATCCACAAACCCGCACTGGCCATCGAGGCAGATCAGCCTTCGTGGATAGGCCTACGTCCTGCAGTTAACTATTAAGTCTGGTGCAAAATTAGAGCAACAGTGAATTGGTGGCCAAAATTAAATGTAGTCCTATTATATATATATATGTTGAAAAAAATAATTGAAAAGTCAAAGAACACGAAGCCAAAGCGAGGCTAGATTAAATCAACGAACATTTACCACGTTGTAAAGTTCTCCGAAGCCAAGTTTAAGAACTCCGTAAAACTTGCCAAGAATTTAAGTTCTAAGAATCTTACAACTTTTACCTGACTGACTGCTAAACCAGATTCTTTAAAAACTTGGCTAAGTTAAATAATCATGTGTTTCTGGAAGCATGTGAGCAATAAAGCAAGCTTGGACATAATGTTGTGGTCATTTTAGGGTTCCGTAGTAAAACGAGGAACAACAACTAGAAGTTATTACTTGAAGAATACATGCACAAAAAGCTCTGGTAGCGACAAAACTAAACCTAACCTAATATCTTTTGTAGAACCATGACCGTGGCCTTCCAGTGTTTCGACTGCATTGTCTGTCTTTGTTATGAACCGGTTTTGTAGCGCTCATTGTGTAGTAAATTAAGTGTTCCTCAGCGATCACCGATGTTAAGTAACATTCGGAACGGTCAATCTTCGGGTGGGTGACCGCGGGGTCCGTTTTCCGATTAAGCGCAACTGTGGCTTGGATGACACGATTAATTATAAGTCCATGTTGTTTCTCAGCACAGAGCTATTACAACTAAAAAGATGGCGCTGTTGTCGCTTGAGGCAATTCCAAACCACAAAAATGTATGGAAAATCTGGCCCAGAGCTGTCAAAACTGCCAAGATGAATTGGAAAATGACACTACTGAGAGAAAAACACGGCAAGTAGCCACTGAATAAATAAATAAATATTGGGGGACATCTTACACACGGTCTCTGACCCCAAACTAAGCAAAGCTTGTGATATGGCTGCCAGAGACTGATATACTACATATACATATTTTAAATACATACTTAAATAGATAATACCTAAATAACACCCAGACACAGAGCAAACACCTATGTTCATCACATAAATGCTTGCCCTGGGTGGGGATCGAACCCACGCCTCTGTGATCCAGAAGTCAGGTTCACTAACCACTGAGCCACCGAGGCAGTCAATCGAGATATAATTTCATGTCTCTTTCTAACTCATGCCATATTAAATCATTGCATTTCATTCTTTTGTTTCTCGATCGACCACATTATCCCTTAGTTCACATTTTTAGGGTTCCGTACCCAAAGGGTAAAAACGGGACCCTATTACTAAGACTCCGCTGTCCGTCTGACTGTCTCCAAGCTGTATCTTATGAACCGCTATAGCTAGAAAGCTGAAATTTTCACAGATGATGTATTTCTGTAGCCGCTATAACAACAAATACTAAAAACAGAAAAAAAGTAATCATTAAGGGGGCTCTCATACAACAAACCTGATTTTTTTGCCGTTTTTCGCTCTATATTAATTATTCGCTTTATATTAATGGTAACAGGTAGAAGCTTGAAATTTTCACAGAATATTTAGTTGAATATTTACTGTAATAATAAATAATAAAATTAAATTAAAATAAATATTTTTAGGGGGGTGGGGGGGTCTCCCATACAGTACCTACGGAACCCTCCGTGCGCGAGTCCGACTCGTACTTGGCAGATTATTTTAGTTGACTAGCCACTAGCTACAAAAGCTTATGGCCAGCCACATGGCATATGTAAATAAGTTAAATAAAATCCCACCAACCAACAGCACGTACATAAAAATAATCGTAAAATTAATAATGCCCATATTTTCCAGGTTACTTTCCGATTTTGGATTACGAGTAAGTAATTACAGTTGTCTCTCTCATCAATTCGATCGGGTGTCATACTGTATCATATTCTAGGGTTAGACCAAAAAAGACTCGGTGTCAATGTCCTATTGAGCTAGTAATTGAGATGACTGTATCCACATTTTGTTAAGCCATGACTTTGAAACATAATAATCGGCCAAGTACGCGTCGGACTCGCGCACTTAGGGTTCCGTACTGTATGGGAGCCCCTTAAATATTTATTTTATTTTAATATAATAATTTATTAATGAAGTGAATATACAAATGAATATTCTGTGAATATTTCAAGCGTTTACCTGTTACCACTATTAATATCAAGCGAAAAAAGGAAAAAAATTCAGGTTTTTTGAATGAGAGCCACCCTTAAATACATATCTTTTTTTCTGTTTTTAGTGTTTGTTGTTATAGCGGCAACAGAAATACAGCATCTGTGAAAATTTCAGCTTTCTAGCTAAAACGGTTCATGGGATACAGCCTGGTGACAGACAGACGGACAGACGGACAGCGGAGTCTTAGTAATAGGATCACGTTTACACCCTTTGGGTACGGAACCCTAAAAGTGCCAAGTCGATGGCAATGACAGTGGCCTTGGAGTGTAATGTTTTGGTTGTATTGTTTGTCTTTCTTATTGTAATTTTCTCATTAAACCGGTTTTCTCTGGCAGGTTGCGGTCGTATCCCTCGTCATTTCGGTTGGGTGTCATATTGTTCCAGTTTTTAGGGTTGGGTCAAACAAGTCAATGTCAATTTTCTATTGAGTTAGCAACTGAGGCGCCTTGACTTTAGCAGTGTTTATTCTGGTAGCAATTTTTAATATCAGTAGTTCTCCAAACAGTTAATCTCGCAACACATCTCTTTAACTGAGAATCTTCATAACCTTATATCTCGCATGCGACCACGAAAGGTCATGAAAAGAACTCTTTTCGACGTGTGAAAAAAAGACAGAAATATACTTTGCCATAACGCTGTTTCGTTTTGAGACTTCGAAAAAAATATTTCGTGGCGAGCATCCTAGCCCGGGACAAAGGATCGAGGCAGATGGCACAGTAAGAGAGAGGCCTATACCCCGCAGTGGGGTAAAGAAGGCTGTGCATGATGATGATAATGACGATGTGATTATTTTCTCAGTACCTAATTGGTTCAGACGTTGACCTACTAGCACATGTTTACCAAGCTATGGTCTATGGTGTGTACATTTTAATTTACTTCTTTATACAAGGTGTTGTTTTGTGAGGTTGCAGGTATTTAGAGAGGTGTGTATACTAATCATTGTGAACATCTTTAACTATGAGACCAACTGCGAAATCACGACTTAAAATCAGCTGTTTAGTTGAAAGTTAATTGACTCTCACTCGACATTAGTGTATAAGGTTTTGTTTATTCCGGTGTTAGTGCCATAGTAAAATTAGTTGATGTATATACATAATATTCGTTTTTTAATATAGGTAATCTTTGGGACACCTTAAGACCTCCGACATGACTAAATTGTTAAAACAATAAGGACCCATAATTTATCGTGTCATCTGAGTCATGGCTGCACTCAGTCGTAATACCCGTAGTCAAACTGACTGCCGAACGTTACTTAATTGCTAGGAAACACAATACATACAGTCTTATCACAAAATATCTTTAATAAAACATTTTGCTATGTTAATACGTACTATTATCATATTTTCTTTGGAATGCTCAAAAGCTGTTTATTCTTTTGTGGTTCGACGAGTATATAATAAACTTCATTCGCTTACAAGTAGCGGCATGTAAGTCTAGCGCTGAGGGTACTGTGGAGGGGATGGCTGCGCATGGTGACCGCCATACTAAACCCATGCGCAGCCATCCCCTCCACAGTACCCTCAGCGCTACACTTATATGCCGCGACCTGTACCATCCAGATGAGGTGGTGGTCAAGTGCGGTATCGTTCGGGATAAAAAACACGTCTTCGTAAAGCAAAACTCATACCCTCTCTCTATGTAATTGCATGCCGAAAGGTCGAATATGGCGGTCATTTACCTTAACATTGGTTATCTAGTGATATCACGCTTTATACGACGAGAAGTCTTACCTACAGAAGCTAGTATTTGCACAATTATATTACTTTATAGTCGTCAATAAAAGAATATAAATTCAGCGAAAGACTTTCCCCTGTACGGCGAGATTCAGTCATTTCTACGAAGTCAAATTGCTCTATCATTTACTAGTTTTTGTAAATAATTCCATAGAATATTTATTTTTGTTTTCTTTGGTGTCATAACTATTGCATTTTTTTTTCTTTGTAGATCAAATATCTATGGAAAAGTATAAATATCAGCCAGTAAGCAGTGACAAAACTACAAGACTAAAACAGGTATTGTAATTTAACTAGATTATTAATAGTGGGACGTAATGAATGTGGTAACGTGTTGCATACAGAATATTTTATTAACGCCTAAAATAGGTAAATATTTAAGTACCTACCTAAATATCTACATAAACTGATGAGCTGCTTGAACTGCTAGAACAATTGCAATTTAACTTCATTTAATAACAGCTTTTGCCGACGGCTTCGTCAGCGTGATAATTTTGGTTTTTGTTCTATTCCATTAGAACTTTTATTTTTACGAAATAAAAAGTAGCCTATGACACTTTGCAACTTTTAAATTCAAATCCATGAAAAATATCAAGTCGACCCTGTCTCTGTTGCTGTGGAAAAAGTAACAAAGAAAAAAAAAACAACAAATACACCTTCGGATTTATGATAATGTATGTGTAACGACTACTTTACACACAGGACAAAAAATATATCATTTTAAAAAAAAATGTCTAGTAGGGAATGTCACCCACGCTGGAAGGTCCCAACCTTTGAACATAAAACATCATTGGTCCTAACCTAACACTTCGAGTCTACGCCGGTTTCGGGTGAGCGTCTTTATTCGAGGATTCATAAAATATAATTAAGATCAATCTTTTTAGAAGCCCAGGTCAAAAAGAGGAAAGTTCATTTCTTCCTCTAACTCTCATGACATCAACATTTTTCTGACAAAGAAATATTAATCTATTTATATTGACGCAAAAGCTGCAGGAACAGGAAAGAAAATGCCGACTCACTCATTCTTCTGGAAACCTACTTAGCCCTAACCAGAAGTGGGCATCTCCAAACTATCATGTAATTTTTGATGACGTAAACCCAATTTTGCCGGCAGCAGTCTTGCTCTAGAGAGCACAAGGTCAAGTTCAAAATTTCCGTGAAAGGTTTTCCAGAGTACAGAGTATACTAGTGACACTTCAGTGGCCAGACTGTGATAACATGTCCAGGAACTGAAGGATAGTAAGGTTTTGAATATGGAAAAGTGCAATTATCAACGGGTGAAATCTGGCGATGAAGTCGTCGAAGAAGAGAGCAGGCTAGGGTGTTTTAAACAGGTTTTTGATATTAATATTTTCTAGACATTTAGTTACATAAGTAACTTTCTTACTTTTTCCTAGGATAATTCGTTCAACTAACATTTTTTAGCGTCGCGGCGGCGTCGCGTCGCTTGTAAATAATTTAGTAGACCTGTCGATTAAATTATTTACAAGCTTTACAGCTTTTACAACAAGTGACATATGTATACAATTTTCTTTTTCACTGTAATTGTGCTAATACTGTTTTAAACTTGTAACTACATTTTTAATACCAATATTTAATTACTTACTCCTGCGTAATTCTGGCATTAATTCTGAAGCAGTGCACAATTTTCGGGGTTATGCAGTTAGACATATAATTATTTTTAGTAAAAAATAGCATGACCGACTTCACCCGTGTACAGAATTCGCGAATATTTCGCACGGATCGATGTAGCATTTTTCACATTATTGTTGATTTATCAAAAAAAAAAGGGACTAATTTCGGAGTATACTCTTTCGAATAAAAAAAGAATTATTGAAATCGGACTACTATGGAAAAAGGTATGCGTGGTTATACATAAAAAATACATATACGCGTCGAATTGAGTACCTCCTCCGGTTCGGTTCGTCGGTTAAAAAGAAAAGGATTTTTCGATACAAAATCACGTAGTCATCGCTGAACATAGCCAACATACTAATACAGATAAGTAATAGAAAGATACATAATTTACAAGAAAAGTAGAACCTCTATTATTTTACACGGCTGCCCAAAAGAGAGATGAGGTGATTCTTTCATGGTCCATTAATAGTAGTTTATGCAACTGTCATATAATGAAGGGTATTAAAACACGAGTGTGAGTTTATGAAACGAGCGCAGCGAGTTTCATAATAGTAACGAGTGTTTTAATACCCGTGTTATATGCAGTTGCATACACTACTTTATCTTCACTAATAAAAATAAAATAAAAAACATATTGCGAAACATTAAATTCACGCGTACGTGTATTGTCACAGTGAACTTGGCGCCATTAAAATCTAACCAATGAGAGCGCAGCTGCGCGCGCAGGGCCAATCAGGAGCGAGCGCGCGATGTTATAATGAGATTTTACGATATCGATGTGGATATTATAACATCATGTGAAATTGCTTAAATTGAGTGTTTTGTTGTCTGCGCTATAACAGTAGTCATTATAAGTCAAGTATTGGAAACATAAGTAGAATGTTACTGTAGATAAAGTCGGTTAAAACATTTTTATAGGATTAAGTAATGAGACTGAATCAGTATACTCGTGTATAGGCTGTCATCTGGGAAACAGCATGCATGAGAGTACAGCCTATATTAATAATGTGCAAAGTGAAATAATAAACCAGTGATTTTAAGGCTATGGTGTTTTACTACAGGTGTTCACTCATTGGTTAATATTGTTGCAGACTTGGCTAGCATGTGGAGCATCCTTATTCTTCCTCATCATGGGTCTGGTGCGAGGGTACACCGCCTCCGCGATCCCTTCCATCCAGGCCTTCGACCCGAGCATCATCCAACATAGCGAGCAGAAGTCTTGGATAGGTATGTTGTTAAACTACATAACATATTTCCATACCGCGTTGACCTCTCAGAATAATGAAAAACAGTAGAAGTGAAATAAAGTAAAAAAGTTGTGATGCATGATCTCAGAAACATGGCGTCGAAAACGCATAGAAACTGCTATGTAATCTTGACACAAATAACACTTGAACTAGTAATCAAATGTCAAATTCGATTTCACAATAACGGCGTTTCATTTTGAACCCTAAGTTCATAGTGATAATGACATGTTAGTTCAAACAGCACCCCTATTGTAGACCTAAAGCTTGCTACACAATACTACACATACATGATACATTGGGGCCGGCCGCGATCGGCACAGCCGGGCGGTAAAATTGAATACCTATGTTTATATGAATGTTAGGGAGAATAAGTTGTCAAGTGCGTGTCGAGAGCGGCTTCCGTAGATAGTGAAGATGATTATGATGATGATTAAAACCAAATGTTATGATGTCATTAGATGGTAAATTGCTAGAAAAATATCATTGCCCTAAGAAATATGTTTGTGAGGTCAATGACCTTTAAACTGTATAAAAATTAAAAAAAATATCTTTTATATCTCAAAAAGATATTATCCAACAGTTTTCAAAACAATTTTGTGAGAAAGTTTTTCTACAAACTGAGAAAGTTTGAAGTTTCTATCTTGGATAGCTTAGAAATTAAGGGAGGGGAGGCAGTATTTTTTCAAACTTTTTTCCCCACTTTACAAATATGAGAGTCATCCCTAAAATACACGATTTTGAAAATTTTAATTACATATTTAATATCAAGATCTATATTAAAAATATCGTAATGTCAAATTTCGTGGAATTTGGTTCATAAATTAATAAAGTTCTTTGGGCGGCTACGAGTTGGCACGTTCCGCAATGCAGGGTGGCAATAGCATGTATCTATGTAGAATAATTATTTTTCGCAATAAATAGCATAACTGCCTTGCATCGTGTACAAAATTCAAATATATCGCTCGAAATGTTTACATTATTGTTGATTTATCAAAAACGGCTCAGCCGATTTCTGTAAAATTTAAATGGGACCACCTCGGGAGTATACCCTTTTGAACTCAAAAATATTTTTTCGATTCCGTTCACAATTGGCGAAATTATCGATGTAATTAATTTTCGCAATAAATGGCACCACCTAGATCCATCGTGTACCTACATAATTTGAATAGTTTGCACGAACGTTGTGATTGGTACAATAAATTGTACTATGTATTTTACTTTATTTACTTATATAGGTACTTGTACCAGTTACTGAGGGATATTTGTTTATTTTTTTAGGTATTCGTGACAATAATAAGGCTGTAATTACGTAAAATACTACAATCGATAACTCATTACTGCGGTTTTAAGCGTTTATGACATGGCATGGGCTAACCAATAGTCCGACACTAGACAATAAAGCGCGTTTTAATTTGTTCTACACACATTTTGTGTCTTTGTCTGTGAGTACCAACAAGTGTAAAATTTTGAATACTACTGGCTTACCTCGCGTATTACCTACACGAACAAAAAAAAATCAGCTGTTTCGTATATAATGACGATTCCGAGTTGTAATTTTAAATGGAATAGCTATTTTTGACGTTTTGAAAATCGACGAAAGCCGGCACGCACAAAAAGCATGACTAATTGTCACGTTCTGTCTGAGCCAAGCGTGCAAGCGAGAGCGTGGAGCAAGTGATAGAGAGGCATGATCGGCTTGTGATGCACGTGACGTCATCACGTAAAATTATCGTCCGTAAACCGACTTTACAGATCCTATTTTAGTTCTCGAATTCCGGGTTGGCTCCAATAGTAAATATTGTTAATAATTATGGTCTCAATACTCCCCTTCGGCTTAATACAGGCTATCAGATAATCCTGTCATTTCTATAACTGTTTACAGGAGCCACACCATCTTTAAGTGCAATTGGGGGCAGCATGGTGTCAGGAGCGCTGATGCAGCGGCTCGGACGCAAGCGCACGCTGCAGCTTACGGCGCCGCTCTGGGCTGCCAGCTGGATCCTCCTGGGATTCGCCACGAGCTTCCCCCTGGTCATCCTCGGACGGTGCTTCACGGGGATCTGCGCGGGGTTCATGCTGGCCACTTCTCAAGTTTACGTAAGTTTTATGGGTTTTCGAAGTGTACACCAAAGTACACAGTTAACCTCCAGAAAGAGTGAGGAAAAGCAGTTGTTGAAGGTAACTTGCCCCGCCGCCACATCGCTGTGTTCCCATGGTAGTATATGGCAAAACAACACAAAGACATGAGGGCAGTATGCTGTCAAGAACCGCTGATGCAGCGGCTTGCAATTGCAAACGCACGCTGCAGCTTACGACGCCGTGCTGGCCGCCAGCTGGATCCTGGGATTCGCCACGAGCTTTCCTCTGGTCATACTCGGACGGTGCTTTACGGGGATCTTCGCGGAGTTCATGCTGGCCACTGCTCATGTTTACGTAAATCATCGTTGATATGTAAAGACAGCCCGCATTATAGTGCTAGTCTATGCATCTGCACAAGCTGAGGCCATTTCTCGAGACATCAGGTAGCGAATTTAGCTCTTGCCTCACGCAGAATCAGCTACACTTTTCTCTCCATAGATTGAGTGCTGAAAAGGCCCGTGCGTCAAGTTAAAAACTTAGTCATCTACAGATGAGATGAATGAAATTATTTTAATTTTATAGTGCTTCCTACTATATAGTTCGGCCGTTCAGAGAATGCGTTCCTGACACGTCATCTTGAAAAAATGTTTTTGGCCGATATCTCGGAAACTATGTACTTAAGGGCAAAAAACATTAAGATCATTATTGTAGAAAATAAAATTTCGCATCTTTTGTTTCCAGTACACTTTTTTGTAAAACTTACCGTTTACGATTTATGAACCATTTAATGTTTAAAGGTCCATTTAATGAAATTTCATCAAATGGGCCATAAATCGTAAACGGTAAGTTTAACAAAAAAGTTTACTGGAAACAAAAGATGCAAAATTTTATTTTCTACAATAATGATCTCAAAAATAGCTCCTCAGGATGAGACTAGAAGATTAAACTGGAACTGCAAGATTGCGTTAGAAGTACTTACCTTGCATCCGGTCCTATTTGAAATAACAATATTGTAAAGAGGAAAGATTTGATTGTTTGTTTGCATTGAATAGGCACCGAAACTACTGAACCGATTTAAAAAATTCTTTCACTGTTGGGAAGCTACACAATCCCCGGGTGTCATAGGCTGCTAGTTTGAAATATTTTATATATATCGTGTAACTAGACGAGTGTCTGACCAAAGAATATTTACAATAATATGGTCTGACTGTCTCTCACATATAAAAATACAATTACAGATATCTTTTTTGGGTCTTAAAATTACAATTTACACGATTCTAAGCATTTAACAAATGTAGGTAATTTTTAGGGTTCCGTACCCAAAGGGAAAAACGGGACCCTATTACTAAGACTTCGATGTCCGTCTGTCTGTCCGTCTGTCACCGGGCTGTAACTCATGAACCATGATAGCTAGGCAGCTGAAATTTTCACAGATGATGTATTTCGGTTGCCGCTATAAGTAACAACAAATACTAAAAAAAAAAAAATATTTAAGGGGGTTCCCATACAGTACGGAACCCTCCGTGCGCGAGTCCGACTCGTACTTGGCCGATTATTTTATTTAAAATCGAATTACTTTAGTAGGTAGATTCTGTTATTAGAGGTTACCCTCCAACATACATATTTAATTTTAAAAAAGGGTGCAAAAAATATATAAATCTTAATTTGGAACGAAATTAAAGTCAACAGTAATGTGGAAATTAAAGTCAACAGTAATGTGGAAATTAAAGTCAACAGTAATGTGGAAATTAAAGTTAACAGTAATTTCTTAACTTGGCAAACTTGGCGCATGTTTTATTTTACCAAAGAAATAAAAAGCTAATGTAAATATTGATCGTATGTATGGCTGAGCTCTAACTCCTAGCTAGGTTTCCCTGTGTTTAGGATATTAGTCCGTTCCTGTTACGAGAAAACATTTTTTGTACATAGTTTAGGAAATTATGTAGGTACTTACATAATAAATTGCCATTGAAGTTGATAGTAGGCCGTTCTATTTTACTATATGTCTCATGTCTCACAAGATGAATCAACGCATTGATTCATCCTGAGTGACACCTCGTATATCAATTCTGTATGTCATTTAAACCAGTTTAACCTTTATTAAACTCATTATATTACATTACAGGTAAGTGAATGCTGCGACCCCGAGATCCGCGGCCGCCTGGGCTCCATGCCGACTCTTTCAATGTCTCTGGGAATCCTGCTCTCATACGTCGCCGGCAGCTGGCTGTACTGGAGATACCTCGCATTCTTTTCAGCTATATTCTGCGGTTAGTTTCGTTATTTTTAGGGTTCCGTAACCAAAGGGTAAAAACGGGACCCTATTACTAAGACTCCGCTGTCCGTCTGTCCATCTGTCTGTCTGTCTCCAGGCTGTATCTCATGAACCGTTATAGCTAGAAAGCTGAAATTTTCACAGATGATGTATTTCTGTTGCCGATTTTGATGATTCTTTTTATGTTTGGTAAATCATACTTTAGAGGTGGTCAAATTTAATTTTTTCCGAAATCGGCTGAGTCGTTTTTGAAAAATCTTCAATAATGTGAAAATTTATACGTCGATGAAACATCAATCCATGACCTTTTGAACATGAGTGAAGTCAGTCAGAAGCCATTTATGGCGAAAAATTTATTATTCAAATTACTAGTAATGTTAATCCTATGAAATCGTATGGCTATTCCAGTGATCACGTTTCTGGTCCTCATGCCACTGCCAGAGTCGCCGGTGTGGCTCGAAGGCAAGGCACGAGACTCTTCTCACTCCGTCAACTGGTTGCACCTCTCAGCTCGAGCCACCGCCACCGTCAAAGAGTAAGTGCATATATTTTAACTTTTTTTCTAACATTTTTTTTCATAGGGTATGTGGCTTTATTAACTACCACTAAATACAAGACCTACATAATCTAAAACTACATAAACGACTACTACATAACAAGAAATTAGATCATCCATAGACCCTTGAAGGTCTAAAGATAATTCAAATGCTCAAGCCCACTGCCAGTCGGCAGCGTGCCCAGCGTGCTGGCAGCATTGCCACGCTGAATGGCAATGCTTATACGTTGAGCCAAATAAACACCGGCATTTTGGTCACGCGTCGCGTGCATCAGACGCTCAGCAAGAATTTTGAAAATAATGTGAGCTCCCGGCCCCCACGGGCCCAATGTCTCAACTCCAAACGGCTCAAAAATGATTTTACTTAATAAGTAAACTTTCTGATGATGATGATGATTTCAGAAAGTTAGTATAAACCTAGCTGCTAGGGTGGCTAGCCCTCGTGAGGTTTTAAGCTGAAGGCTTGTGACATCATCTTCTGACGTCATGAGTACTATTGTTAATGTGTTAAAGTGTCTTATAACGTAGTCCTTCATTGCAGGTTACTTGTGAGGCGTCTATTGAGATTTTTTTGTGGTAAACTCAAAATAAAGTAGGTATCTTTGTAGGTAGGGTATTGCATTTACTGTTCCAAACTGTACTTATGATAACTGATGTACTTAGTATATTATTGCAAATTTCATCGTATTTATGCGATGCAGAGTGCGTGCGTGTTCACTCTTGACCATGGTCGAGATTGAAGCATTGTAAACGCTGATTGCTGTGAAATACAAGTACTACTCGTAAATGATATATATTTGCACGCTTAAAAATATAAGCTGATTTGTAAAACGATTCAAGTTTCAATGGTTCAATAACATTAAACGAGCAGAATTTTGCAGCTTTCAGACGAATTCATAAGAGAAGCAGTGATAAATGATAAATATCTAAACACTGCTGGCTGAAAATGGTGATGCTGATTAAGACCGCAGGATCGCGCTGGATGCAAGCCGCTTCCAACCGTTCTTATTGGAGATCCATAGGGGAGGCCTATGTCCAGCAGTGGACTTCTTATGGCTGATGGATGGATGGAATTATGGTGATGATATAAATCAGTTCATAAACATTTATAAAATTAAAACCTTTCTGGGCACCCAAATCTTTGGTGAAGGTCACTTCCATGTCTCGCTGTACAACACGGTCTTGCGCAAGACGGGTCCAGGTAGTACCTACCTGCGAACTAGACATCATCACTCGTATCTTCTTTTTTTCATCTTTTGTTCTCTTAAAATGATAAGTAAGTTCGTATAGACCGGGTGGCTACTTGGCTAGCCCTAGTGTCAAAGTTTTTAAGCCGCCTAAAGGCCTCTGACATGGCTAAACGGTTAAAACAACCGATGCCTACAATTTAACGTGTCAACCGAGTCACGGTAGTGCTCAGTCGTAAATGCCACCCGCGGTCACCCATCCGAAGACTGACCGTGCTGAACGTTGCTTAACTGCGACGATCACTAACGAACACCTAGTCAAACTACTGCTATGAACCTAAGATGATGAAATAGGTTTTATGTTTTCCAGAAAAGGCGAAGAGTTAGAGAGGCTGCCCAGCCTGTTCACTCGCGAGGTGTTCTTCTCGCCTGTGGTCATCAAACCTCTCGTGGTCGTGTTCTCGCTGCTGTTCTTCCAACAGTACAGCGGCATCGACGCCATTGTGTTCTTCACTGTCGAGATCTTCGAAAATGCAGGTGAGGAAATTTGTACAATATAAAGAATGATACAAATATGTCAAATGATAGTCATGAGTCATGACTATCATTTTAGTCATAAGACATGTGTATACAGGGTTATTTCTATACAATTAGCATCCTTTCAGGGGCTTATTTTGTACATCATAACTAACAACTTTTGTTCTGCGACTTTTGTCAACTCAAAAAATAAATCAGCTGTTCACTCAAATATCGTTCAAATATCGTTCACCCGCGACCAAATGTATGGCATTTGGTCGCGGGTGAACGATATTTTTTCTATGGAACAACAACTTTTTTTTTGAGAATTAATAAAAGCCGTAGAACAAAAGTTGTTAGTTTTGATGTACAGAATAAGCCCCTGAAAGGATGCTAATTGACTAGAAATAACCCTGTATATCTTGTAACTAAAATGATAGTCATGACTTATAAGTGTATACGCTAGGTACTGGAGCATATTACTACTACTTATAGCTGCGACCGCATTTGAAGACGATTTCCTTTAAAGGCCGCTGCATACGTGACGGGTTTTTTCACGGACGGGACGGAACGGGAAATTTTAGAAATATCGTTTCATACAAAATGTATATGGAAACGCATATGTCACGGAGACACGGACGGGACGGGAACGTGGCACTGACATGGGGAAAAATATCGTCGCCAACAATGTTTAGCACGTCCCGCCCGGCACGTGCCCCGTCCCATCCGTGTTTCCGCTACGTATGCACAGTCACTCCGTTCGTTCCGGAGAGAAAAGTAGTGTTAGACGTTTATAATTACTTCATCATCTAGAACAATAGCAATTAAAGCCAATTTTCGAAATTAAAAATCCACCTTTCCTTTTTCACAACAGTTAGATCCGAATCACTGTTACGGTACGTATGCATTAAAAACACGTTCCCATCTCGAACGAGGCAGTCACGTCACGTCCCGTTCCCGTTTACGTCCCGTCCGAGGTATTATCTCGTTACGTATGCAGCGGCCTTTAGAGACTAGCTCACGCGCTAGTAGGTACTCCATCTTGATAAAAAAAATTCCAAGTGGAGTCCCTCCGCGCGGAAGAAGTGTAACTTCGACGGAACAGTGCTTTCATACCCCCTAAAACGTTTAACTCCTTCAAAAGTATAGACTGTATTAAAGTTTTATACTTTACATACGTGAGAAGTATTTTAGAATATGCGTGCAGTATTTGGTCACCATGTTATAAAGTTCATATCCACAAATTGGAATCGATTCAAAAAAAGTTTATGAAATTCTTAGGTGTTAAAGATTTTAAGTCTTTTGACACGTACGCGGAAGCTTGTAAATACTACGCCATAGGAACGTTGGAGCAGCGACGTCAGCAGTATGATATCGTACTCCTGCACGACATAATGTAAATACTACGCCATAGGAACGTTGGAGCAGCGACGTCAGCAGTATGATATCGTACTCCTGCACGACATAATGTAAATACTACGCCATAGGAACGTTGGAGCAGCGACGTCAGCAGTATGATATCGTACTCCTGCACGACATAATGTAAATACTACGCCATAGGAACGTTGGAGCAGCGACGTCAGCAGTATGATATCGTACTCCTGCACGACATAATGTAAATACTACGCCATAGGAACGTTGGAGCAGCGACGTCAGCAGTATGATATCGTACTCCTGCACGACATAATGTAAATACTACGCCATAGGAACGTTGGAGCAGCGACGTCAGCAGTATGATATCGTACTCCTGCACGACATAATGTAAATACTACGCCATAGGAACGTTGGAGCAGCGACGTCAGCAGTATGATATCGTACTCCTGCACGACATAATGTAAATACTACGCCATAGGAACGTTGGAGCAGCGACGTCAGCAGTATGATATCGTACTCCTGCACGACATAATGTAAATACTGCGCCATAGGAACGTTGGAGCAGCGACGTCAGCAGTATGATATCGTACTCCTGCACGACATAATGTAAATACTGCGCCATAGGAACGTTGGAGCAGCGACGTCAGCAGTATGATATCGTACTCCTGCACGACATAATGTAAATACTACGCCATAGGAACGTTGGAGCAGCGACGTCAGCAGTATGATATCGTACTCCTGCACGACATAATGTAAATACTACGCCATAGGAACGTTGGAGCAGCGACGTCAGCAGTATGATATCGTACTCCTGCACGACATAATGTAAATACTACGCCATAGGAACGTTGGAGCAGCGACGTCAGCAGTATGATATCGTACTCCTGCACGACATAATGTAAATACTACGCCATAGGAACGTTGGAGCAGCGACGTCAGCAGTATGATATCGTACTCCTGCACGACATAATGTAAATACTACGCCATAGGAACGTTGGAGCAGCGACGTCAGCAGTATGATATCGTACTCCTGCACGACATAATGTAAATACTACGCCATAGGAACGTTGGAGCAGCGACGTCAGCAGTATGATATCGTACTCCTGCACGACATAATGTAAATACTACGCCATAGGAACGTTGGAGCAGCGACGTCAGCAGTATGATATCGTACTCCTGCACGACATAATGTAAATACTACGCCATAGGAACGTTGGAGCAGCGACGTCAGCAGTATGATATCGTACTCCTGCACGACATAATGTAAATACTACGCCATAGGAACGCTGGAGCAGCGACGTCAGCAGTATGATATCGTACTCCTGCACGACATAATGTAAATACTACGCCATAGGAACGTTGGAGCAGCGACGTCAGCAGTATGATATCGTACTCCTGCACGACATAATGTAAATACTACGCCATAGGAACGTTGGAGCAGCGACGTCAGCAGTATGATATCGTACTCCTGCACGACATAATGTAAATACTACGCCATAGGAACGTTGGAGCAGCGACGTCAGCAGTATGATATCGTACTCCTGCACGACATAATGTAAATACTACGCCATAGGAACGTTGGAGCAGCGACGTCAGCAGTATGATATCGTACTCCTGCACGACATAATGTAAATACTACGCCATAGGAACGTTGGAGCAGCGACGTCAGCAGTATGATATCGTACTCCTGCACGACATAATGTAAATACTACGCCATAGGAACGTTGGAGCAGCGACGTCAGCAGTATGATATCGTACTCCTGCACGACATAATGACAGGAAAAATTGATAGCAGTGAACTTTTGTCCAGCATCTCGTTAAGGGTACCGATTCGCCGCAGTAGATTTAAAACTCCTCCGTTCCACGTTCCATCTGTACATACTAATTATGCTCGAAATTCTGTCCTCTGTCGCGCCGCTCTTACTTATAACATGTACTACTCAAGAATAGACCTATTCTGCTTGACGAAAGCCTCATTAAAAAAAGAGATAAAAAAGCTACATGTGTTCGGTGAGTAGTTTTAAAGTAATCACACGAGTAACACTGCAAACCTTGGCTCTCAAGAGATCTCGTGTATTGCAGTGTTACTCACACATACACACACACACACACTTTAAATAACCTAAGTTTGCACTTTAATTTGGATTTGTTGGGATGTTGTTGGTAAAATTATAATTTATTTGTATTCTAAATTATTGTAATCTGTTTTGGCCTTATTTGTGTTTTTTATATTAGTAAGATAATTATGTATTGTAATTGTAACGCTGTTGATTACAAGAAATAAATAAACAAATAAAAAAAAAAAAAAACGCTATACCTTGTTGGAAGTCGCATTAGAAGTTTCTGTTCAAAACATTGATAAATCATCATCCTGCCCTTATCCCACTAGGTGGGGTCAGACACAGGCCAAATACAAATACAGATGAATTCACACACACTTCAAAAATCAGATAAATGTGATTGAAATTGTAGTAGACTTGCTGTCTGCTATATTATTATTAGCCTCGCGTGAGTATTCTAATTACAATTATGGGCATCCTCTATAGATTTTCATGAAAACCGGTTGTAAGCGGCACGCATCAAGTGCAATGTTGCGATCTCAATCAGGTCGTTTATCTACTTTAAGAGTGGACTTCTTAAACCAGGTCATCTGAACATTATGTGCGTGCAGTTGAACAACATAAATGGTAATCATAGGTATATACCGAAAACCGTCATTGTTAAGCGAATGTCTTGGCTTCGAGAATGCCTGACAACTTTAGTGCAAACAATCGTACAAACTTATTTAGATTATCTGAAGTCCTTCCGCGTTCTGTGGTGGCATTGTTAGATTGCTTTTTCTGTAGTAGCAGTTAGGTAAGTAGTTTATTGTAATCAATAAAGTTACTTATCCATTAAGTATTGAGCAGTACTGTACATACGATAGTAACCGTTCAAGTAAATAAATAGTTTGGTTCTCTGTTTTCAGGAAGTACGTTAGACGCAATGACAGCGACTATAATAGTCGGCGTGGTGCAACTGGTGAGCAACGGCGTCAGCACGCTGCTGGTGGACCGCGCGGGGAGACGGCCACTGCTCCTCGTGTCGGCTGCCATTATGTGTGTCTCCATGGTTGCCATGGGTGCAGCGTTCTACTTCCATTTCGAGAATTCATGGCTTGGGTGAGAACAAAATTATACAGTCCTCGAAGTCAACGTTTTACTTCCACTTCGAAAATTCGTGACTTGGGTGAGAACAATTCTCTCTTAGTTTACAATTCGTCAAGACACCTTTCAATTTAGGTGAGCAATGAAGTGAGCATATTGCTGGTGGACCGCGCGGGAAGACGGCCACTACTGCTCCTCTTAGCTGCCGCTATGTGCGTGTCCATGGTTTCCATGGGCGCAGCGTTCTACTACTATTTTGAAACTCATGGATTTGGTAAGGAAACCAAAGCTTGCGAAGACACTTCTTGGGAACTGTCACAATTATTGTGACATAAACTGCAAATTGGCAACATTGGAAACAACGTGAGCACGTTGCAAGTGAAGTAAAGACGACCACAGTTGCTCCTGTCGTCCGCTATCATGTGTACTTTCACTCTATAGGCTCATGGCTTGGGTAAGGACAAAATTATAGATGAAACTGATAGGAATTATTATGTGTAGTTCAAAATATTCACGACCTGTAACGTCACAAACAACATTTTAGGCTCAAGTTATATTCTGAAACATGATATGCAGATAAAGATCGTTAATGCCTAGGGTAGTAACTGCAGCTAGAGTGTTAGACCTTACGCCTTTAGGATAATGCTGCAATTGGCATAATGACTGGGTAAAAAAATCATTTTTGAAATTAGTTATTTCAGTGGGCTATTTAACTTCTGTATGAGCAATTAACAATTTTAAATCTTGTCAATTTAAATTGGTTAATGGTAATGAAATTTTTTCTTTAGTCAATCAAACAACAAATGAAAAAGATAAACTTTGTCAAAGTTCGAGAGTGGCGGCTCGTGACGTCACTTCTCTGTCAAAAGTCTATACTTTTGTAGTCTAGTCCAGACGTTACGCGGAACTTTAACGGACGTTTTCATCACTTTTTGTCAAAAGAAAAAATACGTGTCTAATATTTTTTGATAATCTAACTAAAGAACTAATTTAAAAAAAATATTGTTACCCAGTCAACATGCCTAATGCAGCATTATCCTAAAAGCGTCAGGTATAACACACTAGCTGCAGTTACTAGTTCATCTAGCGTATTATACTGTGTTTATTTGTATATCCATAGGTTCGTATGTTTACTGGCCCTGTGTTTTCCAGGTATTTACCGATATGCAGCCTAGTGGTGTTCATGGTGGGGTTTTCGCTCGGGTTCGGCGGAGTGCCGTTCCTACTTCTAGGAGAGCTGTTCCCAGCGCACCACCGCTCGCAGCTCTCCGCCATGGCCAGTGCCTTCAACCTTCTATCTATGTTCTCTGTCATCAAGTCATACCATTCTCTTGAGGTTGGTTTACAAGTTGTTCTGTTTAATAACCTTCCTATCAGTAACCTGGTTATTCTCGTTGGTTCTGGAACGGTAGCGTACCGTTCCCGCACGTCAAGTCGCACGACCGCGTGTAGCTGTTGACCTTGGCTCTATAGTGCAGTCATCCACTAACCCGCCCTGTGCCAGAGTGGTAGACATGGCCCAATCACTCTTCTTAAATAGGCCTATGTTCAGCAGTGGACGATTAAACAAGCCAGTACAATGCCATCAGCTTCCTATCCGTGTTGTCTATCTTCAAATCATACGAGCTACAGACCTCAAGTTTGGGTCTCTAAGCATTACTTTTGGACGTGAATGCTTTTGTATTTGTCTTGTTCAAGAAGAAGACCCATGGAGGGATAGTTAAGTTTATTTTGTTCTACCAGTAGGGATAGGTGCATATCTACTCAACATCAGGCAGTATGTAGTCAAACGCAAACCTACATGGAATAAAAAAAAAAGGTGCACTGACCATTTGTGTAATGCACTTATTTCTACCGAGCTATGCTACGTGGTCTTTATTTAAACAATGTTTTGCTTAGACAGTCCTACTCACTCCTACTAAACTAAAATTGGACCACAACTAATTTTAACTAGCCCCGCTGCAGTCGTACTCAGTCGTAGTTGATAATATGACTATTGTGTGGCTGCAACATCTCTAGTAGAGTAATCTTAGTTTCACATAGGTACAAAACTTTGTTTACACATATGTAACACGCGAGGTATTTTAATTTTTGTGCTAACTTATAGAAACATTTTATATATTTGGGATAAAATGTAGCCTATGTCACTTTCAGTCTTTTAAACTATGTTCCTACCAAAAATCAAGTCAATCCGTTGCTCCGTTGCTGCGTTAAACAGGAACAAGCCAATAACCCAACAAACACTCTTTCATATTTATAATATTAATAGGGAAAATAACATACAGGATAAGCAAGTAAGGATCAGGATTCTTTTTAATTAAGTAAAACACAGGTGTTACTCACGTTTGATTTTTAGTAGGATACTAGCGAGCTAGTACTCCGACCTTGAGAAAGATCGCCAAATGCGATCGAAACTATAGTAGTATCCTACTAAAAATCAAACGTGAGTAACACCTGTGTTTTACTTAATTAAAATGTACGAAAACCACGTTAGTTTCCATAGTGAGATCAGGATTCTGTTTAGAGTTCCGTACCCAAAGGATAAAAACGGGACCCTATTACTAAGACTCCATTGTCCGTCTGTCCGTCCGTCCGTCCGTCTGTCTGCCTGTCTGTCACCAGGCTGTATTTTATGAATCGTAATACTTAGCTTCAATGTTGAAATTTTCACTGATGACGTATTTCTGTGGCCGCTATAACAACAAATACTAAAAATAGAAAAAAGATAATATTTATTATTAATACAATAACGGCAACAGGAAGATGCTTGAAATATTATGTGGTATATTCCTTTCAAAAAAAATTATAAATTAAATTAAAATATATTAAGGGGTGCTTCCATTACGGTGCGGAATCCTTCGTGCGTGAGTTCGACTCGCATTCGGCCAATTATTTAAGACTGTTTTTTGTCTTTCTCCCACAGAACCTGCTGACATCAGCTGGCACATTCTGGGCTTACGCAATATTCTGCGCAATTGCGTTTTTCTTCGTCCTGTTCGTGGTTCCGGAGACCAAAGGCAAATCTCTAGCGGAAATCGAGGCGCACTTCCGGGGGACTGAAACTGTTAAACATGAGAACATCACTACACATTTAGAATGTTAGCAATGCTTTAGAAATGATCTCGATAATTTGTAAAAAAACAAATGCCGTTGCAGATAAGCTTATATAAGTAAGTACCTAAAATGGCCTTCAGTACAAGATTTACTGTAAATTGGAATAATATATTATTTACTAGCGACCCACCCCAGCTTCGCACAGGTATATAATACATATAAACCTTCCTCTTGAATCATCTATTAAAACCGCATCAAAATCCGTTGCGTAGTTTTAAAGATAAAAGCATACATGGGAACAGACAGTGGGAAACGACTTTGTTTTATAGTGATAAATATTAGTTTATACCATCCTATTAAGCCTGATTACAGAGGCACCATCGTAATTATATTAGCTAAATAGCATAGTTCTGTTTCTTTTTCACTTTAGGCATTCAATAGAGATAACGCTTTTTACGTAGCTGTTAAATTTACTCTAGCGCCTCTGTAATCGGGCTTATTGAAGGGAAAACACTACTCTTTTCTATTTGATTCAGTTCAAAAGTCTAGTAATTCCATTTTAGTAAATCCCACCATATTATCTTTAGCCGCTAATAAAAAAATGTTGCCGACGTATTCAACAGATTGTATGCCATCAAATAAACCGAATTTAAAATTATGACAAGATGTATTATTCCGGTTGTGTATTTAAGTTATTGTAGAGCTTTTTAAAATGTCATTAATTTTTCAACAGAAAGTAGTGGCATGCAAAGTATTTTTGTTTTCGAAAAGGGCCGATGGAAGGATTGGGTGGCGTTACAAGCTTTCAATCAATGACTAATTTAAACAATGATTGTAGTGCTTGTGTCAGAGTAATCCAATAGCATGTCCAATAGCAATCGACGTCATTACCCAAATATTTTGTGTATATTGCGGATCACTTTTCAATTGATACCTATTTTATAGCCCGGGAGGTAAGCCCAAAAACCCAAGTACTTTGTAAAACCTGAATTTTATGGCATTACGTTATCATGGTGGGTGGTGTACAACAACACCTCAGTCAGCTGAGTTCCTTAGCGTTTGGTGGGGATACCCGTTTGAATTTTAAACAAGTAGTTGTATGTAGATTGGTACTCCGTTATCTTTTTAAAGATTTAACGGGTATCTCTATCAAACACTTAGGAACCCAGCTGACTGACTCCGGGGTATTTTTGTACATCACCATGATAACGTGACCAAAAAATCTGCTTTTAGAAAGTACTTGCATTTTTTGTTTTGGTTACTCTCCAACTTGATAGAAGTACAGCTATCAAAATATATTAAAGAGCTATCATAATACCTAAAACACCTGAAAAACTTTCAAATACTTCCATCTTAACAAAGAGTTAAGTCTCAGAAACGCAGCCAAAACGTATTAAACTAATCAAGTTATCTAAGTTGGCTCTTCAAAGTTGATATTCAAGGGCTAGTGAGCTTTGTGCGGTGATACGGGATCATTCACATTACTGGGCTATCCTTATCATCAAAGAACTCTAGCTCCAGTTTCAGTGTCTGATAACGATACGAAGCGAGTAGGTACTTGAGACGAAATATTAGTATTAAGCTGCATAAAATACGTTTATCATTATTATATGTTTACTACGGGACTAATCGCGCACTAAAATTACGAGATAGATAAATATCTCATCATCCCGACGTTTCGACCGAGTTGCATCGATCGTGGTCACGGGTAGACTAGCCCGACCCGACTAGGTCTAAACGTCGGGATCATGGAGTATTTATTTATCTGGTAATTTTAGTACGCGATTAGTCCCGTAGTATAATATTAATAACGTGTTCAAATTGCGAAAGTTTAAAAACAACAAAATCCGATAACTAAATAACATTTGGTTAAGTTTATAGATGTTACGTGTATCTACGCCATTTAGGTGTGCGTTGTAGATTAGTTCCTATTTCAGATAGAAAGACGAAGTAGGAAAAGATCTTCATGAGCTCGGGATTGATGTCTAGCATGAACTTCCCAAGACAGAAAAGAGTGGCGACAAATACCTAGTATCGAAGGCCAAGATAGAATTTGGGTCGCACTCGCTGCGCCAACAAGTTCCTATATCAGAAATGTACACCATTACAGATCGTCAGTTTCACGAGTTATAAAAGATGTTGTTTTACAAAGTTCCGGGACTTCCAGGAGTATAAATGCGTACTTTGCAAACCAAAATCTTCATATATAGGTTTCATGATCTGTACAAATAGTCACTATTTGCGCCTTGCTGTCATTGAGATATTCTATAATTTTATGACATGTACGAGTACGCCATAAGTTTAGGAGAACAACGTTTTAAGCGCCTGCAACCATGATTTATGGGCAACTATAGGAATGGTATGTCCATAAGCATCGACAAATTTATTATAACTTATTTCTACAAATACCTATTAATATTCAAATCAAGCTGTAGATATTCGTTTATGCAGAATATTATATCATTCCTTAGTGATATTTGAATAAATCTGGTTGATATTACACATCAGGCGAAGGGTAGAAACAGCCCTAAAGATTAATGGTGTATCACAATGACCGATATTAAATTTAATAGGTACGTCTAGAGAAATTCATATTTCATGTCTGTATGTTAATGGTTCTACGGACTTCTGTCATAGTAGAAATAGAAATATAGAGCATTACTCGTATTGCTTTGCAAAGTGCTAGAAGTTTCAAATTTACTCATTATTAAGAATATCTTTGACTACTAGACTAACTTCGAAAAGAAAGCAACTGCTCTATACAAAAAGTTCATTCTTTCGACAAATATGGAGAAAAGGATTTTTTTCGCTATTTCATAGTTGGTCCACTAGTAAAAAATTGTAAGCATGTACAGTGTACACCTCTGAAAGCCCCTGCACCTTACAAAACAATATAAATTGTATGTACTAGCTTGACTTCTCGTCCGACAACCTCGTGGTCAGTACCTCAAGTGGAAACTCTTCTACCAGTGTGTGTTGCCAGTGATGACTTATGGCACTGAAATGTGGTCTCTTGCTGTAGGCCTTATTATATAAGCTCCAAGTAGCTGAACGAGCTATGGAGAGGGCTACACTCGTAGTCTCTCTGCGAGATCGAATCAGGAATGAAGAAATTCGTAGCAGAACCAAAGTTACCGACATAGCCCAGCGGAATTGGCAAGTTAAGTTAAGTTTAAGTTCCCCGCATATCTGCTCAACATTAGGCAGTATGTAGTCAAACGCAAACCTATATGGAATAAAAAAAAAAAGTTGAAATTGCAGTGGGCAGGGCACATAAGTGCGGAGGACTGACCGATGGGGTCGAAAAGTTCTCGAGTGGAGACCACGTACCGACAAGCGCAGCGTAGGACGTCCACCAACAAGGTGGACGGATGGATGACCTCAAGACCGCAGGATCACACTGAATGCAAACCGCTACCAAACGGTCTATTGGAGATCCATAGGGGAGGCCTATATGTCCACCAGTGGACGTCCTATGGCTGATGGATAGATGCTGAGCAGTTTCACTCGGTATTTCTTAGCTGTAGCCTGAATTACCGGTCGTTTACTAATAGATTGTCTACTAATAGTAATAGAACAAATCGTGGAACATACGGAAAAGACTCAAGAAATCATAATACTAGGCTACAAAGCTTTCGAGTTTAAAGTTTATGTAAAAGGCCACAAAATATAAACACATCTCACTTTATCCTGTTTATTGCAAATGTTTGAGGAAGTTTATGAAACCCTTTTCAGATTCCACGGAACTTGGAAAATTAATATAAATATTTATGAAATTGTTCATAAAAACTTACTTATCTTTATCGGATTCCTATATTTTAATATTTATTTTAGCTGAGTATTATCTAAATTAAAATGTCTACGGCTCAACAAAATTTACTCTAATTTCTATACTATGAATTAAATTCCTAGTATTAACTAAATAGACAGGATTTCATATTTAATTTGTATATGAACATTGTTTCTCTTACAAAATATGGACTGAATTTAGTGGATGATTATTATTTACTTTATTTCGTTTCTGAAATTGTATTATACCTATACAAACCAAATTATGTATAAGATGTGATAAAAGGTTTATATATGTATAGGTAATTTAAGTAATCTTATTCTACAGTTTGCATTATTTGTTATCTAAAAAGCAATTAAAAATTGATTATTTTTAATCCAGTACATTATAGTCGATTACGTTTGATTGATTTAATGATGATACAGAGGCTTATGATGATGAATGGCAAAAGGCTTTATACTAAGACTACATTTCAATCAACTACAGCCCCATAACAATAAGGAAACAATAAAAACTGTCGGTTTTGAAAACAAATATTTCGAAAGCTATTCAGGCCGCGGCAATCGGTCAAGAACATTGGCGGGTTTGGCGCTATACTTTTTAGGGTTCCGTGCCCAAAGGGTAAAAACGGGACCCTATTACTAAGACTCCGCTCTCAGTCTGTCTGTCTGTTCGTCTCCAGGCTGTAGGTATCTCATGAACCGCTACAGCTAGAAAGCTGAAATTTTCACAGATGATGTATGTCTGTTGCCGCTATAACAACAAATACTAAAAACAGAATAAAATAAACATTTAATGGCGGCTCCCATACAACAAATGTGATTTTTAGAAGTTTTATGATCGCTATTATTAACGGCAAGAGGAATGGGGCTCCCATACGGTACGGAACCCTTCGTGCGCGACTCCGACTCGCACTTGGCCGATTTTTGTTCTCGTTTTGCTCTGCCAATAAAAGTACAACATTAGCAGTAAAGGCAAGGTAAAGGCATCTAAATGTCAAGAACGTGGACGAAGGAGCGTATAAATCGACACTTGCGTGACTTTTTGACGAATTTAGCTCTTGGTATTTGACGAAGAAGTAAAGGTATGCTGGGCATTGTTTTATTTCAATCGATAAACTGAAGTGGGACTCTCTACCCGAGGCTAATAAAGTAGGTACAATGTAGGTGAAGTGTTTGCCAGATAATCGTGATGAAAAATAGAATTGATAATTTACATTTGAAATACTGCCTCGGTGGCTCAGTGGTTAGTGAACCTGACTTCTGGATCAAAGAGGCGTGGGTTCGATCTCCATCCAGGGCAAGCATTTATGTGACAAATATAGATTTTTGCTCTGTTGTTTAGCTCTAGTTATGTTATTTAGGTACTATTTATATAAGTATGTATATTTAAAATATGTATGTGTAGTATATCAATCTCTGGCAGCCATATTACAAGCTTAGTTTGGGGTCAGACACCGTGTGTAAGATGTCCCCTTATATTTATTTATTTATTTAATTGCTTACTTTACACAACTGGAAACTGACAGTTGGCTTGAGCATTTGGATTTCGAATTACTCCAAAATTTAAATTAGAACTAGCTGAACTAGAATAATCCAAATCTACAGCCTAGTATCTAGAGCAAAGCGTACAGCTTATAACTCTTTGATCTAGACATTATAGACCTTACGTGGTAGGTATATGAATAATTCAGTTGCTAATTATATTTCGGTGTAGTTTAGGAGAGACTTTTTTTTAATTCTGTATAGGTTTGCGTTTGATCACATACTGCCTGATGTTAAGCAGATAAAAAGCTGCTTTTATGTCCAAAACGTCTAATACGTGATATTCCTTGACACTATTTTACAGTCATTTATTTCAATGTTTATTTTATGATGTTTATGTTGATTCTACTATCTTTAAAAGGCAGTGGGTGGATCCAGTGGCATATGTATCATTATTTATCATTTATTAGCATCCGTTAGTGAATAATCTTCCTTCATGGTCATGATAATGATGTGGTGCTCTGTTTATATACCTATACTTGTTGTGGTTAGGTGGTTAGAACGTGTTGTGTGTCTACTGTCTACTTCTACCTATATTCACATACTTACATTTAAACATACATTTGAACTTGGTTTTATGCTCTTTCGTGTAGGTTCATATTTTAGTTATAATTTGCTGCAGTTACTCCCTGCAACTTATGTTGCTGTTCTTTAAGTGCAAAACTTTTTATTTTTTCTTTTTTGGGTTTGTAGATGTATGATCTACAAAACAATAAAGAATAATTTCAGACTAGGTGATCAAATTTAAATTTTGTCCAAATTAGCTCAGTATGAAAATCAACAGTAGTGTAAAACTTACTAGGTACATATAGACATATCAATTTGTTCTAACTATTGGAATTCTGTACATCGTTGAAGTAGGTTGTAAGTACCATTTTTGGCGAAAAATAATAATTTTGTATGTCCTCTCATTCACTTTAGCATTTTCATCAAATGCTATCGAATGCTTAGGTGCTTTTTTGCAAGCGCCTCGGTGTCCATGAAGTCCTTGATCTTGTTAATATGCCCAATCAATTGATTGATCACTCCCATTAACTCTCGATAGTTAATTGAATCGGCAGTTGGTTTTTTATACTTGTAATGTATTATAGTCATAATATAAGAAGAAGAAGAAGAGGTAGAAGTAGACATTTTTTAATTACTTACATGAATATCTATCACAAAGTTATAAGTTTACTGCATATTGTTTTAGCTAGTTTTGACTTAAAAAACTTTGCAATTGGCTCACAAGCTTCTTCAGTTTCTATATCCAAACCACACAATTAATTGTCATGATACCTACCTGCGGGCATATAAGTTTTTGAAGCGGAGTTTATCACGCGTTTCTATGGGTCCATTCTCCTTGGCTCCCCTTCACGCAAACTTGTGAAACGTATAGGTATACATGTAAAGGTGCCTATATACGTCCCTATCGATCTTCTAAGAACCTTCAATAAACCTTGTGAGTAACTTTGCCTGTTTAATCTTCACTTTAGCATAATCACCTAATTGGATTTGCTGCACTCCCTCGAATGGTGGCTTGATTTTGTTTTCCTTTCCCCTCAGGTACACTAATTACCATTCACCCTTTTCATCTTCTGTTTGCGTTATCTCTTGATCTTTTATTCTCTGTAATTTGCTGCAAGCTTCACCTCGAAGATCATTGGATTTGACTTCTATTGTTGTTTATGTTATTAAAGTAAACGAAGAATCTTCGATCTATACATTGTTTAACTACATTTACTTACTCTGCTTTTGTCTAATGGTAAACAATTAAAAAACGAAGCAATTCAAGCAACGTAACCACTATGATACTACGAATAATTAGCACGGATCCAATTAAGTTAATCAGTAGAGTCCGCGAAATAGGTTATCCAACGTGATTTATCAGACGATAAACAGCTACATCTCCTTAGAAACGGCGAGCACGGTCGCACACGTAAACACGAGCAAAGCTGCTAAGTGCTGTACACTACTGACCTTCAATAGCCACAACGTGGTCCCGGATCTGCTGCGCCAGCAATGGATCTGGAACCATCTCTACCAGGTCGTAGAGAGCGTAGATCGAAGGGTGCACGCTCTCAAACCTCTGTATCTCCTGTCGGATCGACAGAGACGTGTTGAGGCAAGCCTGCGAATGCTGCCGGCTACACATGGCTCCCCTGTAGCCCAGCATGGCCAGAAATCCGATTAAAACACAACACAACACCGCTGCATTCTCAACGCTACGTGAGCGCGCCGATCAAAACTATAAAAACATTGGGAACACGCACTTTTGAAACGATTATATGTGATGAAAACAACAACTGTGTGTGATAAACACTCGACACTGTAATCGTTGAGGTTGTGATAGTGATGTAAATAAAGTAAACAAGCAATCAACGAGGGATGTGACGAAACAAACGCGAGACAACCACCACGGCGGCGGCCATTACCGGACTGGCGCGCGTGGTTCCGATTTCGAAAGGGCTCTATCAACAGCTCTACCTAGTTGCGTTTAGCGCCATCTAGGTGTTGTTATGGAAATTAACACGATGTAGAGTTGACGATGATTTTGTGTAGTTTCATAGTTTGGGGTTTTGAGACCAGGTTGCACTTTCATAAACTTTTAATGTGGTAGGTAGCTAGATTTTAGATTTTATGTAGAGACCTTAACTTTACTGTAGGTACCTTAACAGGGATAAAATGTAATAGAAGATTATTATGTTGGGTTATTTAGGTTACAAAATTAAGCTAGGAAAAGCAATAAAGAATAAGATAAAGTAAACAGTGGTTTTGTGAATAGTACTACCTAATGGAAACTATAATTTTTAATTATACAATAGGTACCTAAGTATATGTTTTTAATTAAATTGTGATATGTATCCATGTGCGATGAACCATAATATAGTAGGTACTTCTAGCCGCAGTCAATTTGCAGGTAGAGTGTAAAATAAACCTAATTATGTGCGATAAACACCGTAGTTAATTTGTAGACAGTGTAAAATAAAACATAAAAATGTTAAAATAGAGTAGGTGCATCCTTACATAGTATAAAATAAAGTCGCTATTTTCGTTTGTTTATTTTTTGTTTGTTTGTTTGTCTGTATGCTTAAATCTTTAAAACTACGCAACGGATTTTGATGCGGTTTTTTTAATGGATAGAGTGATTCAAGAGGAAGGTTTATATGTATAAAAATTCCCGAAATTCCCACGGGAACAGGCACAACGCGGGTAAAACCGCGGGGCGCCGCTAGTTGTTCATAAATAAAAGTTGTTTATCTAGGGTATTACAGTTTTCAAGGCCGAATAAAAAGCTGAACCAAATGAAATGAGGAACAACAAAATTAAGTGTCTTAACTTACAACGTGGACTACAAGTACCTAAGCGTATTTTATTGGTATTTTACAATCGTTTAAATAGCGGTATATTCGTTTAAATAAGCCTTTATTCTTATTCTTTATTTCAAACGTTGCATTAAATCACTATCACTCACTACATAGTATAAAACAAAGTCGCTTCCCGCTGTCTGTCCCCATGTTTGATTATATCTTTAAAACTACGCAACGGATATTGATGCGGTTTTTTTTTAAATATATAGAGTGATTCAAGAGGAACGTTTATACGTATAATATACCTGTGCGAAACCGGGGCGGGTCGCTAGTTTATAAATAAAGTGATCCTATTGCTGAGCATTTCCCTCACCATAGGGTAATACTCAGCGGCCTAGCCGACAGAATCAGAAATGAAGAAATCCCTAGTAGAGCCAAATTAACGGACATAGCCCATATAGCGAGGAGGACTGACGATCGATGGAGTCAAAAGTTTTCAAGTGGAGACCAAGTACCAGCAAGCACAGTGTAGGACGTCTACCGAAAAGGTGAACGTCTTACGGATCGCGCTAGATGCTAGCCGCTTTCTGCTAGTCTTAATGAAGATCTACGAAATAACCACATATTGATTAGTAAGCCTTAAGATTTAGTTGATTTCGTCACTACTTTTACTATGATTCCAACTCCAAAATCTCTAAAAAAATCAGCGGTTTTTTTTTTCACCTCATTTAGTAAAAGTTGTTCACGAAAATAGTTTGAAACATTCCCTTTCAGCTTAGCACATCCTTTGTGAATAGCCCTGTTTAAGGAAGGCTTGTGTCCAGCAGTGGACATCCTATGGCTGTTATGACGATGACACACGATACCTATACACTTCCATAGGTATAGAATTACAATTACTCACGGAGATTTTACCGCAATGCGCGTTAATGACAAAATATTCATAATATTTGTTCGTCAAACAGAGCAACAGCTAAAAGTACGCTCATTTTAGTTTCCTCTTGTTTACATGCAGATTACAAACCGCCAGCAATTTTGTTTGGTTTTTAGGATTCATCGGATGTTCGTCGTAAGAAGCTACGAAAGGGTTTCCACTGACGATGCTTCGGAATGGAATACGTTCTTTATTTAAGATTATATTTTATAAGATTGATTAATTGATCAATAACATACATGGCTCAAGTTAGTACTGTACCGTACTAGCCTTTTTAATAGTCCACTCTGTCCACTGCAGGACGTAGACCTACCCACGAAGGGTGATAAGCTCAAGTTAGTAAATTGTGTTTATAAAATATGTATATGTTGCCAATTTAGTGAAAAAAATTTTTTTTGTAATGTATAATGTTGATATTCAAAGCAGGTTGTCTCCACTTCACTATCACTACATAGTATAAAATAATTAAATTAAAAATTTAAAAAACCCCCGACACATTGACAACCATTTTGGGCACATTTGTAGAATTTTGGTTCTTTCATCCCCACTTTAACCCACCATAACTCTTAAACGGCTCAATCGATTTTTATAAAACATAGCTAAGAACTGCAATCGGTTCAGTGGTTCGGGCGCTATGATGCCACAGACAGACAGACAAACAGACACGTCAAACTTATAACACCCCTCTTTTGCGTCGGGGGTTAACAAAGACGCTTGCGCTGTACCCATGTCCCCATGTATTGCTTATATCTTTAAAACTACACAACGGATTTTGATGCGGTTTTTTTAATAGATAGAGTGATTCAAGAGGAAGGTTTATATGTGTAATAAAGCGAAAAAAGCTGTGCGAAGCCGAGGCGGGTCGCTACTTAAATATATTTTTGTGTCACTTGCTTGTCATATATTCTGATTTTTATACTTATATTGTTTTAATGGACACAGTGTTGATGAGATTTACTCGTAACAAATAAAAGAAATAAATATCTGGTTAGGGCTTTACATTTAATTATTGCTTGAAAATATGTGCAATTAAAAATAGGGTATACCTGCTTACTGCTAGATATATCCTGATAATATGTTTCAGTTTTGTTCAAGTTAATAAGACGAGTCACTAAACTATTTATGTTGCTAATTTTTTTTATGTGGATGAACTATAAAATTAAGACAAAGAAAAGTTATTTGGACGCCGTCCTTTTAGAGGCATCGTCTCGTCAGTGTGGATCTTCAAGAATTTTTATTTTATATATTATGAACCTACCACTTAAGTGGTTACTACGCCTGTCGGCAAACCATGTACGATTAAGTATTGTAAGTACATGATAATAACTATACAAATTGTGGTACATGAGGATTATTTATGCGAATAATTTAAACGGATAATTATCAAAGTTAGCGTCAACTGTATAGATATGCTAATAGAACTTATAAAATGCGTTTAAAAAATCTATTTAATTATTTAAAAGAAGATATTTCAGTCTAGAACCAGATTTTTTACTATGCTTCAAAATAAGCTCAGACTAAGAAGATATAAAAAAATAAGCCTGACAATTTGGCAAATTAAGTTTCCAAAAAAAAAAAAAAAACATATTAAGTAGATTTAGAAATGAGTTCCAAATCGACTTTGTAAGAAAATACTAAATAATATTTTATTTACATAACTTATGAAACATTGAGTTGTCGTTCTATACTACCTAAGCACTACACAAAATAAAAAACCTATCTAAAAGTCCAAAAACCAGAGGCTAAAAATCGATTTTTAACCGACTTCCAAAAAGGAGGAGGTTCTATTTTCGTGTGTATGTATTTTTTTTTTGTGTAGGTATGTTCATCGATAATTTCGCCAATTGTGAACCGAATCGAATTTTTTTTTAATTTGAAAGGATATACTCTAGAGTTGGTCCCATTTAAGTTTTACAGAAATCGGCTGAGCCGTTTTTGAAAAAAACCAACAATAATGTAAACAATATGAGCGAAATATTCAAATTTTGTACACGATGAACATCGATAATTTCGCTAATTGTGAACCGAATTGAAAAATTATTTTTCAGTTCGAAAGCGTATACTTTCAAGCTGGCCCCATTTAAATATTATAGAAATCAGCTGAGCCGTTTTTGATAAATCAACAATTATGTAAACAATTCAAGCGAAATATTCGAATTTTGTACACGGAAGTGTGGAAGGCGGTTTTGCCATTTTTGCGAAAAATAATTATTCTAAATTGACTACTAATAAATAAATTGACTAATAATACTAAATACTAATACAAATTAAATAAAATAAAACTGATTTTAATTTGATTAAAATAACGTAATTATGTTATTTTTTTGCAATTTCGCTATGAATAACTAGAATTAGAATTAGAATCTATACTCGGAATTTTAATTCGATTCCAGATTTGACATTAAATTCATTCATTTGACATTTTTTCTCTATTGATTCAATTGTCAAATCTGGAATCGAATTAAAATTCCGAGTATACATATTTACAATTTGGCGGCAAAATACGCCATTTAATTTTTGTTAATAAATATCTATCTAAGCACACTTGGGTTTTTAAGAGAAATCGGGTTTTTAAGAGAAATCTAACGATGATACCTACCTTTTTTTTTTGAAATCCGTCCATTTTTTTGAAGACACGTGAGAATAAAAAAAAATACGAACAAACATATAAAATACGCGCGAAAAACTGTACCCATCCTTGGCAGTCGGGTAAAAATGGGAAGACGATGTGATTCGAAGACATAAAGAAAAGAAGGTACAGTGCCACCAACTTAGCTGTTGAGTTGACGGCGTCGTGAGTGGCGCAAATTCAAATGACGAATTCTAAATGGCGGCTGACGCACATGTAGTTCCTATTTTGCCCACCCGAACAGCTAAGTTGGTGGCACTGTAAGTAGATAATAATAATACTCATTATCATACCGAGTTTGTATTTATTTCCTTTATTCTGGTAGTTTAAAAGTAGTCTCGTAGTTGTAAAGAAAAATCACTAGTACCTAACTTTTCTTTTTAACCGATTTCCAAAAAGGAGGAGGTTCTGCTGTACGTATTTTTTGTGCATGTTCATCGATATTTTTTTGTTAATTGCTAACCGAAATAAAACATCTTTTTTAGTATGAAAGGATATTACTTCCGAGGTCCCATTTAAAATTTATTGAAATCGGCTGCGCCGTTTTTGTTAAATCAACTGTTATGTAAAAATTGTATACATTTGAGCGAACTATTCTAATTTTGCACACGATTGAAGCCGATCGTGCCAATTTATGCGAAAAATATTTATTTGAAGTTCTGAACCTACTGCTAGTTAGAATACGAGTACCAACAGAAGTAATGAAAGGTTTACGAATTCCGCAGTACTACGGACCAAACTAAACTAAGTACCACTATTTAAATTATCCCAAAAACAGAAACCAATACCCGTAGACAGAGGTCAACAGCCTTCTCTCCTATTCCCATCACATTGAGCAGTTTGGGGTCGAAACTTCCAAAGTTTGCATCCTTTGGGATCCATAGGGACGCCAGAGCCCCTTGTAAATTGCCACCAAAATATCTATAAAAGCAACTATTAGCGCTACTATCGTAATAACTGGACAATTTCTGAGCATAAAATAGTTCAACAAGTTGTCCAGCCACATTGATAAGGTGGTCCAGTACCTTTACGGGTATATTCACTTTTATCACAAACCCATTCGAGCGATTGATCGAATTTGACACACGAAGCTTTTACAACCAACTTCCAAAGGAGGAGCTTTCGTCTTATGAATAACATTGCTTTACTGTAGAGTTTGTGAAAAAAGAGAAGCGTTGTGACACTGTGAGCACCGTAAAAGATATCATTACCGTGCTGTGAGTTCGCCCGTGTGCCATTTTACTCATTTTTAACCCCCGACGCAAAAGAGGGGTGTTATAAGTTTGACGTGTCTGTTTGTATGTCTGTCTGTCTGTGGCATCATAGCGCCCGAACCACTGAACCGATTTCAGTTTAGTTTTTTTTGGATGAAAGGAGACTTAATCGAGAGTGTTCTTAGCTATGTTTTATAAAAATCGATTGAGCCGTTTAAGAGTTATGGTAGGTTAAAGTGGGGATGGAAGAACCAAATTTCTACAAATGTGCCCAAAATGGTTGTCAATGTGTCAGGGGTTTTTTAAATTTTTAATTTATATTAGTTATATTACTTTGATAACACTACTCTGCCATTGCTACTTAGTACAACTAAAAGTGTTTGATACTTTATAGACACCAATTCAATTTTCGTCAATACTCGCGTCTACTAAGTAGTCGGTACCTTGGCTGATATGTTTCTAGGTCTAAAAGATATCTAGACACGCGGCAGCGTATCCAGCCAAAGTGTTCTACAGAAAACTGGCGACGCAGCGGCCGTGTGTAATATTACACGAACCATTTGGAGCTACTTTTGACCCCCTCACAACTCAAAAACTATTTAGCCTACATACATGAAATTTGGCACATTTACTAAAGTATTATTAGTTTTTAGGTTATTATTAGTTTATCAAGAATCCAAAATTTCATAAATTTTGCTCAATAGTTATTGATATATTAACGTTTAAAAACTCGTGTTTCATAGACTTATTCACTCACTGACTTATAGATCAAAAACCTAACCCACTTCCAGATGACCTAGAATCTTGATATTTGGCACCAAGGTAGACTATCGGGCATAAATAAAGGAAAAAATCTAAAAACTGAAAATTATTGATAATTACCTACCTAACCTAACCAATACTCCAATAAATGGCGGTAGCGTCGCGAGGCACTGAGATTTTCGATAGATGAACCATGCCATTTGTGATAGTAATATAATAAATACTAGATAACTTTTTCAGAGATAAGTGTACTATGATAATCATGATGTAACTAATAATTATTTCTGAACAAAAAGTTATGATATTTCATCAAAAACATAAATGAGAAATGGGAGCCAAAGTGTCGCCACCAAAAGAATTGAGATCTAACACGGGGGCCAAGTGTTCTGTAGAAAATCCTAGAGTTTAAGCTACAAGAATATACCTACAACATTTAAAACAAATTTACTTAGATATGTAATTCAAGGACCACCAAAAACAACAGTATACCTATGAACGCTACATAACATTAAGTGAACCAAGCGTAGTGCACGCAATAAAATTGAAACTCGAGTCGCGCATTAGCCACGGTTCGTTAATAGATACCAAAAAAGACCTTGGCATAGCACACTTTGTCTATCAGAAAGGCAGTATATGCCGAATCGTACAAGTAGGCGGATGTGAAGTTAGCTACAAGCTGCACAAAATCCAATCCAGAATTAAGTTCACATAAAGCTGCGCGTTGTTTGGGACTAGCGCAGCTTGTAGGTGCTTGTAGCTAACGTCACATCCGCCGACTTGTATGATTCGTTCGATATTACGCCTTGAACAGCTCATTATTTGCAGTTGCATTGATTCCCATACTGATCTACCTAGCTAGGATTTTTTCAGGGGGACCTGGATTTGGCAACAAATGTTTCACTTTTTCTGCCAATTTCGTTATCGTAATCATCTGAAAACATTTTCATTTACTTCGTCGTTTTCAGCAACTTTTTAGCTGATTGCTCAAAAAAGGAGGAGGTTATATATTCGTCAGTTTGTATTTTTTTGTGTATGTCATGTATGTTCTTCGTAATTTCGCCAATTGTGAACCGAATCCAAAAATTCATTTTAGTTCGAAAGGATATACTCCAGAGGTTTAAATTTTACAGAAATCGGCTGAGCCATTGTTGAAAAATCTACAGTAATGTAAACAATTAGAGCGAAATATTCGAATTTTGTAGTCGATGGAAGGAGGTTTTGCCATTTTTTGCATAAATTTATTCATATTCATTAGGGTTGTTTGAATCCTGAAAAAAAAAAATGGTTGAACAAAACAATTAGACAAAACAAAATGCCCTATCAGCAGTGGCGTGCACACAGTTTTAAGACAGGGTAGGCAGAAAAATTTACTCACCAAAAACACGTTGGTTTTGGTTCGTCCTCTTGTCGATTGATAATGTAGGTAATTGCCAAATGCCAGCTCAAATATCCATCGATTGACTGATTTTATAGACATATCCAGACGGATTTAATACTTGAAAATAGTAGACAAACGTAACAAAATAAACTATTACTGTGTATGCAACCTGTCAGCCAATGATATGAATCATATTGTTTTTTTATTGAATTTACGACTGACTTTACCTTTAATTTGTATTAATTGCAAATCCGGTGTAGCACGACCTATCTCGATAACTTGTTTTTTTTCACCGAAAGATAGTTTTGAAAACGCATCATATTTTATTTTCTCAATACACACACCATCTGAACAACTTTCACAGACAATATTATCCATTATTCACTCTATTAACAACGTTAAAATCCTAAATAGCTGATAGCGTAGTCACAAACACAATACACATCAAACGATATGGCGACTATTGACTATTGAAATTAGTAGTAAAAAAGAGTAGTAAAAAAAATAATACCACAAAAGAATGATGGCCATCTAAATCAAAATGAAACAAATGTTATTTCCTAAAATATTTGCATTGCATAGCAAACTTTCTTTCGGAAATGTTCGCTACGAGTCGTAATTGTTCGTGTTAGCCAAGCAAAAAGACACTGGCTTTTCATGCAGTTGTGTGCGTGATTTTTGTCATTGTGTGTCAGCAAAGCCCACGTAGCTATAGGAACGCACACACATTAAATCCGCATGATCACGACTTACCACGAGAGCACACATACAAAACATTAAGAGATCCATAGTTTGTGTCTTTGCCGTGGCAAGGGCGGGTGGCGCTCGTGCAGCGAACCTGTCGATCTTATCTTAATGATACCACCGGCACTCGATAGGTGGAGCTGATTTATGATTTAAGTTTTTTGTTATTTTGTTTATTGATAAAATTTAATTAGATCTATTATCAGAACTAGGGTAGGCAGTGTCTTTCTGTCTTTATGAAGCGTCCGCCACTGCCTATCAGTGATGCTTATCAGTACTGTAGAGATCTCATGAACATACATAATTAATACCTTAATTTCGTTCATTCATCGCCAACGTTCATACCACGTTGAAAACACCGGTTCTCGTCCGATCACCGAAGTTAAGCATCGTCGGGCGCGGTCAGTACTTGGATGGGTGACCGCCTGGGAACACCGCGTAATGTTGGCTTTTTGCTGCAGATTAAGCCCGTTTACAGAGGCGCCATCGTAATTATATTAGCTAAATAGCATAGTTCTGTTTCTTTTTCACACTAGGCATTCGATAGAGAGGACGCTTTTTACGTTGCTATTAAATTTACGCTGGCGCCTCTGTAATCGGGCTTAATCTCACATTAGACATAATCAATCACTACATAGTATAAAAAAAAGTCGCTATTTTGTCTGTTTGTTTGTCTGTGTGCTTAAATCTTTAAAACTACGCAACGGATTTTGATGCGGTTTTTTTTAATGGATAGAGTATTCCGCCCGCCCGCCCCGGCTTCGCACAGGTGTATTATACTCTTGAATCACTCTATCCATTAAAAAAAACCGCATCAAAATCCGTTGCGTAGTTTTAAAGATTTAAGCATACAGACAAACAAACAGACAAAATAGCGACTTTATTTTATACTATGTAAAAAGTAAAAAGTAAAAAAGCCTTTATTTCCAACTACATGCAGTAATACATTATTTTTAACATTATTTTGACATTGCTATTATTATGTACATTATTTCAAAATTATTATCATCACATTATTTTAATATTATTATTTTATGTCAATTTATATTATAACCAATAGTAATGTCCATTATCCTATAACTAATTATGTGTCAATTTGATGTTTCTGTCAAGTTCAATGTAGATGTCGCCATATTGGCGTAGGCCTCCCCCAGCTTCGACCATTGCTTTCTATCTCTTGCTGTCCTCGTCCATGTCTTCCCAAGTATTTGAGTAAATTCATCTTCCCATCGTCTGTTCGGTCTTCCTCTTTTCCTCTTCTGTTCTCTTGGTATCCATTCCGTCACCTTCCTAGTCCATCTATTATGTTCCATTCTGCAAATATGTCCTGCCCAATTCCATTTAAGTGTTCTGATAGTTCTAATTATGTCTCTCACTTTGGTTTTGTTTCGAATTGTTTTGTTGTTGACTCGATCAGATAGTTTTATACCTAACATACTTCGTTCCATCTTTCTTTGGCACACTTCTAATCTGTTTACATCCTCTTTCCTTAGGGCCCAAGTCTGGCAGCCATATATGAGAGAAGGCATAATGGCAACATCATAAACTTTTCTTTTAATTGCCATACTTATCCGTTTGTTTTTCATTATTTCTTTCAACCCCCAATATTTTTTCCACGCTATTCCGATACGTCTGTTAATTTCCTTTTCGGTTTGATCGTCGAATGCAATAGATTGACCAAGATATGGGTAGCTTTTAACATATTCTATTTCCACAGCGTCGATTGTGATCTTTTCTTCTTTGCCATTCGTCATAATCTTGGTTTTTGAGGCGTTAAGTGATAGACCTACTTTTCGACTCTGTGTGGCCACATCTCTCAACATTGCTTCCAAGTCTTGTGGGGAGCTCGCAAAGATTACTATATCGTCCGCAAATCTGAGGTGGCTAAGATATTCACCATTTATTCGGATGCCTTTATTTTGCCAGTCCATGTATCGGAATATCATTTCCAGCACAGAGCAGAAAATTTTTGGCGAAAGTGGATCTCCCTGGCGAACCCCTTTGCAAATTGGAAATTCTCGACCATCCCTCTCTAAACGTATTTTGGCCGAGCTCTTTGAGTATATATCATGAAGTATTTTAATGTATTCTTCATCAATTCCTTGCTGTCGCAGTGCTTGCCAAATAGCATTGTGCTCTAGGGAGTCGAATGCCTTGGTGAAGTCAATGAATCCGAGATATAGGGTAATATTGTACTCCGTGCATTTGCTTATCACTTGCGACACTGCATGGATGTGATCTATCGTCGAAAATGCTTTTCGAAATCCCGCTTGTTCGCAAGGTTGATTTTCGTCTAATGCTGGTGTAATACGGTTTAGAATGATTTTCGAGAATATTTTGTAAAGGTTCGACATAAGGCTAATGGGTCTGTAATTTCCCAAGTCGCTTCTGTCTCCTTTTTTATGTAGAAGTATGGTGATTGATTTACTCCATTGTTCTGGTGTTTGTCCATGTTGCAATATGTTGTTGAAAACAATTTGCAGTGGCGTAAGTAAAGGGTCCATTAAAGATTTTAGCAGTTCATTTGTAATGCAATCCTCTCCTGGGGCCTTCTCATTCTTTTGAGTTTTGATGGCATGCTCTATCTCGCATTTCATTTTATACTATGTAGTGATGATGTAATTTCTAAGTTGTCTCATACCAAAGTTGTTCCATACACTGAGTAGGTGTAATAATAAATACATACCTACATATGTATAATCTACTGTTGTACGTGGTTTGAAAAGTGCAGGAACTTTTACTACGGGACCAAAATCCAAATCACGAAATGAAAACAGCTCTTCCGTACATTTTGTGGGAAGTCAGTCAATGAAGTTTTTGTATAGAACAACTGAAGTACCTACTCAACTAAATTTTATTGATTTCCCAGATAGTGTTACTTTTTTTAAACAATGTTTATAATATAAAGTGACATATTATACACATTTTAATGTCCCTGAACTTTGCAATGAACCTGTACCTATCCTTTCCTTGCTGATAGAGTTTGTGCAATAAGAGAACCGTCGTGGCGTTACGGTGAACTAACAATAAGATTTTAATCAGCAGCCAAGGTGCCGACTACTTGGTAGACGCGAGTATACTGATGAAAACAGAATTGGTGTCTAATATCAAACACTTTTAGTAAAGTTGTGCTAGCAATGTTGTCAACGTATCAAAATTAGTAAAATGGCACACGGGCGACCTCAACTACGACGCTTCTCTTTTGCACCTACTCACCTACTCTAGGTATTATAAATCTGAAAGTGTATTTTGTTGGTTTGTTGCTCTTTCACGCAGCAACGGAGCAACGGATTTACTTGATTTTTGGCATGTACTTAGTTTGAAAGACGAAAAGTGACCTAGGCTACTTTTTATCCTGAAAAAACAAGTTTCCTATGGAATAGCGCAAAAATCAAAATAACACGCGGGCAAAGCCGCAGGTAAAACTATAGTAATTTATAATTTTAAATGTAACAAGGGTGCAAAATAAATAGTAATAGTAAGTAGGTATCAAATATTGCGCATACCTACTACGCACTTAAAAATACCTATATCATACCTACCTACTTTATACAATGGTTTAATCACAGGCCAACTAAGCCATTGTTTGTACTAATGAATTCAACTTCCTTCCATTTGTAACATTTTATTCATTTTATCAAATAAATAAACAACAGAAATGTAGGTACTACAAACAGTTACACTTCGTAAATAAGTCTTGTTATATCAGCGACGATTATGAACATACCAACTTTTTATTTGTCAAAGGATATTATTTAATCTTCCACCAGAAAACACCGGTTTTTAGGGTTCCGTAGTAAAACGAAGAACTCTTATAACTTCGTTGTGTCTGACCGTCCGTCCGTCCGTCCCATTAATACAAAGCCTTTTAATTATAACTTCCACATTTATCAACCAAATTGCATGGGTTAGTTTAAGTATAGATCTCCATGACAAACACTCAAAACAAAAAAAACTGTGTATTTAAGGGGTTCATGTAAATGTAATGTGTAGATGAAAATTTTTGCTTCTCCTACCCCCTCATGTGGGTATAGTTGAATCGTTTGTTTCAGCCATAGGACGTCCACTGCTGGACATAGGCTTCCCCTAAAGATCTCCAATAAGACCGGTTGGTAGCGGCTTGCATCCAGCGCGATCCTGCGGTCTTAATGAGGTCGTCCGTCCACCTTGTGGGTGGAGGTCCTACGCTGCGCTTGCTATCGTTGAATAGGGTTTCTAAAATGAGAGTAAGATTTTTAAGATTTACATGTAGGTACCATAGGTGAGATATTGGGCGACAAAGTTACAAAATTAAACATACAGGCTTGCCTTCAAAAAATTGTTCATAATTATAATGTTATAATTTTAATAAAATACAGCCATGAACACTTTTTGATATGCAAGCTATCATAGACGTGTCCCCGTCCCGTCCCGTCCCTTGTCCGTGTCCCGTGTGTCGTTCCCGCTGTCTGTTTGTCCATATGTATTCTTATTTTAAAACTATGCAACGGATTTTGATCCAGTTTTTTTAAATAGATAGAGTGATTCAAGAGGAAGGTTTACATGTAATAATACACCTGTGCGAAGCTGGGGCGGGTCGCCAGTTTGTAAATAAATAATAATAGATACAAAATACGTATCATCTGGTAATCACGTCAGTGAAGTCAGTCAGACGATCTCTAGCGACTCTTAGACCATTACTGAATCACTTCAGAAAGGCATAGTAAAGAAGAAGAAGGTATAGCAATTTAGCTATTTATTTCAAATGTTTGTTATAAATAATTAGTCATGGTCACAAAATAAAAAAAGGGATGATGTCTGGATGTGTTTACATCCATCTTTATTAACTAATCTTACCGTGGAACCGACCACGAAACTATAGAACAAAATAATAACTATATTATACTTGGTTTGAAATACATGTAAATTTTTAACCGACTTCCAAACAGGACGAGGTTATTTGTTCGTTTGCATGTTTTTTTTTTTGTGTATGTTCATTGATCATTCTGCCAATTATGAACCGAATCGAATAATTCTTTTTTGGTTCGAAAGGGTATACTCCCGAGGTGGTACCATTTAAATTTAATAGAAATCGGCTGAGCCGTTTTTGAGAAATCAACAATACATTATGAAGCTAGCGACGTACAATTTATATTCTCTACGTCAGTTTTCATGAACTATTAAATATTTTTTGCATCCGTGTACATTCTTAAGTGCAGTCAAGTTATTTCATGGAGTTTTTTTTTCGCAATGACATTGTAAGTACCTAGTAGATAACTTCGTCTTCGTCATCTCACAGATAACTTCGTCTTCGATTTGTCTCTTATAAGTATCCCGAGTTCCATGTCAATCTAACTTACAAACCTTTGTTAGTTACCATTTGTTTGTTCTGTTGTTTATCTATCTCTTATTTTTGTTGCAAATAAATTTCTGTATGTTTTGTTTACACCGATTATATTTTATATCCCACGGGCCGATAGCATCCACTTTCGCCGCTATCAATCTACTGTTCTAATATTCTTATTTCTTTCTTACTCAGATGTCAATTGAATTGGTTTGCCAGTATCAAAGTGGCGCTCGGACCGGCCGCTCGCGCGCGTGGAATTCAGTGACAAACGACCTATCAATGTGCATTGTACTTTAAATCAAACATTGTAAACTAAATGTGAACTGGAGATGTCTAAATTCAAGGTAATTTTATTGCTCTTTTATTATCCATTGTCTGGATTGAAGCAGATTAAACTATTCAACTGGTAAACTAGCGCAAATTGTCATTTGAAAATTGCACGAAAACGTTAGGACGGAGCGTTTTAAAATGAGTTCGGAATTACATATTCATATTTTACGTTTGTTTAGGTGTTTTGTGAATAGAAATGTTTGTAGCGGATTTGTTTATTTAGCAGCCAAAGTATTGCCGAATTTACTTTCAAGTCACGTGTAGTAATGAGCCGGTTATTTAAATTGTTGCACACAAAACATACCTAAATATATCTAGTTCTCAAAGTCAAAAAGGATGTGGTTATTCAGTTATTCATCACGAAATTAATATTTATGTGCGGCTAGATTGACAGCTTAGCTAAAGAACACTGGCTACAGCCAAAATAGTCCATGCATACCAAAACAGACTTGTTTGTTTCTTAGATCAATGTTTTTTTATTAGATCTAAGATATAACATCAAATTGTGTTACTTTTTCACCTTGCATTGTACTTAATATTTTCATATTAAACAATGGATTTTCGGTGAAAAGAACATCATGAGATTCGTAAAGTAATTTAAATTTTGTAACTTGCCTACATCCAGAGAAGAAACTTGATAGAAGAGGTACCTATTTAATTAGTAGGTAACTAAAATAGTACAGTATCACTTACATTAGTAATACAAACTTATGCGAATCCATCAGCCCGCCACTGGGCCAGCGTATCGATTACAGCTCAATTGCTCTTGTAGCATAGATCTACCTACGAGTATGTTGAATAGTGAACTATGCGGTTACAGTAAGGCATTATCTTACCCAGATATAAAATAAATTATTTACGCATGTAATACTTACATAATTTATATTAAATAATTTAGTTCGATCATGAACAATCTCGAGAAGTTCTCGAGTGGAGATCACATACCGGCAAGCGCAGCGTAGGAAGTCCACCACGATAGACGAATGACCTCATTAAGACCGCAGGATCACGCTGGGTGCAAGCCGCTACCAACCGGTCTTATTGGAGATCCATAGGGGAGACCTAAGTCCAGCAGTGGACGTCCTATGGCTGATGGATGGATGGATGGATGAACCATCTGTAATAACGTCATCATTAACGTACTTATCATCTTTCATTGTTCGTTTCATTGGTCCGCCGTGCTATGTGCTCTGCCCACTGCCATTTCAACTTGCCAATCCGCTGGGCTCTGTCGGCTACTTTGGTTCTTCTTCGGATCTTATTTCTGATTCGATCTCGCAGGGAGACTCCGGGCATAGCCCTTTCCATAGATCGTTGGAAAGATGGGGTACTTTTGTCAAATTGCGAACCCATCCTGCGAGCATGGTGAAAAAAACCCAATCGCGATTCGAGGATAGGCCTATGTTCAAGCGTGGCCAACAACAACCTTACGGCACGGTTAGTGCTTTAGAAATTGTAGGAAACCAGTAATTTATTTATATCTTTAAAGCAATACCTAGGTACCTATCCCTTTGCTATGATAAAGCGTTTCGAGTCCACATTCCTCATACGAACTGAATGTTGAACGCTTTGCCTGAGTCTGTCTTCTCTCTAAAGTACAATAAAGGTCTTCAAATCCCGAGTAAATAGGTATCTTCTAGGTAAGCATGTTACATCCTAGACCGCATATCTGCTTAACATCAGGCAGTGTGTAGTCAAACGCAAACCAATACGAAATAAAAAAATAATTAAAAATTGCATTTGCAATTTGCATGGGTCTGTCTTCCCGCTAAAGTACGATAGTTATCATTACCGTGACGTGGGTGTCTTCAAATCCCGAGTAAATAGGTATCTTCTAGGTAATTAAAGCGTGCTACATCTTAGACCGCATATCTGCTCAACATCAGGCAGTATGTAGTCAAACGCAAACCTATATGCAGTAAAAAAAATAAAAAAATACTCAAAAATCTATAGGTATATATAATACAAATCCGAGACAAACCATTAAATATGCTAATTTTTAACAAGCAGATGACAATTTGTGCAAATCGACTAAGTATTACAGCCCAAATAAAACAAGAAATAAGATCAGAAATATTCGCATCAAATAATTCAATGCCTCAGGGCAGTGCATTAGCAGGTATCATCTAATCTATATCAATAACCTATCAAAAATCTTGACCACGCCAAATAAATAAATATTTGCGGACAATGTTTCCCTCCTTTTCAAATGCTCCTCCGATATTAACTCACAAAATCCAATAAAATACACATTTAAAGCAATTAAGTCTTGAATTGAAACCCATAATTTAACGGGATAATATAAATTGCATATCAAATAAATAATCGCCTATCAACACATACTCATCATTTGTATTCTTTTTTACATCAAATAACTTACTTCACTACAAATTAACTAAATGTTTAACAAAACTCAAACTGCAGATAATTCGAAATTTTACATCAATATGACATTACTTTTTTCCTCATAATGTAATACAGTTAAATTTATTTTTGTACAAAAATACTACATACATAGCATAAATACTGACTGCACAGCAAATTTTTTACAAAAAATAGGTTAGGTTATGTTAGAACATGACAAAACAACGCACGAGCCGAGCGAGCGAAGCGAGCGTGCCGCGGCAGCGGCCGGCGAAGTGCCAGAAGCGAATCGCCTTTATAGATTAGGTGTGAAACAAAAAATAGGTTAGGTTAGGTTAGTTTAGGGTTTTTTGCTGATCTCATTATGTGGTAATTAATAAATAATAAGACGACTGTGATTAATAAAATGCTGTTTTATTTAGAAAAACTGCTGTAAATAATATAAAAATAGAAGCTATATTTAAAAGAAAAAGAGTTAACAGGTATAATGTGCATTAAGATTATTAGCTGTGCATTGATGAAAAAGCTTTTGCTTTAGGAAAAATCGCTGTACGCTGCGTAAATAAATTGTAGTGTGTTTAGTGATATTTTGAGTTGAATATTATGCTGAGCAATCAGTAATTTTGATGGGAATTTGGAATCTTATTGCATAGAAAAATGATATTTTTTGATTTGCGTTTAAATACTACCCTAATTTAACGTTAAATACCAACAAAACAAAATTGATTAAATTTCGTCCCTACTAAAATCATTAATAATATTTCGGAACTATCAAAATCTTATTAATATCAAAGAAATCAGCAACTGTACACTTTAAGGACAAAAATCTAAGCTGGAAAAAGCACATTGACAAACTTCAAATCCAAATTATCACAGTTCATATACGCATTATCAACCCTAAAATCAAACACCAATACCCTGACTGCTATAATTGCGTATTACGCTTAATAATATGCTTATGCCTGGCTCCGATATGGAATAATAATTTGAGGAAACAGTACGGAAGTAAACGACTTGTTCATCAAATTAAAAAAATGTATTCGTATTATTACGAACATTCACCGACGTAACAGTACTAACAGTTGCATACCTAACCTTATTTCCGAAAATTAAAAAAAAAAAACCCTCCCGTGTATATATAATTAAAGAAAATTAAAGTAAAGTAAATTTAAGTAATTTTTTATTGCTTTAAACTGTGTCAGTACAAAGATGTTACAAGTAGATTATTGGTATCAACAGTTTGTCCTAGCGGACATGCAATATTATGCAATATGGTAGCCATCCTAAGACTTAGATGGGTACCATAAGCATTACCATAGATGAAGAGCATTACTTCCATTTAATAATAAAAATATCTATTTACATTAAAAATTTCGTTTCTTTAGATGTATGTATTTACAATTGTACATGTGCTTGAGATCAACCATTTAAAACAATTTATAACAATAATACCTATCTAAATATTAACTTTATCTTATGTTTAAAATATGTTCACTAAAAACCTGAGATCATTCCTGAATATTATACAAAACTTTTAAACAAAATTATTATGGCACAAAGTTATTTTTTTTAAATATAAGTATGTGCCCAATCCGTGTGTACATGCGTAAAATATTGTTCACCCTGACAAAATGTATGGAACAGCTAATTTTATTTTTGAGTTTTAACAAAATGCGCATAACAAAAGTTGTTCGTTTTGATGTACAGAATAAGCCCCTAAAAGGATGCTAATTGATAAGAAATAACCTTGTATACGCATAGAAACCTAAATACTTAGTGGCCAGTTACTTAGCACAAGAGTCCACTTACTAAAAACTAAGGAAAAATCTGTTGATGGAATTTGATGATTGATGAGAGCAAATAAAAACAAATGGACTATCATTTTGGAAAATGTGTATCAAACCTTCACGACCTTATCTTACCATCCCCTTTTTTACTGCACAAAATCAATACGCGGACACGTCCACGAAATGTATGGAGGCTGGTATAATAATTACGTTACATCTCGAGAAAGTACATCTTATTCTGAGTCTATCACATCAGTTAAAATAAAATAAGATCCATCCGATATTAAAACAATAATTGTAAATTTCTTAGGTTAAATAAATATACAAATATTTGACAGAATAAGTAGATCATTTCTGGCAACTCTGATTAAGCAACCTTGAAATAGCTAAAATACTCGTAAGTGTATTTTATCAATTAGACCCAATTCGTAAAGATTTTCTTAAACTATTGCTCGAACTGGATGCACGAACTTCTTATGAATTCTCTAATTTTATAAAAATATGACTTAAATATGTAAGAAACAGGTAATAGTGCAAGTAAAAGAACAATATAAGCACATTCTTATGGCTAAAATAGAAAAAAATGTAAGCTGTGTTTCAATTTTCCGTACAATTTATTTTTATCAATAAAATAATATACCTAGGGATTAATTTTATAAATTAAATATTTTTGAGAAGCCCATAAAGCAAACTTTCAAATGATGCATTTGTTTTGATTAGATTTTTCTCTGAATAATATACCACTTGTGGACGTTTCTTTTAAAATCCATTATAATACATGCCCCCCTGTTTCTCAGTATCCTTCCTAAAATCTGTGCCAGACGACGCGTCGTTTATAGCAATAGAAAAATGCAAGTAAATAGAATAAGTGGCACCACCACTTTACTACCAACAGACGGACATACACTATCGTCTTACGTGGGATATTATGATTAGCAGCTTCTGTGGGTTGACTCGCATATTTCTCTAGGATTGTACGGGGTAAGTGGCTAGCCTTGGTGTCAAAGATTTTTATCCTAAAAGCTGCTGATATGGCTATACAGGGTTATGCAGAACTGGTGTTCTAAGCTCAAAAGAGGTGATTCAGATCATGAACAGCTATAAGGCCAACCCAAAACACGAGAAAAAAACATGTGTTTTCTACATTTTGTCGGTTCCGAGTTGCAATTTTGAACAGAACAACTGTTTTTTTCTCGAGTTCGGTGCTGGACCCATAGTAAAAGTTGTTCATAATGATGATCTTAATCGCCTCCATCCTGGTTAGTATAGGACAAGCAGATAACCCTGTGTAGTACCAGCCTTTTTAATAGTCCACTGCAGGACGTAGGCCTACCCACGAAAGGTGATTGGGCCATATCCACCACGCTGGCCCAGTGCGGGTTGGTGCATTCACATACGCCATCGAATTTCTTCTACGAACATATGCAGGTTGCTTCACGATGTTTTCCTTCACCGAAAAGCCTTCGGTGTAAAATTCCGTACGTAAATTCCGAAAAACTCATTACGGTACGGGTACGGGATCGGGATTTGAACCCACGACTAGAATTGAACTTACGATTGTAAGGTCAGTGTCATTACCACTAGACCACCTTGGCTTTTTTTACCCTGTGTAGGTACCTACCTAAAGATACAGAGCCGACTACTCTATCACTCGAGGCATGTAATTCAACAGCTATTCAAAGTAAAGGTTGGAGACATTGACTTGGCATTTTTTTTTTGGAGACCTATAGCTGACAATGCATCTGTATGGCAGATTTCGCGAAGTTAAGTATTTACTGTATGTTATAAGGAGTTTTACTCAATCGTTGGCTGATGAATCATTTCATATGTAACTAACTAACTATTGACACCCACATTCAACCCGGCTGCAGCGGCGTATCGTCAGTGAGACCTATTGAATAAGCAAAAAACATCTTTATACATTAATACGATGGTGCACAGGAAAAGGGTGCAGACATTGTAGCGATCCAACTAAGATCAAGTTTAGGGCCTTTTATTTCAAATTATCCCCATATTCGCTGAATATTCCTTTTGTTGACCGACGAAACGGAAGAGGTACTCAATTCGATGCGTTTATATATTTTTTTAATGTATAACCAAGCATAACTTTATACATAGTGGTCCGATTTTGATAATTCTTTTTTTATTAAAAAGAGTATACTTCGAAATTGGTCCCATTTAAATTTTTTCGAAATCGGCTGAACCGATAATGTGGAAAATGCTACATCGATCCGTGCGAAATATTCGCGAATTCTGTACACGGGTGAAGTCGGTCATGCTATTTTTTGCGAAAAATTATACTCGCTTTATAAAGCAACAGCCAGTTGAAGTAAGACATAAACAAATGTTAATTTGCGTTCGGAACCGGTGAAGGAAGATAATGAACTTTCGAACAAAAAAAACGAGAAAAAATGAAGATTAAAATTGAAAAGAATCGCTATTGGAATTATGTTTAAATAAATAAATATTAGGGGATATCTTATACACAGCCCCTGATCCCAAACTAAGCAAAGCTTGTGATATTGCTGCCAGAGACTGATATACTACATATACATCATTTAAATAAATGAAATGAAATGAAATGAAATATTTTAAATAGGTACATACTTTTATAGATAGTACCTAAATAACATCCAGACACAGAGAAAACTCCTATGTTCATCACATAAATGCTTGCCATGGGTGGGGATCGAATCCACGCCTCATTGATCCAGAAGTCAGGTTCACTAACCACTGAGCCACCGAGGCAGTCGGTATTGGAATTTGAGTTTTTAAAACACATAAACTCATCATTCTGCATCTCACTGTATTTTTATTAAGAGCGTGTTGATTGAAAACCAACCTCAAGTAAGTTAACAATCACAAATAAATTGCTTCTATTTTAAGAACAATTTATCTTTACTTTTCATAGCGTCATAAATAACTTGGGGATTTGCCATTTACATGCACTGAACCAATCTTGTGAATGGGGGATAGGTAGGGTAGATGCACCGGTTGTCGCCATCTTAGTACCACTTGTGGCCAATTGTAATATTAAGTATTAATAATACAATTTTGTGTTAAAACAATATTTTTAAAGAAATTTTCAAACATTTAGATTCACGCAAACAATATTTATGGTATTACATTGTTTATGATTTATCATTTATGCAGTAATCTTGACACCAAATAGCCACAACCGGGTCAGTGGCCACAACCGGTACACCTATCATACTTGCTTAGCAGGTGGTGGAAAATGCACCGGTTGTGGCCATCTTAGTACCATTTGTGGCCACTTGTAGTATTAAGGATTAATATGACAATTTTATGTTAATGAAATTTTGTTTTAAAGAAATTTTCAAACATTTAGATTCACGCAAACAATATTTATGGTTTTACATTGTTTATAATCAATCAATATATTAATAGCAATAATCTTGACACCAAATGGCCACAACCGGGTCAGTGGCCACAAACGGTACAACTACCATACTTGCTTCGCAGGTGGTGGAAAAATATAGCGGCTATGATCCTTTCACTTTTATGATGATGACAATTGCTATCACCCTTTTACATGCGCTGCGTACCTGTAGTTAGGATTTATCACTGATACATTCTATAACTTTATTATTGACCTACGAACCAAGCCAGAGGAGGTACCTACTTAATTCGATGTTTATGTAATGTAAAATGTTAATGTATATAATTATATTTTCGCGTATGTTTTTTTTATGTGTAACCACGCATAACTTTTTTCGTAGTAGTCCGATTTCAATAATTATTTTTTTATTGGAAAGAATATACTTCGAAATTGGTCCCATTAAAATTTTTGATAAATCAATAATAATGTGAAAAAGTAACATCGATCCGTGCGAAATATTCGCGAATTCTGTACACGGGTGAAGTCGGTCATGCTGTTTTTTGTGAAAAATAATTATAACCTTGCTACAGTCTATTAAGTAATTTATCTGCACTCGTATTTATTCTGGTACAACAATTGTGCGAGTATTCCGTTCCAATCATTGTAATCGCTGCAATAATAGCAATTTCACCTCGTCATGTCACATCCACGGACAATTCACACCACCATTATTGTGCACTGGAAATACCTACTATCTACGTTACATAAAAATCAGGCATTTTATTTGGAATATAATATAACATACATAACATGGTGTAGTTACGTACTCACGCGATATTTTTAAAGGACATGTCTACCAAAATCATTATTTTTGCAAAAAAGGCAAAACCGCCTTCCATCGTGTACAAAATTCGAATATTTCGCTCGAATTGTATACATTATTGTTGATTGATCAAAAACAAAAATCAAATCGATTTCTGTAAAATTTAAATGGGACCACTTTGGGAGTATATCCTTTCGAACTAAAAATTATTTTTTCGATTCGGTTCACAATTGGCGAAATTATCGATGTTCATCATGTACAAAATTCAGATATTTCGTTCGAATTGCTTACATTATTGTTGGTTTTTTCAAAAACGGCTCAGCCGATTTCTGTAAAATTTAAATGCGACCACCTTGGGAGTATACCCTTTCGAACTAAAAAGAATTTTTCGATTCGGTTCTCAATTGGCGAAATTATCGATGATCATACACAAAAAAATACATACACACGAACATGGAACCTCCTCCTTTTTGGAAGTCGGTTAAAAATAAATGATAATATAAATGCGGCCGAAACTTTAATAGACATACTAATGACCGAGGCGTGGTGGACTAGTGGTAGTAACGTATGTTTTACAATAAAATTATTGCGAGATCGTGGGTTTAAATCTTAGTCCCGTACCTTAAGTTCTATGGATCTTATGTAGGTACCTACCACTTTTCACGCCCCGAGGTTTTCAGTAAATAAAATGTAAAAAAATCCGCGTAGGTATACATACGTCCGTAGAAGAAGTTCAATGGCCTATGAGAATAATACCAATCTGCACTGGACTAGCGTTATGGTCTATAAGCCATTGAACCATATCCATAAGTTATGAAAAAGGCCCTTTTGCCCCTTTATTTTGAAATGAGTAAGCCATGCAGCAGCAAAGGACCTTTAAAAAGGCTGGCATGGTATTTAAGTTGGTATATGTAGTAACTATTCCTTTAAAAAAATCTTTGACCAATATTACTTCACCGAATCATCACTATATTCCCGCCCATCTTCAAACGAGATCATTGCGCCATTACTGATACTTTGAATCTCAATTGGTCTTAAAAAGAAAATTTAATGGTTCGGAATTAGTTACAGATGTTTAGAAGCTGTCTAGAAGCTAAAACAATCGGTATTATTCTGGGTGACGCATATCATTAATGATCAAGTTTTGGTATAGGACCGACACCGCAAGTACATAGGTAATTATTTTTCGCAAAAAAACGCACTTCCACTATGTACAGAATTCGAATCATCCATCATCCATCCATCAGCCAAAGGACGTCCACTGCTGGACATAGGCCTCCCCTATGGATCTCCAATAAGACCGGTTGAAAGCGGCTTGCATCCAGCGCGATCCTGCGGTCTTAATGAGGTCATCCGTCCACCTTGTGGGTGGACGTCCTACGCTGCGCTTGCCGGTACGTGGTCTCCACTCAAGAACTTTTCGACTCCACCGGTCATCAGTCCTTCGCGCTATGTGCCCTGCCCATTGCCATTTCAACTTGCTAATCCGTTGGGCTATGTCGGTAACTTTGGTTCTTCTACGGATCTCCTCATTTCTTTTCGATCCCGTCTCCGAGCATAGCCCTCTCCATAGCTCGTTGGGCTACTTGAAGTTTATTAATAAGGCCCATGGTAAGAGACCACGTTTCAGTGCCATAAGTCATCACTGGTAACACACACTGATCGAACACTTTCGTCTTGAGGCACTGAGGTATGTCGGACGAGAAGACATTACGCAATTTTCCGAACGCTGCCCAACCGAGTTGGATTCGATGATTGGCCTCTTTCTTGAAGTCGGACCTACCTAACTGGACTACTTGTCCTAGGTAGACGTACGAGTCAACGACTTCAAGAACCGAGTTCCCAACAGAGATCGGGGTGGGTACAACATGGGAATTACACATGACTTTCGTCTTCTCCATGTTCATCTTAAGACCCACCTGTTGAGAAACCCGATTGAGGCCTTCGAGCATCGTGCTGAGTTCCTCCATCGACTTTGCCATGACTACGATATCGTCGGCAAACCGAAGGTGAGTGATGTATTCCCCATTGATATTGATGCCGAATCCTTTCCATTCCAGGAGCTTGAAGGCGTTCTCCAAAGTGGCAGTAAACAGTTTCGGAGATATTACGTCTCCCTGTCTTACGCCTCTTTTTAAAGGGATCGCCTTGGAGCTTTCTTCCTGTACTCGGACCGACATAGTGGCGTTATTATACAAGCACTTCAACACTTCGATATACCGATAGTCAATCCGGCAACGCTGGAGAGACTCAAGCACCGCCCAGGTTTCGACCGAATCAAAGGCTTTCTCATAGTCCACAAACGCTAAGCAAAGAGGCAAGTTATACTCTTCGGTCTTCTGTATGACTTGCCGCAGCGTATGTATGTGGTCCATGGTACTAAAACCTTTTCGGAAACCGGCTTGTTTGGAAGAATTCGAATAGTTTGCACGAATCGATGTGACATCCATGTAGGTACATTATTGTTTATTTATCAAAAACGGCTCAGCCGATGTCGTTAAAGTTTAAATGGGACAACCTCGGGAGTAAACTCTTTTGAACTAAAAACATTTTTTATTGTGGTTCACAATTAGCGAAAATATCGATGAACATACACAAAAAAAACAAATACTTACAGACGAACCTCCTCCTTTTTGGAAGTCGGTAAAAGTAAAATTTGCTGTTCTATTTTGAGATTTAAATACTATGTTGTTTGGAATAGTTTTGAATAGTTAGTAGATCTGTATTGTTTATCAGATTGAAGAGACAATGAACACGACACAGATAATCAAATATGCTGCAAAATGAGGTCTATCTCAAGCAGTGCCCGTCCTACGGATGGGGGACAGAATGGAAAAAAAATATGTTATTAAGGGATAATTTCACACGGTCTCTGACCACAAACTAAGCAAAGCTTGAGAGTTGCTGGCAGTCTGTCATAGACTGATACACTACATCTGATGATTTTATAAATAAACATAAATAATAAATCAATATTAGGGGACATCTTACACACGGTTTTTGACCCCAAACTAAGCAAAGCAAACTAAAAAAAATACGGTTGCCAGAGACTGGTATGCAACATATGCATATTTTAGGTGCATACTTATATAGATAGAACCTAAATAACATCCAGACACAGAGCAAACACCTATGTTCATCACATCAATGCTCGCCCTGGGTGGGGATCGAACCCACGCTTTATTGATCCAGAAATCAAGTTCACTAACCACTGAGCCACCGAGGCAGACTTTTATCAAGTATCTTACGATTATCAAGCTAGATCTATCAGAAATCACAACACCACCTCCCCAATCAAATTAAACCCCCATATCAATCCACAAAATACAATAACAACAGTAAACAAAGCTGGACACCCAAAATGGTCACCAAGTAGGTAGCAGTGGCGAACAGCTTCGCCTCGATCATTGCCACCAATTAAAAAATTAAAACAGTCCATTTAGCTGGGACGGTTTTTTAGTTTTCGTTTGGTAGCTCTCCAGTTGAAGACTGGATGGTACTTTTCACCTAATGTCATAATTAGGTTTATCAGAACCAATGTGCTAAAAATTTACACAGTCCTAACAACAGATTTTAGTTTATTGAATCAGGCGTTACCTTGCGGAAGCTCATCCCCAAATTCTTGTTTTGAATAAATATTTAGTGTATTTCCGCTCTGTCGTAGTCATATAAGTTAAGGGTAAGGGTTTTGTTTGTGATTTAATTTGGATTTTGAATAGTACCCTTAACTTATATGACTACGACAGAGCGGAAATACACTAAATATTTATTCAAAACAAGAACAGATTTTACTAAAATATTCATTATAGCATTGCGGCTCTTGCATCAACCGAAGTGTATTTCAAGGCGATAATTAACTGTACTGTACTGTACCAGCCTTTTTATTAGTCCACTGCAGGACGCAGGCCTACCCACGAAAGGTGATTGGGCCATATCCGCCACGCTAGCCCAGAGTGGATTAATGGATTCACATACGCCATCGAATTCCTTCTATGCAGGTTGCCTCACGATGTTTTCTTTCGCCGAAAAGCCAGTGGTGTAAAATTCCGTACGTGAATTCCGAAAAACTCATTGGTACGGGACCGGGATTAGAACCCACGACCTTACGATTGTAAGGTCGTGCCTTTTAATAGTCCACTGGTAAATATAGGCCTACCAGTGTGATTTGGTCATTCATCAACCACAATGGTCCAACAATCCAGAACTCATTGATACGGAACTTAAGAAGAAGCTAAGAAGCCACAGACATATAGACTACAAATCTGATAGACGCACATGTTGAGCTTATTACGTAATTTTTGGTAGATATGTAAAAATATGTGAAGCTCTGGAGTAGAGACCACGTACCGGCAAGCGCAGCGTAGGATGTCCATTGTCTACCCACAAAGTGGATGGATGACGCCATTTTACGACTGCAGGATCACGCTGGATGCAAGCCGTTACCAACCGATCTTATTGGAGATCTACAGGAGCCTACGAGTATGTCCAGCAGTGAACCTCCTATGGCTGATGGATGATGGGTAGATGAATTATTCAAGGCAAAGGCGCTAGGACAGGGGATTCCGCAGCATGTAGCTAACTTCACAGAAGCCATTACGTTTGATTCAGCCTAATTTTTGAGTTTTTAAGCCGCCTGAAGGCTTCCCTTACCCTAATATCACAGAATAGGCCCTATTATAATTATTTTTCACAAAAAATGGCAAAACCTCCGTCCATCGTGTACAAAATTCGAATATTTCGCTCGAATTGTTTACATTATTCTTGATTTATCAAAAACGGCTCAGCCAATTTCTGTAAAATTTAAATGGGACCAACTCGGGAGTATACCCTTTCGAACTTAAATTTTTCGATTCGGTTAACAGTTGGCGAAATTATCGATGTTCATCGTGTACAAAATTTGGATTTTTCGCTCGAATTGTTGGTTTTTCAAAAACGGCTCAGCCGATTTCTGTAAAATTTAAATGGGACTACTTCGGGAGTGTACCCATTCGAACTTAAAAAGAATTTTTCGATTCGGTTCACAATTGACGAAATTATCGATGAACATAAACAAAAAAAAAACACACACACGAACATGGAACCTCCTCCTTTTTGGAAGTCGGTTAAAAAGAGCGATTCACAACCCATTAACACAAAGTCGTGTGACATTTGATCCCGTATACTGCGACCCGTGGCTCGGCCAATTGACGTAAGTGCCGTTTTGCGGCTTTTGGACTGGCAGGAAGGAATCAAGATTTACAAACGTTTTCACTAAGTAGGTAAATATCACATACTTCGAGGATCAGACTTAACATTTTTAGGGTTCCGTACCCAAAGGGAAAAACGGGACCCTATTACCAAGACTTCGATGTCCGTCTGTCCGTCTGTCTGTCTGTCTGTCTGTTACCGGGCTGTATCTCATGAACCATGATAGCTAGGCAGCTGAAATTTTCACAGATGATGTATTTCTGTTGCCGCTATAACAACAAATAAAAACAAAATAAAATAAATATTTAAGGGGGGCTCCCATACAACAAACCTAAATTTTTAGACGTTTTTCGCTCTATATTAATAATGATAATAGGTAGATGCTTGAAATTTTTACAGCATATTTAGTTTTATGTTCACTTCAATAATAAATGGTAAAATTAAAATAAAATAAATATTTAAGGGGGGCTCCAAAACAGTACGGCACCCTACGTGCGCGAGTCCTACTCGTACTTGGCCGATTATTCTTAGGTATCGATGCCAATTTGTATCTGCCTCTGCTCTTCTTTTTAGGGGTCCTTACTTCAAAAAGAAAAAATGAAACCCTTATAGGATCACTTTGTTGTCTGTCTGTCCGTCTGTCCATCCATGGTGTCAAGAACGCGAACCATCTCGAGAACGCGTAAAGATATCAAGTTGAAATTAAAACCTTATACGCAGATCTAGTTGTATGGATTCTTGCAGTTACGAAAACATCAAACTTCTCAGTTATCTTTAAAAAGTTAGAGCCGTTTATTTCACAAAAAAACGCATATTTTGACATTCACAAGGGAATCAAAATCTATAGGGTTCTTCCCGTTGATTTACAACTATAAAATTTAGCATGGAGTATTATTATAGAGTATACATAAAGGAATAAATCTGAAAACTGTACATTCTTGGTTAGATCATGAAAATATAGGGCCTAAATGCAAGAATAAGGGTCTAAATTTTAAAGGGAGTTAATCGTATCTTAAGGGTTATCATATGAAAGAACTTTACTGGCACAAGCTAAAACAGGTTTTTAATTATTTCTACGACAACGTTTTACAGCGGTGTAAAACGTCGACTGCCTCACATAGGCCTGTCCTATATTTCTAATAAGAGCATTTTCAAATGCTTAATGGCTAAGTGTTATTGAAGCATAACAGCTGATCAGATATTAAGTGACCTAGGTCGGAATCCTACTAATATTATAAACGCTAAAGTTTGTGAGTAAGTATGTATGGATGTTTGTTATTCTTTCACGCACAAACTGCTAAACCAATTAGGATGAAATTCGGTATGAAGGTAGCTTGGACCTTGGTTTAACACATAGGTTAGGGAGGTACTTTTTATTTCGTGCTAACGCGGGTAACACCGCACCGCGGGGCGCAGCTAGTAATATAATACAATTATTAAACTGCACATCAAAAATACTGAACGCACATCTAAATATCAAATCTATACTAATTCATGTAAGAAAGTACATCGCAAGGCTACGTCTGTTTGAGAACCTTAATTAACATTCATAACAAGCCTGTGCAATATTCTGCTGTCCTTGAATGTCGAACTAATCCGTGACAAAACGGCCTCACTAACACGACCTTACTTGCGACGTCTTTAAAATTCATCAAAATCGTTCAATTTTCCGTCAAGTGATTACGGGGCCATCCACAAATTACAATACACGAATTTCATGTTCTCCCTGGCGACTTCCATTTTCTTTTATGTCACAATTGATTTAGTAAACTGTGACTGCCCCCCTCAGAATAAAGAAAAACAGTAGAAGTGACAAAAAGTAAAAAAGTTGTGGTGCATGATTCCACAAACATGGCGTCGAAAATCTATAGAAAATGCTAAGTAATCTAGACACAAATGACACTTGAACTGCTGATCAAATGTCAAATTTCATTTCACAAAGATGGTGGACAAATTTCAAATGTCTCCTAGGTAGGGCTTTTATTTTGAACTTTAGCCTCATAGCAATAATGCCATGTCATTTCAAACACCGCCCCCTATGCTGCCACTTATTAATATGACGTCACACATTTTAGAAATTTTATTTTAAGTAAGTTTTGAGTTCGTTTTCACATTTTAATACTTAGATTTTGAAATACGACATAAACTTTAAACCACTCCCCGTTTTGTCACACAAAGTCACACTACGTACCCTTTTGACGTGATAAGATAACGTCTTATGAATCGATGAACACCGACTGCACGCCCGAAAAAGTGTCACGTTACACCTTAGCCGAGTGCGCAAGCGAGAGCGCGGAACAAGCGATGGAGAGGCACGATAGGCCTAAGCGTTCGGCTTGTTCTGACACAACTGATTGTTAATTCTGCAATGTTTCCATTGGACTACGATATATCACGTAAAATTATCGTCCATAAACCACAGCACAGATCAAATGATTTTTATCGTGCTTCGAACACTAGGTTTCTAGAAATGTTATTTTTGTGATAAACATTTCAAAAATTGACGCGCTCGCAGGATTTGAACCTGGTACTAAGTAAAATGATAAACACTTTACTAATTTGGCGGGTTCGTAGTACAGCGTTCTAGCTTAATTGGACAAAGCATCAGGGCCGGAATCCCAGAGGGTTGCAGGTTCAAACCCTGCGAGCGCGTCAATTTTTGAAATGTTTATCACAAAAATAACATTTCACAGTACAGATAACATTTTTTTTCTACGTGTGCCGTAATTCATGTATGACCTCAACTGTTTACATGGCCTTATTCAAAAATTGACCTAAAAGCAAAATTCGTACTCGTCCTAGATATGTAATGAGGTAGTTTTTCCCGTACTTAAGAAAACGTCCTTGGGCATAAATATAAATAAGCGTGGACAAGGAAAAAACATCCTATTCGAGGAAAATGGAGCGCATCTTTTGTGATTTTGTTGAGATTGTCCTTTTAATCTAGTCTAGCTTTGCTCTTTTCAAGAATTTATAAGGGTTCCTAGTTTTACTACAAAACTTTTTAGGGTTTCGTAGTAAAACCCTTAAAAATTCGTTATGTTACATGCTTCATCCTCGTCTACAACATCGCTTTCTATCAGGTGAGTTGGTGGCCATATGTAGCCACATTATGTTTAAATAATCGGCCAAGTGCGAGTCGGACTCGCGCACGAAGGGTTCCGTACCGCATAGAAGTCCCCCTTAATAAATTTTGGTATAAGTAATAATTTATTTTTGAAGGGAATATACAATTTAATATTTTGTGAATATGTCAAGCAATTTTATGTTGTAGTAATTAATTTCGAGCAACAAAATCACGTTTCTTGTATGGGAGCCCCCCTCAAAAAAATATTTTATTTAAGTATTTATCTTTGAAGTTATTATTAAAATAAATATTCTATGAATATTTTAAGCATCTACTTGTCACCGTTATTAATAGCGAGCAAAAACGGCTAAACATTCAGTTTTTTTGTATGGGAGCCTCCTTAAATATTTTTATTCTGTTTTTAGTATTTGTTGTTATAGCGGCAACAGATATACTTCATCTGTGAAAATTTCAAGTTCTAGCACCGTTCATGAGATACAGCTTGGTAACAGACAGACGGACAGCTCAGTCTTAGTACCTAATAGAGTCCCGTTTTTACACCCTCACGAACATTATAGGATCATATTAAAGATTATCCTTGTTATTATGATAGAATGAGGGTTTCTGCTTTAGTTAATATGATTTTCATCCTGACAAACATAATTAGACACCTAATGAATAATTTGACACCTTAGACTAAAATCTCTCTCCTCACACGCTCGTATTGCTCTCGTGCTGCCCGCGTTTTACAATTTGCTTAGGATACGACTACGAGTACGCCTCGTTTGGGAAGGAGGTTAGTTTCGAATCCGCTGGGCTATGTCGGGCACTTTTATTACTTTTTAACCGACTTCCAAAAAGGAGGAGGTTCTATGTTCGTGTGTATGTATTTTTCTTGTGTATGTTCATCGATAATTTCTCCAATTATGAACCGAATCGAAAAATTCATTTTTAGTTCAAAAGGGTATACTCCCGAGGTGGTCCCATTTAAATTTTACAGAAATCGGCTGAGCCGTTTTTGAAAAAACCAACAATAATGTTAGCAACTCGAGCGAAAAATCCGAATTTTGTACTCGATGAACAATAATTTTTCGATTCGGTTCAGAAGAATCGAAAAATTATTTTTTAGTTCGAAAGACTCCCGAGATAGTCTTATTTAAATTTTAAAGAAATCGGCTTAGTTGTTTTTGATAAATCAAGAATAATGTAAACAATTCGAGTGAAATATTCGAATTTTGTACACGATGGAAGGCGGTTTAACCATTTTTTGTGAAAAATAATTTTTAGCACTTTTAACAGGTTGTTGTTTATTTTTCAAAAACCAACGAACCAATTTCGATAAAATTTATACGGAACCAATTTTGGGTAATAACCATTCCAATAAAAAAGTACTATCAAAACCGAATACCTAATCTGTAACTGCGTATTCATACATAAATAATTATTTTTCGCAAAAACTAGCATGACCGACTTCACCCGTGTACAGAATTCGGGAATATTTCGCACGGATCGATGTTACATTTTTCACATTATTGTTGATTTTTCAAAAATGGTTCAGCCGATTTCAATACTTTTTTTTCGATTTTATTAGATTTCAACATTTAATGGGACCAATTTCGAAGTATACTCTTTCCAATAAAAAATGAATTATTGAAACCGGACTACTACGAAAATATATATACGCGTCGAATTGAGTACCTCCTCCGGTTTGGATCGTCGGTCAAAAATCATAGTTAATGATTTCCACCTCGTTTCATGAATGAAATGAACTTTATACGCAAACCTAACCTATGGTAGGTAGCTTGTACGTATATAAATGGTCATGATAATACAGATTTTCTTATACTCTTGTTGTGTAAAATAATGTTATTATTTCTAGGAACAACGATAATCACAACTGCGTGGTTGAGAACTTGATACGTCGCGTGCTGCATTCACACAAATCAATCTGTACCTATTATCTATCAGTTGTCTTGTGCGCCCACTGAGTAGATTTAGCTTAGACAAAATAATCCTACTTATATTATAAACGTGAAAGTTTGCAAGGATGGATGTTTGTTTCTCTTTCACGCAAAAACTACTAAACGGATTGAGAGGAAACTTTGCAGTTATATAGCTTATATATCAGAATAACACATAGGCTATAAATTATAATGATATTGCGTAAATTTTCCATATTATAACAATAAGTGTTAAGTAAGTAGGAAAAATTCTGTCATATGCGAGCTATTCTAGCGTGCGCTCCAAAAAATGTCAAAAAAGAACTGTCGAATCGATTTTTTTTTGTTTTTTTTTTATTTTCCACCTCTTTTATTAAGGGTGGTAAGGTAGGGCCTCGAAATATCATGCGGGCGAAGCCGCGGGCAAAAGCTAGTATATAATAATTATGGATGACGGATGTAACTTATCTAGCCTAAATAAATTTCGATGATTGAGAACATTTAAACACCTTTTTGTAGGTATCGACAGCATTTTTCCTCAAGCAAGACAAGTTAAAACTGTATACCTACATATACGTTTATTTTTTATTTTATTTTTCATAACACTCGTATTTTTGCGGATAAAGATCTGATCGAAGAACAATATTTAAAGATCCACTAAGTTTATAGTAGTCAATAGTTACTATAATAAGCAGATTAATTTTAATTATTTGGCATTGTGGATCTTACTTAAAACAGCTTGCATCCAGTGTGTTCCCGGCGGGCATAGTCAGTTCGTCTCTCCAAAAGTGACCATCTTATCGGTAGACGTGTTACGCGGCGGTTAGTAGTTCATTAAGAATTCGATAGTCTCCGTTCATACATTCCATGGTTGTAGTTGGGAAAATAGATGGCAAAAGACCACGCGAGACGCTCACCTACCCGTTGGTCTGATCAAATCAAGTTGATAAGGGGGCGTCCAGTTTCCACAGCTTCAAAAAAGTCGAAGATAGAGTGGCGTGGAAGCAGCTCGTCACTGATTCCGTCAAAGAATATCAATACGGGCACGACCTTCGGCAATGAAGGGAACGAATAAGAATAAGAGAGTCTCCATTCAAGAACCTTAGCTTAGCTCCATCTGCCATACCAATCATTGTCGTCGTTTCAGCCATATGACGTCCACTGCAGGACATAGAGCACCCCAACAGATAAATAAATATTAGGGGACATCTTACACACGGTCTCTGACCCCAAACTAAGTATTGCTTGTGATATGGCTGCCAGAGACTGATAAACTATATAGATAGTATTTAAATAACACCCAAACACAGAGGAAACACCTATGTTCATCACACAAATGTTTGCCCTGGGTGGGGATCGAACCCACACCTCTTTGACCCAGAAGTCAGGGTCATTAACCACTAAGCCACCTAGGCAGTCTAATCCAATAAGACCAGTTGGAAGCGGCTTGCTGAATGCGCGATCTGAGGTCGCTTGCTCAATGCTCACTGCGTAGGTAAATTATAGCTCAAGTGGTGTTTATAGGGAAGTCCTATGTCTAGCAGTGAAAGTCCTTGTAAACATGGAGGCTGGTTTAATGATGTACTTTGGTCAGATATCTGACGGTAAGTCCATTGTAAGCGAGTTACATAAGGATGGCGTGCGGCAGGATGCTGTGATCGAACGGCAGCTGGTGATGATCGAATTAGGAACGATACAATTACCCGTCGCGAGAGGGAATCGATCCCATGACCGGGGTCGCCAGTCCGATTGTTGTTGGTTCTGACTTTGTAATGTCACGTCGTTCGTTTGTTCGGTTCAGCCTTAGAACGTGCACTGCTGGACATAGTGGCCCCCTTATACAAGGTTGTACTGTAGCAGCCTTTTTTTAATAGTCCACTGCAGGACGTAGGCCTACCCACGAAGGGTGATTGGGCCATGTCCACCACGCTGGCCCAGTGCGGGTTGGTGGATTCACATACGCCATCGAATTTCTTCTACGTACGTATGCAGGTTGCCTCACGATGTTTTCCTTCGCCGAAAAGCCAGTGGTGTGAAATTCCGTATATAAAATCCAAAGAACTCATTGGCACAGGATTAGGATTTGAACCCACGACCTCACGATTGTAAGGCGGATGTTACTACCTCTAGGCCACCACGGCTTCCCTATATACAGGGTTATTTCTAATCAATTAGCATCCTTTCGGGGCCTTGTTCTGTGCATCAAAACTAACAACTTTAGTTCTGCGACTTTTGTCAAAACTCAAAAAAAAATTTGTTGTTCTATAGAAAAATATTGTTCACCCACTACAAAATGTATAGAACAGCTGTTTTTTTTTGAGTTCTGACAAAAGTCGCAAAACAAAAGTTGTTAGTTTTGATGTACAGAATAAGCCCCTAACTAAAAATATACTAATTGATTAGGAATAACCCTGTATAGATCTCCAATAAAACCGGTTGGAAGCGGCTAGCATTCAGCGCGATCCTGCTGTCCTAATGAAGTCGTCTGCTCACCTTGTAGGTGAATTGTAGTTTAGATGGTGTTTATAGGGAAGTTCTATGTCTAGCAGTGGATGTTCTACGTTTGAAAATGATGCTTAGTTGGACGTAGTTGTGCCATTAGGAATACGTATATTAAATCCCATGACCGGGGTCGCCAGTCCGATTGTTGTCGGTAAGTACTGAACTTGAAATGACATAAAATCCGACTGTATACCTACGTACCTTATTTTATCCATACTCCTTATTACTGTCTAGTAGTTCTCTAAATAGCAGGTACGCTTTGCTCCACATTTCTTTTACTGAATCTTCATAAGCCTTATATCTTCTCTCTTAGCTCTTTGACTGCCTCGTTGACTCAGTGGTTAGTGAAACTGACTTCTGGATCACAAAGGCGTGGGTTCGAAAGGCCTCTATGGATCTCCGATAAGGCCGGTTGAAAGCGGCTTGCATCCAGCTTGATGAAATCGTCTGTCCACCTCGTAGATGGACGTCCTACGCTGCGCTTGCCGGTACGTGGTCTCATCAACTTTTCGACCTCATTGGTCATCAGTCCTCCGAGCTATGTGCCCTGTCCAGTGCCATTTTAACTTGCCAATCTGCTGGGCTCTGTTAGTAACTTTGGTTCTTCAACGGATCTCCTCATTGCTGATTCGATCTCGTAGAGAGACCTTTATTCCTTTATACATATAGGTATAATCACTATCACTACATAGTATAAAACAAAGTCGCTTCCCGCTGTCTGTACTCTGTCCCCATGTAAATGCTTATATCTTTAAAACTACGCAACGAATTTTGATGCGGTTTTTTTAATAGATAAAGTGATTCAAATAACAGGTTTATATGTATAATACACCTGTGCGAAGCCGGGGCGGGTCGCTAGTAAATAATATAATCTACCTAATCAAGGCGAAGCTCTCACCTATTTACCTGTCGAACCGATTGCGTCAAGCCAATACGCGTTTATTGTCTGTCGGTACGCCAATTGGTTTTCTCTTTTGCAATATTTGTGGCCCATTGTGTACGTGAGTTGATAGCTTTTATCGCAACTTTGACAATAAATTATTGTGAAAATGTAATAAGTTGATACACGTGTTCTACATTTCATTTCAGGGTCCGTACCATGAGCTCATGAATTAGATTACATTTTTCGGGTTCCGTAATCCGTACCCAAAGGGTAAAAACGGGATCCTATTACTAAGACTCCGCTGTCCGTCTCTCCGTCTGTTCGTACGTACGTACGTGTGTCTGTCACCAGGCTGTATCTCATGAACAGTGATAGCTAAAAAGTTGAAATTTTTACAGATGATGAATTTCTGTTGTCGGTACAACAACAAATACTAAAAACAAAATAATTATACAGAGTTATTTCTAATTTTTAATCAATTAGCATCCTTTTAGGGGCTTATCTAAACTATAAACTTTTGTACTGTGGCTTTTGTCAAAACTCACATTTTGTCGCGGGTGAACGATATTTTTCTATGGAACAGCTGATTTTTTTTGAGTTTTAACAAAATTCGCAGAACAAATGTTGTTAGATTTGTTGTACAGAATCAGCCCTTAAAAGGATGCTAATTGAATAGCAATAACCCTGTATATTTAAAAATAAATAAAATTAGGAAACAGGTTGAATCGTCTATCAACCTAAAACCAAAATAGAATAGAGCACGTTCAAGAAACGCACTTTTGAAGATGTTCAAGTAGTTCTCATAAATGAGAAAAGGACGAGGGAAGTTAAGTTCTAAGTTTGAACTTTTAAGTTCGTATAGGCCGGGTTGCTAGCCCTGTAGTCAGTTTATAAGCAGTCTGAAGGCCTCTGACATGGCTAAACGGTTATCTCGAAATTAGTGTGACATACTTTGTGGATGACACCTAATGACACGCTGAGCAAGGTACCTCATCTCTGGTGTCAATATTCCCTTCCTAATCCTGTCCACGTGTGACCCGCTAGGGGCCTGATGTCATCGACCTAGCCCAAGTCAGCTGCCTATACAGGGTTCTTCAGAACTGGTGTGTTAAACCGAAAGGAGATTCATACCATTAAGTACCATGAATAAATTTCACTGTGAGATAAACCCACAACTTGAGAAAAAATTCAGTTGTATTTTTTTTGTATTTCATACATTTTGTCGATTCCGAGTTGCAATGTTGTATGGAATATTATTTCTCGCATTCCGGGTTAGTCCCATAGTAAAAGTTATTCATAATGATGGTTATAGCCAGAATGGTGTCGAATAGACTGCAGTGCGGTGAGAATATGGGTGCAATTTATTAATTACTAGCGGCGCCCCGCGGTTTTACCCGCGTTGTGCCCGTTCCCGTGGGAATTTCGGGAATTTTTATACATATAAACCTTCCTCTTGAATCACTCTATCCATTAAAAAAAACCGCATCAAAATCCGTTGCGTAGTTTTAAAGATTTAAGCATACAGACAAACAAACAAACAAATAAATAAACAAACGAAAATAGCGATTTTATTTTATACTATGTAAGGAAGTAGTATCACTATTTTGTGAATTTTTTTTTCTTGATATTGAATATTTGTTTGTTCAGATTTTAACGGATTAATTACAATATATTTCGAATAGAAATTTATTATTCAAGGTCAGAGTGAATACTTTCTTCTAGGTCTGCGTGCTTCATCTTCGTCCTCAACATTGCTCACCATCAGGCGTGTTGGTGGTCAAGCGCGGACTTATTCGCAATAAAAAAAAGATGAGATAACTATATTTTTTTTATTAAATATCATCAATTTATAAACACGCCTATGATAGCTTGCCTATTGTAAAGTGTCTATGGCAATTTTAAAGTAAATTAATTTTGGGCCATTTTTTTCTAAGTCTTCACCCATTTGATAACCAGATAATTTTGGTTCCAAATGATAGTTTTTAGGGTTCCGTACCTCAAAAGGAAAAAACGGAACCCTTATAGGATCACTTTGTTGTCCGTCTGTCCGTCCGTCCGTCTGTCAAGACCCTTTTTCTCAGGAACGCGTGGAGGTATGAAGCTGAAGTTTATATCAATTACTCAGGTCTACTGTCCCTTGAAGCTGTGAAAAAATCAAACTTCTAAGCCAACGCAATCAAAAGATACAGCCGTTTATGCCGCAAATTTTGAAACTCGCAAGTACTCGCAAGGGAATCAAAACCTAAAGGGTACTTCCAGTCGACCTAGAATCTTGAAATTTGGCATGAAGCAACGTTTTATAGCACACATAAAGGAAAAATTCCGAAAACCTTAAATTTTTAGTTACATTACAAAATATATATTTTTTAATAAATATAAACTTATTACTTTTTTTGTCGTAATGAACGAACTTTGTAAACCTTGCAGGTTTGTACGGAACCCTCGGTGCGCGAGTCCGACTCGCACTTGGCCGGTTTTTAATACAGAGTATACGATGTAGTAGCTTGCTTATAAACTACGCCATAAGCGCTTCTTGTAGAAGTGCCCCAGTGTTTATTTTTAACCCCCCTACTTAAAAAGAGGGTGTGATACAAGCCTGAATGAGACCGATTTTATTGCGTTTTTCTTTTTCTTTGCAAAACTGATACAATTTTGATGATTTCTTTAAGCGTTCCAATAAAATCATGCTTAGTCATTTATAGCTATGGGCTGAGTTTTTAAATATAACTGAAATTAGAATCAATTGTATATTTATATTGTTTACGAGCCTTCAAGAAACTGAGAAAATAAACCTTGTTTAAGTATAATAATGACAGACATAACTGCTACCATTCATAGGTATACAATGACTCTACCATTTTTCGTAAAGCATATTTATAACGCGTAAGTTATCTTGTAATGTTTGTTCAATGTCATCATCATTTTTACAGCTGTAGGACATCTACTGCTGATGAGTGGTGTAGACTGATAGGTAGGTATTTTTTTAACGCGAATAAGTCCGCGTTTGACCACCAACTCGCCTGATGGTAAGCGACGTTGTGGTCGAAGATGAAGCACGCAGACCTAGAAGATACCTTTTCACTCTGACCTTGAAAAGCTTTAGATTATATCTCTTAGGAAACAGGAAAGCAGGAAGACTGTTCCATTCCCTGGCGCAAAGGTATAGGCCGGTATAGGTAGGTATAGGCCGAATTACCCAATCTAGACTGAAGTTCACTCAACAGCTGCTCGAAGATCTGGTTATCCGCACCTTGTAGCTAACATCAGAGCCACCAAGAAGTTGATTCGACCTATACCTACCCATATAGAGTTTCAATAGAAAAGCCTCACGTGTAAAGTAATGGTGGCCATTTTGCCACCGGCCAGTCCCGAGCCATTACTGACACAATGTAACAGCAACTGCTATTAGAGCATAATGTTGCTATTCAATGATAATAGCTTACTTACTACTAGCCATTCTGTGAGCTTAGCTCGCGAAGTAGGTAGACCTAGGTACCTATTTAATGTTATTATTACAGTCTGGATGGTCCTAGCCCTTGCATTTGATGTACCATAAACAATATTATTTTTGTTTATTTTGTTAAACTATGAAAGTTTTAATGTGTTATGCTAATTGCTGAGCGTAAAAAAATCTCACAAAGTGATATAGCAGTTTGCTTGTGTTTACAATTCAACACAACACCACTTTATTTACACCAACACGTAAGAAAAACATAACACAAGAGACAACGACAGAAAAGGCAAAAAGAGGGAAACGTTTTATCGCGAAAAGTGTGTTTAACGCCATCTAGCGGGGAGTAGCTATCTGAAGTACATTTTAGGTGAAAAAATATGTTATTAAACATTTATGTGTAATGCAAAAATAAGTATGCTGTATTACGTACCTACTATGTTATTAAGTTTTATTTTACGATAGTTGCAATTGTAAAAAATAAGTTTTATATTATATCACAAAATTATAACCTCAGTCCACAGATTATTTTTTTGTGAAAAGTGACATCTATTTCAATTTTAAAAAACTGATCGCCATAAAGCTTCGTTATAAAATCACTAGATGTCACCTAAATTGAGTTTTGATTTTAAATTTCAAAAGAATTTCGCAGTAAGTCCAAAACGAAAATTCACCATAATTTGCAAAAATAAAACAAAATATAGTTGTTTTTAATATTTCTTACGGGTTTAAAATGTTATAGCTAGGAACTTATCACAATGACCTACGAGTCCTGTGTAGGGTAGGACACCTGCAAAAAGTTAGGCATAACTTAACTGTTATAAATTCATAAATTCCATAAATCCTAGTCCCTTCTTAGCAAATAGACTGATTTATTTATTATACTGTGCAAAAGTACAATCAAACTTCTAAGCGGTTGTGATTTTAGCTACAAGCTGCGTATAACCCAAGTAGCGCGCAGCTGGTTTTTAGGTGAGCTTCAGTCAGGATTTGGTTATACCTACGTAGCTTGTAGCTAAAATCACTGCTGTCAAGAAGAACCAGCCATTACACATTCGGCTAATTCCTTTGTTATAATTTGTATTAAATTTATTTAACAATGATTACATACCTAATATAGAAGAATAAACGCTACAACAGTCTATACCTTAAATACTTATTAGGAAAGCGTGCTATTTATTTATTTATTGAGACTATAATAAAACCATTATAAAAACTTACGATATTCTATTATCTTAATGTGCTATTTTACCAAGAAAGCACAGCATGCATTATTATTGTTTGTGCTATGTCCTAGACCGGACTTTATTTGTATAACGCCTTTCGAAATAATTATAGCAACGTTCTCAAAGCGCCTAAAATCTAAAACAGACGGACAGCGGAGTCTCAGTAATAGGGTCCCGTTTTTACCCTTTGGGTACGGAACCCTAAAAAATGATTATACCTAATTGTAAGAATAGTGAAACAATATTTTTATTGCAAAACCTTTGAACTGTGTTTGATATTTTTTGCTCAGTAGGTAACATAAGAAATGTAATTAATTAATAATTGTATTTTAAGTATGTAAGTAACTACCAACTACCGTGCCTGAAAACACGGGGTAAGTACCTACCTATCTATATAAATAAGTATTTCGAGGTCGCACGTATTCCATTAGATTTCTGACATATCTGAAACTTGCAACAAATTGCAAAATATTAGAAACTTCAGCAAATTACTATGCGGTAATATTATGAAATTCTATCGACGCGACCTGACTTTGTCTAGGTTGCATATAATTAACTACCTATAGTTTAGTTCGTTCGTTCGTTTCAGCCATAGGACGTCCACTGCTGGACATAGGCCTCCCCTAAAGATCTCCAATAAGACCGGTTCGTAGCGGCTTGCATCCAGCGCGATCCTGCGGTTTTAGCTTAGCTATGACAAAATTTAACAAAATCCAAAAATATGTGAAGATTGTTGATTGTGTATGAAAAACAAAAATAGGAAAATTATTTTTAAAACAAATAAAGCAAATAATTCAACACTGTACAAGGTAATGGCCTATGCTCGATATATTTTATCATTATCTCTTTTAATAACAGATAAACAATAACAACGCCTAGTCGACGCAACACGTGACCAAAATGCTGGCCTCTATTTTGCCCAAAGGATCAGTATTGCTATCTAACGTGGTAATGGGGCCAGCATTTTGGGAACTGTGCCCGCTGGTAGTGGGCTTTTAGATTAGGGTTTTCATCGTCATCTATACATACCTACTTAATTTTTTTTAGCTCAAGTGTTTTATTTTTATTTTTTAATTTGTTTAGGTTTATACATAAAGCATAGTAGTTGTAATATATAGTTAAGTTTATGAAATCTATACCAATATTATAAAGAGGAAAGATTTGATTGTTTGTTTGTTTGTTTGTTTGCATTGAATAGGCTCCGAAACTACTGAACCGATTTGAAAAAATCTTTGACTGTTGGGAAGCTACACAATCCCCGGATGTTATAGGCTATATTACATTTTCAAAAAAAATTAGGGATCCTTGCTAAAACTCCAATAAAGTAACTCAAGGTGTAAAAAAATACCTTATAATTTAAATATTATGTAATCTGAATATGTAAAAAGTTTTTAATATTTAACTGTCATAGTCTATTGGTTATTGTTACCCTAGCAACCAAAAATAAGTATGTCACTTCTGTCAAATGTTTGAAATATAAACAGCTAACAGTTTACAGCTTTAAACCTTAGATTATGCTTTAAACACATTGAATTATAAATTTCATTGCTTAGACACATATTCAGCTTTATTTAATTTAACTGTGTAGCTACAGGCCCGTTTCCGTCGTCATAATTCCTGTTCAACAGTTAGCAAATCATTTATGAGGTACAAAGGCAATTTACTTATATTTTCTACCATTTTAAAATGCTCAGAAGATCAAGATCTCAACTTTCTAGACATAGTTCCCAGGCAAGGCGACGGCATCAAAAATACGTCGTAATGAAGAATCTTCATCGGAAACTGAAAATCGTCTTGAAAGCCGGAGAGAATACGCGTCACAATCGCGTGCCAGAGAGTCGATTATCGAGCGTTCCCAGAGGCTTGCCGAACAACATTAGAGAACCTCCCAAGTCCGCGCGCGAGAGTCGAGTACAGAGCGTTCGTAGCGGCTTGAAGAGCAAAATAATAGAAATATTCTAACTCGCACTACGGAATGAATCGAACTCTGAGCATTCCCAACGCCTACAAGATCAGAGAGAAAGACAGAATACGTTAACAACTAGAGTTCGAACTCAAATTTTAGCTCACAGTAGCAGATCAGCATTCAGATACGATCCACAAATAGATTATGCTCAACAGCCTTCCGTCCAAATTGGAAACATGAATAAGATTTGCCCTAAGTGTTATGCAAAAAAATGGGACGATTAACCTAATGGTATATGCTGTGCACTGGTAAAGTTAGTCTCCCCAATATTGAAGAGCCGCCACAACCAATAAAAAAACTTTTGACAAGTAATCATTCACTAGCCGGACATTTTTTAACCAACATACGAAAGTACAATAGTGTCTTCCAGATGACTTCGTTTGGCGCGAAATAAATCTATACCAATATTATAAAGAGGAAAGATTTGATCGTTTGTTTGTTTGCATCGAATAGGCTCCGAAACTACTGAACCGATTTGATAAATTCTTTCACTGTTGGAAAGCTACGTTATCCTTGGATGCCAAAGGCTATATTATATTTCTTAAATAATTAAGAGATACTAAAACTCCCATGTAACCCAAGGTGTACAAAAATAACCTAAAATATTATGTACATCGCGTGCGCTGCGAAAACTATTGATGATACAATAAAATAATGTACTACGACTTTGTAGAGCTTATCATTATTTACAAAAAGTTTCCCGACAGAGTATGTCTATCTATTATAGTTAAGCCACAATAAGTGTTCTTTTATTTGAAAATTTTAATTGAAATGCCGCCGCAAGTTAAGGCTCTTTATATCATGGTATAATATTATGTAAACCTTTCTCAAAATAAACTACTTTATATTCAGGAATAATTCAGGACCTTTATATAACTTTTTAAGTTGTTCAATTCAGACATTTCATTCGAAAGATATCATGAGTTTAAAAATGTAAGTATTAGAAAGAAATCGCGTGGTCGCCGCTCACCCCGCTCGGCTAGCTAGGCATCACCATATTTTATCTCCGCTATTCCTGTAGGTACCTGTACCTATACCAGCCTTTTTTAATAGTCCACTGCAGGACATAGACCTACCCACGAAGTGTGATTGAGCCATATCCACCACGCTGGTCCAGTGCAGGTTGGCGAATTCATATAGGGCATCCGAGCATCGAATGTAAATGTAGCGTCTAATGTGTTTTAAAAAAAAGACTTTCCTTTTACTGCTTACAATTTTAACGAAAGTATAAAGAAGTAATATGAAATAGACATGAAACCGCGACCGCGTTGTAATCTATTGAGTAGCGAGAGAATCTACCTACGGTTGGGCCATATCCACCACGCTGGCCCAGTGCGGGTTGGTGGATTCCTATAATAATACGTAATCCAGTTCTTTCTACGGACGTAGGTATGCAGGTTGGATGCCAGCGCTTCCATTGGTTCCATCACAGCTTTTTGGGTTAGCAAGTTGAAGAGGCCTTAGGTAGGGCACACAATTCGTAGAAGTAGAACTGATAGACAATATTGTACAAAGTACTCGAATGAAGAAAAGATCAAAAAAACTGTAAATTAGAACGTCAACTAACTTACGTTGATAGAATCTAGACGGACTGCGGGCTGCGGGTCTCTAATATTATAACCGTTTAAAAACTCTGAAGCCAGGGATAGCCACCCGACCCATATGAAATTACTTTTATTTAGATAGGCAAAAACTATCTTTACTTTATGTAAATAGTCGAACAGATTAAGACTACGATTCGATCGATTCTACTGCAAAATTGATTCATTATTGACGGAATGATCGCGTAACATACATACAAAATGAAACACACAGTCGAATTGCGAACCTAACTTTTTGGTGGATACATGGATGGACGCTGGATGCAAAATTCTTGCAATGGTTTTATTCGGTGTTATTCAAGATCTAAAAAGTGAGCCCTATATTAAGCAGTGGGTGTTCTATGGAAAAAAATATTTGCTTATATGAGACTGTAATATGAAAATGCGCTAAAATAACTGTGTTCATGTGAGTGACATACTGTGGTGACATATTATCTACATTACGTGGTAGGTTAATAGGCACAATACTCAGAAAATCTGTCTTCTTTAACCAATCGTACCCGGGCGAAGCCGGGGCGGGCCAGCTAGTGTTTTATAAGTTTTGCCGAATACAAAAAAAAAAAAAGATAAACAATGTATTAATAATTTTGGTTTAGCAAGTAAGTAAGCGATTATTATTAGACCACGTTGGCAGCGCACCACTTGCCTATATCTAACAGGTTTCTAAAAATGTGGACCAGACTGTAGGTGCCATAAAAGGCCTGTATCTAGCCTTTAAAATAATATCCATGCAGCTGAATATATCTTTGATGCATTTGTTCCGTTGTAGCCCCAGTGTTTATTTTTAACCCCCTACTTAAAAAGGGGGTGTGGTGTGATACAAGTCTTAATAAAACCGATTATATTGCATTTTTCATTTTCTTTGTAAATCTCATATAATTTTGATGATTTCTTTAAGCGTTCCAATAAATCAAAAATTTGTCATTTATAGCTATGGGTTGGGTTTTAAGATATGACTGAAATTTGAATTAATTGTTTATTTATATTGTTTACGAGTCTTTAAGAAACTGAGACAATTAACCATATAATGACAGACGTAACTACCACCATTTATATACAATGACTCTACCATTTTTCGTAAAGCATATTTATAACGCGTAAGTTAGCTTGTAATGTTTGTTCAATGTCATCAGCATTTTTACAGCTGTAGGACATCTGCTGCTAAACATAGGCTAACCCTCATTTCTTCTTCATATTTGAATCAATCTCGCAGAGAGACTGTGCGTATCGTTTACTCAACCAGAATTTACTTATATAGCGCTTTTTTGATGATGGTACTGCTCCCCAAGTCTATTTGAAAATTGAAATTTTTTGTTTTACCTAAATTCGCATATAATCATTATCTCCTATAGGATGTCCACAGCTGGACATAGCCCTTCCCTATGGATTTGCAATAACTCAAACTCAAATCATTTATTGCAACATATGTAATTTACATGCGGTTCTTAGTTAAAATGTTTTGTATAGTTATACATATGACCCTGATAAGGGTATGGCAATTTTATTATTCGTATTTAAACGATTTATTATTGATTTCTAGATTATCGTTAAAAAATTCGTCTAATCTGTAATAACATTAATAACTACGTGTAATAACTGTTTTATAAAACATTATCCAAAGATAATGTTTTATAAAACAGTATTCCTTTTCGATATCTTTTAGAAAAAATATTAGTTTACTAACCCCGATTGAAAGCGGTTTACACCGAGAGTTCGTATTCTTATGATCGTGATTAGATGATCGGTCCACTGCACACCACATCGAAATTCATATTGTAGGTGCTAATAAATTTCGAATACAAATAAATTGAAACCAAGATGCAGTACGCAGCAATAGCGAGCCGTAATGAGGATTCTCTCAGAAAACCGGAGCCGCGACCGCCCGCGCCGGCCGGTACCGCGCGTGGGAACTACGTGCCATTATCATTGTAGGTACTATTGTAAGGCACATACGCGTTAAACATGTGCTAAGTATAGCTTATTCTTAAATAATACATTTATTGAATCTTTATAACATCAATTTTTCACTTAAAATCAATGAGATATAGACAAATTTAATAACATTCTATGTAGAATGACCTCGGTACCCAAACTAGGAATAACCTGTGTTATGGCATACCAAGGCCCTCCGCTTATACATTTAAACAGTCTAAAACAAAACAATGCTATTTTTTTGTGTTCGGAAAGAAGCTAGGAATTGGGGAAAACGAAATTAGCTTCTAACTTGAAAGCTTGATACCTAGCTGAGAATTTTGAGGAGAGCTTCTGTGACGTCGTAATTCAGAGTCTGTAACCATTTCATTAAAGTATTCCTGCAGGAGTGTCACTCATTGGATAAAATTACAAAATTGGATTTAGTTTAATATAGAGATAGGCTTTAAGATAGAAGGACTGGTATTCTTGTATTAAGCACAGCGAAGGGCGGCCACCTGCAAGGTGGACAGACGATCTCATTACTAAGACTGCACAACACGCAAGCTGTTCCTAATCTTATCTAAAACTCTTCGAACCCATAGCCAAGTTACTCACTGCAGCTATCGTCATAAGACAAGGAAGAGTGTGATAGCGAGCATTGAGTGTGTGCTAGAGCACGCTTAGGAACGGAACAGCTTGCTAATTGAAGAATCAAGTCAGCCACTGCAGCTTGCGACGTATGAGACCCATCGAGTAAACAGCTTTAGTTACTTTCTCCGCCAAACATCGCTCCGTTGCCATCCGCACGACCATTACAAGTGATGAGGAAAGAGCAGATGAACCATCTCATCGAAAAAACTACCCAAGAAATAGCTATATCATACGGTGCTCCCTCATCGGGAGCGCTTCATTGACAACTGTTTATTTATTTTTAACCGACTTCCAAAAAGGAGGAGGTTCTATGTTCGTGTGTATGTATTTTTTTTGTGTATGTTCATCGATAATTTCGCCAATTGTGAACCGAATCGAAAAATTCTTTTTTAGTTCGTAAGCATATACTTCCGAAATGGTCCCATTTAAATTTTACAGAAATCAGCTGAGCCATTTTTGAAAAAAAACTAACAATAATATAAAGCAATTCGAGCGAAATATCCGAATTTTGTACACGATGAACATCGATAATTTCGCCAATTGTGAACCGATCAAAAAATTCTTTTTTTAGTTCGAAAGGGTATACTCCCAAGGTGGTATCATTGAAATTTTTCAGAAATCGACTGGACAGTTTTTGATAAATCAACAGTAATGTAAACAATTCGAATTTTGTACACGAAGGACGGCTGTTTTGCCATTTTTTGCGAAAAATAATTATTTTGTGTCGGTTTCGCGTAGTCCGGTTTCAGTTAAACGAGGTGACCCTCCTCTCAATTAGCGATTTACAATCCACTTAGTTACTTACATAAGAACATTCGAATTTCTCGCACTGATCTAAACGTTGGGTCATGAAATTATTATTGTGGATCTCTAGTAGGTTTATATTCGTGTATGGTAAGTCTGAGAATGACCTAGGTGATAGAAATTATAGAATTACATAGGCTACCAGTAGGTACCAGTAACAGGCTACTTGTAGGTATTGTAAGTTATTTTCAGCGATAAAACACTTTTAATCCCGTGAGAAATCTGGAATAGAACAAAAATCAAAATATCAGCTACTAGCTACCTGCTCTATAAGATAATATATAAGGTCATAGGTATTATCCCCGCCGCTCGCACCTGTCTCAGTCCCCTTTGTCGTCTACCCCCGCGCCTCTGTACCGCGCAGGCGAGGACTCAGTTAAACGGTCAGACTATAAACGCAAAACCTTTTCAGGGCGGGTCTAGTACATCTAGACAAATAACTTTTGTACCAAAACTTTTGAAAATTCGCAAGAAAATATTTCGCTTCTCCGTACATTTTGCCGCGCGTTGACGAACTTTTTGTATGAAAAGCTGATTCTTCTTCGTGATTTTCGAAAAGTCCTAGAACAGAACAAAGTCGTAGATCTAAAACGTTTACGTTTAATACCTATGACCCTATATATATTTGTTCTAAATCAAAATTTGCTTTACTCTTTAGACCTACAGAATGCGCTTAGAATCGTCCATTTACACAGTATCCGACAGGGAATGGAACAGTCTTCCTGTTTTCCTGTTTCCTAAGAGATTTAATCTAAAGCTTTTCAAGGTCAGAGTGAATAGGTATCTTCTAGGTCTGCGTGTTTCATATTCAACCACAACGTCGCTTACCATCAGGCGAGTTGGTGGACAAACGCGGACTTACCTATATTTGCGTTTAAAAAAAGAAGTATTATAGATCTTTGAATTCCAAAGTGAAAGGTCACAGCATAAGTTGTTCATCTGAGTTTCCTACTCAGCGCCATTAACCACTTCCTCAAGTATCAGTGGTCCTCCTTATACGCGTACACACGGACGTGCAGCATGCGGTAATATATTTACATAGCGGTGCCTCGGGCTGTTATGGTGGATCGGTGAACGAGAACTGTGAGTACTCGTAAAGGAACACTTTCTGTAATACCTGTAAGTTAATAGTTACAAAAAATTATAACGGGATCTTGGTATATTTACAAGAATAGGTAATATGCGCAATTATGGAGGCACCATCGTAATTATGATAGCTAATTAGACTATTTCTGTTTCTTTTTCACTTTAGGCATTTGATAGAGAGAACACTTTTTACGTTGCTATTAAATTTACGATGGCGCCTTCATGATTGGACCAATTTGGTGATTTATACGACGATCAGCTGCCCAATAGATTTAAATAAGTTCAAATTATTTCGAAACTTTAGATAGCGCCTTAGTATGTAATTTGCATTATTTGCAGTGCCCGACAAGGGCTGATAAGTCTTCAGCACTTAACATAAATTAAGATCTGTACAATGTACACATACACTTAGTGGCAAATAAATTGAATTGAACTGTCCATGATCTGTTCAGTTACGATACGTGCAAGTTTAAGATTCTATGTGAAATTGTCAAAAAACGCAATTGTATTTGAAAAAGTGCGCACGATGATATACAGAATGCAGAATCCTGTAACTTGGTATTTTTAACTATATAGATTGCAAAACTTTGCTCGTAACTAACTCAAAAGACGGGCAAAGCCCTGGAACCTGGGTGGCTCGTCGGAAGCATGGATTTCTGACTTTGTTTTCGTCTGCAAAATAAAACGTTAATTAAACGTTAGTCTTTCCAGACTTTCAGTACCTACGATCCCTACATTGTTGATTTTCCTTTGATACGAAGTAAGCGGTTTGACTTCCATTCATCCATCCATCAGCCATAGGACGTCCACTGCTGGACATAGGCCTCCCCTATAGATCTCCAACAAGACCGGTTGGCAGCGGCTTGCATCCAGCGCGAGGTCATCCGTCTACCTTGTGGGTGGACGTCCTACGCTGCGCTTGCCGGTGCGTGGTCTCAACTCGAGAACTTGTCGACCCCATCAGTCATCAGTCCTCTGTGCCCTGCCCAGCTATGTGCCCTGCCCATTGCCACTTCAACTTGCCAATCCGCTAGGCTATGTCGGTAACTTTGGTTCTTCTACGTATCTCCTCATTCCTGATTCGATCTCGCAGAGAGACTCCGAGCATAGCCTTCTCCATAGCTCGTTGTGCTACTTGGAGCTTATTAATAAGGCTCATAGTTAGACTTATAGCTACTTATTTATACCGGCTTTCGTTTACTGAAGATATGAAGCTTTTCAAAGTCAGAGTGAATAGGTATCTTCTAAGTCTGCGTGCTACATTTTTGTACCTACTGCAGTTTGATTGGTGGACAGAGCTCATAAGTTTGTATAAGTTTTTACTTTTGCAATTTGAAAACTATAAATAAACTAGCTGACCCGGTGAACTTCGTTTCACGCAATATCTTTATAAATTATAGCCTATTTAATGTCGTAAGACATGATTTGATGTATAAACATTATTATTGCAAAGTTTTATCTCCATCCGTTCAGTAATTTTTGCGTGAAAAGTAACAAACATCCATACACACTCACAAACTATCGCGTTTATAATATTGGTAGGATAATGACGGGATACAAATATAATGAGCCCAGAAATATAAGAAAACGATGTTTTATAATTGCAAATTAACTAATAAACTATCGTTTGGTCGGTCAGTATGTCTAGAAGTAATAGAATTGAAGAGATAACTTTTTACTCAGATATCAAGCACAAACTCTACATATTAAAATGCAAAAGAAAAAAAAGCTGGCTTTAAGCAATATTGCAAAACCTAGAACACCTAGCGAATATGCACCTATTTGTATTATCCTTTTTGAAACCAGTTCCAAGGACCAGCTCTCTGTCACAAGTTGCATTACATTCTACCAGGGTTTCTCAAACTTATAGATTCACTTACCTCTATAAAGGTGTCTGCCCACTATAACATAAAAAGATAAACATTAAAAAAAAATAAGCAAGTTTCCATGTACGGAGAGTTTTTTAGAGGGTTAGTACAAGTTTATTCATAAAGGAAACTAGAATAGTTTTCGTGTGACCCTATACAGGGTTATTTCTAATCAATTAGCATCATTTTAGGGGCGTATTCTGTACATCAAAACTAACAACTTTTGTCAAAACTCAAAAAAAAAACAGCTGTTCCATACATTTTGTCGCGGGTGAACGATATTTTTCCATGGAAAAACATTTTTTTTTTGAGTTTTGACTAAAGTCGCAGATCAAAAGTTGTTAGTTTTGATGTACAGAATGAGCCCCTACTTACTTACTTACTTACTTACTCCTCTGGCGCAACGACCCAAAATGAGTCTTGGCCTCCGACACCAGAGAAGGCCATTGGTCACGATCTAGCGCTGTCTCCTCCCACTCATCCGCCTGGAGCTCGCGCAGGTCGGACCGCACGGCGTCAGTCCAGCGGTATCTGGGCCGACCGACGGGTCGGCGGCCGCTTGCTACTCCAAGATACGCCTTCTTGACACTGCGATCCTCCCCCATCCTCAGAAGATGGCCCAACCAGCGAAGTCTTTGGGCCTTAGTTTCGCCTATAATATTGGGTTCAGCGACCAGATCCTCTATTTCGGCGTTCTTCCTTACTCTCCAGCTACCGTCCTCTCGTTGGGTTGGTCCCAGGATTTTCCGCATAATCTTCCTCTCCGCTACTAAGAGTTTATTCTCTTCTTTTAGGGTTAATGTCCAAGCTTCACTCCCATACATCAAGATCGGTCTAATGACTGTTTTGTATATGCGGATCTTGGTTTTCCGGCTTAGAAGCTTGGACACGAGTACTTTGTGTAACGCTGCACTACAACGGAGGGCGTTGTGAATCCGGATGTCGATTTCCTCTTCCCTGGTGTTTGTGTCCGTTATAGTGCATCCCAAGTATTTAAACTTTGCAACCCCGCTAAAAAAGAGATCTCCAAATCGTAGGTCTTCCCGCTTTTGTCTGGTGTTCTTGTAGCGTTTGACGTGGAGGTATTCGGTTTTTTCCTGGTTTATTCTGAGCCCAACCCTGCGAGCTTCAGCAGCTAGAGTTTGAACTGCTTCCACCACCTCTTGCTTAGACTGCCCCAATAGGGCGAGGTCATCGGCGTACCCTATCACCTTGTGTCGTCCATTAAGTTGCACTCCGCCTTCCAGTTCCAGCACTTTCCTTATAACGAACTCCAGGGCAAAGTTGAACAACAAAGGAGACAGGGCATCTCCCTGTTTGAGGCCAGTAACTACTTCAAATTCCTCAGTGAGTCCTCCTGCAACTTTTACACGCATCTTGCTTGTTTTCGTGGCAAGCTTTATTAACCGAATCAGCTCATCGGGTACCTCGAAATTGGTAAGTATGGCATAGAGCGACTCTCTGTCCACACTGTCATAGGCTTTACTGAAGTCCACAAACAGCGAGTGAATGCTCTGTGCGTATTCCCATTTCTTCTCCATTAGCTGCCTAAGGAGGAAAATTTGATCCACGGTGCTGCGGTTGCGTCGGAACCCACACTGATAGTCGCCTAAGATTCGTTCAGCGAACGGTTCAAGTCTTTCCAGCAGCACATAAGATAGGACTTTGTACGCGGTCGGTAGTAGCGCAATGCCTCTGTAATTGGCACATGTCTTTCTGCATCCTTTTTTGTGGACAGGGCAAATGACGCCTACGTTCCATTCATGAGGTTGTTCTTGGGTCAAAATCTTAAGGATCAGCTCATAGAGTGTTGTCTGTATAGTGCCTCCACCGTACTTCCATATTTCAGCATGAATTCCATCAATGCCTGGAGCCTTATTGTTTTTAAGTCTCATTATCGCTCTCCTCAAATCCGCAAAATCCGCCTCTGACGGAAACGATGAAGAACTAACAACAAGAAAACAGTTATAGTTTTCGTTTACTACGCAAACTTATACTAAGGCCTCAGACATGCGAAAAAACTGCGAATACCTTACTAGGATTTACAGGCGTACCCTTAGTACCCCACTTTGGGAAACCCTGCATTTTATCATCGTCTGTACCACAGACTGCATAGTAGTTGAATTTTTGTAGTAACTATCATTAATTTAATCTGTGGCTTAGATATGACTCAACAATTCTCAGAACGTGCTTTTAGCATGTAACTAAGAATGTTCAGAGGAAAAAATATAGCATCAGGTAATATTATTGTCTCGAAGGCAAAACGATAAGATTATTTATTAATCGTTATATTCATTTATTCAAATTCTTGTTATATGAATCATAAAGAGTCTTAAACTAATACTTACTGCGTTGCGTGTTGTAGGTACTAACCTAATACTACTTAGTAAATAATTAATTACAATTAATTAGAATGCAGAAGGCAGTCATCCTGGACATTGTCAGGAGGTTCCTCTCGCTGTAGCCCCAACCACCGGTAGCTTGGGCTCTGCCCCGCTGCCCATGGAAGTTTAGATTTTTGAAGTGAAAACTTCTTCAGCGGCATTGTGCACTTTTTACCGACTTCCACGAAGGAGGAGGTACTATGTTCGTGTGTATGTTTTTTTTGATGTTCATCGATATTTACGCCAATTGTGAACCGATTGAAAAAATCTTTTAAAATTCGAAAGAATACACTTCCGTGGTGATCAGTAAATTTTATCGAAATCGGCTCAGTCGTTTCCAATGCCATCATCAGATCAGTTCCATGGTACCATATTATTGCATTGTCACGCGATATGCATATGCGTGCAAAATCAGAAACTGGAATGTTGGTCAAATTTAACTTTCAAGTTTCTACTCGAACTTACATTCAAATTCAAATTATTTACACATTTACATCTATTTCACAAAATTATAAGTAGTCAATAAATTAAGATCAGAATACAATAAAACGATACTATAAGAAAAAAAAAAAGAAAGTCATGTCAAAGTAATAAAAAAAAAAATGTCATATTATTCCAAATGTCAAACTATGAGTCAAAAATTTCAATAATGCTGTTTGCACGATTACTGTTGTCCCATTGATATACATAGATACATCCATTGCAAGTAAAATAAAAGCTTATAAAAAGAAACACCCCAAAAAGTCGCGTAAAAAAGCACAGCTCTACATCTTTTTCTTACATCCTATCTAGCATCTACAGCAGAAGAACTGTTGCTCGAGTTATTGTATTCATTACATGCTGTTTTTGATGGCTAAATAAATGATTACCATCTGTTACTGACATACTTCAGAGCTACTGTTAGATAAGCAGATAAACTGCTTAGTTGCTCGTCGTGCAAAAATAAGTGCTGTCTTGAAATTTGTCCGCCATATTGCGGAGACACCAATGTGACATTAGCACAGTAGTTCAAATGTCACCTATATCAACTTATGTCATGGTTTACGTTGTAGTTAGTATGCGTTTTAGACGCCTTTTTGCGGTGATCTTGACGACGCTGGATGCAAGGCGCTTCCAACCGGTCTAATAGGAGATCTATGAGGGAGGCCTATGTCCAGAAGTGGACGTCTTATGGCTGATGGATGGATGATGGTGTGTACTTGTATCAATGACTTGTGCAGACATCCTCTTAGCTTGACATTGGAGTGATGCCAGCAGCCACATCGTTGTTGGCTTAGTAATGATCAATTAAAGCATATTCTTGTGTTTGTTAGAGTTGAAAATCGTTATTGAAATTTTATCACGTACCTATGTAACTACGACAGCAATTGCAGAAATATGTAGTCAAGAGTATTATTATTATGTAAAAAAAATAATTTTGAACAAATTGCTAAATTCGTGGCCAAACTGAAGCTCAGTTTTGTATTTTCTGATTTAACCATAGCATAATATTAAGAGTTATGAATGTTATGAAGAGAAAGAAAAAAATAGATACAATAAAATTAATACAAGACCATACAGGGTTATCTGCTTACCCTGTTCTAAGCCAAAACGGGATGAATAAGACCATTATTATAAAAAACTATTACCATGGGGCCAACCCTGAATTCGAGAAAAAAACATCTGTTTCACACTCATCGTACCTTTCGGGTTGCAGTTTTCTATGGTACAGCAGATCTTTTTGCATTTTTTGCTTCATTCGCAAATGAAGTGGCCCCTTAGTAAAAATTGTTCATAATGATAGTCTTATTCACCCCGTTTTGGCTTAGTACAGGATAAGCAGATAACCCTGTATAAAGCGATAGATAAAAATCGAAATAAAATGGGTATTTAAACTATGACTAAAAGTCTGCAACTCGTTAAGACAAGTAAAGCTACATTATTAACATAATCACATTATTAAATATCAAAACTTACTCAAATATAAAAATACGAACAACATTACCCTCCTTTATTGTACAGTTGGGTAAGATAACAAAAATTTAAACGGTACTATCAGCGTAACCGCTAGTTCGAACCAAATGAAGAATAAAAACGGGCAAAAACACGCATCTAAAATAATTGACAACCAATCAAATCTATGGCCGTATCGAACCCGATATCAAATCACAGAGCAGGAAAATATGTCAGAGGAAGAGTTTCGGAAAGATCTTTTTGCTCTTAGTTAAACTGAATTTTTATCATTATTATTTTTGTTCCAATGTTTCATAATTTAAATTTGATAATAATTGTATAATTTTATTTCGACTATTGTATTACATATACGAGCGTTGTTGAAATTACTGAAATAATTTCTCTAAAGGTATATTTGCCTGAAGGAAAGAAATTTTGAATTGTTCATTTGCGTGATGAGAAAATCTTATGTACGTTGTGTTTAAACGTTTGTTCCGAAAGGTATTTACGTCGGTTTACGGACAATAATTTTATGTGATAACGTCTAAACAATGTTGTATCAACATCTGAAACAAGCGTAATGCTTAGGCTAATCGTGCCTCTCTATCGCTGGTTCCGCGCTCTCGCTTGCACGCACAGCGCAAGCGAAACGTAACACTTTATCGTGCGTGCAGCCGGCGTTCATTGATTTATAAGACGTTATGACGTCAATAAACTAAACTTACATAAAACTACAAAACAAATCTTGATACAATATTACGGACAAGCAATCAAACCAAATCAATCGTTACTAATATTATTATCACAGAAACAGAAAAACTTTCTCTGTTCTGTGATTATTATCAATCAGAGTGTGTGTTTGTTGGTTTATTAACCGACTTCCAAAAAGGAGGAGGTTCTATGTTCGTCTGTATGTGTTTTTTTCTTATGTTCATCAATAATTTTGCCAATTTTGTGAACCGAATCGAAAAATAATATTTTAGTTCGAATACTCCCGAAGTGGTCCCATTTATATATTTTAGAAATCGGCTGATCCGTTTTTGAAATATTAACAATGATGTAAACAATTCGAGCGAAATATTCAAATTTTGTACACGATGGAAGGCGGTTTTAATATTTCGCAAAATACGACATTTTGCGAAAAATAATTATTTGTTACAACTTTTTATGTTAACTTATTTATTGTTAACTTATTTGTTACAACATTTTTTACATGAAAATAATTTAGAGGTGAGAGAGTGTTGTTTGTAGGCGACTTTTATCCCGACTTGACAATACTTTTCTATGATAGCTAGTATCGCCTATTTTTATATCTTGTTTTATATCTTGCTGTAGAAGCAATATCTCTGTCTCATGTGATATTCTGTGCTCGAATTGCGTTCGTGTGAGTGGACAGCGCTCGGGCGGCGGCGCGCGCGCAGTCATCGCCCGGCCGTCCGACGTTCCATATTCAAAAGCACGTATCTCCAAGTTCGCCAATCACACGCGAGTGTATTGCAAACTAAGAAAACTTTTTGAATGTAGAATTTCCTCACAGAGGCTCGTACGGTGAGTTGCACCATCTGTTTGTTTGTTATTATATGTGTCGCAATTTTTTTTATACCTATTTATAAAGTGAGCAGTTGTGCGGTGCAACTAGCACTTATGTTGTACTTGATTTGTTCCGATCACTGTTGAGTAACGGATTGCAGGGTCAAGTTTTGGATGGGTAACCGCAAGTGACATTTTTTGTGTCTGTGGTTCTGGAATTATATTTTCAGAGTTTTTAGGCGCTCTAAAATCATCATAATCATCATTTTCTTGTGTGTACTTTTATGAGTTGACTCTACATTAAAAATGTTTATGATCATTTCGCAAAAATCAAGAAAGTAAAGTAAAATTTATTGCATAAACTGTGTAAAATGGTGGTACAGTTTTTTAGTATCAACAGTCTATCCTAGCGGACATAACAAGCGGACATATCCTAGCGGAAAGAACAAGGAGCAAAAATATCCATAAAATATGCTTATTGAATCTAAAACGCGCTTATTGAACTTGAAACAGCTTTCAAGTTGTGTAAAAAAAAAAAACTGGATTAATATAATCAGACAGATCAAAAAGTCGATTTTTTTGTGGGGTCATTATACCATTTTTTTTTTAAGATTCTAAAACAAATTAAGAAATATGAATACCATTATTTTATTAGGTAGGTATCTATTTTATAATTAAGTGCCAACGTAGCGCTCATAACGTAATTTGACTTGGTGTTTGGAAGTGATCACCAAAGTTAAGCAACGTAAACAAATGCTTGATATTCATTCATAAAATCCAACAGTCTAAATAAGCCCATTCTCAATGAACTGAAATGTACAATCACAAAACAATAAGCTGATAAAGTACTGGGAAAAGGTCACCAAGTCAAATAAATACATTATAATAGCACGTTATGAACCGAAGGAAGATAATATCTGAGGCGATTGTATTCTACATATATCCGGGCACAGTTTTGAAGAAAAAAATAGGTACTTAACAGTTTTCCGTAGGTAATAAGATACCAGCTTTTAATTAATAAATAAATATATCTTTATTGTACACCAAAAATTACAGTAATATACAATAGAAACTACACAAAAAAATGTTGTACGAGGGCGCTTTTGCGATGTGTTTTTTTTTTTTTTTTTTTTAGGATAACTGTTGATACGTGGAAGTGTAACAAACCAATAAATACACTTTATTCTATTAGTAAGGATGAAGAGGTTGAAAAAAATCGGCCAAGTACGAGTTGGACTCGCGCATGTAGGGTTCCGTACCGTATTGGAGCCCCTCGGCAATAAATCACGTTTGTTGTATGGGAGCCCCCCTTAAATATTTTTATTGTTATATTTTTAATATTTGTTGTTATAGCTGCAATCAAAATATATCATCTGTGAAAATTTCAACTCTCTGGCTATTACGGTTCATGAAATACAGCCTGGTGACAGATAGACAGACGGACAGCGGAGTCTTAGTAATAGGGTCCCGTTTTTACCCTGGGTACGGAACCCTAAAAATGATGTCCCACAATGGGCACGAAAATGTCTCACTGTTCCAAATAAACTTTTCATTTCAAGAAGGGCCACCAAGCTACTCTAATCTTCCCGTCCATCTCTCTCTGTTTCACTCTCTCTTCCTGACTCTAATAGGTATACATCACATGATAGAAGGGTCACCACTTTGCTGATATTATTATTATATCTTCCGACTTTGCTCGGACATCGCCAACGTTTTGAAAACACTGCAATATCTTATATTCCTTTGCCCTACATCGTTCCTCCTTGTCTTGGGTCTGCCTCTAGATTTTCTTCCAGATACTCTAGATCTAGAGACCGGGGTTGGAAAGTTATAGCGACAAGTTGTTTATGTAGTCAGGTGATCTCTTTTTGACGTGATCTAGTGATAATACCATCGTACCCTACTCTTGCATATAGTCAGCAATATCGAAAGAATATCAGCTTTAGGTACCAAATATTTTGATAATTTTTTGAGAAGTTATTACCTATTCTCATTAGTCAAAACCAGACCATTAATTTTATTTACAATAACTATGAATAATAAAACCAAACTGCCCAATTATAGCATATCTAATCACTATGGAATCCTAATTAAATCATTTAGATATTTTAATTGAGGTTTTAAGACTCAATGACGTTCTTGGTTTTGTGAAAATATTTTGCGAATTTTTGGAACACATTGCGAGAAACGAGGAAAATAATTATATGATTCGTAAATAACCTGCCAAGGTAAATGTAAAACTCGTACCAATGATTTTTTTTTTTAAATTATGCATTAATTTTGTTAAAGAAAACGACGTTTTCTTTTACCGAAAAGCGAGTAATACAAAATTGCGTATCCTACTAATATTTTGACGTGAAAGTTTGTAAGGATGGATGGATGTTTGTTACTCTTTCACGCAAAAACCACTGAACGGATTGAGATGAAACTTTGCAATATATAGCTTATTTATCAGAATAACACATATACTATAAATTATAATGAGATTGCGTGAATTTTCCGTATTATAACAATAAGTGTTAAGTAAGTAGGAAAAATTCTGCCATCTGCGAGCTATTCTAGCGTGCGCTCAAAGAAATATCAATAAACATAAATTAAAAATTTAAATAACCGACACATTGACAACCATTTTGGACACATTTGTAGAATTTTGGTTCTTCCATCCCCACTTTAACCCACCTTAAACGGCTCAATTGATTTTAATAAAACATAGCTAAGAACACTCTCGATTAAGTCTCCATTCATCCAAAAAAAACTAAACTGAAATCGGTTCAGTGGTTCGGGCGCTATGATGCCACAGACAGACAGACAGACACACAGACAAACAGACACGTCAAACTTATAACACCCCTCTTTTGCGTCGGGGGTTAAAAAGAACTGTCAAATCGAACAAATGTCGAATCGTTTTTTTTTTGTATTTTCATTTTCCACCTCCTTTACTAAGGGTGGTAAGGCAGGGCCTCGAAATATCATGAATGAATGAATGAATGAACACTTTATTGTTAACACAAAATACAGAAAAAAAAACATGCGGGCGAAGCCGCGGGCAAAAGCTAGTACCTAATATGAATTTTCAAAACCGCAGTTAGGCTAGCTTGGAAATTGCCATTCGAAGTCATATACTCGTATGTTTAGCATTGACAGTTGACGATACATTGTGTAGACGACGAAAATACTTCAGGAGTACGAGTATATACGATTGCACTATCGTTTACAATCAACATTTACTACGAAACCAATCCTGAAATCGCCAAAAAATCATTTCATACATTCAGTAACAAACTAATGCAACCTTGTGCAAAACCATTGTACAAAATGTTCACAATGATGAGTAAGTTCCATTATACCATAAAAACGCCAAGGCGATGCATATTAGGTATGACTTTTTCCACTTTACAAAGCAACAGTTTATGTATAAAAAAGTAGGTACATTTTGTATGATAGCTAATTGTTTTCTTATTTATTGTTATTATTTTCTGAACCGGATTGCATTCGACACGTAATAATGTCAAGGCTCGATTCCCGGCGTGTCAATGTCATTGTAAAGATTTTACTGTTTGGTATTGTCGTAGCTTTCTATATTGACCGCGTGGGACGTGTTCAAATACGGTAGAGTGGACAGAATTTGTGTAGTTATACACACTAGTAGCTCTCGCGACACCTCTTTAACTGAATCTTCATATGCCTATATCTCAACTCGCTCTGAAACTCTCTCTCTGCCTATCTCGCTACTCGCAAATTTCAAAGAGTTACTTTTTATGATAAACATTTCAAAAATTCGTCGCGGATGCAGGATTCGAACCTTGCGTCTTCGGATCACTAGCCCGACGCTCTGGACCACTGAGATAACCCGCTATACTGACTCGCGACGAATTTTGTTTGAGATAAACCTAGTGTGGGATGCACTATAAAATTAAAGTCACTCGCAAATCTCGTCAGAATTTAAACAATATTGTCAATGATTATCGAATTTGGCTGTTAAATAGCGCGTCAGCAATTCCTCCTCTTTTTAAGGGAATTACTGCATCAATCGAAAATCGCTGACGACAAAAAAGTGCAGGTGGAATCCCTCCGCGCGTAAGTGGTGAAACTTCGACGCAACAGTGCTTTCATACCCACTCCATGGTATCGTTAAACGTTTAAAGCAACCTTTTTGGAAGTCGCATTAGAAGTTTCACTTCAAAAAATAGGCTTATATACAAAACCTGTGCACCGAGTTTCGTTGAGATTTGTTGAAAAATGCGACTTATTGACGAAAACCACGCGAGGGAGTTTAGAGTTAATTCCCGAGTGAAGCGAGGGGTTCAAGCCGCCCAAGACAAAGACAGACTTTGTTCAAGCGGCGAATACTCTACTTTTCATACCTCCTGCGAAAAAATAAAAATCCAGGAATTTTAATAATGTTAATTAATTAAGCTTCCTCGCTACGCTCGGGAGTTAATTCTAAAGTCCCTCGCTATGACCAGGGTTCAATATATCGCCCGCAACACAAAACAATCCCCATGTCCCGTAATTTACTATTTTTTATTTTGTAAATATTTCAATCGTTTTTGACCGAAAATTATATAAGTTAAAATTTTACTACAGCCATAATGTAGGAGAGGTTTGTTTTGCAGAAGTAACGTTATCACCGTAGTTAATCAAGATGACGAATACTACTTACATAATAATATTAAGGAAAATATAAAGCAATAAAGTAATACAAGGCGGTACTGTTCAAAATAAGTTACCAGAGGAAATCTTTTATAGATACCACCACACCTCGTTGGCAGGCGGGTGGTTATGTGGGAGTCCTGCCGACTGGACAGTATACCCACCAAAAACCCTGGGTGTTCCGCCACTGCGCCTGGTGTCGGGGCTACGGGCACGCTTGCGCACTCCTCCGCGGCACCCGACAGCGCTGGCCCAACTTGGGCCCCACCACGGAGCTTCGGCTCCCGCCAGAATGACGATGTGCCGAACACCAGACACATCGTCATCCACCACCTGGGACCAACCAGCACTGGGCGTCAGACAGCACCCGTATCCGACAGCCCTGGTCCCGATGCAACGGGTCAATTAAAGTGGCCCCGCGCCTGCCACTACGGCTGCAGAGGATAGGGAGAACGGCCGTCGCGATACCGACACTCCTCTTCCCCTGCAGCCCCACCGCCTCCGCCAACACGTTGGCGGCACCCGTTAGGGCCGCTGGCAGGACGGATAGGCAGCGGCCTTCTCGCCGCCCGTCCATCCCGCCGCCGCCCCCGCCTCGATGGGCTCGGCCGCGGCATCGCGACAAGCGCGACACCGCAGTCCACCTCAGTCGGCAAGCCGACCTACTGGCCAGCCTCCGCACGGGCTTGTCTGGGCCCAAGACCCGGAGAGGCCGGCCCCACCTCGGGTTCCTCTTCGTTCACCAGGCTGGGAAGACCTGGCTACTAAGCCCCCCCGCCACGACAAGGCGGGAACCCACTCGGGGGGGACTTGAAACATCCCTAGGTCAATATGATGTTAGTGCCTGATCCAATCGCTTTTGAAGGGTGGGGCTGTGATCAGCAGTGAGCTGTTAAAGGCTGCCTAATAATTATTTTTTTGCAAAAAATAGCATGACAAACATGTACAGAATTCGCGAATATTTCGCACATTTTTCACATTATTGTTGATTTATCAAAAATGGCTCAGCCGATTTCGATAAAATTAAATGGGACCAATTTCAAAGTATACTCTTTCCAATAAAAAAATATCGAAATCGGACCACTACGTAAAAAGTTATATGTGGTTATATATAAAAAAAATATACGCGTCGAATTGAGTACCTCCTCCATTTCGTCGGGCAAAAAGAATACCCACCTACCTACCTTCTAGTAGGTACTCTTAATTATTTCTCTCTTTCTAATAAGACTAGCTATTTCTGTTAGGTATTTTATGCATGTTAGGTTACATTGTTGCAGAACAGGGAGTTATTAAATTAAATAAACGATTCATGTAAGCAATTCAGTCGTAAAATGTAAAAAACATAGGTACATGTGGCATATTTAACTAGGTACATTTTTTGAATTATGCAATGACAATTACACAAAGATTTGAAAAAAAAAACATTTCTTTTAACTAGTTTGAACAAGGCAGATAAAATTTTACTTTATTTTTATGTAGATTTTTTTGAACTATGATTTTTTGCAAACTATTTTAATTCATCTTTCAATGATCAAAGATGTCATACTTCGATGTTTTTCTGTTTAAAAACTGATGATATTTTCACTACGTATGTGAGCTTTTACATACGCAGGCTTCCATTTTTAGGGTTTCGTACCCAAAGGGTATAAACGGGACCATATTACTAAGATTCCGCTGTCCGTCTGTCTGTCTGTATGTCACCAAGCTGAATCTCATTAACCGTTATAGCTAGAAACCTGAAATTTTCACAGATGATGTATTTCTGTTGCCGCTATAATTTTAATTTTCGCTTATTTATCTAGTCGCCTGTCATCTTACTCTGCCTTATTTTAGAGAAAGGATGCCAGCGTATCCTGTTACCTGTTAATAGCCGTTTTACTCTCGTGGTCAATTTCGAAGGCGCCATCGTAAAATTAATAGCTACTTAATATATTGTTTTCTCTTTCGAATGCTTACAGTGAAAAAGAAATAGCAATATTTTAAGTTGCTATTAAATTTACGATGGTGCCTTCGAAATCGGCCACATTAACGTTACAGTAGAATATTGATCGTTTAATTTAAAATACGGTCCGTAATAAAATTGAGCTGCGTCCATTTCCAACAAGTAAAAGAAGGCTCGGCCGGTTCCACTCATCAGGACATCGACTCGTGCATCTCGGGTGGAATCGCATCGTTTTGCATTCAGCCGCAACTTTTAGCATTATGCAAAGGAAGCGTTGACCCTCCTAAGTTCGTTCAACTTGAAACCTGATAGGATTCTGATGCGCTTTTTGATTAGCTTATTAAATGTCTTCATTGCTGCAGACTGATTTTAGCAACTGTTTAATAAGTCGCTTTATGAATATGAGTCGTTGGATTGAATGGACCATTTTGTGCCGTTTGGGCTTTAAACTTTAGACCCGTGGTGGCCGGACGCTCACGTGTTACCCTCTGCGACGGGTCTTTTAGATTAGTTTTTGTTTTATTTTAATAAAGTTTTTATTTTAAGTAGGTTAATTTTGATAGTTAAAGTTTATAAAATGTTTTTTAAGTTTTGGTGAAATAAATAGTCGCTTTTTAGTCAGTACAGAAATATTTGCTCCTTTGAAAGTGTTTTTGCAGCAAAAAAAATATCATCAGTTAACGTCCGACAAAAGAGAAAGGGTGTGCCTTATGTTTAACTTTTTTTTATCATGTTATTATGATACCTATACTATTTAAAGTTGTAGTAAACTTTTTCAGTTGTTTTTTTCTGTTTATAATAAATAAGCTTTATATTAGGCCTATGGCCGATGCGGGATGGATGGATGAAATAAGCTTATCATAACTTACATATATTCTTTGATTAACGAAATAAATACCACTTGCCAATTGAAAAGCTCATAAATAATTGCTACTCGCAAAATCAATTTCCCGGGCAAAAACTACAAAAAGTTTTATCATTGCATAAATAAGATATTCTGTGGATTCATTGATTAGTCGAAAAAAGCGGGAAGTCGCTTGAAGTTACTTTACAAGATCGAATTTATCAAATCAGTTGTAGCGAAATTCGTGGACGAACCAAAGTTATAGTCAAAACTGATGCATTCGCTTAAAAGCAGAAGTGATGAAGGTTTCCAAGGAAAGAACCAGGAACTAGTGTCAACACGAATTGGACAAACGACCTGAATAAGGCAAGCCAACAAGTCTCAGTGGAAACCTATAAAAAACACCCATAAGAAGAAACACCTTAATATCCTAGAATTTCACTAGATGTAAGCCATTTATCGTATTCGTCGCGCAATATAGAAGAAAAATATACGCATAACGATTTTATATTATACCAGGACAACTTAGAGTTTAGATCGGGTCAGCAGAATTGAAAATTGCAGCAGCGTATGTCTAATCAATCAGATGTTAAATGTTTTTACGGCCCACGGGGCGTTAAATCGTGATTTTATAGCATTAATGGTGTTAATGATGAAGCTGTATTAGTTCCATGACGCAAAATGTTCAAGTTCTTGGCTATCTCAGAGGCAACAAACACAAAACCATAATAATTTGAGTCATTATCATCATATGAGTCGTTTGTTACCTTTCCATGTTACCTGCTATACTAGTACGATCCTAATTTTACATAATTATTGCAAATAAATATTTTAAGCATGCGAATGCAAATCCATCGCGAAATTTAAAAGACACGCAAATTAAGAGACTTGTAAGATTTATTCAGCACAGTTTTAGGCAAAAAAAAATAAACCAGATAATTCAGCTGCTTAATGCTTTCACGCTCCTTGATTTTGTAGAATTAATGGTGTTAATAACGAAGTTGTAGAATGGCCTTTTTTTTCTTCTTCTTCTTCTCTTTTTTTATTGGAAAGGGTATACTTTGGAATTTGTCCCATTTAAATTTTATTGAAATCGGCTGAGCCATTTTCGTTAAATCAGCAATAATGTGAAAAATATTACATCGATCCGAGCGAAATATTGCGAATTATGTACACGGTTGAAATCTGTCATGCTATTTTTGCAATAAATAATTATAACACCCCACGATTTTAATACAAGTAGTTATTGATGGTGTTAATGACAAAGCTATAGCCCTGGTGGGGATAATGTAGAATAGATTTCACGACCTAGGATGTCACAGTTCTTTTTTATCTCAGTACTAGCAGCGCCCCGCGGTTTTACCCGCGTTGTGCCCGTTCCAGTGGGAATTTCGGGACCTTCCTCTTGAATCACTCTATCCATTAAAAAAACCGCATCAAAATCCGTTGCGTAGTTTTAAAGATTTAAGCATACAGACAAACAAACAAACGAAAATAGCGACTTTATTTTATACTATGTATAAGGATAACTTGGTTTATCGTCAAATATGAAAGTGGCGATAAAAATTGCACCAGATAAATCAGCTGTTAAAAGTCTTTACGCCCCATATTATAGCATTGATGGTGTAAATGTAGAATCTGCTTTATGACCTTCGAGCAAATATATATAGAGTCACAATCTTGCAAAAAAAAAGTGTCTGCGCAAGAACTCTGCCCAAACTACGTAGTGGGCAGGCTTTTTAGTTAGTCGTAAGGCGATTGCAAGCCGGCTACAACGCCGCGCGATACCTAAGTGCTCGGTTACAAGCACTAATTAGGTAGGGTCATTGTGAATTATTTAATGTAAATATCTAAGTCGGTATGTATGACGGCGCTCGTACATTTTTTTACTATTTTCACTTAGGGACTGATAAAGATATTCTTTATTGCTCTGAACTGTGTACAATAAGATGTTACAACAATATCAAGATGCAACAGCTTATCCTAGCGGACATGCAATATTTAGTTTTGGTATGACTAACAAGCTTTGTATGTTATCTTGCACCACAAACTAAAGAGATATAATTTATGTAATAACTATTACAAACCTATATTCGAATCATATACCTATACTAGTAATTCTATATTTACATTCAAAATTCTTCACTTAATTACAACTATTGAACACAATACGACATAGATCTGAGTAATGTACACATTTGCACTTTAATACCTACATGAAGAGATCGAATAAAATTCAACTTAAATCTTGCTACACAACTGTGGCTCTGTAGATATTTGCTCGAAGTTGACGACGTAGGATGTCAGTGTCACAGTCCTTGGTTGTCTCGGTTGGCCGCGCGGCACCGACCGCAAAGCCTTTAAGGTGGGTACTGACCAACGTTACGAGGTGTAATGTAGCATTCGCATCGAGCGTGTACGCATCGAGCATGTTACGCTGTGTTTTAAAATCGGCGTAACATGTTCGTCAAAACTCTGTGCTCCGCTTTCGCCGAACCGCGTAACACTCAAAGGATTCGCCAAAAAACCGACAGCCGGGTGGAGCACTCAAAGCGAGCAACGAGCGGCTCGTTGCTCGCTGGTTTCCCCGTAACACGACGTACTGACTGCACGAATGCTCGCGGTGTAATACGTTACATTACGCCCCGTAACGCCGGTCAGTACCCACCTTAACGGACAGTGGTTATCGTCGTATGACTTAGACGCTGTTAGTGTCTTGTTTTACATCTCACGGACTGATTTATTGCCCTTTATTACTCTTTATTGTGTGTTTTGAGTTGTTCATTCATATTCATGTTTACTTTAGTGGTTTAGTAAATCACGGTAATTGTGGTTTGTTTTGTATTAATTGCATGTTGTTGTTGTATGTTACGTTAGAGTAGATGATTTTTATCTTAGTTTTGCCTTTGGGAAGTTGGACATGTATTTTGATTTGAAGAAGTAACAGTTATACAATTCGGATTCAAAATGATTTGAATATACAATGTGTTTGTCTACCGGTGTCGGAGCCTTAAGCTGTGACAAATTTTTGAATAACTTTTGCTGTGGGGTCAACTCTGAAAACGCAAAAAAAACAGCTATTTCATACTTTTTATCAAAAGTCTATAAAAAATCGTATGGAACAGCATTTTTTTTTCGTTATCAGAGTTGGTCCCAGAGTAAAAGTTGTTCAAAATTTGCCATAGATTGTAGACAAACACAGTGTATATGATGATGAAATATTATTTATCAATATACTCGATGGTCAGGATTCTTGGTGTTTTTTTTAATGATTTGTCTAAAAATAAAATAGTTCATACATAAACGTAGCCATATCTGTTAGAAACCCATAGGTAGTTCTATGATTTATCAATGTATAAGAACTCATAACTTCAGTTAGTTGCAAACTTTTTGCTGCCATGATGTAAAAAAAAATGGAGTTAATTGTCAGTTTTCCTTTTACGTATTTCGTGTTTTGGAAATAATTTTGTGATTTATTTTTTGATGAAATGCCTTGATATTTGCTGAGTTTGCAAAATAATTAACTATTGTTTTAGAGAAGGTGTTTATGTAGCATTACACATATATTTAAACATACTATTTTTTATCATATTTTAATTTTATTTACATGCATTTACAAAGGCGATTGCATTGTAACCACTACGCCGCCCGGCCCAGTGCCATTGGTGGATTCACATACGCTATATTTTCATATATGCTATCGAATTTCTTCGGACGAATCCAAGTTGCCTTACGATGATTTTCTTCACCAAAAAGTCAGTGGTGTGAAAATACATACAACATTTCCTAAGAACTCATTATTACGGGAGCGGGATTTGAAATCTTGACTTGATGATTGCAAGGCAAGCGTTGCAACCACTAGGCTGGTTGGTTAGCAAACGTAAAGCTAATCCGCTCGCCAAAATGCAATTGCTAAAGTCTGACTCACGATCATTGGCATTGCTAGAGAATTTGTCTAGGGGGAGTAGCTGCCTCCTTTTGCCTTCCCCAGAAAATTTGTATTTTATCTTTCAAATTTTCTAGGGTGGGTAGGAGGAGTTCCTTGTGGACCAACTGCTATCCTAATAGCAGAACTACGCAAAACTAAGCACAACTACCTATATGCACAATTTATTTTTTTAGCTATTCAGAGATATCTTCGCCCATGCCTACAATTCTTAATATATCTCCTAATATTACGCATCCTTGTTCTTAGACCATGCTGAAAATCGGTGGCGGCGCCGTGCTGGTAGCGGCTATCGTCGCCGTGTTCGTGGTGGCCACCCAGGGACGAGACCCGGACCTAGAGGCTTTAGAACATGAGGGCCGAGCGTATATCCTACAGCTGGACAAGGCCACAGGGTTGAGGAAGAACCGCGCCAGTCTGGCAGAGTGGAAGTATACTTCAAACATCACGAAGGAGAATGAGGAAAGTCTGGTAAGAACTTAAGATGTTTGGTCTCGTTTAGCAATAGAGTAGTAAAGCAAGGTTCCTACAGTTTGACAAGGCGCAAGCCTGGATGATCGTGGTGGCCTCTTAGAGACGAGACCCGGACCTGGAGGCGCTGGAACATGAGGGACGCGCGTATATCCTACAGTGAAAAAATATGTGATTTGAAATAGTTATTTAAGTGTTTTGTTCTGACGAAATTAGGTTTTTAATTTAGATATTAGTAAGCAAAAATATGATTTTACGATTCGATAAGATTTACTCTTTACCAATGGCCATATATTGATTAACTTACGTATGTTCTGAAATATTCCAAAGGGTCCTTCTTGAAGATTTCAGAGCACTGTAACTTTCTTTGAACCGGTCTTATTGTAGATCAATAGGTCAGACCTATGCCCAGTGGACGTCTTATGACAGTTATGACTAAAGGATGGGTGGGTGGTATCTTTCTCACACTGTATTTCTGTCAAAAATAGCAAACGTATATTTTTAAAACCCTTGCAACCTAAACCAAAATAGACCCGATTCAATTCCTAAATAAATATTCCACTAATTCCAGCTTCAAGTACAAATAGACCTGTCAAAGCAAGAGAAGCAAGCATGGGAAGAGACCAAAATGTTCCGGTGGCAGGACTTCCAAGACTACACACTCAGAAGAATGTTTAAGAAGTACAGCCAATTGGGCGTGTCAGCGCTTCCTGATGACAAATACGCGGAACTGAGGAGAACAGTCTCTGCCATGGAAGCCAACTACGCAACAGCCAAGATCTGCTCCTTCCAGAATGCCACTAAATGCGACTTAGCTTTGGAACCTGGTAAGATATAATTCTTTTTTGCAAAAAATGGCATTACCAACTTCAACCGTGTACCTTACTGTACTGTACCGGCCTTTTTAATAGTCCCCTGCAGGACGTAAGCCTACCCAAGAAGGGTGATTGGGCCATATCCATCACGCTGGCCCAATGCGGGTTGGTGGATTCACACACGCCATCAAATTTCTTCCACGAACGTAAGGTAAACGTACCAATGTACGGACGTTTTTGAACTTCGCTGACTTTGCAGTAATACTACGCTGATACTAACAGACTCACAACAACAAAGTGAATATGACCATATAGAGCATTTATCTGAGTTTTATAATAATTAAATTTTATCTAATTTGTTTGAGCTGTAATGGGAATTAATACCCAAAATATAAAAAAATACCCAAATGTACCAAACCGCGGACGATTTGTCCTAATGCGCGGAATGTCGTCCCAATTCCTGGACGCTATACGAAATTGAACTCTATTTGTTTTACATTAGAGTTTAAATAGCCTTTCTACCGTATTATTATTTGTATGAACTTTAAAATCGACCCAAATCTATTACAAATCGTCCTAATTCACGGACGCTATGCGAATTAGAACTCTATTTGCTTTACATTAGAATTTAAATTGCCTTTATATTGTATTATATCTTACTATTATTAAAGAATATTTTAGTTAAAGCCATTCATGGTGTCTTAAATCAAAGAAACAATGGTTTACATGCAATAAATTATATTTCAAACAAAACAACAATCACATTATGAAAAAAAAATGATGAAACGTTAGGTAGTTAGCACAATAGCATTGGTATAGGAACCGTATTTAGTCCGTGGCAAGATAATCGGCTTAAATGATCCCCAAGGTAATGTGTTTAGTCTTCCCATGCAAAATAAAATGCGTTCTTTTTTATAATTATATTCCACAGGTCCGTATAAGGCACCTTAGGTGACACATTTGCATAATGATGATTTCACGGTAGTTAAATTGGATACCAGTCTCTAAGGCAACCTCAGTAGTATATTTACCTTTAAAGCACGGCGTACCTGGATATCGTAGAAGTGGCGCAACATCTGGCAGTCGAAGAATTAATGCTTTCAGTACAAGAAAAAAACAAGAAACTAAATTAGGGTGTGACTCAAACGCCCACTGTGTTGTCTGGGAATGTCCCAATACAAATGAGAGGAGAAATGACGTACTTGACTCCATCTTCAGGCATTATTCAAATCTACTAAACCATGGCTCTGAGTTTATTTTCGCTACGAGTAATATCTCTAAAACAATCAATGAGTGGCGCGTGGCAACTGATGAATACTCTGATTCCGAAGCTCGAACGTGAAGCATACCGATATAGCAACTTTTAGAAATAAACTCAAAATAGCTATAAAGAGGGAACCTTTACAATAGCTAGAAAACAACTCGAGAGAGAAAAGCATGAGCTGACTAGCTCATGCTTTTCTCTCTCGAGTCTATGACTATAGAGAACGATGTATCTGACGATATATTGCTATCTTGGAACATATACGCGGATAGTGCAAAAAACAAGCTTGGACTAAAGCCGGGGCCACACATTGGCTATGTTGGCTAAATACTATCGTCTTGGTTTCAATACTCCAATGTGTGGATCGATCTTGGACGCAAGCCAATAAATATTAATTGACTCTGATTAGCTGTTCAATTCGTAGCCAAGCTTGGACGCAAGTCACCGTCCAACGTGTGGCCCCGGCATAAGAGACTCTCTTGCCCTGAGTAAAACAACATAAACTTTGCAAGCGGAAGCCATGGGCCTCTTGCTTGCCGCAAAAAACTTAAACTTTTATATGAACTGAGCTTCTAACAGCTACTGGAAACAGTGAGGCCAAAGAAGTGATCATGTTCACAGTTGACAGTGCTGCTACTATCTATGAACTCAGAAGACCTATAACAAGGTCAAAGTTAATCGCTGCGCGTCATGCAACATTCCAAACTCTATTAAATAAACAGTGCGATAGAAAAAGAGTCACAGATCATGTTCAGGCAACAACATAGCAGACACGCTTTCCAAAGAGAGAAGATTCAGTTGTTACTTGGAAAATCAAATTGTTTTATTATATTATAATTTTAATCATATAATCTTAATCCCAATTTTTTAGAACTATAGTTGATTATTATATCGATACAATAATCAACTTTTACAAAAAAATTACTCAATCAAGAGACAGATGTTTACTCTGATACCAGGACTAGCCACGCGGCCCATACGAACGTCCTTATTTACTTTTTAGTACCTATTTATGAAAAATTAAATGTTTATTATTTTCTATGAAACACCAAAAGTTTAGTATTTCATAAAAAATAAAAACATAATATCAAAATCTGAGAACAATAAGTCTTACTTAAGATAATCTTTTAAACACCATGTAATATTGTTTAAAATATATGTTGTAAATCGATCAAAAACAATTGTTTTTGTCATGCACAAAAAACAGTTTAAACAATACTAAAGCAAATTGGACACGACTATTGTTTGAACCAGTCCAAAACAATTCTTAATTCCTTTGAATGAGACGCAACCGAATTATAATAATTGCTTTTTCACGGTTTTGAAAACGACGTTCTTACATGCAAGGAAAAATGAGACTTATTTCAAGGCAATAAGGTCGAGATCCAACCTTTGGTACAACGGGTTTTAAAGAACTGATGTGTGTCCCACTTCTCGGACGAAATATGTGATTATTGTCCGTGCATTGGGACAAGTACGGGTTTTGTGAGTACCATTAGGCGGATACGCAAATATTATAAATAATCAACAAGATTACGTCTAGATTAAAGGTAATAATATTAGGTAATTTATCTAAGTATCGTAATAAAATAGCACACTTACCGTATCACATTACACAACTAAGAAATGATCTGAAGTTTATGACAGGGTAGACACCAAATTCAGCTACTGAATTTACAGATTAACGAAAATTTTACGACACCGCACTTTTGAGATCATTTGGTTTGGACACCATTACACTACGTGTACAGTTTTTCTTGTATAATACTTTAAAATATAACCAAGAATTTATTGTCATTCATAAGATTAAGTTAAACTTTCGTTAAAAATTACAAAAATTAAAAAACCGAGTAACGTCCGCGTTCTGGGACTCGTCCGCAATTACGTGCGTTTACCTTATGTAGGTAACCTCGCGATGTTTTCCTTCGTCGAAAAGCCAGTGGCGTGAAATTCCGCACATAAGTTCCAAAGAAACTCATTGGTACGGGACTGGGATTGAACCCACGACGACCTCAAGAATGACAGGCCAGCGTTACAACCACTAGACCACCACAGCTTCAACCGTGTGCAGAATTCGAATAGTTCGCACGTATTGATGTTTTCACATTATTGTTGATTTATCCAAAGTGGCTCCACCGATTTCGGTAAAACTGATGATCTACCAATCAAAAAGTAATTATTGAAATAGGACTACTCTGTAAATTGAAACTTGATGACTTGATAACCTCCTCCGTTTTGTCAGTTAAAAAGAAGAAGCACAATACACTCATTGACCTCTCGTTTAAGAATTTGAAACACAGATACATAGTCCCTAATGACTTAATAGAGGCCAATGGCCGGTGGACGCAGAAGGTTTACGTTAGTGTGTAATAATGGATGACTTAACAATGATAAATAAGATAATTATAATAACAAAATAATGATCAAGTGAACGAAGTCAGAGAGAATCTCAGTTTTCATTTGCACATTCTGTTCGGGTGTTGATTTTCCCCTATAGGTAGCATTTTTCAACGAATCTTGAGAAAAATTGGTACACAGGCTTTAATTTAATATTATTGATAGATATTTTTATATCGTCGGTGATTTTAGAATTTCCCTCAAAAACATGAGAAATTTGCTTTCGCACTATTCATCAGCCTATTTAAATAATAGTTGGTTTGATTGTTTAATATCTATATCCTAACAAAGATTTGCAAGTATGAAATGAAACGGTCGAGATAGGCTTATGAATATAAAGTATATTGTTCGGAAAACTATAAGTAAATATATTTTATCAATAAGATTAACCTGTTATTGTACAGGTTGTGTTGATATTGTAATGATCATGTAATAAACTAGTAAGTAACCAAGAAATTTCTTGCTAATTCCAGATATCACGGAACTGTTCGCCAAAAGTCAAGATCCAGAAGAATTACAGCATCTGTGGGTAGAATGGCACAAAGTAGCGGGAGCCAAGGTGAAGCAAAACTTCACAGAGTACGTGGACTTGTACAATGAAGCTGCCAAACTTAACGGTACGTCAACAAATGCTTATGGACTTTACTAATCTGTGTCGCTAGGTGAAGGACCTCTAAATGAGTGCAGACAGGGAATGTGGTACAAACTACAAAAGCTATTAGTATGACAAACTTATCTATAGAGCTGATTCGAGGAGCCACCATTGCGTTATCATAGAATTGAAACTGTCGATTTGTGGACAATATTAGTTCTTTATTTTTTTCGTTTCTTGTTTTTGTAGTGCTGTACTTTGCAGGTCAAATGAGCCATCGTTCAGGATTGTTTATTTATTGGCAACCGGTCGTTTGGACAACATTATTTGGAAAGATAAACAATATTTTTTTGAATTAATTTCTCTCTTTCTCGATTTTTTGTGCTACTTTGTGAATTTTGCACGATTGAATTGACTGAATTTTGTTAATAATGACTATCTCTCGTGTTTTACATTTTGGTTATTTTACTAGTACGTCTTTCTGCCAAACACATCCTTACATAGTATAAAATAAAGTCGCTATTTTCGTTTGTTTGTTTGTTTGTCTGTATGCTTAAATCTTTAAAACCACGCAACAGATTTTGATGCGGTTTTTTTTAATGGATAGAGTGATTCAAGAGGAAGGTTAAATGTATAAAAATTCCCGAAATTCCCACGGGAACGGGCACAACGCGGGTAAAACCGCGGGGCGCTGCTAGTTCTGTAATATATGTATATTCAGCGAGCTAAGTCATTTTCACTGATAGACCTTATGATATAAAGTGAACTGTAGTAATTTACGTTAAGAAATAGCAGTATTAAAATTTTTTGAACATGTTGAGGAAGTATGCGTATCTTACACAAACAAAGAAGTGTTTGGTGAATTCAATTCGGTATTTTACTTATTAGAGATGCAAGAAGAATTTGGTGGCTATTCAAAATATTTCCACAAAATATTCTTCAGTAAATAGCTTGAAGGTACAGATTTACATATTTGTTTTCTGTGTTTTGTTTCGACAAAGGTCATATGATTCTTAAAATTAGGTATAGTAAATGTACAATACTAATTTTCAACCATGAATTAAAATTTTAATTGCAATTTGGAATTTTTGAGACGGATTTCTCGTGTGTCAAAGTCAAACAGGAAAAGATGTTATGTGAAAAATATATAAGAACAAATGTGTAAAAAGTTAACTCAAAACATGTTTGCCCATTTTTGGTACTCGTAGTAGTTAACCGTGGAATTTCGAAATGTCACCAATAGATTAACAGATATCAGTTAGATATGCCTAAATTTAATACTAATGACAAAAAGACACATATCTTAAATACACACGAAGTTCCGTAAAGTTCGTTGTTTTATTTTTGATTGTTGTTACGGAATATAATATTAGTGTTAAAATGATGAACCAATTGCTGATTTACAAATAGGATGAGTTGGCTGAAACCTGAGGCGGCAGAAATCATAAACAAATTTAGGGTGGCAATTTTGTGGGCAAATTAATTTGATTCATAGACCTACCTGACCTGACCTGCCGGTAGTAGGTAAGAAAGTTCGTACAGGTTGGGTGGCTAGCCCTGATGACAGAGTTTTTAACCTTGCCACCTGAAGGCCTCTGACATATACAATGCCGGTACTGTAAAACATAAAATTACAACATCATTGAATTAAATCAATGCCTAAAAGAAGGATGCTGAGACTCGACCTATAATAATTATTTTTTTGCATTCATGGAACAAAGCGTCTTTTCTAATAATGATAGGTGCTTTAAAAATATAGCGATTTTTTGCTGTTTTCATATCAGTAGTTAGAATTAAAATTAGACTATCACAAAAATTTCAATGATTCTTAATTGTTTTTACTATCTAAATCCCCTACCAATGTTTGTGTGGTCAAATATTTTAAAACTTCATTAAAAACGAACTTGTACATATCAGAACAGTTTTAGAAGCGTCATAAATTACTCTGGCGAACATAACATTTTTAGAAATAAACTTTGGAGAAAATGGGTGTATTCGTATACAACAGGTATTCGTATGTATGAGCTGCCGACATCCTTCTAGAGGCGCTAAGCAAAGTATATCCCACCTATCGTCACCTCAACGCACTCCGTGCTGCCAACACCGAGATAGATATATTAGCTGACGACTGGAAGCATGTTGTGGCATCGCTTCTGTACACTGCGAATCCATAACGGATCAGTGGGCTGGACGCGATGTGATGGATGCGGACAGTAGCTTCATTTCTTGACATTTTGAATTTTGTATTGACATTTTCTGTTCTATTTTCATTATCATTTATTATATCTTGACATTTTGTTAATTAATTAAGTGAGTTATAATGTAATTGGTTTTGCCGTGTTATAAACTCAATAAATGAAATTTTATTTAATCCCAAACATCAAAAGCCTTTTCCCAGCAAATGCAGAAATCTGCCCCTGACATTAACATTGGTGATTCCAGATTTCAAAGACGTGGCAGAGTGGTGGCAGTCAGAATACGAAGTGACAGATTTCGAAGAGCAGCTGGCCAAACTCTGGGAGGACGTGAAGCCACTCTATGATCAACTGCACGCGTATGTGAGGAAACGCCTGAGAGACAAGTATGGAGACGACGTTGTTTCTGCTAGAGGACCTATCCCTGCACATTTATTGGGTAAGTTGTATTGCTGATTTAGGTTCGGCGACGTACAAATTATTATCGTTGATTTATCAAGAAATTTAATTTCACTTAGTTTGTATGGTTCCTCATACGAACAGCCAGAATGTGGAGCGCATTGTCTGAGTCTGTCTTCCCGCTAAAGTACAACGCGGGTGTCTTTAAATCTCGAGTAAATAGGTATCTTCTAGGTAAGCGTGCTACACCCTAGACCGTATATCTGCTTAATATCAGGCAGTGTCTGGTCAAACGCAAACCAATATGAATTAAAAAACAAAAAGAAATAAATGTCGAATTCAGCGTCTTCATACTTTAGACCTTGAGCATAGGACAGATTTTTTTGACACCGTTGAATAACTATCTAATGGTCCAAGTAACGGCGAATGCAGTGTAGAACTTATAACAATAAGGTGGATAGGCGATATGATCAATACCGCAGCAACGCGCTGGATAAAAGCCGCTTCCAAGCAATCTTATTCAACATCCAGGGTGGCCTATGTTCACCAGTGATTGTCTTCCGGATGATATGCTTCCGGATGATACACTATCTAATATTAACGGTACCTGCTACTTGTATCTAATCAAATTTATCAATGACATTGATTTACAAAATTATGTGCTAAAACAAGTATACCATAATTCCAGGAAACATGTGGGCTCAAACATGGAGCAACATCGAATCCTTCACTCGCCCCTACCCCGACAAGAAGGATGTTGCCGTCTCATCAGCAATGAAGGCTCAGGGCTACACTCCTAAGAAAATGTTCGAAATGGCTGATGGATTCTTCCAATCGTTGAACCTAACTGCGATGCCGAAGAAATTCTGGGAGAATACTATAATGGAGAAGCCTTCTGATAGAGATATTGTCTGTCATGCTTCTGCTTGGGATTTCTATGATGGGGAAGATTTTAGGTAAGTGTGATGTGTGACGCTTCTAATGCAATAAGTATAATCCTTCATATTTCAAATCAGTTATTCAAAATCAGTGCCTTTTGCTACTAATGTTTGAATGTTGTAAACGATTTAAATTAAGTGTCACAAATGTATAAAACAATCGGCCAAGTGTGAGTCGGTTTCGCGCACGAAGGGTTCCGTACCGTATCTTTGGTGTCTCCTTAGCTCCATTCCTCTTGCCGTTATTAATAGCGAGAAAAAAGCTCCTAAAAATCGCGTTAGTTGTATGGAGCCTATAGGGAGCCCTTTAATATTTATTTTATTCTATTTTAAGTATTTGTTGTTATAGCGGCAAAAGAAATGCATCATCTGTGATTTCAGCTATTACGGTTTATGAGATACAGCCTGGAGACGGACAGACGGACATCGGAGTCTTAGTAATAGGGTCCCGTTATTACCCTTTGGGTACGGAACCCTAAAAATAGATGTGTGTCTCGTGACGTAGATACAATCATGTGTAATTGTGAATGATGTATTTCATATCCGAAATGAATATGACGTGCTTGTTTGTGTGTAGTTGTAATTAGTACGAGACGAAATACATTATTTTGTTAAATAAGATATAGTAGTTTATGCAACTGTCATATAATGAAGGGTATTAAAACACGAGTGTGAGTTTATGAAACGAGCGCAGCGAGTTTCATAATAGTAACGAGTGTTTTAATACCCGTGTTATATGCAGTTGCATACACTACTTTATCTTCACTAATAAAAATAAAAATAAAAAACATATTGCGAAACATTAAATTCACGCGTACGTGTATTGTCACAGTGAACTTGGCGCCATTAAAATCTAACCAATGAGAGCGCAGCTGCGCGCGCAGGGCCAATCAGGAGCGAGCGCGCGATGTTATAATGAGATTTTACGATTTCGATGTGGATATTATAACATCATGTGAAATTGCTTAAATTGAGTGTTTTGTTGTCTGCGCTATAACAGTAGTCATTATAAGTCAAGTATTGGAAACATAAGTAGAATGTTACAACATTAGTGTAGATAAAATATTAAACCATACAGGTACACAGTATTCCGAAACTTCAAATGAATCATTACACAACTTTTGGCAGAATTAGCACCATTACATCAGTTTTACAGAAAGAAGTTCATTTTAATCGGTCGCATTAAGATGAGGAGTAGCTTTTGGTGGTGGCCACTAAATTCAAAAATGAAATTTCTAACTGAGAACTATTTGGCTTAATCTAGGATCAAACAGTGCACGACGGTCGATTACGAGTACTTTCAGACGACTCACCACGAAATGGGGCATATACAGTACTTCCTTCAGTACAAGCATCAGCCTTACGTGTTCCGTGATGGAGCCAATCCAGGTAAATAGTGTAGTAAAGGAGTGTAAAATGAATTTATTGATCCAGGATCAAAATGTGCACGCGGGTGGATGGCCAGATGTTCAGGACGGTGCACCATGAGATGGGCCACGTTCAGTATTATTTGCAATATAGAACACAGCCAGTTGCATTCCGGGCAGGGGCCAATCCAGGTGAATTTGTGTTTTATCCGAGGGAATTTGTGATGTCTGGGAGTTTATTGAGAAAATGGGGATTGCAACTTTCCAATTAACGCACATTTTGGCTTACCTCTTTTTTATCATATAAGTAGTTTTTTATTCAGGGTTATTTCTAGTCAATTAGCATCCTTTTAGGGGCTTGTTCTGTACATCAAAACTAACATCTTTTGTTGTACGACTTTTATTAATTCTAAAAAGAAGTTCCATAGAAAAATATCGTTCACCCGTATACTAAGTGTGATAATAATAACAGTATTTATTTATTCATTTAGTTTATTGCCTGGAAACTCACATCTTGTTGTACTTTTGCACAATATAAGAATCAAGTTACAAGGCCTAAAGTTTAATTTGTTTACAAGTAGTGCCCACTTCACGTATCTATCACAGTCCTTTAACAGTTTGTGCCTTTTCAATAACCTTTGCAATACTTGTGTTCCTGACGTTCCTGTCATTCCAATTGTAACTAACATTGCGATTACAATCTGCAAATATTGTTTGGCTGTCGTTATTTTTTCTGGGTCATTGAAAAGAATTTGTATTGAAATATCAGTGTATACGTTTAAGGTTTCCATGAAGCGGTTGGTGATACAATAGCGTTGTCTGTGTCGTCTCCCAAACACTTGAGACGAGTGGGTCTCAGGGCTGATGGAGATGCTGAGGATGAACAGACAGAAATTAACCAGTTGTACAAAATGGTAAATTTTGGTTTTTTTTTAAAAAAAACTTATATTTTAGTTGTTATTTATTTGGAAGTGGTCAGAACTTTTTATGCTTAAAAACAAAAATATGAATATGACCTGTAAACTGTCCCATTGCTTGCTTGAATCAGGCCTTTCTCACTTCCATACAAGCGGCGCAAAATCCCCGAGATATTTACCTACTATTCTGGAAAACAACCTAATTTCAACCTTTTGCATTGCGTATAGCGTTCATAGTACAATAACTGTCTGCCGTCTCGCTTCAATCTGCTAGGGCTGTCAGAGGTACTACTTTATCTGTGAAGTAATACACGCGAAGCGAGACAGATGCGGATGCGTGTGCGACAAGTCGAGCGAGTGCCAGCCTATTGAGACTAGTCCGGTGACCGGACGCTTGCGTTTATCATACCTAAACTCGGGAGTGAATTTTTTGTACCGTAAGGTACTAATTATATATTCTGTGCTTGAATCTTCATTGCAAGACGGATTATGCCGTAATCCACCACGCTGGTTGTAAACATGTTAATATACTGCATGTTTTGGAAAACATTATTATGTGCGCATGAACAAGACAAGACATTTTTACCGTCTAAAAGCAAACCTAGTGAAATACGCACATGAATTTAGAAAGGCAATAGTTAGCATCACGAATGAATTGAAACACAACCTGGATTGGAAATTCTTTTATCCAGAAAAGAAAACCCATGATTTCGATGACTTAAATATCGCTGAAGTTGATTTATAAATTAAAAATTTATTTCAAAAATTTCTTAGACCATATATAACAAAATCGGTCATCGTTTTTCAGGGTCTGGACAAGATCGTATTCCTACCGTTCGCGTACACCCTGGACTTGTTCCGGTACGGGGTTTTCCGCAAGACGACTACTCCTGAGGACTACAACTGCCACTACTGGAGGCTGAGGGAACAGCTCCAGGGGCTGGAGCCTCCTGTGAACAGGACTGAGGAAGACTTCGACGCTGCTGCCAAGTATCACGTATCTGCCAATGTTGAATATGCGCGGTAAGGTTTTTAAAGTTCTAGATAAAATTACATCTTTTCCTCACTTATTCAGGGTCATTCCTAATCAATTAGCATCATTTTAGGGGCTTAAACTGTACATAAATACTTTTGTTCTGCGACATTTGTCAAAACTCAAAAAAGAATCAGCTGTTGAACACACATTCTGTCGCGGGTGAACGATATTTTTCTATGGAACAACCAATTTTTCTCTATAAGGATGCTTATTGATTAGTAATAAACCTGTCTGTATACGCTCAATAAAAACGCTAACTGCAATAAATATATATCATAAGTACCTACTTGGCAATTTTTTTTGTCATTCAATATCTAAGAAAAATCTTATCTCACACGCTGACTGAACGCATATAATCTTACATTTTTTGCTTATGTTGTCCAATTTTATCCTTATAAGTAGCATAAAATAATGTCATACAAGGTGTTGAAAACGTCATTATAGGACCGTGAGTAAAGCTTGGAAATTGCGCCACCTTCTGTGGCGTCATCGATAAGAGCCTTACCTACTCTTAAGTTTTTAATGAATGAAATAGCATAAAAATTTCATTGTTCCAGGTACTACGTGTCGTTCATCATCCAGTTCCAGTTCCACCGCACGCTGTGCCAGCTGGCGGGCGAGTACTCGCCTGGAGACTCCACCAGAAAGCTCGTCGACTGCGATATCTACCAGAGCGTTGCTGCTGGAAACGGTCTATCGTTAGTACCCCTTATTCATCCTTAGCTGAAATGAGCTGAAATGACGTATGAGACATCGACGCACCCCTACCATATTAGTCTTTTATGTCCACTGTTGAGCTGAGTTGAGCTGTACACTGTTGTTGCCCATTGTTCTTGTCGGCCTACTCTCAAAGGGTGATTGAGCCATATCTACCACACTGGTCAGTTTTGAATCGATGAAATCGCATGTTCTTTTGAAATTTGTTCTCCGAACTTATTTAGGGTTGCCTCACGACGTGTTTGTGAATCGGAAAGAACCCATTGATTGGTACGGGATGAATATTTAAACCCTTTAAGGTGAGGATAGATTTTGTCATTAGGTTGCCGCGACTTTTAAAAGATAGCAAAAATGCAAAAATTGAACACAGTCTGCCTATATCACGATCAAAGCAAGTAGTGTGAAACTTTGTTATAAAAAGGTATTTATTTATCTCATACTAGCAACCCGCCCCGGCTTCGCACAGGTGTATTATACATAGTATGTAGAGTAATTCAAGAGGAAAGTTTATATTATAAATTTACTCTATCTATTAAAACAAAACCACATCAAAGTCCGTTGCGTAGTTTTAAAGATATAAGCATACATGGGGACAGACAGGGAAGCGACTTTGTTTTATACTATGTAGTGATAGTGATTTTCAGTGCGTGATTAGTCCCAAAGAATATGAATAAACTTAATCAATACAGTCAGTGACCTCAATATATTTTTTTTTTCCTAGGAACATGCTCAAGATGGGATCATCGAAACCGTGGCCAGACGCGATGGAAGTCCTGACGGGACAGCGCGCCATGAAGGCTGATGGACTGATGGAGTACTTCCGACCCTTGCTGGAGTGGCTGAAGGCAGAGAACCAGCGAACTGGAGAATACATAGGATGGGAGCCAAGCAACAAACGTTAGTACATCTGTCTTTCTTTTTCTTTTTGTACCTTCAATTAGTCTTAGGAGGTCCATGTATCAAGTGAGGATTAATTTGTGATGTAACTGAACTGGATGCGGCCCACACGCTCGGGGTTTTTGTAGCTCGGGGCCCTGTATCAGTGATAGTGCTTTTCATCCTTTTTTACAATCATCACTAACCCTTCAAACACATAACGTCTACTGCTCGACTTAGGTATCCTAATTAACTTTTTGAGAGCCTTGTACAGATATCGGAACAGTTAAATCGAGGTCTACGAGTGTAATTGGTGGTTGACCAGGCCGCAACCGCAGGCCCCACCTGAATGCGGGTAGCTCTACTCTTTAAGAGTCACTTGAGTTTCACTGCTGGATATATGCCTCCCCTAATAAATCTAATAAATCTCCAATAAGTTCGGTTGGAAGCGGCTCGCATCCAGCTCGAACCTGCGGTCTTGATGAGGTCATCCGTCCAACTTGTGGGTAGATGTCCCACGCTGCGCTTGCCGGTATGTGGTCTCCACTCGAGAAAATTTCGACCCCATCCTTGCTAATCCATTGGGTTTTGTCTGTAACTTAGTTCGTCATGGTTCTTCTCATTCCTGTTCGATCTCGCAAGGAGACTCCGAGCATAGCCCTTTCCATAGCTAGAATCTTACCGCTGCGCGGTACAGGGGCGCCGGGGTAGACGACAAAGGGGGACACTGAGACAGGTGCGGGCGGCGGGTCCCCGGCGGGTAGGCTTTGTCACGGTAAGCCCTGTCCTTCCGAAATGCCGAATATCAAAAAAGCTTACACATTATTTTACGAACCAAATTGGATGAAATTTGAAAATTGAAATTCTTTCCACATAGCTCAACGGTCAATGAACTCTGATCTATGTGTGTAGCTCAGAGGTCAACTATGTATCTTTAGACCTTCAAGGGCCTGTGGATGATTCAATCGCTTGTTTTGTAGTAGGTAGTTTATGTAGTCTTAGATTGTGTAGGTCTTGTATTTAGTGGTAGTTAATGAAGGCATTTGCCCTATTAAAAAAAAAAAAAAACTATGTACAAACATATTTCTTAGCCAATTTTGTTTTTCTAGTACTCAACTATCTCTTTCTAAAAATTGCTTCTTATCATAATAATCATCACTATCTACGGAAGCCTATTATAATACGTGTGTCTCGACACACACTAACTTATTTGATTATGTAAATACTTCAGGAAAAAAAGACGTTTTTTAGATCAAGAATGCACTAAATTTCCGATCCAATTTTTTTTTCTCTTTGATTTAGGATCACTTACTGTGTTTAAAATAACAAAATGCTGAAAGATCCAGGTGGATCCAGGCAATTTAAAAAACACAATCTTTGTATTCGCTCTTGGAGAATTCAAGCAACCATAAACAGCACAATATAGTTCATATTTTCCCAAATTGAAAAGAAGTACGTAAATCGCACGCTTACTAGTTGCAAACCCACACGTTCGTTCGTCACTACGTGCTACGGCGGCGCTGGGACTGACTCGCTTCGCGTAGGTATGATTCGAGTTCCAACCGTTTTTGTATGAAGACGGAATACTGTTATGCTATGGCCACATCTGCGCCCTACGGCGAAGTTATCGTCACTGGAGGCTCATTCACTAATTCAAACTAATTGGTTGTTCACGATTTGAACTACTACCTGAAGCTGGGCACACACGCTGCGATGATCGCATCTATTCATCAGATCAGTCCAGCGAGGTCCTAATATAGTTACATTGCCAGTAGGTAGTTATTGAGGAATCAAAATGAAACCCTTATTTTAATCGAAAAATATTGATTTAACAACAAAAATATTGGCATCAATGTTGTAGAAAATCAAATTTTAAATAACTTTTGTTCCTAAAACTTCTGCTGTAAAATTGAAATAACAAGTTATTGAAGAAATGAAATGGTACAACCAACTATTTAAAAAAAATATCGATCCTACAAAAAGTTGATGGGAATCAAAGTTATAGAAAATCAAATTTTAAACAACTTTGATTCCCATCAACTTTTTGTAGGATCGGTCGATTTCTGCTGAAAAATTGAAATAACACAAGTTATTGAAGAAACAAAACGGTACAACCTACTTTTAAAAAAAAATATCGATCCAACAAAAAGTTGATAGGAATCAAAGTTGTAGAAAATCAAATTTTAAACAACTTTTGTTCCTATAACTTCTGCTGAAAAACTGAAATAACACAAGTTATTGAAGAAACAAAATGGTACAACCAACTATTTTAAATAAAATATCGATCCTACAAAAAGTTGATGGGAATCAAAGTTGTAGAAAATCAAATTTTAAACAACTTTTGTTCCTATAATTTCTGCTGAAAAATTGAAATAAGACAAGTTATTGAAGAAATGGAATGGTACAACCAACTTTTTAAAAAAAATATCGATCCTACAAAAAGTTGATGGGAATCAAAGTTGTAGAAAATCAAATTTTAAACAACTTTTGTTCCCATAACTTCTGTTAAAAAACTAAAATAACACAAGTTATTGAAGAAACAAAATGGCACAACCAACTATTTAAAAAAAATATCGATGCTACAAAAAGTTGACGGGAATCAAAGTTGTTTAAAATTTGATTTTCTATAACTTTGATTCCCATCAACTTTTTGTAGGATCGATATTTTTTTTAAATAGTTGGTTGTACCATTTCATTTCTTCAATAACTTGTGTTATTTCAATTTTACAGCAGAAGTTTTTGGAACAAAAGTTGTTTAAAATTTGATTTTCTACAACATTGATGCCAATATTTTTGTTGTTAAATCAATATTTTTCGTTTAAAATAAGGGTTTCATTTTGATTCCTCAATAACTACCTACTGGCAATGCAACTATATCAGGACCTCGCTGGACTGATCTGATGAATAGATGCGATCATCGCAGCGTGTGTGCCCAGCTTCAGGTAGTAGTTCAAATCGTGAACAACCAATTACTACCGTTTGAATTAGTGAATGAGCCCCCAGTGACGAAGATTCGCCGTAGGGCGATAATGTGGCCACGCCATTAGATATAATTACCGTGGCTTTATCGTCTCCCCCGGCGCCCATGTACCGCGCAGGCGAGGACTAAGTTAAGCGGTAGGATTATAGTTGTGCTACTTGTCTTACATTAGTGGTTTTGAATTTCCAGAATACTGCACAGCGGAGCAGGTGGCGGCGGTGAACGCGCAGAAGCACGAGCCTCGCGACCCGGTGGAGGCGTGACGTCACAATGTACTTACTACTTAGTCTAATTTATGCTAGGCAAACAGTATTCGTAATAAACGTTTATAAGACTAAATCTGTTTCGTTTTGACCGACGTCCAAAAAGAAGAGGTTGCTATGTTCGTCTGCATGTATTTTTTTGTGTATGTTCATCGATATTATCGCCAATTGTGATGCGATTTAAAAAAAAAATTGAAAGGGTATACCTACTCTCGAAACTCTCTGTCTAAACTGTTACCCAGATAATATGTTAAGTGTTGATTAGTTCTAACATAATCGAACTAGATGGCGTGTGCGTCTAGTTAGCTCGCGGTGGCGTTTGGTTTACGATGCACTCGGCAATGTTTTGTAAGTTTTTAGGGTTCCGTACCCAATGGGAAAAACGGGACCCTATTACTAAGACTTCGATGTCCGTCTGTCTGTCACCGAGCCGAGCTGTATCTCATGAACCATGATAGGTAGGCAGCTGAAATTTTCACAGATGATGTATTTCTGTTGTCGCTATAACTACAAATACTAAAAAGAAAATAAAATAAATATTTAAGGGGGGGTCCCATACAACAAACCTGATTTTCAGACGTTTTTCGCTCTATATTAATAATGGCAACAGGTAGAGGCTTGAAATTTTCACAGAATATTTAGTTTTATATTCATTTCAATAATAAATAATAAATTAAAATCCCAAACGGAACCCTCCGTGCGCGAGTCCGACTCGTACTTGGCCGATTTTTTAATAAACGGTTTCTCTGAAAAGACCGCAAGGTTGTTTCGCTATCCTCTCGCTTAAGGTACCTCCGTAGACACGCTCCCTTTTAAATGTTATCGAAACCGGCTTAGCCGTTTTTGATGTAGGTACCATAAGTAAGACCATAACATAAATAAATTGAATTTTCTACTGTACTTTGCACTCTTATGGGATATAATATATTTGTATTACTGTGGTGTTTGAAATTGATTACGTTTGTTTGTCAACGGAGATAATGCTCGTCTCAAGATTTTTATCGATAAATGGATTACGTTTAGGAACACTCAAAGTGAGATCAAGCGAAGAAAAGTCGTCTAACCAGACATCAATATAGGGAAGGCCTATGTCCAGCAGTAAACGTTCTACGACGGACGTCAGTTCGTCTGTCTATCACCAGGCTGTATCTCATGAACGTGATAGCTAGTAAGTGGAAATTTTCACAAATAATGTATGTATTTCTGTTGCCACTAAAACAACAAACACAAAAAATAGAATTAAATAAATATTAAGGGGAACTCCCATACAATAAACCTGAATTTTTAGCCGTTTTTCGCTCCTATGCAGTACGGAACCCTTCATGCGTGAGTCCGACTCGCACTTGGCCGATTATTAACATGGTGTTATTTTGCTATATGCATGGAGGGACTTTCGAAAATGTAGATGCTTATTATGATAAACTTTTACCATGGAACCAACTGCGCTGCAAGGTGCGCTCATAAAGAACGCAAAATCACACTGGATGTACTACCGCTTCCAACAATTCTTATTGGAGATGTATAGGGGAGGCCTATGTACAGAAGTTGACGTCCTATAGCTGAAACTACAACAATGGCTTTGCAAAACAATCTTGTATGAATAACAAGTGGTGGTGGTCTAGTGGTAGTGGACACCCGCCGTACAATCGTGAGGTTGTGGGTTCAAATCCCGGTCCCATCCCGGAATTTATGTACGGAATTTAATACCACTGGTTTTTCGGTGAAGGAAAACATCGTGAGGTAACCTGCATACGTCAGTAGAAGAAATTCGATGGCGTATGTGCCAACCCGCCACCAACCCGCACTGGACCAGCGTGGATATGGCCCAATCACCCTTCGTGGGTAGGCCTACGTCCTGCAGTGGACTATTAAAAAGGCTGATACAGTACAGTACAGTATGAATAAAAAATCGGCCAAGTGCGAGTTGGACTCGCGCACGAAGGGTTCCGTACTGTATGGAAGCCCCCTTAATAATTTTTAATGTAATTATTTATTTTTGGGAAATATATAACTCAAATACATATATTCTGTGAATATTTCAAGCATCTTGTAGTCATTATTATTATCGAGCAAAAAAAAAATGTTTCTTGTATGTATATTCCCTTAAATATTTATTTTTTTTTAATTTAATAATTATTTTTTAAAATACATATTTAACTAAATATTCTGTGAATATTTCAAGCATCTACCTGTCACCGTTATTAATATTGAGAGAAAACGGGCTAAAAATTAAGGTTTTTTCAATGGGAGCCCCCTTTAAATATTTAGTTTTTTCTGTTTTTAGTATTTGTTATTATGGCGGCAACAGAAATACATCATTTGTGAAAATTTCAACGTTCTACCTATCATCGTTCATGAGATACAGCCTGGTGACAGACAGACGGACTGTCGGACATCATAGTCTTAGTAATAGGGTCCCGTTTTTCCCTTTTGGGTACGGAACCCTAAAAATGGACTAATACTGAATACATGAATTGTGGACATAAAAAATGTAACTATGTATTGTTATCGTTCAAGAATTGGCGAAGAAACTGTTGAAGTGTCTTTATCGTGATGATAATTTTATCTCCATCACGCTGTCACGCTTCAAGTAGGTATATTATTTAATCCCGAGTTGAGTAGCTCAGTGTGTTGTTGTTGCCGTGTTCGGTGTGGATTAGTTGGTGAGTGAGTTATTTTTTATTTTTGTTCTTGTCCGGACTCCAGGCAGATACGTTATAATATCTACAAGTAAGTTTGTATAGGCCGGGTGGCTGGGCCATGTGGCAAATTTTTTAAGCTACCTGAAGCCTCTGAATGATGAATTATTTACTGCGGTGAAGCTTATTTTTGACCGACGAAACGGAGGAGGTACTCATTTCGACGCGTATTTTCTTTTTTATGTATAACCACGCATATCTTTTTACATAGTAGTCCGATTTCGATGATTCGATGATTTCGATTTATTGGAAAGAGTATTCTTCGAAATTGGTTCCATGAAAATTTTATTGAAATCGGCTGAGCCATTTTTGATAAGTCATCAATAATGTAAAAAATGCTACATCGATCCGTGCGAAATATTTGCGAATTCTGTACACGGTTAAAGTCGATCATGCCATTTTTTGCGAAAAACAATTATACTTAAACAGTTGTTAACAGAAAACTTCAAAATTATTTAGTGGATATTCGTATCTGTTGCTGAGTAGCTACGGATACGTAGCGACGACTTAAAAAGAAAATATCCACAAATGCTTCAATACCATGATGTTGATTCATACGACACTGAGCCACAAGATGTCAATCAAAAATATAATAAAGACTAGGAAGCCACTTGCAAAATGACCTTTCTGTCTTCGGCATAAAGCCATACAAGACTTTATTCTCGAAAACTGTTTTCAGTTTGAGTTCTATACTCTTCTAGATGGTACTTTTTATGGTGTTCTGGTGATTATTTTGGAACCATGGCGTACTCGTGCTTTGAAACTTGTTTAATGGTATTTTTTTTATGAATTTATTTTTTGAAGCTTTATTTGCATATTGCTTGATTTGATCTAGACATGTAGGTAGGTAGTACATACATAATAGGCCTAATTATGAAGCCGCCATCATAAATTTAATAGCAACATAAAAAAGTGTTCTCTCTATCGAATTCCTAAAGAGATATTCTAAATTGCTAATATATTAAACTACGATAGCGCCTTCATAATTGGGCATACTAAGGCCACATTTGGCCAACAACTCGCCTGATGGAAAGTGACGTTGCAGCCGAAGATGTAGTAAACCATAGATTAATTATAGATAATTTAATCTATGAGTATACTTAGAAGATACCTGTTCAGTCTTGCCTTTAAGATATCCAGATTTTATTTTAATTTTATCATATTTTTTTACTGATCTGTAGTTAATATAGATGTATGAAAGATTGTTGAAAAAATCCTTCTTATCACCTCTATGCAAGTATGAGTAAGGATTGTCTGTAAATTTCTTTAGATTTTATATTGCATTTACTTATGCTGCGATTTTTAGTTCTATTATAATGTTCTTCATTCTTTGTAAACTTCTTAAAATCTAAGGTTAACTTATAGCACATAGTAACTACCTTGGTTGATTTATAAATGCTCGTATCTATTATTAGTAGACGAACCAAAATTATCGGAATAACGCAGCTGATTAGCTGATTGTGAAGAAGCTATAGGTACGTAGAGTTGATGGTTGAGGAAACAGCAAAGTTCACCATTTCATTTATTCATGCTTCCATGCAGTATAGGCCGCGCCATACAAGTTGGCGGATGTGAAGTTAGCTACAAGCTGCGCAATATCCAATCAACGCGCGGCTTTATGTGAGCTTCAGTCAGGATTGGATATTGCGCAGCTTGTAGCTAACTTCACATCTGCCAACTTATGTGGCGCGGCCTATACAAGAAGTTTAGGTACAAAGTTCAGCATGTACTCTGCATATTCGAGTGAGAGTGGTCACTTATGTTAATAATATACGACCACCTTCACCTATGAATGCCGTTTTCTTGTATAGGCAAGCGCAGTATACTTGCATTATTTTTACAAAATACAACAACAACAACAGCACGGGCAGCATGGCAAAGGGACTAATAGTCTTTCCACCGTTATATCCCCTCGAAGAAAAAATAAAGTATGGATTGACAATGACATCTGACATTAAGAGTGGATAAAATGGTTTTCTACCCTTGCTGTGCTACCCGGGCAGGTACAGATAAAATTAAGACCGCTGGAACCGTTGATCAAGCTACTTATAATGGAAATCTACAGGATTGTTCAGAAGGAAATACAAATCCAAAAGATTCAAGATTCAACAACTTTTACTATGGGGATAACTCTGTAATAGCAAAGAAATAATCACCTGTCTGATATTTCCTTATGAAGTACCTGATTTCTTCTTCGCAATATCCGAAATCACCCGAAGTCAGCCATATTAACAGTTGATCATAACGACGAGTACAACCGTATCTTAAACTATGTATATCCTTACTTCACTATCACTACATAACATAAAACAAAGTCACTTCCCGCTGTCTGTCGGTCCCTATGTATACTTGTATCTTTAAAACTACGCAACGGATTTTAATGCGGTCGCAAGTCCTTACTAATATTATTAATCCGAAAGTGTGTTTGTTGGTTTGTCCTTCTTTCACGCAGCAACGGAGCAACGGATTGACTTGATTTTTAGCATAGACATAGTTTGAATGACGGAAAGTGATATGGGCTTTTTTTTATCCCAGAAAAACTTAAATTACAAATTTAAAAACCCCCGACACAAAAACCTACCTAAATAAAATATTTTATCTTTCATTTGACAACCATTTTGGGCACATTTGTAGAATTTTGGTTCTTCCATCCCCACTTTAACCCACCATAACTCTTAAACGGCTCAATCGTTTTATAAAACAGTTAAGAACACTCTCGATTAAGTCTCCTTTCATCCAAAAAAAACTAAACTGAAATCGGTTCAGTGGTTCGGGCGCTATGATGCCACAGACAGACAGACAGACATACACACAGACAGACAAACAGACACGTCAAACTTATAACACCCCTCTTTTGCGTCGGGGGTTAAAAAATAAAACATGGTATAGCACGAAAATTAAAATACCATGTGGGAAAAGCCGCAGGAAAAAGCTATTTGCTACTGAATTCGCAGTCTCCCCGTATACAAAGCCTATTTCAAGCAGTGGGCAATGATTTGGTTGGGTGTATCCAGTATCCATTTATTTGGATGATTAGATGATTTCATTACCAACATAACTACGTCAACAAATATTATAATTTCAGCAGTAGTCACGCCTTGACTGTAACTCTGAAACCAAACCTTGAAATCACAAGTCTTAAGACTATAGCCAATAATAACAGAACCAACAGAATTAGTATGGTGCCGCAATATGGAACTATATTCTTCCAAATTTGCTCCGGCTACATCAGACAAAAAGCCTCGAGCATCCTCGCAAGCATGACAGACAGACCAACACATAATTCATTTACATAATAATCAAAGTTTTTCGTCGTGAAGATTGTTTTTCAGTATCACGGGAGGACGTCTCTAGTTTGTGTGAATTTTTGAGTGTGATATTTGATTTTAAAAATGCCGTGTGGTTATTTTAGTGAGACTTGGAAGAGGGCGTTTTATGTAAGTTTAGGGATCCTGCTCTATAATTTTGCCTTTGAAACTGTTTTATGAAACTAATAGTACTTGCAATAACTTGACCAAAACAAATTGACAAAAGTGTATTCTTTAATCTATTAGCTTGTATCCAGTATCTATTCTCTATTAGGTAGAGATATCTTTAGGGCTTTTTGTGTCCTAAGCGACCGGAATTTTCATCAACATTCTAAGCTCTTTTCTTTTATTGGTCGGCCTGCCAATACGATTAATATAGGTATACGTCCCTTGCCTGAATTTGTATAGTTGATCTTTTGGCTTCAAATCTAGTGTAAGAATGTTCTTTTTCGCAGTCATAGAATTACTCATATATATCGCCATAAAACTGGTTGCAAGCGGCTTGTATCCAGCTCAATCTTTTTTAACAACTTTTGAATTTCGAACCGTATGGTTTTCACGTTTGCACCCACTTGAACTAACATAGGTTTTCATTGCTTGCCCCTAGGGCCTTATTTTACTCACGCCACGAGAGTGAGCGGGAAGAAAAGCGAAGCTGAACATCAGAGCGCTTAAACAATAAGGTTGCTCTGCTCTTATTCATACAACTTAGTTGTTTATCGGCTCAAAAATAGAACCCTTCGGCCTAAGACGCAAAAGCGGACAACTACGACCTGAAAGTGACGATATTTATTGTTCTATAAAGTAAGAATATATTACCATACAAGAACAATAATGTTGTCTTGTCGCCTCTCAACACTTTGGCATGAGTATCTAATTATATTTGCTCTTTATTTAAAAATCTTCCTAGGTATTACATTTTCTACGCTCTGTTATGCCTGAAGTAACCCAAAAGGCATTTGCGTAATTTTTCTCCAAAATAGGCGAAATCTAAATTGTGTGAACATGCCTTTACAACAATTTTATTTCGACACCATCATCATCATCATCGCATCAGTTGTCATACGTTCACTAGGACATACCTACTCGTAGCAGTCGTAGGACCTCTTAATAAGGCCCCCATTGACTATCGCTCCACTCAGAATCGATAACAACCATAATGTTACCAATTTAGCGAATGTCGTTAAAAATGGCGACTATTATTTATTTTAGCGAACAAGTAAATGCTTTATCTTCAAAATTGGTTTGGCAACTTGTCAGTTTGATTTGAAACTAAAACATCTGTAGATTTATCTATAAGTACCTTTGATTATGTTTAATATAATAATATGTCTAGATTTGGCTGACCGAATTGGCTGAGCAAAACGCCCAAAAAACGTGCACTATAAATGGTGCCTATACATACAAATATTGACAGTTTAGACATAACATGTACGCGCATAATGTCAAAGATCTAGACCGTTTTCTTTGTGATTGATGTTTATGTTTGTCCATCTAGACAAATACATAGTCAAAGATTGTATTTCTGGTTACCTGTATCTTCAAATAATGATTGTGTAAGTAAAATATGAAATCAAACACTTAAAAACACTAAATTGGCATATTGACCAGAGCCATTTGGATGTTATCCATTCGGAACGATGGTCAGTGGAGGTTTTTATAAACCGACGCGACCGGTCCGTAATGGCTTGCGTTCAGTTGGTCCCAATGATAATGCTTCTGAATAGAAGTTGTTCTTTTGATGTTGCCAATTTAGTGTACTCGTATGTCGCAGAAATGGCGGTTTTATTGCTTTGTCTTGGCGTAGAAAATAATTTGGGCGACGAAAATAGATTAACTACAGATAGTTATTTTAAACATCGTTAAACAAACTATGAGCCTTATTAGTAAGATCCAAGTAGCTTATCGAGCTATGGGGAGGACTAATGTCTCTATGCGAGATCAAATGAGAATGACCTAATGGAATCCGTAGAAGAATCAAGCCTACCGACAACACCCAGTGGATTGGCATATTGAAATGGCGATGGGCAGGGCACATAACGCGGGAAACTGATAATGATGACCGATAAGGTCGCAAAGTTCTCGAGTGAAAATCACGTACCGGCTAGCGCAGCGTACAGTATCCACTCACAAGATGGACGGATGACTTCGATAAGTCCGTAGGATTGGTGAATGCTATCCGCTTCCAACCAAACTTATTGGAGATCTGTATGGGAGGCCTACATGGAGCAGTTAACGCCATATGACTGAAACGACGACGACAAACAACGATTCCACTTGGAGGCATTGTTAGTGGGGACCTTTAATCGACTTTCCCAGCAGTATCAAACTACAGCGTGTTCACGTAATTATAATTTGACTTGTAAATGAATGTCTTTGACCAACAAGTTAGTTTTTGCGACAGCATCATTATTTCTGTGATCCGTAGCAATAATATAGATCGGTTGTCATATCCTTGACATCGTGTTTTATGTGACTTTTTTCGATTATGTTTACTTTATTTATTTGGTGGGCCTTCTTCTTCTATGTCTGTGTTTGGTTAAGCCTCGTGCAGTAAGGTATTTATAGTTTGTTTTTTTGGCACCGTATTAAGTTCTTGTCTTTTGTTTCACATCATTTTACTTTTTTGAAATAATAGATATTATTAGAAATAATAGATGTAGTTTTTTTAAGTAACTGTATGTTTATAAGTTCTTGTATAAAGCTCTATCTAATTTTGAATTACAAAATGTCTATTCTTCGATAATATTTGGGAGATAATAATAATATTTGCGTTATATTTTTATTCCATCAAATGTTATCACAAAAAAAGCCCTGAAAACACAGACATATATTATTGAAACTGTTATTTTTGCGAAGTTCCCGGACTTTTAGATGTAGAGATATACAGGTTTATCTAAAAATGGTGTACCTACCAAGCCCTAACAACTGATATTTGTAAAAGTTGTTCAGTATAAGGTGAGAATTATCCTCTTACGGCTTAACACCCTTGCCGCCTCCTGGAAAATCCTGTATAGTGTAAACATCTACTTCTGAAAGTCGCTGCACTTTGCAAAGCAATACAGGTAGCATGCAGATCTCGCTTGTAATTTTGTACAAAGAAACTAAAGAAGGGCCAACATTTGACTCTGTGTTCCCAGATGATAATGAAGATCACAGGGGAGCTCGCTCTTCTCGGGGCCATAGCCTCCGTGTTCTTCGTGGCAGCTCGAGGGAGGGCGGCTGAGAAGGCGGCGGAGGAGGCAGCAGGCGTGGACTACATGAGGACCTTGGACGTGCTCATGTCGAAGGCGAAGAATAAAAGGGTGGTGGCGCAGTGGAACTATGAGACTAACATTACGCAGCGCACTGAGGCTTTTATGGTAAGTCTTCTTCTTATACTGTGACGATTCTGAGGAAACCTCTATTTTTACCTTTCTTTGTTTCTTACCAAATTGGGTCAATTGTAAAGGTAAAATGATTGAAAATTATTGTGCTGCCACAGCGTTGGATCACACTCGTATGTATATAATGCTTTAGATTTTGGTACACTTCAGTTAGAGGTTTGGGTAGACTGGTATTGCGATACTTTTATAATTGTGTTACCTTTAATTTGCAATATTATGGCAAATGATTTCTTTATTTGTATTTCCGATTACGTATATGTTTAGTCTTTGAATGCGGACCGCAGCAGGCGGAATTTTTTATTGAATCGTTTGAAAGGCACGTTAATTTGTATGGCCCGATTGTAACGCTGAGCCATCTCAAAATCATTCGTTTATACCCATAAGAGCTACAGTTCATAAGTCTGACCTATGAATCAAATTTTTCACACTTATATGTTATTTTCTGTGTTTAGCTACAAACATCTCTAGAAGTAGCGGAGTTAGAGAAAGAATACTGGAAGGAGACCATGAGCTACCTCTGGCACGAGTACGAAGACGAAGACCTCAGGAGGATGTTCCAGAAGTACGCCATCCTTGGCACATCGGCCTTGCCTGAGGACCTGAACGAGAGGCTCATCGTGGCCATCAATAACATGCAGACTACGTACGCGAAGGCGACTATCTGTGACTACCATGATAGGACCAAGTGTGACTTACATGTTGAACCAGGTGAACGACACTAGACTAGATGAGTTGTATGTTTATTGCAAATAACACAGTTTAACTGCCATCTTAAAGTGTCTCATAGTAAAAGATGATAAAGTTAGTAGTAATAGATGCAATGATACAAACTCTACATTACCTAATTGTTTTTTAAACTTCTTCGAAAATAAGTAGAGCTTCTCAGAATTATCTAAAACACTGAACTCTGTGCGATGTTTCGCTGACTAACGCTTTGAATTTGATATAGGTACACATAAGATGTTTTATCTTACTTATATTGTTCAAGTCCACTGCAGGACGTAAGCCTACCCTCGAAAGGCAATTGAGCCATATCCACCACGCTAGCCCTATGCGGGATGGTAGTTTCACATACGCCATGGAATTTCTTCTATGGACATATGCAGGTTTCCTCACGATGTTTTCTTTCTCCAAAAAGCCGGTGGTGTGAAAATCCGTACATAAATTCCAAAGAACTCTTTGATACAGGACCCAGGTTTGAACCTACGACCTCACGAATGTAAGGCGGGTGTCACTACCACTAGACCACTATTAGTTATATTATGATTTGTAAATGAATTGTAATAATGCCACTTATCGTTTTCAATTTCAGAGGTAACAGATATATTTGCGAAGAGCCAAGACCCAGAAGAGCTCAAACATGCTTGGATAGAATGGCACAAGGCGGCCGGTAGACCATCCAAAGGAAACTTCTCAGAATACGTAGAGATGCTCAATGAGGCAGCCAAATTGAATGGTAAAGAAATGTATCAATAATATCTAAGATTTGCACTTGAAGTTCTGTTTGTTTCAGTAAGAATATTTTACTAGTACCCACTTTCAATTTTGGAATGGTAATATCACAACGTATTTGAAACATGATCGTAAGCGGGATTATAATAATATGTTTATTATTTTACCTTCATTAGACAGAAAGTAGATTACCTGCTGTACTCATGCTGTGCTTTATTTTATGGTGAGAAAAAATCTAAAATAGCAAAAATAAAACTGCTGTTCCTCACATGTTTGCTAAACTCAATAAAGTTTTCATATAAAACCCCGGAAAAGACTGCTTACGTTCTTATTTTCATATTCTTTTTTACCCAGGTTACGACACGGTAGCAGAATGGTGGCTCAGCGAATACGAGTCAACCGACATCGAGTCGCAGTTCGCAGCGCTCTGGCAGCAAATAAAGCCGTTGTACCAACAGATCCACGCATATGTCAGAAGACACCTGCGGGAGAAATACGGGGAGAACGTGGTGTCTGCCAGAGGACCGATACCTGCGCATTTGTTGGGTAAAGGTTTACGACTTTTTGTTCAGTATATCATAGCAGGCCAGTTTACAGCGCTCTGAGTGTCAAGCGGGAGTTTTGCAAATCAAATCGAAATACTTCGACGCGTTGACCAAGCGCGCCGAACACACCCGAGCACATTGACACACACGCTTGAGTTAGCCAATCACAAAAAAAAATACTCACACTTAGCTATTCAGTTTTCTGTACGTGACACAAGATGGCGCTGTGCCATTTCCATAGAAATCACATCAAACGTTAACGCGATCGAGTTCGAGCGAGAAACTCTCACTTAGCCCTCTGGTAACACGTAAAGCCACCGTACCAGCAGATCCACGCGTATATTAGAAGATACCTGCGGGAGAAATTCGGAGAGAACGTGGTGTCAGCTAGGGGCCCAGTATCAGTGCATTTGTTGGGTAAGTACTTCTGACACAACTGTCAAAAAGAACAGATAAATAAGAGTCAGAAAACATTGAGACGCAGCTCACAGTGCTCTGACAGCAGGTAAAACGCTATAGGTACAACCGTGGTGGTCTAGTGGTAGTGACACCCGCCTTACAATCATGAGGTCGTGGATTCAAATTCCGATCCCGTACCAATGAGTTCTTCGGAATTTACGTACGGAATTTAAAACCATTGGCTTTTCGGTGAAGGAAAACATCGTGAGGCATCCTGCTTACGCCCGTAGAAGAAATTTAATGGCGTATGTGAATCCACCAACTCGCACTGAGCCAGCGTTGTGTATATTGCCCAATCACCCTTCGTGGATAGGCCTTCGTTCCTGCAGTGGACTATTAAAAAGGCTGATACAGCACCAGCACATATATGCATATGTTAGAAGGCACCTGTGAGAGAAGTACGGCGAGCAGGTGGTGTCTGTCAGGGCAAAATGGCAACAAATATATTTAACGTATATGAAAAAAATTTTAATGGCAATGATGTATCCAAACATAGTTGTTGAAATTATTCACAGCCTCTCCATTGTTCCCGAAGTCAGTTTGAAAATGAGGTTTACGAAATATGTGTTTCGAACATTTCCAGGCAACATTTGGGCCCAAACGTGGAGTAACACAGAGAAGTTCACCAGGCCGTTCCCGGATAAGCCAGATATTGACGTCACCTCTGCGCTCATTGCTCAGGTAAAGTATAATATGAAACATTATCATACTTTTTTTATTATTTTATGCAGGATTGTGTTTGACCACATTTTGTCTGATCTTATGCAGAGTAACACATTTTCTTAGAAAGTACATACCTAGTTTTCTTTACATATTATATTATGACAACGCTTATTTTATTGTACTTAATCGGTATGTTCCACTTAAATAATCTAAATTTTTCATTTGGAAGATGTTCTTGCGCTCAGGATTTTTTTTCATTTTCAGAACTACTCTGCTCTAGAGTTCTTCAAAACTGCCGAAGATTTCTTTAAGTCATTGAACCTGATGGGGGTACCTGACCTGTTTTGGGACAGGTCCATATTCGAGAAGCCTGACGACGGGCGCGACATGGTGTGCCACGCTTCTGCTTGGGACTTCTTTGATGGAGAAGATTTTAGGTAAGAGATCCATCCATGGTCATTCTTATTCTACCTCTACATTTCTTCATCACTGCTGTACTGTCTAATTATAAAGGTGTATATTTTAAAGTTATCTCTAGTGGTCGGTATAGGTTCTTTTTACATACTGGCCATTTTGTGACATCAATAATATGGATATGCCTTCGGGACCCGCGGAACTTGCTATTTTCAGAGAATGTAAATTTCATATCGAACTTAGAAAATTGCATTTCGCTTTCGGTCAGAAAAGAAAAAGCTTACAAAATTGGTAAGTAAAATTATTGGAAAATATTTGAAGAAAGAATTAAATAGTTGAAATGAACAACACATCGAACATGGATTAACTTTTTCACTAAAAAACTTAAAAATTAACCGCCTTACCACAAAAGATTTGAACACACTTTAAACACTATTTAACCGTGCAATTTGTACTGCTATACAATGTCTAAATCGTGCGTAAAACTTTTGTGGTAGCACGGCTAATGTTTATGCTTTCTTTTTCTTTTTCAGCAGAATATTCTGGAAGTCAAGCTGATTCCCGGGATATTAAGTGTTATCCATGCTAAGCTTACGTTGACTTTCTGCAAATACCCATATACAATTGAACTATCGGTCTTATTGGAGATCCATATGGGAGGCCTATGTCCAGCAGTTTACGTCCTATGGCTGATGGATGGATGGAATTGAACTATCTATTACGACCCCTAGTAATTACCCTATAGGTTATGTACACTGTTGGCAAAACTACCATTTTATACTATTTCAGGATCCGTCAGTGTACTTCAATAACGGACGCCTTCTTTAAAACAACCCACCACGAAATGGGCCACATCCAGTATTATCTACAATATAAGGACCAACCAGTTATCTACAGAGCTGGAGCAAATCCTGGTAAGAAACTAACTAGACAAAATATTTATTTATCTCAAACTTGTAACAAAGTAATGAATAACCTCTACACAGAGAAAAGTTTAGCTATAAACTATCTCAATGATACCAGTTTACAAAAAATGCAACATAACCCACTCCTTTTCAAGTTTTCGCAGTCGCACAGACGCCTATATCTGTATATCATGTAATACTCCCCTTTTTTTGTCCAAGGTTCTAAAATAGAGCCCAAAACTGTACAGCACTAACGAATAAAATAATGTATTCTTTGCATCTTTCTTGAATCTAATTTGTCGTTATGACAACTTATCATACACATGTAAATATACACGTGAGAAAAGAACAAAGAACGAAATAAATAAAACAAATTCGAAAGAATGTCAAAATCAAAATGCAAAATATACATTATTTTGTTCCGTACGGTGTTGGAGCTCCCTTAGCCCCATTCCTCTTGCCGTTAATAATAGCGATCAAAAACTCCGAAAAAAAATCACGTTTGTTGTATGGGGTTTTATTCTGTTTTTAGTATTTGTTGTTATAGCGGCAACAGAAATACATCATCTGTGAAAATTTCAGCTGTTTAGCTATCACGGTTCATGATACTCACCCTGGTGACAGACAGACGGACAGCGGAGTCTTAGTAATAGGGTCCCGTTTTTACTCTTTGGGTACGGAACCCTAAAAACCATTAAAATGAATGAACAATCATGTAATATGCATAGATGAATGAAGGTCTCGCTCCGCTGGATGGAGTGAAGACTAATCCTTCATCTATGCATATAGGATCCTAATATGATTTTGTTTCTAATAGAGACCCCAAACCTTTTTCAGGATTCCACGAGGCCGTTGGAGACGTGATCGCACTTTCGGTATCAACTCCAAAACACATGCGCGTGATGGGTCTTCTCGAGGACGGCCCTGATGATGCCGAATCCAATATCAACCAGCTGTACAAAATGGTATGAACCGATGATTTGAACTATTCATCAAATTCAAATAAGTTGTTTAGTGCGTTTCGAGAAGGCTATCAATTTAGTTGTATAGTGTTCAATGATCAGTTTTATGTTACGCGAGAATAACGTTGATTGAACGATACGGTCAATCGAACGTTATCCTTATCGCTAACTTTTTCTTTTGATGAAAATTTTAACATCATTTTAAAAACGCCTTCCTAAAATCTAACAGCTAAACCTCTGACGACAAAGGGGATAGATAATCTGATTCGGATCAGAAACACGCTCGACGCTGGACCCACTGAGTTTTATACAAGGGTATACTGAATAAATGAGGTTAGATGTAGCTTTCGACCGGTCATATTGAAAATACATGGCGTATTAGCGTCCAAGTCTTTCTAAGATCTTTTATCTGCACATAGTAAAATTTTACAGAAGGAACAAAATCTGATCCACTCCAATAGCTGCAACAATTGGATCGATAAAGTTTTTGAAAAAAAAAAAACAAATAGACGATAACTAACGATCACGGACGATATCATAATGAACTTATTGCTGCTGATGTAATGTTGATCAATGTCTTAGAATGCCTCTTTTAATGATTAAATCGTCTTACAGGCTCTAGAAAAGGTAGTGTTCCTTCCCTTCGGCTACCTCCTCGACATTTACCGGTACAGCGTATTCCGCGGCTTCACAACTCCTCAAGACTACAACTGCCACTTCTGGCAGCTGAGAGAAAGCCTGCAGGGAATAGAGCCCCCAATACAGAGGACCGAGGAAGACTTCGATCCGGCCGCCAAGTATCACATCGCTGCTAATGTTGAATATATGAGGTTAGGTTTTGTTCTTTAAAAAACCCAAAACTATGATAATGAGATCAAACGATTAAAATGTGTAAGTCAGGTAGGCAGCAGAAAAAAACCGGTGCATTTCGCTCAGAGGGTTTGCATTACTATCCAAAGAGGTAACGTCGACAGGCTTTTGAGTACTCTGCCCGTGTACAGTGAGATATACCCTTAAAATGAGATCGAACAAGACTCAGCTTGACTACCTCCTTTCTCTGAGCTTAATGGATGGATGCACACTCCCTTTACGCTGTTCTTAAACTGTCCATAATTTGTAGAATTCCAATGCACTGACTTGAGTTAACGGGAATCGTATCCTAACACATGTAATTGACATGGATGGTGGTGTAAAAAAGTAAAGTGGCTGTTTCTTTTTGCAGATACTACATCTCGTACATCATCCAGTTCCAATTCCACCAGAGCCTGTGCCAGCTGGCCGGCCAGTACACCCCCGGCGTACCCAGCAGCAGCAACACTCTCTCCAATTGCGACATTTATAAGAGCACGGCGGCTGGAGATGCTTTAGGGTAAGTTATCACAATTTTTGTATAGCAAAGGAGACATCAAAGATTTCACTAAATCCAATGTTACTTCTTTTTATAAATTACATATAACATAGTAATGCATAGTTTTGTAACAATTACGATATTCGCGATTAATATTTTTATGTCTTCTGAGTCATATTTTGCAATGGTAACAAGCGCCAAATTCATTAACTTGCTGAATCGCCAATTCACATAGGTAATATATTAACTTTTTTTTTGTGATGAGTTGCTGCCTGAACTGTACAAATAGTTAGATCCGTGTCAAAATACTAACTTTAGAGTCAAAAAAGCAATTATATAAGTCCTGACATTACAGAAACATGCTGAGAATGGGTTCATCCAAACCATGGCAAGATGCTATGGAAGCTCTGACTGGCCAACGCGCGATGGATGCCCAGGGGGTGCTGGAGTACTTCCAGCCTCTGCACGAGTGGCTGATCGAGGAGAACAAGAGGAACGGAGAGTATATCGGATGGGAAGACAGTAAAGTTCGTGAGTATCTCTGGTTGCGTATAATTTAGCCGTGGTAAAACGCAGTGGAAGCTCCCTCTACGAGTATCTATTCATCCATTCACCAGTTGTAGAGTGTCTATTGCTACATAGGCCTCTTCTATAAATTTACAATAAACGAAGTTGAATGCGACTACGAGCTCAGCTAGGAGTAGCTAACAAAATCAGCAGATACAGAGTACATAATTATACTGGATGGAAGTACAGCAACATTTGTAAGTGTTCTTTACTAAACATAAGGGGAGACTTGCTGAACATTTATACCTTAATATACTGAAGATGGGATCATCCAAGCCATAAAGGACGCGATGTAACTCCTGACTGGCCCGTGAGTTTTGTGCGCCGAGGGGGTTTTGGAGTACAAGAAGAACGAAGAGTATATCGGATGGGAACATAGCAAAGTTCATGAGTATCCCTTCATACAATAACACACCAAAGATGGAAATATTCCAGCTGTGGCCGGATGCAATAGAAGTCCCTCGACGAGTGGCTGATGGAAGAAGACCGGAAATAAAGTATATCATATGGAGGAACTGCAATATTTGTATCTCTTGATACATGCATATAAAGGGGTGACTCGCTGAATATTTGTACCGCAATATGGCTGATTGAGGAGAACAACAGGAACGGCTAGGATGGAAAACAAGCTAAATTCGTATCTCTGATTGCGTATATTTCAGCCGTGGAAGCCATCTCTTCAAGTGGTTATGCATCCATCCATCAGTTGTAGCGTGTTTACTGCTGGACATAGAACTCCCTAATTGATTTCCATTAAGTAAGGTTGGATGCGGCTACAAGCTCAGCTAGGAAAGGCTGATAGAAGAAAGTCAGCGGAAAGAGCTGTTGTTAACTAGCTAAAACTATGTAGGTGCACCGATGACCTGATATTCTGATAAGTAGGTGATAAAATTGTAGGATCACGCTAGAAGCTCTTCCAACTGGTCTTACTAGATATTTATAGTGGAGGCTATATCCAGCAGTGGACTCCGGACTGCTGATATAATGATATGATGGAGAAAATTACCAGTGAAAAATTAAATACACATTCCAATAGTAAGAAATTCTTCGCCTGGTCCAAAAAGAGATTTCAACTTACCTTGAATATTTTTTTAGCTTCCGTGGGATCGCTGGGAACTTGTGACAGTTTGTTTGTACTGATGTTCCTAAGACCTCCATCAAAATCCAGCCCTTTTTTTTATTCCGTATAGGTTTCGTTTGACCACATACTGCCTGATGTAAAGCAGATATATGGTCTAGGGTGTAGCACGCTTATCTAGAAGATACCTATTTACTCGGGATTTGAAGACACCCACGTCGTACTTTAGCGGGAAGACAGACCCAGGCAAAGCGTTCCACATTCTGGCTGTTCGTATGAAGAATGAGGATTCGAAACGCTTGGTTCTAACGCGCGGAATGTCCACCATAAAAGGGTGGTGCTTTGGTCGCCACCCTATTATGGTGGTTAGCTCTGTCAGAGTTTTTGTAATTTGAGCTCTATTTTTATGTCTAATTCTATTTTTATTTCAGCATTCTGTACCGATGAACAACTATACATTATGGAGAATTCAGAATTCAACAAGAGATTGAAGAACTACGGCGGTTGATAATTATTTAACAAGTAACCTAATATATTCCTGTGTCAAGTATTAATTGATTAACAAATAACTATCTTAATAAACTAATTTATTGTTGACGTTCTTTCTTTGAAATAACTATCTTAATAAACTAATTTATTTTAATTTCTTGTCGTTGTGCGAATACTCTGTTAAAACTTACGTTACGTTAACTATTCTTTTACTATCATTGTTAGGGACAGGCGAGTCGACGGATTGTTGCGCCGGATATACAAGAAAAACCTAAGCAATCAACATTAATTTGAATGTAGAATCGATTTAGTTTTCCAGCTATTTCTTTTCGTTCGATTAAATTCGAGTCATAGAACATTCCAGAAAGGTGTTCTAGAACCTTCCCGATACATTGTAACCTACTTAGAAAGAAGGGAAGGTTCTCGAACATTCGAGTTCGATTTATAGAACATTCCAGAAATGCGTTCTAGAACCTTCTCGACCTACTTAGAAAGAAAGGAAGGTTCTCGAACATTCGAGTTTTATCATGTTCGTTTCTTAGAACTTTCCAGAAATGTGTTCTAGAACCTTCCCGTTACATCTTTACCTACTCAGGCCCCGAAGAAAGAAGGGAAGGTTCTCGAACATTCGGAGAGCTCTGATTGGTCAGGGGAACGAACCGCCAAGTAGTTGATTTGGTATAAAAGGGCTGCGCAAGCGCGCAGTAGTCAGTCTTGTTAGTCTTATAGTCTTGTTAGTCTTGTAGTCTTGTATAGTATTGTACAATCTTACTAAGTCTAATATTGTACGCGCAATCGGAACAAGTTCTCCGAAGTGATCTCAAGCCAGAATTTAAGTAGTGCTTGAACCGTAAGTCTGAACAGTGTTGAACAAGTGGTTCAATAGTGATCTAAAGCCAGAGTTTAAACAGTGCTTTAACCCTAAGTCGGAAACATTGTGAACCTTTGTGTGTACAGTGTGAATAAAGTGATTAAGTACGAAACGAACTGTTTATAACTGTTAACTAGGACACCAATCCAACATAGTGTTTACAGTCCACTACCTCATCGTCGACGCGTCTATAGTTAACAGTTTCTTGGTCCTTCGAGCCGGATTGAGAGTAGTGAACCAGTATCTTGGTCCAGATTTTGACTGAGTGATCAACTGAGTTTTGCGAAATGGTCCAAACGCGAAGTGGAGCTGGACCTGAAGACGCGTTAAGTACGCCGGCTGTTGGATTACAAGAAGCCAACCCGGCTGAAGCGCGCCGTGCTATACGGTTTGAAGAGTCACCACGCTCTTCGATTGAACACCGTGGAACTAACGTGCCTCTCGTCACCTTACCACGGGGGGAGGACTCCTTGATCGGAGGGCATGTGAGACCCTCCAGGGAGGGGGAAGAAATGCTTCCTCACGCTACCACGGCTGTACAGCGCGATGTGTCACCGGCACGGTCACAGGCGTCTGTGCGATCAACGGGCAGTGCATCCAGGATACGCCAACTTCAAACTGATGCGGCGGACCGCCTGGAGATGCTCATGAAGCATGTTTCTTTGGAAGCCGAGCGGATCAAGCGGCAACTTGCCCTTGACATCGAGCTTATTCATGGGTCCAAAGTGGACACGAACAGACCTGGCACTTCGAACATCGAACAATGGATACAGAACACGACGATTGGTGAACGACTGGATGGTGAACGGCGTGCAGATCCTGAACGCGGAACTCTTCCATGCGAACAATGGGAGGAGGTGACACGCAGCCATTCCAGGGACAGACGTTTACGAACTAAGTCACCAACGCCATCAAGATCAACCTCTAGGTCACGAGGTATCGAACAGCTGGTGGAAGCATTAGAGAAGATTTCTCAGAACCGACCGCCACCACGACAGGTCTACGAGTTACCGCTGTTTTCAGGCGCCAGCGGTGAATGGTTTTCTTTCAAAGCCGCAATGAAAGAAACTACTCGTATGTATAGGTTCTCTAAAATTGAGAACATGGCACGACTTAGGAACTGCCTACGAGGAGCTGCAAGAGAACACGTGAGTTCTCTCCTGCATACAGTGGATGATCCAGAAATCATCATGAATACCCTAGAGCAGTGCTATGGAAGGCCAGAGGTGCTGATTGATAAAGCTATCCAGGAGCTGCGACAATTGCAGTTACGACCAGGTGCAACTGCAACCGAGTTGAACACGTTCGCAGTCAAGGTGCAGAACACGGTCAGCGTGCTACGTGCCATCGACAACAAGGGGTACATCGGTGATCCTACGCTGACAAGGATCGTTCTGGCCAAGCTCAGCCCTCATCTGCACTCAAGTTGGTGCAGGTATGCAGAAGAACACGCGGGAACGTTGGATCCGGAAATCATCGTCCTTTCAAGGTTTCTCATGAAAGAGGCGGACAGAGCCCTAAAATATGGGTATGTCTCAGTGGAAACCCAAGCAGCAACCCAGAAAAAGGAAGTCGCGAAGACTGACACAGTGACCAAAAAGAAGCCAGTGTACACGATGACCGACGCCGACAGTGATGACTCCCAAGAACGGAAGTACAAGTGCGGCAAGTGCACTGGAGAACATGTCTTGGCAAAGTGTCCCAAATTCCTGAAAATGGAAGTGAATGATCGTTGGGCTTTTGCCAAGAAACAAGGGCTGTGCTTCAAATGCACAGCAAGTCGTCACCGCCGTATCAACTGCAAAGGAAAACCTTGCGGGGTAAATGGATGTCGACGACCGCATCACGCCTTGCTACACGCTGACGAACTGCCACAAGCCAGCGAAAAGGAAAAGGACGTCGAGTCAGTGACCTCCACCACGACAACCACAATTAGGGAGGTAATGCTGAAGATCTGTCCTGTCACGGTCTCTGGACCACGAGGACAGAAGAAGATCTACGCGCTGCTCGATGAAGGGTCTACTATCACTCTGCTGGACGACAAGGTAGCAAGGGAAATCGGGGCTGAAGGTCCGAAGAAACCTCTCAGCATCAGAGGAGTATCCATGAAGAAGGAGGATACTTCGAGTCGACAGGTGAAACTCAAGATACAAGGCGTTGACGGAAGGGTCCACGCTATTCGGGCGCGGAAAATGAAGAACATGGAGCTTCGGTCGCAGACAATCCCAGACAAGCTGTTGCGACTGAACCATCTGATGGATCTCGACGAGAAGAGCGTCTGCTATGAGCTGCGCAGACCACAACTTCTCCTCGGGGCGGACAACTGGGACTTGATCGTGTCCCGGGAGTTGCGAATTGGGAAAAGAAACCAGCCGGCGGCATCGAGGACAAATCTCGGCTGGGTAATTCATGGGACACTACCGAGGACGGTGCTGAAACAAGGACCACACGAAGTGCTTCATGTATTCAGCATGAATGGGAACCGTCTGGAAGACTTGGTAGAACGTCATTTTGAGATCGATGCTTTGGGTGTATCTCTCAAAGCAAAAAAGAACAAGTCTGAGGAGCGCGCCGTCGAAATATTTGACCAAACTGCAAAGAGAGTCGACGGGCACTTTGAAGTGGGCCTCCCTTGGAAGGAGGACTAACCAAAAATGCCACCAAGCTACGCGATGGCATGGAGGCGGCTGAGAAATTTGGAACAGAAGCTGGACAAGGCACCTGCTACTAAAGTGAAATATGAAAAGCAAGTGCAGAACCTGCTCCAAAAGGGCTACGCGGAGCCCTGCGAGGGAAGTGAGCCACAAAACCCAAAGGCATGGTACCTGCCGCACTTTGCAGTTACCAACCCCAACAAACCAGGAAAAATACGCCTGGTTTTCGACGCCGCAGCAAAGTCACAAGGACTTAGTCTCAACGACTTCTTGTTGGAGGGACCGGACTTGCTGCAGTCGCTGCAAAAAATACTGTTCCACTTCAGGGAGAACGAGATCGCAGTAACGGCTGACATCCAAGAGATGTTCCTCCAAGTGAAGATTCGGAAGGAAGACCAGCCGGCCCAGATGTTTTTATGGCGGGGTCATGACCGTAAAAACCCGCCAAAGGAGTACAAGATGACATCAATGATCTTCGGCGCATCAAGTTCACCTTTTCTGGCCCACAGCGTTAGAAACAAGAACGCTGAGGAATATGCGGAGCAGTATCCAGAGGCAGCACTAGCGATTAAGGAAGCTCACTACATGGACGATTTCGTGGAGAGCTACACGGACGAGTCCAAAGCAGCCACGATCATCCGACAGGTTGACGAGATCCATCGGAAATGTGGATTTGTGCTACGTGGCTGGAACTCGAACAGCACTATGGTATTGAACATGATTCCGGAGGAGCTGAGAGCAAAGACCAGAACACAGCTGCTCTCCGGACATCAGCCTCTTGAAAAGACACTGGGGCTGACTTGGGACTCGTCAAATGACACACTGGGCTTTAACACAGCGCTCAATCGCGTCAGTCGAGACGTAAAAGAGTTGAGACGACCACCAACAAAGAGGAAGACACTCAGCGCAGTAATGTCTCTCTACGATTCTCTTGGACTTCTCAGCTGCTACAGCATTACAGGGAAGATCTTGCTGCAGCAGATGTGGAGAGAGAACTTGACCTGGGATCAGACGCTGCCAAAAGAATGTGCTGAACCATTCATGGACTGGCTGAAAGGAATGGGCAGGATAGCGGACCTGCAGTTACCACGATGCTACGGCCCAACGGGGGGAGTTGTCAGCCGACAACTCCATATATTCTGCGACGCCAGCGAAACTGCATTTGCAGCAGCAGCGTACTACAGGACCGAGAAGAAGAATGGAAAAGTGGACGTGATGTTGGTGGCCGTCAAAGCTAAGGTAGCTCCATTGAAGGCCCAAACAATACCAAGGCTGGAGCTACAAGCTGCTCTCATTGGGGTTCGATTGGCTGCCACTGTCAAAGAAGGACATCGATGGCCAACGGACCAAACAATGTTCTGGACGGACTCTACGACGGTGCTTCAATGGATCAAGAACGAGTCAACCAAGAAGCACACTCCCTTTGTTGCTCACCGGTTAGGGGAGATTGCGGAGTCTTCGGGTCCAGAGCAATGGAATTGGATCCCGACGAACTACAATGTAGCTGACCTCGCAACACGCACAGGCTACATACCGGGAAATGGGGACTGGTGGTTTTCAGGACCAGAGTTCCTTAAGGAGCAAAGGGAATCATGGCCTCATTTCGGTGGTCCTGAGAGCTTACAAGAAGACAATGAGGTTCTCTACATCGACAAAGCCAGTCAGACATGGGAGGGTCTCCCAGACGTAAGGAGATTCTCAAACTATGAACGACTGATACGGGCAACGGGATACGTGTTGGCGTTCATAGATGCCTGCAAGAAGAAGGCACGAGGACTGGAGAGCCGTCATCTACAAGAAGCAGAACGGCTCTGGATAAAAAGGAGCCAAGAAGAGAGCTTCGAAGAAGAGATCAAAGCTCTCCAAAAAGGCAAGACCGTCATGGTCAGGAGTAGGATCTACAAACTGGATCCTGTCTTGGATGAGGGAATTCTTCGCGTAAATGGAAGGATCGGCGCGGCAAATGTTTCATCAGCTGTGAAGCGACCAATCATTTTGGACAGCCGACACCCCTTTACTAAGCTCCTGATCCTACAGGAGCATAAGGCAGCAGGGCACGCGAACCAGGAACGCGTGGTTAATGATTTGAGGCAGCGCTATTGGATTTTGCGGCTAAGGCCAGCCGTGAAAGCAGCTGCAAGGAACTGCGCCCTCTGCAAAATAAAGAAATCAAAGCCAAAGGTTCCAGTAACAGGAGATTTGCCAGCGGCGAGGCTGGAACCCTTTCATCGACCGTTCACGAATTGTGGCCTGGACTTTTTTGGGCCAATGATGGTGGCAGTAGGCAGACGTCACGAGAAGCGGTGGGGAGCATTGTTCACATGCCTCACCACAAGGGCAGTTCATTTAGAGTTGGTGCACTCCCTCTCTACGGACTCAGCCATAATGGCACTTCGAAGGATGGCTGCAAGACGTGGCTGGCCTAAAGTCATTTGGTCAGACAACGCTACAAATTTTAAGGGAGCTGATGCTGAGTTACGCACCGCTTACGCTGAGTGGACACCAGCCCTAAAGGAATACGGCCTGCTACACCGAGTGACATGGCGATTTATCCCGCCAGGGGCACCCAACCAGGGAGGTGCTTGGGAGCGTCTAGTGAGGTCGGTAAAGGTGGCTCTTGAGACAGCGTTGAACCAAAAGGTGCCTAAAGATGAGACGCTGCAAACTTTATTGGCTGAGGCGGAACACAGTATCAACGCTAGGCCGCTAACACACGTCTCAGTCAACCCAGATGACCCCGAAGCTCTAACTCCGAACCATTTTCTGCTGGGGTCTTCGGTGGTTCTACCGCTGACCGGACCGTGCGATAACGCTGACCGTCGCACGTGGCGTGCTGGACAGGCCCTTGCTGACGAATTTTGGAGGCGTTGGGTGAAGGAGTATTTGCCGACTTTGGTGCCAAGACAAGGGTCTTCGGCACCAACTAAGGAATTGAGTTTCGGTGACTTGGTCGTGGTAGTAGATCCTGGACTACCACGAAATGTATGGCCCAGGGGCATAGTAGAGAAAACATACCCTGGACCAGATGGGCGTGTGCGCTGCGCAGAAGTACGCACCCGCAATGGAGTTTTTCGACGGCCCACAACACGACTCGCTATTCTACAGATCGAGGGCTCCGCCAGGGCTTCGCCGGGGGGAGAATGTTAGGGACAGGCGAGTCGACGGATTGTTGCGCCGGATATACAAGAAAAACCTAAGCAATCAACATTAATTTGAATGTAGAATCGATTTAGTTTTCCAGCTATTTCTTTTCGTTCGATTAAATTCGAGTCATAGAACATTCCAGAAAGGTGTTCTAGAACCTTCCCGATACATTGTAACCTACTTAGAAAGAAGGGAAGGTTCTCGAACATTCGAGTTCGATTTATAGAACATTCCAGAAATGCGTTCTAGAACCTTCTCGACCTACTTAGAAAGAAAGGAAGGTTCTCGAACATTCGAGTTTTATCATGTTCGTTTCTTAGAACTTTCCAGAAATGTGTTCTAGAACCTTCCCGTTACATCTTTACCTACTCAGGCCCCGAAGAAAGAAGGGAAGGTTCTCGAACATTCGGAGAGCTCTGATTGGTCAGGGGAACGAACCGCCAAGTAGTTGATTTGGTATAAAAGGGCTGCGCAAGCGCGCAGTAGTCAGTCTTGTTAGTCTTATAGTCTTGTTAGTCTTGTAGTCTTGTATAGTATTGTACAATCTTACTAAGTCTAATATTGTACGCGCAATCGGAACAAGTTCTCCGAAGTGATCTCAAGCCAGAATTTAAGTAGTGCTTGAACCGTAAGTCTGAACAGTGTTGAACAAGTGGTTCAATAGTGATCTAAAGCCAGAGTTTAAACAGTGCTTTAACCCTAAGTCGGAAACATTGTGAACCTTTGTGTGTACAGTGTGAATAAAGTGATTAAGTACGAAACGAACTGTTTATAACTGTTAACTAGGACACCAATCCAACATAGTGTTTACAGTCCACTACCTCATCGTCGACGCGTCTATAGTTAACAGTTTCTTGGTCCTTCGAGCCGGATTGAGAGTAGTGAACCAGTATCTTGGTCCAGATTTTGACTGAGTGATCAACTGAGTTTTGCGAAATGGTCCAAACGCGAAGTGGAGCTGGACCTGAAGACGCGTTAAGTACGCCGGCTGTTGGATTACAAGAAGCCAACCCGGCTGAAGCGCGCCGTGCTATACGGTTTGAAGAGTCACCACGCTCTTCGATTGAACACCGTGGAACTAACGTGCCTCTCGTCACCTTACCACGGGGGGAGGACTCCTTGATCGGAGGGCATGTGAGACCCTCCAGGGAGGGGGAAGAAATGCTTCCTCACGCTACCACGGCTGTACAGCGCGATGTGTCACCGGCACGGTCACAGGCGTCTGTGCGATCAACGGGCAGTGCATCCAGGATACGCCAACTTCAAACTGATGCGGCGGACCGCCTGGAGATGCTCATGAAGCATGTTTCTTTGGAAGCCGAGCGGATCAAGCGGCAACTTGCCCTTGACATCGAGCTTATTCATGGGTCCTAGTCGGAAACATTGTGAACCTTTGTGTGTACAGTGTGAATAAAGTGATTAAGTACGAAACGAACTGTTTATAACTGTTAACTAGGACACCAATCCAACATAGTGTTTACAGTCCACTACCTCAACGTCGACGCGTCTATAGTTAACAATCATAATAATATTATAGGTATCAGGGAAATCTTCTTAGTTTTCTAGACTTACTGAATAAAATAAATAAATATTTGGGGACATCTTACACACGGTCTCTGACCCCAAACTAAGCAAAGCTTGTGATATGGCTGCCAGAGACTTATGTACAAATACATATTTTTTTAATTACATACTTATAAAGATAATAACTAAATAACACCCAGACACAGACCAAACACCTGTCGATCACATAAATATTTGCCCTGGGGGTGGGAATCGAACCCACGTCTCTTTGACCCTGGAGTCAGGGTTACTCACTAACCATTGAGCCACCGAGGCAGTCAAACAACACAATTTAAAACGATATTTTTCGCAGAAGTTTTAAAATATTGAAATTGAAACATGTAAGGCTGTAACTATAAGTACAAGTCCTTAAATAATAAATTAGTACAAGTATAAAAGCCTTAGTTATTAAAATATGTGTAGTATGTGAATTAAGTCACCAAGGTTGTCTTTAGGCTAGTTTTTTTGTTTTTAAAATCTAAGAATCAGTAAAACAACAGTGACTTTGGTCAGTTTTCAAATGGGTGACTGTAAATCGTATTCACAACTCAACGCTGCCACGTCTCGGATGACGTAATATATGACATAAGTTATGGGTCCTAGTAGAGTCTACTGTTTAACCATGTGGACATGCTATCTTTAAGCTACTTAGAAACTGAAACTGGCTGACCACTTTGCCTGTATAAACTTTTGTTACATGGTATATTCGCAAAATTTGGCCTTTATTCTTCCTCGCACTCTGGAAAGGTCGGCTAAGTCGACGTACATAATGGGGCCCGCTGTCTTTAATAAGCTGCCGGGGCATGTGACCACCGCGCTCTCTATGGGCAGTTTCAAATCGCGGCTCAAAAGCTGGCTTGTCGAACACACGTTCTACAGCTACGATGATTATAAGACATGTAATTAATGTAATTGACATTGAATAGAATATTGCCATTATTATGCTATTTTGTCGTGTCTTTTTAAATTTCAGAATGATGTAACTATGTTAATGTGTTATTTGGTACTTAAGTACAATATTTATTAGTAATATTACCTTTCTGTTGACTTGTAACTAACGTTATGAATAAAATGATTGTGATTATGATACCAAACTAGCTACTTCACAGAGAAGTTAGCTACAAGCTGCGCAAATTCCTAGTCCCTCCACTGCCGACCTATGAATTTGCTAGTGTGTAATGACTCGTCTTGGGCTCACAGACATTAAGGCAAAAGTGCCTTTATTAACTACAACAAAACTACATCACTACTACATAAAAAGCTTTGGATCATCCACAGACCTTGGAAGGTCTAAAGATAATCCAAATGCCAAACCCCACTGCCAGTTGGCAGCGTGCCCAGCATGCTGGCTGCATTGCCACGCTGAATGGCAATGCTTATGCGGGCGAGCCAAATAAACACCAGCATTTTGGTCACGCAACGAAAAAAAAAGACATTAAGTACAATTCGGCCTATACCTAACTTACTTTAAACAGTATGACGCAGTGTCGACGCCTAAACTCTCAGTTTTAAAATCACTAAAGCAGTAACCACTATTTACCTGCTTATCTCTTTTCTATTGTATTGAAGTTTTGACTTCAATAGCAGGATGTGACTCAATGGTATCCAGTCTCAGGCAGCCGTGACCTAAAAGTGGTCTAAAAGGTGACAATCGTCTGAAACTTCTAGTAATTTGCGCTTGACCATTTTGGTTCTGACCAATTAAGAGCTGCACATGAAAATAGAAAATTACATCATCGGAGTTTTCGGAGAAAATTGACTATAGCTTCAAGGTCACGTAAGTTTCTATAGTAGAGTCTCGACTAAGTGTCTTTTAGTTTTTGATTGACTTCTAAAAATGAGAAGGATTATCGATAAAAGTAGGTAGGTGTGTTTTATTTTGTGTATGAAATTGAAATATGCATTATTCGATATTACATACACAGGGCACAAATCTAAAAAATAAAGATAATCTTAGAAATATCAAAGAGAATCGAGAGCGATTCCGTTGTTATTCTTAACTAATAAAATCGGCCAAGTGCGAGTTGGACTCACGCAGGAAGGGTTCCGTACCGAATGGAAAACTCTTTAGCCCCATTTCAAGCGTCTATCTGTTGCCGTTTTTAATATCGAGCAAAAAAGGGCAAAAAGCACGTTTCGTCCCATCCAAATGGGAAAATTTGATCCCATTAAATATTTGTTTTATTCAATTACTAGCAGCGCCCCGCGTGTTTACCCGCGTTGTGCCCGTTCCCGTGGGAATTTCGGGAAATTTATACATATAAACCTTCCTCTTGAATCACTCTATCCATTAAAAAAAACCGCATCAAAATCCGTTGCGTAGTTTTAAAGATTTAAGCATACAGACAAACAAACAAACGAAAATAGCGACTTTATTTTATACTATGTAAGGATTAGTTTTTGTTTATAACGGTAACATAAATACATCATCTGTGAAAATTTCAACTGTCTAGCTATGACGGCTCTTGAGATACAGCCTGGTGACAGACAGACGGACAACGGAGTCTTAGTAATAGGGTCCCGTTTTTACCCTTTGATGGGTACGGAACCCTAATAAAAGACTGTTGGAAAAATATTACTTAAAAGATTTTGACAACTGGAGTTCCATAAGAATCTAGGAAAAATATGTTTCGGAGTAACCTAGTTGTTTGTTTGTTTAAAGTTGTTTATTTGTATAATATTGAAAGAATTTTTTTTAGGTTTCTTGCCACTTTTAGAATGATTAAAAGTAACAAACTTGTAGTATAATTAAAGGTATGAAATCGTATAAGTCACATCAGTAAAAAACACAACATTGTTACATTTTTACTTAATTATATTTTTTTAATCTGCCCACTCATTTTTCATAGCAAACCTAACATACTCGTAGCCATTAACAAAATTAAGGTCATTTGCACACAAGGAACAGCCCTGGTAGACCTATCATTAGAATTGGGTTATGTCAACAGCTTTATAAATTAGTCACCACTTTGTCACAGTGAAGGTTTTTAGCATTGTCAAGTTCACATAATTTTAATTTCTACGTAACTGCTCAAGAACAGAGAGACTGATATTATGACTTGAGATGACGAATACTTCTGAATCACTACATAGTATAAAACAAAGTCGCTCCCGCTGTCTGTCCCCATGTATGCTTATATCTTTAAAACTACGCAACGGATTTTGATGCGGTTTTTTTTTTAATAGATAGAGTGATTCAAGAGGAAGGTTTGTATGTATAAAACACCTGTGCGAAGCCGGGGCGGGTCGCTAGTTAAATATAATACAATATGCTGTGTTGTAAAGAACAGGGAGTTTCAGAAGTATTTATATACTAAAGGACTTTTAGTTCAGAAATTTTACTACGGGATAAACCAAAAACTTTGACAAAAAAATTGCTCCGTACATTATCCAATGAACAATTAATAAGGAACACTCTTAGATTAATTATTGGCTCTGCTTGGAGCGAGACCAATAATTAATCTAAGAGAACACCTTATACAGAGTTATTTCTAATCAATTAGCATCCTTTTAGGGGCTTATTCTGTACATAAAAACTAACAACTTTTGTTCTGCGACTTTAGTCAGAACTCAAAAAAAAAAATCAGCTGTTCCATACATTTTGTCGCGGGTGAACGATATTTCTCTATGGAAAAACAAAAAAAAAATGAGTTTTGACAAAAGTCGTAGAACCAAAGTTGTTAGTTTTGATGTACAGAATAAGCCCCTAAAAGGATGCTAATTGATTAGAAATAACCCTGTAAAGGGTTAGTTGCCAAAGTAAGTGATGCTCATAATAATGAAGTCAATAAACCTTCAGCTTAGTATAAAGGAGGCAAATAACCTAAAAAAATCCTCCATATACCAACAAAAAATGAAGGGGAATGTCCCTTCGCTTTATTCAAAGATGTGTAACAAGAAGAAGTTGCAAACAAGCAAAAAGTAACACTTAATTGTAAAGTCAATTGAGGAGGAAAACACATTAATAGTTTTTTTGCAAGTGAGTAAGATTTTAATCTATTTTAATCACAGGTTTGATTAGAAACTGATAGCTTAGTCATCAAACCTTCTCTATGTGTCAGTGTTATTTCAGATGGTAGGTATTTTTTTCAAGCATAGAATGTTTTGGGCTATTTCGGGGCGATATAGATACCGTTTATTTTTTTCCTTATAAGAAAGGCTAACACTCTGGCCCCCAAGAAGGTAAGTAAAGATCTATGTTATGCTAAACTCATTAATCATTACATTTGGATGTTATTTGAATTATTATAAACAAAAATATAGCTACAAACTTGCTAGTGCCGCACTATGTTCTTTTAATGTCACGACTACGAAGATTCTGTTTCCGATATTGTTGACTTTTTCTGTTTACACTCTCTGGTAGAATTAATATAAAATTATGCCACACCCTATCAAACAGGGTAAACATGAATATTATTAGAACTATCGATGCGGTCTCAGACCCCAAACTAAGCAAAGCTTGTGATATGGCTGCCAGAGACTGATATACTACATATACATATTTTAAATACATACTTATAAACCTAGATAATACCTAAATAACACCCAGACACAGAGCAAACACCTATGTTCATCACATAAATGCTTGACCTGGGTGGGGATCGAACCAGATCCAGATGTCAGGTTCACTAACCACTGAGCCACCGAGGCAGTCGGCAGAACTCTAACTATACCTATTCATACCGAGTTTTGCACTATTCAAAACCCCTGAGCTGCAAAACCCTTCACTCTTCATTCACTCTAATGCTCGCTTTAAACGCCCTATGACAACAATAATCATCAACTCTACTTTTTACGTTCCCTCAGTTTTTCTGGTCCATTTTTTCCGGTTGACCAGCCACACTATCATCAGCAATATTATGGCCTGGAGCAAGGCTGTTTACCTTTGATTACCATTTGTCATTCTCTATACACTGTGACACGGAGCCGCACGAATGTTATAATGATCATCATTATCATTTTAGACATTTTTTTATCCTTTAATTTATTGGGAACTTTGGCCAACAGTTACATGTCAGGTCCATCGTGACCTGATCTACATTATGACATAAATGCTACATTGTAGTGGATATAATGCTGTGTACAACCCCGAAAGCTAGCGGTCAAGTATACCTACGCTGCTTTTTATCCGAAAGGAGCAGACGCAGCGCACTCCCTGGCCCCCAGCAGTCCAGATTGTGCACAGCATTACCTAAAGTTTGAGTCGCCGCGGCCGCGCGACGGAGCCGGGCTGGTCCCGTGGTGATCACGCACCCGCCGGACTCCGCCGCGCGGTAGACGCGACGCGGCGCTTGCTAAGATAAGGGCGATTGAAACTTGAACATCTCGTAGGTACTACTCGAGGCTTCAGCCGAAGGTGTCGCTAAAATATGGGTGAAAATACCTATATCGTAGCGATTACAGATCGAGAATCAATGAGTCCCTCGGACCTTTATTCCGCACACATATTTTAGACATAAAACGACTTCCGCAGGACATAAGCCTTGCTTATAGTTCCCTTATAAGACTGATTGAAAATGGCGAGAAAACATCGAAGTGCTGTAAATTTAGTAAATTAAAATTAAATTAACGGCTGCCTCCCAATCTAAAAAAAAACTCAAATCTAAAATAAAATCTCGCCATGCAATAAAAATCGGCCAATTGCAAGTCAGACTCACGCACGAAGGTTTCCGTACCGTTTTGGAGCCTCCTTAGCCCCATTCTTCTTGCCATTATTAATAGTTAATCAATATAATAGCGAGCAAAAACTCCTAAAAAATCACGTTTGTTGCATATGAGTCCTCCTTAAATATCTATTATTCTGTATTCTATGTTATAGCGGCAACAGAAACGCATCATCTGTGAAAATTTCAGCTGTCTAGCTATCACGGTTCATGAAATACAGTCTGGTGACTGACAGACAGACGCACAGACGGACCGACGAGCATCGGAGTCTTAGTAATAGGGTACCGTTTTTACTCTTTGAGTACGGAACAAACTAAAAGTTCACCACATTCAGTAAAATCCGTGCCGCACTGTACAAGTCAATAGGCCATAATAAAGTACTTCAACTGTATACTGGACAATGAGTTAGAGATGATTAATTTAATTTGAGCCTCTGATAAGTACTTCTACATGATTAAATATATTATTTTTGGGGTCTGTTCAACGAAAATTGTAGGTCTCGGTAGTTTTAGTTGCCTCACGATGTTTTCTACACCAAAAAGCCAGTGGTGTGAAATTCCGCACATAAATTCCAAAGAACTGCAAAAAGAACTACAGTTGGTACGGTATCGGAATTCGATCCCACGACTTCACGAATGTGAGGCGGGTAACTACCACTAGTCCTTACTTATATTATAAATCCGAAAAGTTTGTTAGTTTATTCCTCTTTCAACGGAGCAACGGATTGACTTGTAAACAATAAAACAGAATAAACGGACAGAAGTTACTGATTTCTATATGATGTTATGGTAATTAATAAATATACTACTCAGTCTATTTGTGTCTTTATTAACTACGACAATATACAATTTTGCAAATAATTGCTAGAGTAGTAACTTTAGCAATTATAATTTTCCAAAACTATGTAAGTATTATCATATTACAATTTCTTGGGATTTTTTTCTTAATTTTAAACACTAAATTTTACAGTAACCCACGAATACGACACGCAGAACAGATATATATAAAGAAAAGTAAATAAAAAAAAAGGGAAATATAATAAATAAGAGTCCCACCCCACGTCCAGAACTAAACGAAATAATTGGTGTAAGTGTCATTTTCTTGCCGTCATTAAACTTAATCTTTACAGCATACTAAATTGATGCAAAGTGAAAAATTATTCGTAATTCGTAATGATAAAATAGTTTTCATTATACGCACGAATGCGCCCGTACGGACGAAGGTCACCAACGGACTCAGCCGTGCACAATGACCAAAATGTACTGAACTTTAACAGAACTTGTACCAGCCTTTTTAACAGTCCACTGCAGGACGTAGGCCTACCCACGACGAGTGATTGGACCATATCCACCACGCTGCGCTGGCCCAATGCGGGTTGGTGGATTCACACACGCCATCGAATTTCTTCTAGCCCTTTACAACCGGCACAATATAGGCATAAAATCATCAAAAAAAAATTGACGGGAAAACCATGGTGATTTTGTGAACGCAACCGGTATCATACGATCGTGCGGTTTTCTGCTCATCGCGCACAAACGTATGAGACCGGTTGTGTTTACAAAATCAATGTGGTTTTTGCGCCAATTTTTTTATCGATCCTCACGATTGTATTGAGCCGGTTGTAAAGGGCTAGGGACGTATGCAGGTTGCCTCATGATGTTTTCCTTCACCGAAAAGCCAGTGGTGTGAAATTCCGTGCATAAGTTCCAATGAAACTCATTGGCACGGGCCGGGATTGGACCCACGACCTCAAGAATGACAGGCCAGCGTTACAACCACTAGACCACCACGGCCACAAAACTTACTAAGAGACTGCCTCGGTGGCTCAGTGGTTAGTGACCCTAACTTCTGGGTCAAAGAGGTGTGGGTTCGATCCCCACCCAGGACAAATATTTATGTGATGAACGTAAGTGTTTGCTCTGTGTCTGGGTGTTATTTAGTTACTATCTATGTAAGTATGTATTTAAAAATAAGTATATGTAGTAAGTATATCAGTCTCTGGCAGCTATATCACAAGCTTTGCTTAGTTTGGGGTCAGAGGCCGTGTGTAAGATGTCCCCAAATGTTTATTTATTTACAATTTAAAATTTTTTAGATCCAAAAATTTATGGGCAGATATAATATTGATAGATGTAGATAGCCAAGCAAAACATTTCTAATCAGCTTTACTAGGAAAGAAGACTTGCGTATGCACCGTCCGTAAAACTTGCATATTACCGGAGAAGAATTTTGATAGCCAAAATCTTACCTAGCAAGCTCAAAATGATCAGACTGTTCTTTGAGGATGAACCCACATTATGATAAGAAAAAATAATTGGCCAAGTGCGAGTTGGACTCGCGCACGAAGGGTTCCGTACCCTATGGGAACTCCCTTAGCCCCATTTCAACTACGTCTACCTGTTGCCGTTATTAATATGGAGCAAAAACGGCAAAAAAGTTATGTTTGTTGCATCCATCCATCCATCCATTCATCAGCCAAAGGACGTCCACTGCTGGACATAGGCCTCCCCTATGGATCTCTAATAAGACCGGTTGAAAGCGGCTTGCATCCAGCGCGATCCTGCGGTCTTAATGAGGTCATCCGTCCACCTTGTGGGTGGACGTCCTACGCTGCGCTTGCCGGTACGTGGTAATATTTATTTTATTCTGTTTTTAGTATACAGCAACAGAAATACATCATCTGTGCAAAATTTCAGCTGCCTAGCTATCACGGTTCGTAAGAAACAGCCTGGTGACAGACAGACAGACGGACAGCGGAGTCTTAGTAATAGGGTCCCGTTTTTACCCTTTGGGTACGGAACCCTAAAGAAAGACCAATACGAAAGGAAACATCGTGAATTATAAGTTACATAGATATTTCTATTATTAAGCTTGGAGGAATCATTTCTTACTCTAGTTAAAAATGAAATAAACATTTAAGACCCATAAGCCCATATTGCAGCAATCAAGGGCAAGTGTCATAAAGTTAAATGCACAGTTTATGTAAATACCGATGTTTAGCATGCAGGGAGCTATGCAGCGCAGTAATATGTTAGCTGACTAGGTACAGGCGGTTCTCACGGTAAGTGGCACAATGGGAAAATTGCGTATAGCGCAGACGTTCGCGCGTATCTCTACAGAGCTGACAATATCTCAAGATTTACTCATTCTGTTCGAACTGAATTAGCATTTCTTCTTTCGTCTTCTTTCTGAACTCTTGAATGTTTTTCAGACAATAACTATACATATAGCAAAATAAATTAAATTTACATTACTACTAATATAACATTCAACAATTACTCTAAACTACAAATGTACAAAATACATTATAAAATCTACCTACATAGGCACTAAATAAAAATAGCGTCTAAAAATCGATACAAAGTCTGTGTTCGTGCTTTTCGCAGCACTTGTCGTTTTTTTTAAATAATCATAGTCATAGTCATTTATTGATAACACCACTGTTACAAGTCAAATTTTAAATACAAATAGCAATAATAATTATAATATAAATATATTATGTTATAGGTCCTTACGAGCTACGGCTTATACTACTTATTTTAATACTACCAATAGTTATTTTATGTACTATTTTTTTAGTCTGAATAGTATGCACATTATTTATACTATATTTGCCGGTAATCTACTAAAGAAAGCTTAAAAGTTCGTATTTACTCTTAGTTATCAGATCTGGATGCTATATGCTCTACTCATTATTATTTCAACTAGCTATGGAGCCAATAAAATAAACGTTTATGGGCTATTTCTTGGTCAATAACTTGAATTTATCCGCAAAACTTCATAATACTGAATCATGAATTTTAAATCAATCGTTTAAAGATTCTCGATCGTTTAATATTGAGTTATTTTGAACTTGAAAATGTCTGGCCTCGTTGCTATATACTACACATTTTAGCAAATTTTCCGTCTACGTAAATTTTCTGTGTACAATACCTGTGCACCTACCTTACTGCTTTCTGGTTTTACTATGCAAGCAATATTATTTAGATCTTTATATGTTATAAAAAGTTTTGCATATAAATTATAAATTTCATTTTGGAGAAAATATTATGAGTTTCCAGGAAAATGTGCATGATATGTAATTGTACCTAATGTAATAGACATGACGACTGAGTTGAAGAAATATTATTCAAATTAGTCCGTCAATTAAATTACAAAACCATTCTCAAAAAATGGTAAAACCGCCTGCCATCTTGTACAAAATTCGAATATTTCTCTTGAATTGTTTACATTAATGTTGATTTTTCATTGATGTTGATTTCTGTAAAATTTAAATGGGACCACCTCGGAAGCATACCTTTTCGAACTAAAAAAGATTTTTTCGATTCGGTTCACAATTGGCGATACTATCGATGAACACGTCTTTGCAGTTAAATAGCTTATATATCAGAATAACACATAGGCTATAAATTATAATGATATTGCGTAAATTTTCCATATTACAGGGTTATTTCTAATCAATCAGCATCCTTTTAGGGGCTTATTCTGTACATCAAAACTATCAACTTTTGTTCTGCAACTTTAGTCAGAACTCAAAAAAAAAAAAAAAACAGCTGTTCCATACATTTCGAGTGAACGATATTTTTCTATGGAACAACAATTTTTTTTTCGAGTTTTGACAAATGTCGCCGAACAAAAGTTGTTAGGTTTGATGTATATAATAAGCCCCTAAAAGGATGCTAATTGCGAGCTATTCTAGCATGAGCTCCAAGAAATGTCAATGAAGAACTGTCAAATCGAATTTTTTTGTTTTTTTATTTTCCACCTCCTTTATTAAGGGTGCTAAGGCAGGGCATCGAAACATCATGCGGGCAAAATCTAGTCGTTCATAAAATTTTTAATAAAATATAGTATATACCTACTATTTACAGTAGATAATTTAAAATAACCAGCAGTAAGTCAGCCACGAGGGATCGTCGAAGCCGTTTCCTGCTGGAGAAGCGTCGCAGTCACAAGCTGTTATCGCTGCGCTTTCACTTTCTTATCACTACCTTCTGCACCTACTTTACTTACTGGCCTAAATAGACGGCGTTTGCTCAGAATTAATTATGTTCCATATTTCTACAAGCTGTTGTTTAACTTATATCTGCTAATCTGGCTATCTTGGCCATGTTTACAGAGGTAGCTAAACTCATTGTCATGAATATTTTTTTCTATAAGACCAACCCAGGTACTATAAGACCTAAAATCTCTGACATCAAAGCTAGCCACTTGGCCTATACGAACTAACTTAGGTATAAGACCAACCCAGAACGGGAAGTATGGCAAAGGGACTAATAGTCTTTCCACCATTATATCCCCTCGAAGAGGAAATAAAGTATGGATTGACAATGACATCTGACATTAAGAGTGGATAAAATGGTTTTCTCCCCTTGCCGTGCTACTCGGGCAGGTGTCGCAAAAATGTGCTCTTCTATAGATTTTGGTAACGAGCCATATTTGTGCATATTTTTGTTCTAAGTATATATTATTTTCTTGTAAAGGCAACGAAATTATCGTAACAGACGACTGTTACGACTTATTTAAAAAAATCTGTATTGAATTAGTCCAATAAGTAAACCATTGCTTGTTTCCTATTTACAATAAAAGTTAAAATGGGAAATAATAATTTAAACAAAAATATATTCCAAAGGTTTTCTTAGGTACAACGTCATAATATTATGTTTAGCATAAAGTCGCTTGACTATCAAAATAATCCTATTTTTGGGGAACAAAAAGACGTAACCGAAAGTAACAAATCAAAAAGAAACCCAAAACCATTTGGTTACGTAACTACTAACAACAACAATACGAAATAGACTACTAATTGTCGAACGCTGTCCAAAGTGCGGGCCACCCAGGGGCTTGTGCAATCCTTAAGTGTATCTGCGCCTTATACAACTGAATTCATTATCTTCAATGGTGTTGGTCCTTCGGGAAATACCGGAACTTAAGAACTCTTGTTTCATAACTGAACATTCAAGAAACACTAAAGAAAGTTAGCAACAGATACAAGTTTGTTTTGTGAATTAGGCTAGAAATATTTTCCAGTGGAAAATCCACGTTTTACTATTGTGAAAACATTAACTATTTACACTGTATACATACCTAATTAATTTATTACTATTTTTTATATGGTCGATCCGCAATTACGCCTAAAATATTTACGGATGAAGGAATCATATGCTTGTCTACTCCTAATAATATAAAAAATAACAAACGTTGAAGCGGAATCCTGTGTAAAAAAAAATATTTGTTTATGGAAAACCTGTGAATAAGAAGCTATTAAAAGATTCATCCATGAAATTAGTTTGGTAAAATGACGATTACAAATATTATTATATCCTTCATTCATTTTTTAATTAAAATTGGCTCAAAATTCAATTCGTTAATTCATCACAGCTATTTAAAACTTAATTGACTTATAAATTACGTACCTGGCGTAAAAAGCATTCGCCACACGTAGCACCTCCCAATGCCGAAGATTCTGAACTTGATTCATTTTCACGACCCTGGTGCGATGACGTACCACCGACCTGAAGACAAAGATACTTCTCACGGCTCCACCAGCCCAGGCCGCAGGCACCAGTCGCACCGCGCCATCCAACCACCACGCACCATTGCTTGTCACTCGCGAAAAAAACTAGGCTGACCCAACGGCCAAACAACCATGGCCTCTCTTAGAGACCTAATTACCCACTGCTTGGAGCTCTACTTACTTTTGACTTTAATTTTTACGTGTAAAGCTTCACCACAACTAGATTTACCTCCCATTTCTAGCACGCAGAGAAACGGCTACGGGTATTCCAGTACTCAAAGCTCTATCAACTCTCCAGGAAACCAATTCAATACGAATTTTCAGTATAGCACCGCAAGGCCTGTGAGTCCGAATACGCCAGGAGTTTTTCCAGTATCTTCTACTCCGTATAGTAGAATCAATCCCGATATAAGCAATAATGGATATCCTAGTTTGGATTACGGGAATGGAAGGAATCCAAGTTCGACGGTTGGTTATGGAAATGGACAGAGTTCAACGTCGAGACCTTATGAAAACAGAGACGACAGAATTGATATCAATAATGATCCGAATTTTAGAAGGACTGATCCCAATTTTGTGAGAAATGATCCTAACTATGTGGGCGCGAATCCGTATGATTTTAACAGGGGCGTGGAGAATAACCAGATAGATAATAGGCTTCTGCAAGTGAATCTGCAGCAGATCAGGGACTTTTTGGCGACGGCTGATGAGCAGGCTTCGAAGGAGTGCACCAACAATGTAGCTGCCCAGTGGAACTTCGAGACAGATGTCAATGATGCTACGCAACATGCTGCTGTAAGTACTTGAACTTTATGTCTATTAATTTTAGTTAAAAACTTGAAAAACAAATACCTACGTAATCTAGGCTTATGGAAATAATACACCAAACGTGCGTGCAAACTGCTACCTATTAAAATGAATTTCTGTGGGTGATAGCACTGATAACATTAATTAATTTTAAGAATCTTGTAGTTCGTCTATGCAACTCAATTTAATAAATCTATTGTTAAAACGTAAAGTTCAATTGCTGTTTAATTTTTGATTTTTTGAGTGTGATTTTATTTTCTATTTATCTGGTTGAAAATATAAATCAATAAACACTTAGAGGTTCATGAGGGAATCGTATCCGTGGTAATGTTCATTAATTTCTGTGCAAATTATGACATTTTCTCATATAATTTATCTACTTTAAGTTTAAGTCATGAAATAAAATATGTACATTTAATTTTATTCAAGGACCTATTCAAGACGACTCACTTATGAATAATAATAAATTAACCACAACTTATTTTTCTGAAATGTAAACACGTATGTTTCATTGAAATTGTTATTAATTAATTTAAATAATTATTTTTCACAAAAAATTGCAAAACCGCCGTCCATTCCATCTTGTACAAAATTCGAATATTTCGGTCGAATTGTTTACATTATTCTTGATTTATCAAAAACGGCTCAGCCGATTTCTGTGAAATTTAAACGAAACCATCCCGGGAGAATACCCTTTCAAACTAAAAAAATATTGTTCGGTTCGGTTCACAATTGGCGAAATTATCGATGTTCATCTTGAACAAAATTCGGATATTTCGCTCGAATTGCTTACATTATTGTTGGTTTTTTCAAAAACGTCTCAGCCGATTTCTGTAAAATTTAAATGGGACCACCTCGAAAATACCCTTTCGAACTAAAAATAAATTTTCGATTCGGTTTACAATTGGCGAAATTATCGACGAACATACACAAAAAATACATACACACGAACATAGAACGTCCTCCTTTTTGGAATTTCGGTTAGTTAGCAACTATACGACCTACACGAGAAGAAAATTAGTTATTTCATCTCAAACACTAGGATTATAACCATCTTTTTCAATGCTACGTCTACATGCACATACAAACACACAGTATTATGTATGTGTATTTATTATAGTCATTATGCTATGGCCACATCTGCGCCCTACGGCGAAGTTTTCGTCACTGGGGGCTCATTCATCTAATTCAAACGGTAGTAATTGGTTGTTCACGATTTGAACTACTACCTGAAGCTGGGCACACACGCTGCGATGATCGCATCTATTCATCAGATCAGTCCAGCGAGGTCCTAATATAGTTGCATTGCCAGTAGGTAGTTATTGAGGAATCAAAATGACACCCCTATTTTAGTCGAAAAATATTGATTTAACAAAAAAAAAATTGGCATCAAAGTTGTAGAAAATCAAATTTTAAACAACTTTTGTTCCTATAACTTCTGCTGAAAAATTGAAATAACACAAGTTATTGAAGAAATGAAATGGCACAACCGGCTATTTGAAAAAAATATCGATCCTACAAAAAGTTAATGGGAACTAAAGTTGTAGAAAATCAAATTTTAACCATTTTTTGTTCCCATAACTTCTGCTGGAAAATTGAAATAACACAAGTTATTGAAGAAATGAAATGGCACAACCGGCTATTTGAAAAAAATATCGATCCTACAAAAAGTTAATGGGAACTAAAGTTGTAGAAAATCAAATTTCAAACAACTTTTGTTCCTATAACTTCTGCTGGAAAATTGAAATAACACAAGTTATTGAAGAAATGAAATGGCACAACCGGCTATTTGAAAAAAATATCGATCCTACAAAAAGTTAATGGGAACTAAAGTTGTAGAAAATCAAATTTCAAACAACTTTTGTTCCTATAACTTCTGCTGAAAAATTGAAATAACACAAGTTATTGAAGAAACAAAATGGTACAACCAACAATTAAAAAAAAATATCGATCCTTCAAAAAGTTGATGGGAATCAAAGTTGTAGAAAATCAAATTTTAAACAACTTTTGTTCCCATAACTTCTGCTGTAAAATTGAAATAATACAAGTTATTAAAGAAATGAAATGGTACAACCAACTATTAAAAAAAATATCGATCCTACAAAAAGTTGATGGGAACCAAAGTTGTAGAAAATCAAATTTTAAACAACTTTTGTTCCTATCAACTTTTTGTAGGGTCGATCTTTTTTTAAATAGTTAGTTGTACCATTTTGTTTCTTCAATAACTTGTGTTATTTCAATTTTTCAGCAGAAATTATCGGAATAAAAGTTGTTTAAAATTTGATTTTCTACAACTTTGATTCCCATAAACTTTTTGCAGGATCGATAATTGAGGACCTTGCAGCAAAAAAGAGGCAAGTCCATGTTTCAAAACTTTTGGGTATTTAAAAAAAACTGTTTAAAACTTAATTTCTTACACTTATGTCTTAAATTTATATGTTATAGTATGATATAAGCATATTTACATATTTTACAAAAGTTTTGAGGGAAATAAATAAGTTTTAGAATTATTACGATTTTTTGAAGTTTGGATCTGCCTCCGTTTTGCACCAAAATTAAAAAAAACTACTACCCTATTTTGTACTTTAGACAATAAAACACATCAATATAGGTTTTTTTTTATTTCAAGAACTATTAATCTGCACGTAACATATTAAACAATCAAAAGAATGAGAAAAACGAACGAGTGTTTAACAAAAATTACAAATTTAAAGGTCAACTTCAGCTTGATCATCGTTGTCTTCGCTAGAAATGTCATCTGACGGTCCAACAGTTTCACTTTTAAAGGGCCCTGTAGAAAAACAGTTTGTTTGGTGGAACATAGTTCTTTACCAGTTGCATAACATCTTTGTATTTAGCCTTTTTCAACGGCAATGCATGGTCATATAGCAGTTTCTGAGGCAGAACGGATACGTTGGCTTGAACATTTCTCATTATCTGAAAATAATCAAATACAGGCGTTCCTGTTGTAACACTGACTGCAATAGTTTCAATGTGGTCTTTACGTTTTTTCCCCGTACCAGTTTTTGATCTTTCCCTTTCAACATCCCCAGTTTTAATTAGACCTCCTAAATATACATTTTGCACATAAGTTTCTTCTAATTTATTAAAATTTTCCAAAATTTGTTTCCTTGCTTCTTCATTAATTTGAACAAAACACTTATACTTTTTGCAACAACAATCCGGACCAGTTTTTCTTTCTCCTATTTCTTGGCCTTTATAGTTTAAATATCTTTTTCCAGTAGCAATAGACTTCTTCATAACATTCCGTTTCCATTCTGAAGGATTCGCGGATTTTCTTTTTTTTGAGATTATGCCACTCGTCGATGGGCTTGGATTATTTATATTAGATTCATCCGAAATATTCATACCTTGATCGATATTCTCATTAGATTGGTTTTGAGATGTTGACAAATGAAGATTCCTTCCATCATCACTTGAACTGGTTGAACTTAAGTCGTAGTCAGGAGGCTGGTAATAATCAGACGATCCGCTACTAAACGGCTCAGAGTCACTCATTTTACACACAATCTGACGTATTCGACGTAAAACAATAGTTGGTATTTAATTTTGCAATTAATAAAACAAAACGTACGTCTTTTTGGGCGGAGCTCAAAACGTGCACTGACTTGTTACAAATGATGCAATTATTTCATTTGTTGCAAAAGGGAGGCAGGTCCGGACCTGCTCGCTTCTTGCACCAAACGGAGTAGGGTGGCAGATCCAAATTTTATTGTACCGTGCTTGTTTTTCGTCGGATCTGCCTCGTTCATGCATCAAACGATAGCGCTAATTTTTGCTCAAATTGTAGGTGAAAAATCGAGTAATGGCCAAAATTTGGATCTGCCCCCTTTTTGCTGCAAGGTCCTCAATTTTTTAAATAGTTGGTTGTACCATTTCATTTCTTCAATAACTTGTATTATTTCAATTTTACAGCAGAAGTTATGGGAACAAAAGTTGTTTAAAATTTGATTTTCTACAACTTTGATTCCCATCAACTTTTTGAAGGATCGATATTTTTTTTTAATTGTTGGTTGTACCATTTTGTTTCTTCAATAACTTGTGTTATTTCAATTTTTCAGCAGAAGTTATAGGAACAAAAGTTGTTTGAAATTTGATTTTCTACAACTTTAGTTCCCATTAACTTTTTGTAGGATCGATATTTTTTTCAAATAGCCGGTTGTGCCATTTCATTTCTTCAATAACTTGTGTTATTTCAATTTTCCAGCAGAAGTTATAGGAACAAAAGTTGTTTGAAATTTGATTTTCTATAACTTTAGTTCCCATTAACTTTTTGTAGGATCGATATTTTTTTCAAATAGCCGGTTGTGCCATTTCATTTCTTCAATAACTTGTGTTATTTCAATTTTCCAGCAGAAGTTATGGGAACAAAAAATGGTTAAAATTTGATTTTCTACAACTTTAGTTCCCATTAACTTTTTGTAGGATCGATATTTTTTTCAAATAGCCGGTTGTGCCATTTCATTTCTTCAATAACTTGTGTTATTTCAATTTTTCAGCAGAAGTTATAGGAACAAAAGTTGTTTAAAATTTGATTTTCTACAACTTTGATGCCAATATTTTTTTTGTTAAATCAATTTTTTCGATTAAAATAGGGGTGTCATTTTGATTCCTCAATAACTACCTACCGGCAATGTAACTATATTAGGACCTCGCTGGACTGATCTGATGAATAGATGCGATCATCGCAGCGTATGTGCCCAGCTTCAGGTAGTAGTTCAAATCGTGAACAACCAATTACTACCGTTTGAATTAGATGAATGAGCCCCAGTGACGATAACTTCGCCGTAGGGCGAATGTGTGGCCGGTCCATTAAACTCAAATGACTGGACAATTCGAGATTGTTATCAAATAAACAATGTAAGTACGTTGAAGTCAAGTTAAACACAAAAATGCTACTACCGCGGTACTTTATCACAATAAAAGCGTTTGCTTTTACCTTGGAAGTTTATAGATAATGTAGAGTTTTGTACTGTGACATGGGATTAAAATGGTTTAGTTTGTGATGTTGTTAGTTGGTTGTACTTATTATAAAATGGCTTGACGGTGAATATTATAAAGCTATGGGAATAGTCTTTGTTTTCATTAACGGACCTAGTATGATTAACTTGGTAGAAAATTAGATTTTTGGGGGTTAAAAGACGCATTAATATGATTAATATTTTATGAGGTTATAAAATCAGACTGGTAGATGTTTTTGGATTTTTTTTTAATATAATAAAGGCTTTCCCTTAAGGCCAGTATTTTCTGTGAAGTATAACTATTAAAGTATTAAATATTTCTCTTTAATACACTTGATTGTATTACAAAAACGAAAGTAGATACGTAAAAGTGAAATGGACAATCTTTTACACTTTTTTCATTGACTACGATATTTACACGTTAACGTGAAGTTAAAGCATAACTTAGTTTTCTTATTGTCGCGGTAACTGAAGAGCATACTTAGCTATTATTTTTTCTCTGTTTTTTTTTTACAATTTCACTGAGTATGCTCTTTCAAATCTTTATTTCATTTAATTTGTAGCACTTTATGTACTTGGTTGTTGTCATTAGAATGCTTTTAAAATGGCTAAGAGCGGGTAAAACCACTAGTGTCATCCAAGCCACGATAGCGCAAAGCAAAGTTTGCCTTGGCGGCGCGGCGATGATAAAAGATAATAGCACGTATTATCTTATATCATAACGCCGCGACACACAGACACTCAAATTTTATTTATATGTATAGATTAGGTCTACCTATAAATACCTACCTAATAAAACTTGAGTGTCTGTTTGTAATATTGAAATATCCGTTTTTTACTACATGTTTATGAATATATTAATACGGTACATACACCAAAATAACATTTTTACAATTGTTTGTCTGTCTGTCAAATGACTGAACCGATTTTGACGGGACTTTCACTGGCAGGTAGCTGATGTAATAAGAAGTAATTTAGGCTACGTTTATTTTAGAAAAATATTTTTATCTCGGGCTAACGCGGGTAACACCGCGGGGCGCAGCTAATTCCATATAAGCCTGTTGTTTTCTTATTTATTGACAATCGTGTTTAGTTCCATTCTCCCAAAGAATTCTTGTTTCACAATTCGAAGGGATATTTTATCACAATATCTAAACAGTTGGAAAGTTCCGGGTACTGAGGAGTTCTCACAGCAAACAATGTATGAGAGACTCTAGCACGTAGTGTTTCTACAAGACAAATTTGAGGCCTATTCACCACAATCACAAGTGTGCGATACAAGTAAAAATACAGAGTTATATCAAAAAATTAGAAAACTACTGGCAACTAATGGCAGATTCTGTTACAATTAATAACTAAAAATTGATACCTACCAATTAAATTAGCTTTCGAACAAAAAAATCATCAAAATTTGTCCATTCCTTTGGAAGATATACGCAATGCCGCAGGCGAAACGACATCGTTGGCATAGGCACACACAATCATGAGTACATATAAACCGACAAGTACTTACAACACTCCGTTTTTTATTCATTAGCTTACTTTGTGTGTAATTTACAAAACAAATAGTTTTCAGGTGTATAGTAATTTATTCATAACACCATTTGTTACAAGTCAAGTAGTAAAGATTACAATTAATTATTACAAAGCATTGCATTATTGCTCTATCAATAGGCTTTTTTTTTTCAACCTTTGTCAACGCTATGGTGTATAATTGAAATAAGTGTCTAGTAACTAAGAAATAATGTACTCGTATATGTGTACTTATCATCGAAAAAGAAACAAATGTAGACCCATCAATTATTCAAATAAATAAGCTTTGATTTCAGTAATTCAATGTGCATAAATCAACTAAAATGTACAAAAACATAAATTTCGCAAAATTTTACACAAAAGTACCTCTAAATGTTTCACAAGCGGAAACGCGCACAGCTTGAAATCAACAAGTATTGTAACTTTAGAGAAACACGTCCTGATCTCGATGGGTAAGTTTTTGTTAGAACGTTGAAGAGAGCGTATTGTTACTGTGGTGAGATATTGCGCGAGTGGGGGAGTGTAATTGTCGATAATTATCTGAACACTATGATATCGAGCCGTAAGACAATGTTACGTTAACGTCTTCTTTGATAAACTTTCTTTCACGTAGCGCTCATAAGCCCTTGGTCGACGTACAAAAAACTTCGACCTTAAAACTCGGGTTTATGGATTCATTTTCTATTTTTTAAAAAAACAAGAAGCGTTAAATGTAACGTCAAAAAGTCGTCAATTTAAAAACCGAGATTTAAAAAACTAATCTTAATAATCGGCCAAGTACGAGTCGGACTCGCGCACGGAGGGTTCCGTACTGTGTGGGAGCCCCCCTATAATATTTATTTTAATTTTATTATTTATTATTGAAGTGAATATAAAACTAAGTATTCTGTGAAAATTTCAAGCATCTACTTGTTACTATTATTAATATAGAGCGAAAAACGTCTAAAAATTCAGGTTGTTGTATGGAAGCCCCCCTTTTTAATTCACTTTTTAGTATTTGTTGTTATAGCGGCAACAGAAATACATCATCTGTGAAAATTTCAGCTGCCTAGCTACCATGGTTCATGAGATACAGCCCGGTGACAGACGGACAGACGACGGACAGACGGACATCGAAGTCTTAGTAATAGGGTCCCGTTTTTCCCTTTGGGTACGGAACCCTAAAAACTAATCTTAAAAATCGAGTTTTAAAGTCAAAGTTTTTTGTACGTCGATCAGGGTCTATAGAATAGTTTGACTGGGTGGTTTGATTTTGCTGCGCCAAACAGGGTCCATCTACGACTCTGTACCCAAAATGGAAATAAGTCATAAATTAAGTGTTTCTTGGCGATCACTGAAGTTGGCAAGCGTCGGCAAGGTTAGTGTTCGGATGGGCATCGCAAGTGGCATTTACAACTAAGCGCTACCATGGCTCGATTGTAGATCCCGGTATGTCAGAGGCTTTCAGGCATTATAAATACTCTGACACTAGGACTAGTCACCCATCTATGAGCTTACTTACTTATCAGGATAGTATGATATGGAAGCGTTAGACAATGTTACGTTAACGTCTTCTTCGATAACCTTCTTTCACGTAACGCTTACAGCGTAGTAAAAATAGGTAAAGTAAGTTTGTATAGACCGGGTGGCTAGCACTGATGGAAGAATTCTGAAGCCACCTAAAGGCCATCGTCTCATCCGAGCCACGGAAACGCTCAGTTGTTAATGTTACCCGCGGTCACCCATCCGATTACTGACCGTGCTGAACGTTGCTTAACTTCGATGATCGCTAATGAACACCTAGTCGAACTACGCTATGGACTAGGCGTTTTTTAGCGGTCATCAAAGTTGGGAAGATTCAGCGTTGGGTAACCGCGGGTGGCATTTACAATTGAGCACTGCCGAGGCTTGGACGACACGTTAAATTGTGGGTCCCGTTTGTTTTAACCGTTTAGCCATGTCAGAGGCCTTCAGGCGGCCTAAAAACTCTGACGCCATCAGCATGGATAACTTTCTTCCACGGTATCAGTTTTATCAGCCTCCGATTATTTCTTTTAAATTCATTTAAGTTCAAGAGATTCGGATTTGGATAATTTCATGGCGTAAAAAAAACTTTACTTAGGCTTCAGTAATTATTTGAATCCAATTATCAAAAAAGAAAATTAAACCTTGAAAATGAAAGTCAATATTGCAAATAACGATTAACGATACAAATTGTGTATTATACCAGTTGAACTGATTTATCTATTCACAATAGTTACTAATACCTGACTAATACTATCATTGATTTTTTGCATCCAAACATTCAACCACGTCCAAGTACTTCTATTGTCAAAACATCAATAAGTATTCTAAGGTCTCAATACAAAAACACTGCACAAAAAATCATTCTCTAAACAGCAAATAAACTATGACTACGCCTGCTGTTTATTTCTCACGATGTACGTCAAAAAATTAATTAGAACAAGCTGATAAAATCTTATTTCTTATTAGTTCGACTGTGGTTTTACTTGATTTTCCGGTGCTTTGGTTTTTCTGTGGGAAACAGGACCTCTTTTAGCGCGTTGAACTCTTTTTCTCGACAATGTTGCTCATAGTTCATATTAAGTTTAGTCAAGTACAGGTTGTACAATGTACTGTAACAGCCTATTTGTTAGTCCACTGCAAGACGTAGGCCTGCCCACGAAGGGTGATTGGGCCATATCCACCACGCTGGCCCAGTGCGGGTTGGTGGATTCACACACGTCATCGAATTTCTTCTCCGGACGTGTGCAGGTTGCCTCACGATGTTTTCCTTCACCGAAAAGTCAGTGGTTTCGTACATGAATTCCAAGGAATTTATTGGTACGGGACTGAACTTTGAACCCACGACCCCACGATTGTGAGGCAGGTGTTATTACCACTAGACCACCACGGCTTGACACGGTTGTACAATGTGCGTTAAGCTATTATTAGTAATTTTAACTATGTTTTTCACTGTCACTATTTTACTGCTGAATACGTACCTCTTCTCTATATGAGAAGAGATAACCTATAGTGCTCCACCCTGATTAAATGCAGTACCGCAGACTTCACAAATATCTTTGGAATCTTTTTAGCAAATGTAAACTATCAATATTCTTTTCTATTATACTACAAAAGTGTATTGCCGCCTTTTTAACTCATGTTGACAATGTCGTTACCTCATCTAGGTGTCCAGCTTACACTCTCTCTTTAAATAGTGACGAAAATGTAGGACTGACGCATTATGGAGCACTTGTCATCATCATTTGCTTTTACGTAGCTACGAGTATATCCATCATCATCATCATAATTTTGTGACAACGGCAATTTTTTTTTTCAGTTGGCGCAGTATAGTTTACGGAAGTTTGTTTTTTTCTCATTTATCCCTATTTTGCGATAGTTCTTCCTTATTTTGTATTATTTTTACCACAGATTCATAGATTTTTTAGGTTTGTAGCGTTTCTGATTAGTAAATTCAGTAAAAATAAATCATTTTATATACAAGAATGGCAGCCTTTTGCAGCCCACTTTAGTGCGTAAGCGTCTTTCTCTATAACATATTTTGCACTATTTACTGCGATAAGTCATTCAATTGAAAATGGATTTACCAACAACGACCTGTCCTTCAAGCTCATTTCGTCTAAACAAATATCCATCGGTGGCCTATCATGCAAGCCGTGACGGTATCCTGATCGATTTTAAGCCGAGCCGGTATCCGCCGCTGCAACGCATTGTCACAGAACAATAGTCAAATGGTTTCGCATGTTCGGAAATGTTCATTTGCCCCACCTTTTTAAAATGGGGAAAAATGAGATTGCAATTTTATGAACATGATTGATATCATTATTGACCAAGCGAGCGAAGCGTCTCTTCTACGGGTTGGCAAAATATTATTTTATTAACCCCCGACGCAAAAGAGGGGTGTTATAAGTTTGACGTGTCTTTTTGTCTGTGTCTGTCTGTCTGTCTGTGGCATCATAGCGCCCGAACCACTGAACCGATTTCAGTTTAGTTTTTTTTGGATGAAAGGAGACTTAATCGAGAGTGTTCTTAGCTATGTTTTATAAAAATCAATTGAGCCGTTTAAGAGTTATGGTGGGTTAAAGTGGGGATGGAAGAACCAAAATTCTACAAATGTGCCCAAATTTCGTACTTTTTTTAGGTAGGTTTTTGTGTCGGGGGTTTTTTAAATTTTTAATTTAAAGAATATTATTCTTTATAGATCGACGTACAAAATAAAACCGAGGTTTTAAAGTTTTCTCTGTGGTTACACCGTTCTACCGTCACTATACCTAATCACAGAAAACACTTTAAAACCTCGGTTTTATTTTGAACGTCGATCTATAAAGAATAATATTAATTAAATTAAACATTTAATTTTAATTATAAATTAACTATAATTTAATTATATGTTTACTAGCTGACCCGGCGTACTTCGTTTCACGCAACATCTTTATAAATTATAGCATATGTGTTATTTTGATGTATAAGCATTACTATTGCAAAGTTTCATCGTTTTTGCGTGAAAGAATAACAAATATCCGTAAATACATACAAACTTTCGTGCTTTTAATATCAAGTAGGATATTTAATTTAAACCAAAATAAATAAATAAAATATAACATAAAATTGAAAAACTTGTTAAGGAAAAACTAATTTGTAATGCTTGTAGTTATCAACAATGATAGATGTAGATGAAAGAAAGGCAGGGAGTAGCTCTGCCATGTCCTAGCTGTCTGAAAATAGTGATTAATAAGCCTATGTACTTTTTCTTTGTTTATTTTTAACTTATTGGTAAAACTTAACGCGTCTAAGCGCTTTTTGATAATGCCAAAAGGCAGAAAAAGCAAATACAAACTACATATCCGAATTTTAGTGTATTAGTTTGGATGTTTCTTTTCTATACCTATAGACCGAATCAAACAACTAACTACAAGTTGCGGTTAACCCAATCCTCGTGCAGCTGTTGAGTGAGCTTCAATCAGAATTGGGTTATCCGCAGCTTGTAGCTAACATCACAGCCGACAAGAAGTTTGATTTGGGATGTACCTACAGACAGAATATTTCTAATCTTGACACGCAGGTTCCAAGGTTCTATATAGTTTTTAACCTTTTTAATCGTCGGCTATTTTGCATTGGGGGATATTTCAATCAAAGAAGGGGGTGTATAGGTATAAGCTTTCCACACCCTAGACCGCATATCTGCATAAGATCAGGCAGTATGTAGTCAAACGCAAACCTATACGGAATAAAAAAATGTAGCGAATGCATCGAGAGTGGGACGAGATATAAGTATATAGGTATAAAGATTCAGGTGGGGATGTGCCGCGGTGTGTCACTACGCGACTTTTTAATTGAGAATAACTTTGCATGTGCAAAATGTACAGTCACAACGTCTTTAGTTCGAAATGTTACCAGTTTATTAAACGTAAAAAAAGTCGTAAAACTCACATAGGTAGTGACAGAGCAATCCCAATTCGCCTCGCGCGAGCGCAATCACGCCACCTTTGTTATCGCATTTATTCGTCAGCAGTGCTTCCTGCAAAACATTTACAATTATACATAAATATATATAGGTAGTTTATCAAGTCATTCTTCACACGATCAAACAATAAAATCCTAGTTAAAATAGCCAATTTGCAGTTGGAAAGGCGGAACCGATTTGCAATGACTAGGGGGTTTTAAATGCGCTTCCATAACATTTAATGTATTATGCGGTCTCTGTGGGGATTTTGGCAATCAAAGGAAGGAGTTATTTATGTAACAAGGAAGTATTAATACTTACTGATAGAAAAGTGGATTGGAAAAAGAGTTTTTGATTGAGTAGGAAACTACTCAATCAAAAACTCTTTTCAAATTGGGGCGATTTTTAAAGGTAAATAAAAAATCGGCCAAGTGCGAGTCGGACTCGCGCACGGAGGGTTCCGTACCGTATGGGAACCCCATACCTCTTGCCGTTATTAATAGCGCGCAAAAAAACTCCCAAATTCACGTTTGTTGTATGGGGACCCCCCCTTAAATATTTATTTTATTTCATTTTAGTATTTGTTGTGATAGCGGCAACAGAAATACATCATCTGTGAAAATTTCAGCTGTCTAGCTATCATGGTTCTTGAGATACAGCCCGGTGACAGACAGACAGACGAACAGACGGACATCGAATTCTTAGTAATAGGGTCCTGTTTTTACTCTTTGGGTACGGAACCCTAAAAATGACAAGTCAATTTTTGTATTCATGTTCTTTATTGCTTTTAAGTGTACAATTAAGTCTTTTCTAATTCAAAAGCTCAAAAGAGCCTAACGATATTCGTAGAGGGGAATGCTGGGAGTTTTTCTACAATATCTCTCTCAGATATGAGGAAGTACATAAACGAACTAAAATTACCGAAATAGCACAAAAGATTAGCAAATTAAAGTGGCTATGAGTACTTTCATAGTACACAGACTGATAGATAGATAGATATTCTTTATTGTTAACACAAAGAGCACAAGTAACACAGATAACAAAAACATTATAACTATAGCGTGTAACAAGAGGCGGCCTTATCGCTAAAAGCGATCTCTACCAGGCAACCTTTGGATGGAATAGGAATATAGAACAAGTAAAGACGAGGGTGTGCGTTAACAAAAATAGTTCAATTACTTACTAAAATAGTTTTCATAAAACATACACATACATACTAATAAATACTTTCATATACATAAAGTACATAAAAATTACCTACCATACTTATATAAATATACTTATAATAACAAAAAAATATTAATAAAATTATAGAACTACTTACATAAAAAAAAAAAGGCAACAGCACTATCGTTTATCAACGAGCGGACAATTGCAAGTAATGATTTTTAACCTGTTCTTTGAACACGGCAAGTGATGGAGAAAGTCTGGACTGATGATTGATGCATCCATCCATCCATCAGCCGTAAAACGTCCACTGCTGGACATATGCGTCCTCTGTAGATTTCCTTAGGTATAGATATTAAAATGTTATTTTTCTTTGTTAAATCGTCAGTCCACCTAGTTGGTGGACGTCCTACGCTGAGATTGCTGGTCCGTGGTCTCCATTCGAAAACTTTACGGCCTCATCCGCTATCTGTTCTCCGAACTATGTATCCTGCCCACTGCCATTTTAACTAACTAATCCGTTGGGCTATGTCGGTAACTTTGGTTCATCTACGAATCTCCTCATTTCTGATTCGATCTCGGAGCAAACAAGCAAGCAAGCGTACACGTCAGACATACTATTCATCCTACTTGATCAGACCGACGATGTGATCAAGACTAGGAATACGAAAATTTGCAAATCGCTTCCAACCGGTCTTTATTTTGGAAATCTATAGAAAATTCCTGATTCCAGCAGGGTCCAACCGATAGCTGATATGATAATGATAATGATCATATTTACTCAGTAGTCTTAGAGACGTAAGATACAATTTTCTCTTCTGTAATACAATTTTCTCTTCCTAATTAACCCCCGACGCAAAAGAGGGGTGTTATAAGTTTGACGTGTCTGTTTGTCTGTGTGTCTGTCTGTCTGTCTGTGGCATCATAGCGCCCGAACCACTGAACCGATTTCAGTTTATTTTTTTTTGGATGAAAGGAGACTTAATCGAGAGTGTTCTTACCTATGTTTTATAAAAATCGATTGAGCTGTTTAAGAGTTGTGGTGGGTTAAAGTGGGGATTGAAGAATATTTCGTACTTTGTGTCGGGGGTTTTTTAAATTTTTAATTCAATTATAGTTATTCAACTTTTAAGTGTCCTCTAACATTGCACACCTTGTGGTATTTCCTCCTGTCCCAGTATCTCTCCTTAAGAAGGAGTTCTTATTAAAGTTGTACAAGGCCGTCGTTTACTTCACTTGTTTAAGCTTCTGTTTCACTGTTATTATAATATCTGTATGTGTAAATCAATAAAGAATTTAACAATCAATCATACTTATAATCCAGTAGCCCAAGCCGGTAAACTTACGGGCTTAATCTAGTAACATCTTCATTCTTATGTCTATAGGTATCATCTATTCGTCTTCAATCAATATAACGACGGAACCGATGCCACCGAAACCAACAAACGACTTGACCCATAAGGCTTTGACTCAGAACAATGAGATAATTCATGACAAGGCCCTTGATTGTGCTCCATGGGCCATTATACCTATCACATACGTACGGTGTGCATGCGAATGGTTTTCTAACCATTTTGGGCCATGTTGCAAAAATACTGATGCAAGGTTAGGGAAATATGGCCCTGAAAATGATCATTTGCAAAGTTATAATTACACGTAGCCGTTGTAACCTAGTAAAATAATGCTCACCTTAGAATCGTGAGTCTGTGGGTTAAATTCCGAACCAATAAATTCCTAGGAATTTATGTACCGATTTTTAATTTTTTTATTTTATTGATTTAAAACACTTTTACGCTTAATTATTACTCCACAGACTACGGGAGTTGAAGTGTACCGATTTTAATATCAATGCCTTTTGAGTAAAGGAAGGTACTCGTATCATCGCCATCGCCAAGCCAATGCGAGGTAACCGGCATGTCTGAAGAAAATTTGAAGAATGTGAATTCACAAACTTGCAATGGGCTGGCGTGGAAGCTACGGCATAATCGCTATTTTGATTATAGGCCTATGTGCATAGGATGATGATATATTTTGAAAAGTGAATTTATCAGTTACGCTCTAACGATACATCTCAGAATTCAATTAAATGGCAAAACCTATAAAACATCAAAACTTAATTCTAATATACATTATTTTTTAAAAGTTACACTACAAAAAAAAAAATACTTTTAAATAAATTAACTAAAATTATTTTAAGGAATAAAGACATAAGATGTACGGCGTATGTTATTGTAACACTTGACCATATTTATTTTGCTCTTGATGAAAACTAAATAAATTAAAAATAATGAATTTACTACACGCACTTGAAAGGATACCGAAAATCTCCAAGTGATAATTATTATCACCACCGCTTAAAATCTTTGTGTCAGAAATAACTTCCACAAGGCCACCTTTTAAAGTTATAAAATAATATTTAAATTGATGAAAAAAATATATTAACGTCATAATACCAATTTAATACGTTTACTACCTGAAAAACTCTTTTATTCGAATGATACAATAGATTACGTGATTCTGAAATGTGAATTGTTAAAACGTACGTGACAACATTGAAATCTTTTTTTCATGAAATATTATAGGGCTTAAAGTTGAATTCGTAACCTAAAATTACGTTTAACAAACACCCGAAAAGCGATCAGGCCTTTCGTTAGTTCAAATCTAGACCCCGTACCAAAGAGTTAAACTTATGTACGGAATTTCATTCTACTGGGTCCACTGGCTTTTTGGTGATGGCCAATATATCGTGAGTACTAGGCTACCACTGGTTGGACCCTAGTGCCGAGGCAATAGAATACAACATCAGTATCTCCTGCCTTTTGTAAGAGCCTACTAAAATGGGGCCTCTGGGATCGAGGGTGGTTGGAGATGAAACTCTTGCTATTCACTTATTATACTAACGAGCCCCAGGATGATGGACAACCATCTACATCATTTTTAAAATGCCGCCCATCCAAGCTGTTGACTACCATGTGTGACAAAATTGTCGTATAAATCTTATTTAGCATTGTAGGCCCGATGAGACCTAAACAAAGTGCTGAGAGCTTAGGCACGTTTCCCTAGAGATCCCAGTCCCAAAAGTGCACAAAAGCCGGCCAACCAAGGGGGTTGTAGGTAGTCGGTATAATCCCATGTAACCCGTATGAACCTCAAAGCAGTCGAATATCTTGTTAAGATTTCCTCCTCGTAAAAAAATAAAAATAATGCCATGGCTTCTGACACGCCATGTACTCGTACTCAAACAAATGAAACCGTAAATCATGCCTTATTTTCATGTCACTACCACCCACGGAATTTCCTTTACACGAATTTTCACACAACCCACACAGGTTGCTAAGTGGTGATGAAAAAAGCGATCTTGACCTTAACTTGTCCACTAATTCACGTGGAATGCAAATCTCAACTCTATTATCAAGGATTTAAGCCCAGATTTGCTTAATTATCACTTATAAAGGCACGCTCTTTCATAGAACCTTGCAAATTGGTTGCATGCAGTGCCAAAAATACAATGGCTTTAAAACTTAGCACCTGAGGTTTTGGAGTGCCTTTAAGTACTCGTGAGTGAACAATAAATGAACGGAGCGTGCTTCAGTTTTCGTCTTATGAAAAATTTTATGCACCCTGTACGGCCCGCATAACAGTTAATCCTATATTTAATTTTTGATATCAATAATTTTATAAATGGATAAAATTAAACCAAACTGTCCAATCTGACAGTAGCATTTTTTATCTATCTCGAAAACTTCGTAAAAATATCTTATGAAAAAAAAATTTGGTGGGAATACATAACAGGGTAGCATGCTATGGTGGCATAGTTTATAATTATAGAGTATACAGTTTATTAGTATTATTTTATTTTTGTTTTTGATTATTTGATTAGTACGGCATTAAACCAATTACACACAGTACTATGACATTACCTACTAATAATAATAATTTATGTTACGATTAGACCCGTTACATACTCCTAAAAAAAATTACAAAATTTTTAAGGCTACAATTGTTCAGTTAAATGTTTACCTAAACTGGGCGCCTCTAAACGCACCCCAGAGGCTCTGTAGCTCTGTAGGTACGTGTGTACACTTGAACTAGATTTTGTTATGAATGAGTTGTTCTGTAGTTTGGTTACTTAATGTTTATTTTGATAACAATTTGATTGTTGACCTAGAGTGTATTTTCGCGAGTTTGAGTATTTGAGTTACGAGTAATATAGGATTTGATGTTTCCAAATTATTTCTCGTTGGGAAATGTGTTCTATTTTTAACCGACGAACCACTGGAGGAGGTACTCAATTCGTTGCGTATATTTTTTATGTATGATCACGCATAACTTTTTTCATAGTAGTCCGATTTTCGATAATTCTTTTTTTATTGGAAAGAATATACTTCGAAATTGGTCTTATTTAAATTTTATCGAAATTGGTTGAGTCATTTTTGATAAATCAACAATAATGTGAAAAATGCTACATCGATCCGTGCGAAATATTCGCGAATTCTGTACACGGGTGAAGTCGGTCATGCTATTTTTTGCAAAAAATAATTATATTTTCATCATAGTACGTCCACTGCTAGACATAAAACAGGATTGTTACTTAATTTACTTTTATTGTATCTCTATTTACTTTCATTACCATATAGAGTCGTTTCATTTTAAGAAGTAGCTGTATAATATATTACATAGAATTAATTTTATACAGTCAGTTTTCTATTCAGGGTTATTTCTAATCAATTAGCATTCTGTTAGGGGCTTATTCTGTACATCGAAACTAACAACTTTTGTTCTACGACTTTTATTAATTCTTTAAAAAAAAAGTTGTTGTTCCATAGAAAAATATCGTTCACCCTCGACAAAATGTATGGAACAACTGATTTTTTTTAGTTTTGCCAAAAGTCGCAAAACAAAAGTTAAGTTGTTAGTTTTGATGTACAGAATAAGCCCCTAAAAGGATGCTAATTGATTAGAAATAAGCCTGTATAACAACCATCAACGTTCAGCACGGTCAGTCTTCGGATGGGTGACCGCGGGTGGCATTTACAACTGAGCAGTACCGTCGCTCGGATAGCTTAAATTGTATACCCCGGTTGTTTTCAACCGTTTAGCCATGTCAGAGGCCTTCAAGTGGTTCAAAACTCTGATACCAGGGTTAGCTACCCGGCCTATACAAACTTACTTACTTACTCCAAACTGTTTAATATGAAGAATAGAATAGAAGAGAACATCATTTATTGTCATAGTATATCATTTATACATTCTTACTTAATAAAATAAAAAATATTTATAAATTGTTCTAACATGGACTCGTCATAACAATTACATTAGGTAGTTTTATTAACTACTAATATAGCTTGGATTACATCAGAGAACGACAACAGCAATAAATATAAACCAAAATATAAGTTTCAACTTCCATAATTGCAATTGCCTCGTTAGACAATAGATTTGATATCATCATCATCATCATCATCTTGCCCTTATCCCACTAGGTGGGGTCGGCACAGCACGTTTCCTTTCGCCACTTCACTCTATCATTCGTCATCTCATCATTAACTCTCTCATCAGACAATAGATTTGATAATACTATAATAATAAAATGAAGTGAACCAACGTTCCACTACGAATATTGCACGTCGGAAATTCTGCTTGTGAAAAAACAACGTAGAGAAGCTAAAGCAGGACAGCTAGCCAAGCGCAAGTCTCAGCATCAGTCCAAGTAACAATTTACCTCAGTCAATGCCGCGTGTACAATAAAAATAATGAGTCGCCTATTAATTCCCACAACACACGAGGACATTCCCATACAGCTTCTGTTTGTTTCGCAACCGAGGTGTGACGCGACGCGACCAACTTTGAGGAAATACGTATTGAGAAGACACTATTGGTCAATGTAATGGAAATTCTGGAGTTCCATCGCAATTTCACTTCGTTTGGGATTGATAATTATTTTTCGCAAAAAATGGCAAAACCGCCTTCCATCGTGTACAAAATTCGAATATTTCGCTGTAATTGTTTACATTATTGTTGATTTATCAAAAACGTCTCAGCCGATTTCTGTGAAATTTAAATGAAAATACCTTGGGAGTATATCCTTTCGAACTAAAAAATATTTTTCGATTCGGTTCCCATTTGGCGAAATTATCGATGAAAATACACAAAAAAAAAAATACATACACACGAACATAGAACCTCCTCTCTTTTGGAAGTCGGTTAAAAAGTTAATTCACTGATATCTTTGAAGCATCACCTCTATCGTACTGCTCTCATTAGTAGCTACTTACTTGTAACTTACTTAGATCAGGTTTGCACTCCGTTGTTTTCGTTCTATCAAGAATTGTGCTTATAACTCTCTGACTATGACTACTCAAAGCTACATTGGAAATCCTTTTTTAGGGTTCCGTACCCAAAGGGTAAAAACGAGACCCTATTACTAAGACTTCGATGTCCGTCTGTCCGTCTGTCTGTCTGTCTGTCTGTCACCGGGCTGTATCTCATGAACCGTGATAGCTAGGCAGCTGAAATTTTCACAGATGATGTATTTCTGTTGCCGCTATAACAACAAATACCAAAAACAGAATAAAATAAATGTTTAACTCCCATACAACAAACGTAATTTTTAGGACTTTTTGCTCGCTATTAATAACGGCAAGAGATATGGGGCTCCCATACGGTACGGAACCCTTCGTGGGCGAGTCCGACTCGCACTTGGCCGATTTTTTTAAATCACTGCTCATGCTCTAACGTTATGGTTCCTCATTAAAGAACCTTATGCATCACTAAAACATACGTAGATATGATTCAAATTATCATATTTTTGTCATATTTTTAAGGTATCTAGGTAATACGAGTATACATATATTGATGTACAGTTTACTTTTAATATAAGTATAAATCACCTGTTTGTGTCCACACAAATGTTGTCCCTTTAAGATATGAAAAACTGTGATGGCTATTAAAAGTTACATTAAGTTAGGGTTCTCCAGACTAACTGTGCCCACCAATGTTATATTAGCATCTTCATTAAAAAAAATATAATAACTAACTATGGCATATAAATAAGAAAGGAATTTGTAAGTAATATTATTATTTATCATAAATACAGTAAGATAAAAACGCCTGGCAAATTAAAATCAAAATTATTTATTTAACATTAAAAAAAATACTATTACAATGCAGTGCTAACGGGCCCCAAACTAGGCAAAGCCTGTATCTTGGGCACCCTGTGGCCGGTTTCCATAGTTTGCTGTCTCGCTGAGCGTTGTACACATTCATTTGCATTCTTTTCAATATTTACAGCAAAATTTACTACAATTGTATAGTTGACGGCCTCGGTGGCTCAGTGGTTAGTGACCCTGACTTCTGGGTCAAAGAGGCGTGGGTTCGATCCCCACCCAGGGAAAACATTTGTGTGATGAACATAGGTGTTTGCTCTGTGTCTGGGTGTTATTTAGGTACTATCTAAATAAGTATGTGTTTAAAATATGTATATGTAGTTTATCAGTCTCTGACTGTATATGTAGTATATCAGTCCCCAAACTAAGCATAGCCATCTCACAAGCTATGCTTAGTTTGGGGTCAGAGACAGTGTGTAAGATGTCCCCTAATATTTATTTTATTTATTTATAGTCGGAGGTTAATATTTGGAGAACAAGCTATTAGAGTACGAGATTCAACATTTTGATCAACGCCTTTATCGTTTTGTTATCATTTGAGTCCTCGATATTATCATTTAATATGTAGCTCAAAAGAATCCATCATAAGGACTATTTTACGCATTATTTTCCTTATACGTGACAGGGCGCGGCGACTCAAACGTACATATTTAAAATAATTAACAAGTCGCAGGTACGGGCCGCGATTCAAGTTCAGATCTCTATCGTGGGAACTGTTGTTATGTAACATTGACTTGGATCTCGATTAATTAGTCATCACAATTATGTAGATTTTTTATTTCAGTAGTCTGACGTGATTCTGCGCCCTTCCTGGTAAGGAATATGGCTAAGTCATGTTGTAAACAAGGACTGCCAAATTTTGAGTAACATGGTATTGTTTGAAACACAAAGATTGATACATAGGATTCACGTAATTGATCTCTAGGAAGTTTTATAAGTCACTATAAATAAATAAAATAAAATTCATTTATTTCAGGCATGTAGGACCATATTAGCAAAAATACAAAATTACACATCATAAGTTATCATAACAAAATTCGAATTTTAATACAGCAATCAATGTCAGAAAAATTAAAAATAGTAGTCATTCAATGTCAGTAACAGTCAACAATAACATAACTCATAAATCAACATACTACAGCTAGAACTAAAAAACAGTTCTAGATTTTCATATAATTTTCACTTCCAATTTTTTTTCTAGAGAGACCCTCTCATCAGTTATAATTATAAATTTCAAGTAAAATCTAAGAGTTTATACGGGGTCAAAATTAAACTTGTCTATTTCGATATACAGCATTAGACAAGCGTAAAAAAGTGTGAACTGACCAAATGTTAGTCACGGTCCAAACATAAATTAAGATAATCATAAAATCATAGCTGAATCTTAATTAGACGGATTCTCAAAATAATTTGCATTCAATTGAAGTCGCACAGGTCAAAGCGAGAAAATTTTATAAAATGTAGGTTTAAAATGTTAAATCAACGACTACGATATTTAATATTGTCCTATCGTCATCATTATCTGGTCCACTGTTTAAAATTGGCCTCCTTTATAAATATCAACTAATAAGTTGAGGCTTTTTCGGGCACATAATATAATAAGGCTATACAAATATTCAACAAATTGTTAAATAATCTATTGCCGACAATAACGAAAAAGAAAAACTTTTCAAGGAAAACATAAGTTAGAAAACATACCTAATAATAAACAGTTACAATATGAGTGATAAAATTACTACACCTTTGTAGGGTATATGTATAACTAGGTATATTCGAATATGTAAATTAAGAGCCGCATGTAAAAATTACAAATGTTGCAATAAATAATTGAGGCCGGTTGATATTGTAGTATATTTATATGAGGGTACTTGTCAATCTACCCTCACTATTATCTATGACAATAAGTCAGTGTTCAACCAACTTGCGTGTGTTTCACTACATGGTGGCAGTGGTGATAATTGTTTTTGCGGATGAAACAATTCAAACTGGTTAATCATAGTAAAAATCTGTTCAGTAGTGTTTTAAGCATCGTTTGATAAATAAATAATGGAACACGCGCGTCCTCCGGCGGAGTTATCTCTCGAAGGCGGTCCGGCCGTGCGCGCCGAGGCATGGCGCAAATGACGGAAACTGTTTCAAGTGTTTCTCCAAGCGTCAGGAGTGAGCAAGGAGCCTGAGGAAGTACAGGCTAGGCTGTTGGTGAACCTCATAGGACCTGCGGGATACGAGGTTTTTACGACATTCACTTTTGATACGGGCGAAAGTGAGGATGACGTCAGCTGTGTGTTAAAAAAGTTCGACACGTATTTTGGTGCAAAACCCAACATCACAGTGCGCCGTTATAAGTTTTTTGCACGCAACCAGGAGCAAGGAGAAAACATCGATCAGTAGGTATATCACTGCTTTGCGAGTACTTAGCCAACAGTATGAATTCGGTGAATTGAACGAGAGCTTATTGCGAGATAAAATCGTTTGCGGCGTCAACGACGGCACCGTGAGAGGTCGGTTACTTCGTGCTGATAATTTAACGTTATCCAAAGCGATACAGATCTGCCAAGCGGCCGAAAAATCAAAAGAAGAAAGTCAATGTATCGGCATTACATCAGAAAATGTCAAGCTGGACGCGGTGCAAAACGACGGCCAACGCGGCGGCAGCGTCGGGGGGACGCGAGCCACGGCGCGCCCGGCGGCCCGGCGCAGCCCGCCGCCGGTGTGTCTCACCTGCGGTAGCAGCCGCTGCACCGGCGGGGACCGGTGCCCGGCGTGTAACGCAATGTGTTTTGTGTATGATAAAAAAGGGTACCTATTTTTCGCGAGTGTGTTATCAGAAGAAAGCGATCGACAAAGTTTTAAATTTGAGCGTTGATTATCCGGATGACGAATATCAAGAGGACTCAGACATAATGTTTTTCGTCGACGTTATCAGTGAAGACAAAGGGCGCAGTAAGTTATAAAGAATGGACGAGGTAATTGTTTGTAACCGTAATAAAATTGAGCTAAAAATAGACACTGGATCTATGGTAAATGTCATTTCAAAAACGGAATATTTGAATTTAGGTCTATCGATTATGAACCTTAAGCCGTTTACGAAACGAGTATTTTCTTTTACGGGAAACTAGTTACCAATAATGGGTATCGATAATGTTTCATTCAAATATAATAACAAACAATACGTACTACCGTTTGTGGTCACGGATTTACATTGTCAGAACGTACTCAGATTGGAAGGCATTATTTCATTGCGTTTAATCGGACGTACAGACGCAAACATTAGCCAGTATGATGATTTATTTAGGGCTCACAATCTATAAGCGGTCAAGAAGCACACGGCGACCGACGGGGATTGCCAGTTGTTAATTAGGTATATAACTAAGGGATTGCCTAAAAACAGAAGCGATGTTAAGTGGAACGTAAAAGTATTTTGGCCATATCGAAAAATTACATTACAATGACGGGATAATATTTAAAAGCGATCGTGTGTTTATTCCGCGAGGATTAAGAGAGGACATGATATCGCGGGTTCAGGAGGGGCACCTAGGAATAGAGAGATGCAAGAGTTGCGCGCGCGAGTTGATGTTCTGGCCGGGGCTCGGGGCGGCCGTGGAGCGCGCGGTGCGCGAAAGCGCGGCGTGCGCGCTGTTGTAGCACGACATACCAGAAAACAAAAATGTGTTGACTCGGGGCAAGATTTTTCAATGGCATTGTTAAATTACAGAAGTACACCGCGAAACGGTATAGACTCGCCCGCTCAAATTTTGATAGGGCGGCGCTTAAGAACAAAATTACCGATTAGTACCGAATTCCTAGCTGAAAAAGTAGATAACAAACAAAATTACAGAGCCTTAATAGCGAATAGAGAAAAGTCGAAGTTTTATTATGATCGGTCAGCTAGATCGCGCGATCGGTTATCTCCGGGTGATATGGCAACTTACACTAGGTACTATTACTAGGTAGTGGCTCGAGTAAACCGGTTTTGTATCTGTAGTATTCTTATTTATAATAGTGAGGTTAGATCAACAAGTACCCTCATAATATAAATATACTACAGATATAATTTAAATAAGACATTTTTTTTAATTTTGTTTCCTTATTAATAATGCTGTGTTCTGTCTCCTAATGAAGTATGGATAGAAATTATTACATGAATTTAATAGAAATTATTACATGAATTTAATAGAAATTATTACATGCATTACATTCATGTAATAATTTCTATCGATAATAAAAAATAGAGAAATTATTACATAAATGTATAGAAGAGACTCATACCTAGTACCTAGTGAATATTCTACGGCTAAAACGAGGTACTCGTATAACATACTCATATAAATTTCAGACATAATATATAGGTAGAATGCTCACATTAATGATAACGATCAAATAAAATCACCATAAAATAATGAGTCACAGTTATTGTCATCAACATCATGCACCTGAGTCATCTACGGGTAGATCATTAATTGCATAAAAACTACAATTTCATTGTCTTCTTGCTCTGACGCCTCTCTGATGTCATCTAATTTTAGCCTACTCTTAATTAAAAAACTAAGTAATAAAATGTAATTTAGAGATTAGTCATCAGAGGCAACTTGTAACAACAATAAGATCGGTTTTGTACTTGACATATTTATATTAGTTGCTTGCCAGATAGTAGTAGCTAGCCAAAATTAAGTGAGCAAACCTACCAAAGTATTTCTCTATATTAAAAACTTTTAGTTGGATTAAAAAAATACCGACTATCAAAGACAGAAAGTAAAAAAAAATTTTTTCCCAAAATAATATCGAATTAAATATAATTTAACACTTTTCGGTAGGCAAGCTATTATAGGCCTATTTGTATGTTAATAACATTTCATTAAATGTATGTTTTATCTGGCTATCAGATGGGTGAAGGTCGTTCTTCCACGTCTCTCCCCATATTGTAACACAGGAAGAGTTATGCGCTTAACTGCGCTTATAACTAATCCTACTAATATTATAAACTTGAAAGTTTGTAAGAATGGATGGATGGATGTTTGTTACTCTTTCATCCTAGTTTGTAAGGATGGATGGATATTTGTTACTCTTTCACGCAAAAACTACTGAATGGATTGAGATGAAACCACACGTACCGGGGCGTCGCACTATTGCGCACAATGCGATTGGTCACTCGCGGTACGGTCGAGATATTAAATAATAAATAAATAAATCGTTTGTCCTACTAATATTATAAACGTGAAAGTTTGTAAGGATGGATGGATGTTGTAATGTTGCAAACGGGGAAGCCGTTTGCAGCACCACAAGTTAAAAGAGGATTAGAGAACCCGTAATGTGGCAAGCGGGGGAGCCGGTTGCCACACCACAAGTTACGAGACTTCAGAGAACCTAACCAAAGAGTCCTGCCTAGTGGATAGGATTCCTAACGGTTCGGAGAGAGGAGATTAAAATAGAAAACTAACCTTAGTATTTACACATTTATTTACACTAGACACACTGCACTTATCGTCTATTAAGTCTTCAAGAAGCGGAGAGAGAGAGAGAGAGAATTTTGAAAGAGTCCTTGGAATGTTAGCCAAAAAGGGAGAGGGTAGCACTCGTAGAACCACGCTGGAGGCTGGCCGAGAATTTTCTATAGACTGAGCTGGACCCGCCGATAGTGTGGCGCCAGCAAGGTAGCGCTAGGTGAGCGCTAGCGTGGAGACATCTGTCGACTGAGGTGGAGGCGCCGGCCCAAACCGGCCGACAGGGTTCGTCGACAGCGCCAGCCCAGTGCTCCAGGGTAAGGGGTCAGTGGCCCCAAAACAAGAGATCCTCCTGTAAACAAAGTCAAAGGGACCGGAGCCTCTCACCCTGACTGTTACCCGACGCTCATGCCGTTTACACTACGGGACTCGTCCACGCAATCTCAAATTCACACAGTCACTACATCTTTATAGAAAAAATGGTGTCTTCAAGATGACTTCCCACTCAAGACTACCCAATTTTACAAACAAGGATCGCTGATCCTGTCAAAAAAAAGAATTACAAAAAAAAATTCATAACTAGAATTGTAAGTTGGCAGTGTTATCGTTGAAAGAGTCTGAATGTAGAGAAGCTAACAAAAAGGTTAGTTTCTCTACAATGTATGGATGTTTGTTACTCTTTCACGCAAAAACTACTGAATGGATTGAGATGAAACTTTGCAATTATATAGCTTAAATTTTAGAATAACACATAGGCTATTAATTATAATGATATTGCGTAAATTTTCCATATTATAACAATAAGTGTTAAGTAAGTAGGAAAAATTCTGCCATCTGCGAGCTATTCTAGCGTGCGCTCCAAGAAATGTCAAAGAACTGTCGAATCGAACAAATGTCAAATTGATTTTTTTTTTTTTTTAATTTCCACCTCCTTTATTAAGGGTGGTAAGGTAGGACCTCGAAATATCATGCGGGCGAAGCCGCGGGTAAAATCTAGTTAATTATATTTATGGTAGATGGTTTATTAGATTACCTATATAAGTAGGGATAGTGAAAGAAACGTGCAATGTGAATTATTGTAAAATTAAAATTTCTTCTTGTGCTATCTGTTATATCTCGCGTTCTTCAAAGTAAAGCAACGGCCATGCTTCGGAGGTGACTGCGGATTGCATATATGAGTACAACTGCAGTTGAGTACAGCTGCAGTCGTACTCATAATTGCAGTTGAGTACACGTCAGAAGCTATCTAGAAACTCTGACATTATGGTTAGATACGCGATACAAACGTACTGGAGCATCGTCAAAAGCTTCCGCTCCTTTGAAAAACAGTGTCAAAATTAATTAATACATAACAGGTCAAGTCCCACGACCTCTCGGTAATCTTTCAATGTCCACTTCGTTTCAATTCATGCAGCATGACGACAAAAAACAAACAATAACTTCTCAGAAGTCAGCCACGGCCATCTATCAGTGCAATGTCGCTTTTAAGTACTATCGCAGACGAACGCATTGCTGCAGCCACAAACGCTACCAATGACGGTTTTCATCGAATTACATCAGCCTGTTAATGAACACTGATGGACATATACCGTCATTCTAGAAGGAGGTTTTGTTTTATGATTTGCAATAAGGTCGGTTGAAAGCGGTTCGCATCCAGCGTATATCTGTAATCTTATCAAATCGTCTGTCAGCCTTATTAAATAGGCACGCGATCTACGCTGCGCTTGCTAATAGGTACGCCTCCCATTCTAGAATTAAGTGAACATAATAATATATAGTATTTCAATATGTGCCCTGGCTAGTGCCAGTTTAACTTGCCTATCTAATGGGCTATGTCGGTTTACTTTAGGTCATCTATGGGTCTGTTCATTTATGATTCGTTTTATAATAATTGTTTTTCACAAAAAATGGCATGGGTAATTCGCGAATAAATGGCACGGATCGATGTAGGTAGCAATTTTCACATTTCAATTTCCAATTTCGATAAAATTTAAACGGAACCAACTTCAAAGTATGCCCTTTTCAATAAAAATAGAATAATTAAAATCGTACCACTTTGTAAAAAGTTATGCCGTGTTTTACATAAAAAACGCGTCGATTTGAGTACCTCTTCCGTTTTTTCGTCGGTCAAAAAGACTCCAAGCATAGCCCTCACACATTTTATGACTCTTTTTAGGGTTCCGTACCCAAAGGGTAAAAACGGGGCCCTATTCCAATCAATTGTCAATGATTAGATATCTTTCTAAATAGTAATTATTATGTAATCCTATCATTTGACATAAAAATGAAATATTTTATAAATAAATTGAAAATGAATATTACTAAGACTCTGCTGTCCCTCTGTCCGTCTGTACGTCTGTCTGTCACCAGGCTGTATCTCATAAACCGTTATAGCCAGAAAGCTGAAATTTTCACAAATGATGAATTTCTGTTGCCACTATAACAACAAATACCTAAAACAAAACAAAACTAACATCAAAGGGGGGCTCCCATACAACAAACCTGATTTTTCAACTATTTTTCGCTCGATATTAATACAGGTCCTTGAAATCCTTGAAATTTTTACAGAATGTTTAGTTGTACATACAAATCAATAATAAATAATTAAATTAAAATAAATATTTAAGGGGAGCTTCTATACAGAACGGAACCCTGCGAGCGCGAGTCCTACTCGTACTCTGCCGATTTTTTATACATCTGATGAATCTATGGTACACGGTAGTCGCCAGTAGCAACTTACTCAGTCATCAGCGTCAGCGTTTGTGGCAATTTAGCTGTGACAACACGCGCGTTTGTAACCATCCTAAGTGGTGGACCATTTGTCACCACCGTGTTTGGGTGTGGGAGGCATTTGATTTGCATAATGGTATGGACGTGGTGGGAATGGTGGTGGTGTTATGGTGGTTTATAGCCTTGGGACGTGATGCCATCTCAAGTTTCACGCCATGATTTATGTAATTAAATTTTATGTTAAGACAAATCTTGTACGTGAAAATTTTCAATGTAAGACCAATTAGATCTGTTTAGAACATATCGAGAGTACAGGACCCTTATATTGGTACCATTACCTGTATTTTGGTATTTTTATAACTTTGACACTGTTGGTACTGGTACCTACCAAAATACAATAGATTGACGCTGCAACTCAAAGTTAGTTTTGATTTCCGACACCAGACAAAACTTGCTCTCGATCTTTAAGGAGGTCTTTTCAATCTATCCGGCGGCTACGTAGTTCTTCATACCGTAGTCATTGATTCTCTAAAGGTCTAATAATACGAGTATATTTCTTCATTGTCGTCTTCGTGTCCACCATTGGATGTCCACTGGGCCTTCCCTATTGATCTCCAACAATATAGGTTGGAAGCGGCTCCATCAGATCCAGTGCTATCCTGGGGTCTTGATGAAGACATTTATCCACTTATTGTAGGTAGACGTCCTACGCTGCGCTTGCTAATATATCTTTATTTCAATTTCAGCTGGATGCCCAGCAGCGCTACACGCTTTTCCAGAGAGGGCTGTGGGAGGCGGCGCAGCAGCTGCCTCGTGGTGCAGTGAGGGACTTCGCTACCTTCAGGCAGCTACGACTGCTCTCCATCATAGGACCAGCTGCATTACCTCCTGACCAATTGGACAGAGTGAGTTATTCTTACGGATTGCAACGCTGCAGGCTGTTCCTGCAAGGGTGATGAGAAGCGGTGCAGCAGCTGCATTGCGGTGCTCTGAGGGACTTCGCCACATTTCGATTACCGATACTGCAAACATCATAAGATCTGCGGGGCAAATCTGTTAGCCGATCTTTTTACTGAAGTGATACGTTTTTGAACCTCTCTCGTTTTTCTGACAGTTTCGACAGCTCAAAACTGTCAGAAAAACGAGACAGGTACGTGTCACCTTAGTAACGAGATCGGTTGACAGAATTGCCCCGCAGCTGCGTTTGCACCTGCCCAGTTGGACAAAGAATGCTTTTTAGGGTTCCGTACCCAAAAGATAAAATCAGGACCCTATTACTAAGTCTGTCCGTCTGTCTGTCTGTCTGTCTGTCTGTCATCAGGCTGCATCTCATGAACCGTAATGGCTAGAAAGTTGAAATTTTCACAGATGACGTATTTCCGTTGCCGCTATAACAACACATACTAAAAATTAAATATACCCATTTTCATTTAATTCCCATAAAAGAAACGTGATTTTTTTTTGCTTGCTTTTAATAACGGCAACAGGAAGACGCTCGAAGTAATCACAGAATAATCAGTTGTATATATTCCCCTTAAAAATAAATCCATCCATCCATCCATCAGCCATAAGAAGTCCACTGCTGGACATAGGCCTCCCCTATGGATCTCCAATAAGACCGGTTGCAAGCGGCTTGCATCCAGCGCGATCCTGCGGTCTTAATGAGGTCATCCGTCCACCTTGTGGGTGGTCGTCCTACGCTGCGCTTGCCGATACGTGGTCTCCACTCGAGAACTTTCCGACCCCATCGGTCATCAGTCCTCCGCGCTATGTGCCCTGCCCATTGCCATTTCAACTTGCCAATCCGTTGGGCTATGTCGGTAACTTTGGTTCTTCTACGGATCTCCTCATTTCTGATTCGATCTCGCAGAGAGACTCCGAGCATAGCCCTCTCCATAGCTCGTTGGGCTACTTGGAGTTTACTAATAAGGCCCATAGTGAGAGACCACGTTTCTGTGCCATAAGTCATCACTGGCAACACACACTGGTCGAACACTTTCGACTTGAGGCACTGAGGTATGTCGGACGAGAAGACGCTACGCAATTTTCCGAACGCTGCCCAGCCGAGTTGGATTCGGCGATTGGCCTCTTTCTTGAAGTCGGACCTACCTAACTGGACTACTTGTCCAAGGTAGACGTACGAGTCAACGACTTCAAGAACCGAGTTCCCAACAGAGATCGGGGTGGGTACAACATGGGAATTACACATGACTTTCGTCTTGTCCATGTTCATCTTAAGACCCACCTGTTGGGAAACCCGATTGAGGCCTTCGAGCATCGTGCTGAGCTCTTCCATCGATTTTGCCATGACCACGATATCGTCGGCAAACCGAAGGTGAGTGAGGTATTCGCCATTGACATTGATGCCGAATCCTTTCCATTCCAGGAGCTTGAAGGCGTTTTCCAAAGTAGCCGTAAACAGTTTCGGAGAGATTACGTCTCCCTGTCTTACGCCTCTTTTTAAAGGGATCGCCTTGGAGCTCTCTTCCTGTACTCGGACCGACATAGTGGCGTTATTATACAAGCACTTCAACACTTCGATGTACCGATAGTCAATACGGCATCGTTGGAGAGACTCGAGCACAGCCCAAGTCTCGACCGAATCAAAGGCTTTCTCATAGTCCACAAACGCTAAGCAAAGTGGCAAGTTATACTCTTCGGTCTTCTGTATAACCTGTCGCAGCGTATGAATGTGGTCCATGGTGCTAAAGCCCTTTCGGAAACCGGCTTGTTCGGAAGGCTGGAAGTCATCAAGCCTGCGCTCGAGACGGTTCGTAATGACCCTTGAAAACAGCTTATAAACATGGCTCAGAAGCGAGATGGGTCTGTAGTTCTTCAATAAGGTGTTGTCACCTTTCTTGAAAAACAACACCACCACGCTTCTGTTCCATGCTTCTGGCGTGATGCCCTCGAGGACGACGGTGTTGAAAAGCTTCTGGAGGACTTTTAGTACCGGTGTTCCACCCGCTCTCAGAAGCTCTGATGTGATACCGTCATCACCCGGCGCCTTGTTGTTCTTAAGCTGATTCAGGGCCATTCTAATCTCGTACAGGCTGATGTCCGGGATATCTTCGGTGAAGTGTCGGGTCAGCTTGGCTCTTGGATCTTTGGCCGCGCTGATAACAGGCTTAGCGACCGAAGCGTATAACTGTCCATAGAACCTTTCAATCTCCTCTAATACCTCTGCCTTGGTCGACGCTATACTTCCATCTTCTCTCTTCAGCTTTGTCAATTGGCTTTGCCCAATAGACAAATCTCTTGCGAACACTTTGGAGCCTTTGTTTCGCTCTATTGTCTTTTTAATGTGTTCAGTATTAAAAAGACGGATGTCGTGCCGCAAGGATTTCGAAATTTGTCTATTGAGACGCCTATATGACTTTGCATCATCGGAAGACTGCAATCTTAGTGAGCGTCGTTCGGCCATGAGATTTACAGTGTGATCGGAAAATTTCTGCGGTTTATTTGAACGGCGGGGTCTAAAGAACTTAGCACCCACCGATTGGACAGTTTCTACGAGCCCGTTGTTGATCTCGTCCACCGACGCAAGGTTCTCTAGGCAAGCAAAACGATTCGAGAGCTCGAGCTGAAAGTCCTCGGGGTTTTGGATATGTTCACGAGTAGGTCGGAGCGTGGACTTCATCAGGCGGGACCTTTCGAGCTTAACATTAATATCTAATGTGCCTCGTACAATTCTGTGATCGCTGCCGGTTTTCACCCTGTGGATCACGGAGACATCATTAAATATTCGTCTCTCGGTGGTCATGATGAAGTCTATCTCGTTTTTCGTGGAACCATCAGGGCTCATCCAGGTCCATTTCCTGTGAGGCGGCTTCTGGAAGAAAGAGTTCATCATAAAGAGTTCCTCTCTCTCTAGAAAGTCAGCCAGCCTCTGGCCCCTCGGGTTCCGTTGCCCATATCCAAATTGCCCCACCCTCAGCTCATCATCGTTTTTTCTGCCCAACTTTGCGTTGAAGTCCCCCATAACAACAGTGAAGTGGGTCTTAGACATATGAATGGCCCGACTTACGTCCTCATACATAGTCTCCACTTCATCATCTGGGTGTGACGATGTCGGTGCGTATACCTGAATGACCTTCAGCGAATACCTCTTGGATATTCTGAGTATTAGGTATACCACCATGCTTGACACACTTTCGATGGTAATAATGTTGTTGGTGAGGGACTTGTGAACGAGAAAACCAACACCACCTTGGGACCGTTGGTCACCTTCCCGGTAGTAAAGCAAGTTGCCGGAGTTTAAGGTTATCGTGTCCTCCCCCTCTCTACGGACTTCAGACAACCCCACAATATCCCAACGCAACCTACTCAACTCTTCTTCCAACTCAGCAATCTTCTCGTCAGTCCTCAACGTGCGCACGTTGTGTGTTACCAGGGCCAGTCGTCGTTTACAGGAGTGGTAGCCGGGCGTCTGCCAGCGATTCTTAGCACCCCCTTCTCCGCCGTTACCGGGGCCGCTACCGTAGCCCCGGGCTAGCGGAGCTGCTGGGGACTGGGGGCCTGGTCTATTTGTTTTTTCCATATTGGGGTTTTTGCCCATAATCGCCGCGCTGGGCAGGCGTGGTGGCGATCGCAGAAACGTAGCTTCGCGACAGGGATGCTGCTCCCCATCCCTGCCCTGTGCCATTTTAGCTACGTTTTAGTCGAATGGTTATACCGCCATTAGTCGGTTCCGCTGTACCTCAGTCGGCTCTTACGACACCTGGTACTAGAGGGGGGTGCTATTCTACTCTGCCGGCACCCCACGGCCAAAAAAAATAAATAACTAAATTAAAATAAAATAAATTATGGGGGGCTTCCATACGGTACGGAACCCTTTATGCGCAAGTCCAACTCCCACTTCGATTATTATGTCTGCGCTGTTTACAAATATTTCAACGTTCTCGCAAAAATATTTCAACTTTCTAGCAAAGTCTTATCTCGGCGTTAAAGTAGACGGCAAAATACATCAATAGATATTTTTGCATCCGATTAAATTCCAATAGAAATATTTAGTATTGTTAGCTGCGCTTATTAAAGAGGGTACCTACACATAGTCGCAACACACTTCGGTATTGCGACGGTGAGGAGTATATGGAATGAGGGTAGACAGAGAGATGGATTGTGCGACGGGCTGGAGTGTCAGTCTGTGATACTGATCAGTGGCGTATGGCATGGGTGAGTGGAAAACAACTTTGATAAGCCAGTAGTTGGAGCAAGCATTGTAAGTACTTTGAGTTTTTTAATGACTGCAGAGATATTGGAGCTCCGTATTATTGTCCAATGGTGTATCCACTGAGTGTCCTACTAATCTTAATGATGCTGTTGGAGCACTATGCCCTGATGGGCATAGTGTTAACAGTAGTTATGACATTGTGAGATACATTACATGTGCTCAATCTGCCCAATGATGACCAAGGCCCAGATCTGAGGTTCTGCATGATGACTCCAACACTAAGTCAAAAGCATGGCGACTAGGACTAAGCAAGTTAAAAGAATGCCTAAACTGTGATTCTCAACTTTAATACAGAAATAAATAAAAAACGCTCACAACTTCAAATGTTGAGCATGTAATGTATACATACTCAATAGTAACGCTTTGCCTGATCTCATTCCAGTACAACCGCATCATCAACGACATGCTAGCAGTGTACAACACGGCTGAGATTTGCGCGTACAACGAGCCCTTCAAATGCGGCCTGCACCTTCAACCCGAGCTTCAGTTCATCATGTCCCACTCCCGGGACTGGGACGAGCTCACGCATGTCTGGACCGAGTGGCGAAGGAACACTGGCAGGAGGATCCGGGATCTGTACGAGCAACTCGTAGATCTGACCAATCAAGCGGCTAGGCTTAACAGTAAGTACTTTGATTTAACCAATCAGACTGCTCGGCTCAGTTGTAAGAAGTTTCATTATTAATAAGTAATCTGATTGCTACGCGTAACAGTAAGTACTTCCGGTCTAACCAATCAGGCCAGGCCCATGGGTAAGAACTTTTTCCAATTAAACCGGCTCTTAAGCTCCATAGTAAGTATACTGGTACCTACCTTGTATGAAAAACTTATGTCATGATCAAAGACACACATCTAATACTTGTGGGTACAAAAATCCCTTCAAATGCAGTCTGTACCTTCAACCCTAGCTTCAGTTTATCGTGTCCCACTCGCGCAACTGGGAATTCATCATCATGCGCTTCAGCCGGGCTAGTATGCGCGCCATGAATTATTTCGTTCGTAGTGTCAGAACGAGACAGCGTTATGGCAAAGTATATGACTGTCACTTTTTCACGCGTCGAAATGAGTTGTTTTCGTCGCTTTTCGTGGTCGCATGCTTTATAGCCTGGACCGAATGGCGAAGAATCACTGGCCGGCGGCAAATCGGAGATCTGTATGAGTAGCTCGTCGATCTGATCAATCAAGCAGCTAGGCTTAATAGTAAGTACATCTAATACAAGCTTACAAACCTCGGACCCACATCTAGTTTCAGCGTCACCAATATGAATACAAGAGTTTTCAACTAGGTAATTACCTACATAAAAAAAAATATTTTAATGATAATCATGAAATTGTTTCGTATGTTTTGCCTTTGCAATTTGATAACTTCAACTAGAGTTAATTTTAATTGCAGTGAGTTTGAGAAGTCTAATTTGTTTCAGCATTTAATTATAATCTGGTGGCCCACGCTATAGCAAACTCAAATAATATGTTGGGATATGAGTATGTGCAAAAAGAGAACCGTCGTGGCGTTACGGTGAACTAACGATAAGATTTTAATCAGCAGCCAAGGTACTGACTATTCTTGGTAGACGCGAGTACTGATGAAAACCGAATTGGTGCCTACCAAGTATCAAACACTTTTAGTTGTACTAGCAATGACAGAACAGTGTTGTCAACGTAACAAAATTAGTCAAATGGCACACGGGCGACCTCACTTACGACGCTTCTCTTTTTGCACAAACACTACCCTGTTCTATTTCCTCTCGTGTTAATATCCACGTAAAAACATTAGCTAGAGCGCCTTATGTGAAACTTATCTACCGCTTGATTGTTTCAAAAATAGTTGATGACTTTTGACTTTGACTTGGACTTTACTATTTTCAGATTTCACAGATGCATCGGCATACTGGATGTTTCCTTACGAGTCACCGAATATGAGACAAGAAGTCGACGAAGTTTGGGAACAGGTATTTTTTTAATATTCTTTATTTATGCATACATTTACACATAAAAATGCAAGTTGAGTCCCTCCGCGCGGAAATAGTACATTATGATATAAGTGCGGTAAGTTGAAAATTACAGCCTCTGCTTCCTTAAAGCCCTCGCCTACGGCTCGGGCTCGCAATATCGCCTCGGCTGTAGTTTTCAAAGCGCACGTATGTCATACGACGTTTTATAACATATTTGCGAGGAAATTAATAAAACTCTGACTTTGAGTGAAAGTCGTGCATCAGTCGAAGCATCGTGTGTTTTACATTACAATAACGCACAAGTGCCGTAATGTCTCTCACTCTCTTGAGTGAAAGTAGGAGAAACGAGACCACAGAGTTCTGCAGTCGGTGGCGGCGTGCGTTTTACATTACAATAAAGCACAAGTGCGTAATGAAATACCGATATTGAAAAATAAAAATAATTAAATAACGATATTGAAATTGGTGTAATTACATCCACTTTAGGAGCATGTTATAAAAGTAGATTACAGCTTATTGTTTTTGTTTGGCCAAGTTGGCGGTTCACACTAGCCTTACGTGAAATATCCCTTTTCGAACATTTTATAACCCCTATTTTAACAATCGGTGATAACAAAATAAAAGTAAACTAGCGGTACTACCGCGTATAGCGACTAACTACTAACTAGGCGGTATAGTGATAGCGGCTATAGTGAGTTTTGTTTGAATATTCTGTATCAGCCTGTGAGTTCGAACAAAATGTACCTCGTACCTTAGCCTATACATCTTGATAACTGTACTACCAGGATGCATAAACACACTGATATTGTGCTTTTGTTTTTTTTTTTTTAATTTTGATTCCAAATATTCATTTAAATAAATCAATATTTGGGGACATCTTAGACACGGCCTCTGACCCCAAACTAAGCAAAGCTTGTGATATGGTTGCCAGAGACTGATAAACTACTAAGTAAGTAAGTTCGCATAGGGCGGGTGGCTAGCCCTGGTGTCAGAGTTTTTAGGCCGCCTGAAGGCCTCTGACATGGCTAAACGGTTATAAACTACTTATACATATTTTTAAATACATACTTACATAGATAATAACTAAATAACACCCAGACACAGAGCAAACACTTATGTTCATCACATAAATACTTGCCCTGGGTGAGGATCGAACCCACGCCTCTTTGATCCAGTAGTTAGGGTCACTAACCACTGAGCCACCGAGGCAATAGAAGTGAGTTTTGTATTGATGGGCAACGTTTCCACAGATCAAGCCCCTATACGAGCTGCTGCACGCGTACGTGCGTCGTCGGCTCCGCGAAGCGTACGGCCCAGAGAGAATCTCCCGCTCCGCTCCCATACCAGCTCATATCCTCGGTGACATGTGGGGCCAGAGCTGGGCTGGCATCGTGCCTTTTACGCTGCCTTACCCCGGGAAGAAACTCGTAGATGTCACTCCTGAGATGGCTCAACAGGTACCTAATGACTTCATTTTGTTGCTCTCTACGGGCACTTGGGACCGCGAACGTGCACCGCCGCGTCGGTTTTGTCAAATGTACGGCACGGCCCCCCGCTCCGTTCCTATACCAGCTCATATCCTCGGTGACATGTGGGGCCAGAGCTAGGCTGGCATCGTGCCTTTTACGCTGCCTTACCCCGGGAAGAAACTCGTGGATGTCACTCCTGAGATGGCTCAACAGGTACCTAATGACTTAATTTTGTTGCTCTCTACGGGCACTTGGGTCTGTGCGCCGTCGCGTCGGTTTTGTCAAGCGTACGACCCAGAGAGTATCTCCTGCTCTGCTCCTATACCAGGTCATATCCTCGGTGACATGTGGGGCCAGAGCTGGGCTGGCATCGTGCCTTTTACGCTGCCTTACCCCGGGAAGAAACTCGTGGATGTCACTCCTGAGATGGCTCAACAGGTACCTAATGACTTCATTTTGTTGCTCTCTACGGGCACTTGGGTCCGTGCGCCGTCGCGTAGGTTTTGTCAAGAGTACGGCCCAGAGAGGATCCGCTCCCGTACTAGATGATATCTTCGGTTACATGTGGGCCATTGTGGGGCCAAACCTGGGCTGGCATCGTGCCCTTCTCTCAACAGGTACCTTATGACTTCATTTTTTTATTTAATTGTTGCTCTCTACGGATACCTGGGGCGGTATCGTGTACGCGCTCTGACGTTCGGCTTTGTATTTTCTCCTACTCGCGCCAGTTACTTGCGCCACTAGAACGGGCGGCAGGAAAATCGAAGCCAATCTTTAGAACGCGTACACATTACGGCTTCTGGGTCGGCGTAAGTGCATCGTTGGCTCCGTGAAGCGTACGGCCCAGAGAGGGTCTCCCAGTTCGCTCCTATATCAGCTCATATCCTCGGTGACATGTGGGGCCATAGTTGAGATTTTTTTTTCAATCTACGATCACCTGGGTTGGTACTTTTTGTTAAATATGATATTTTGAATTGATATACAGTAGGGCCTCGATAATCCGAAGGCCCAAAATGTATACCCTGTTCGTATGTACCTACCGACGCAGCGTTCGGATTATAGTATGCAGACATTTTAAAAGACATATAAAACAAACAATTCATTATTTGTTACTTTTTATTACGTTACTTTTTATTATGAAAACTATAAATTTTGCAATATAATTAAGGGATGATGATGATGCTATTACATTACACACAATCATAATACCTACCTATATTTATACTTTTTTGAAGAATTCTAATATAGTACATTGACGGCTAGTATATTCTAGCTGTTCAGCTTATTTAGTAAATTTTATTTTAGTTTAGCGACTTTGTAAACGCTTTGTCCCTTAATTAGCGCAAAATCATTTCTTCTGGAATAGTGTGAAAATACGAGTGTGGTATAGCGAGTTACTTAGAAATGGCGCGCGGAGGCAGCAGGTACTTCGGATTTTAGAGGCATTCGGATTAGCTTGGGTTCGGATTATCGTGGCCCTACTGTATTTAGATCAAAATAAATAGAAACTGCATTCTCGGCGTAATGATCCAAAATGTATTTCTAGTAAAAATATAAATTACTTCCATTTAGTGTTACTACGGTTTTTGGACACATATTCCACGATGCATATTTTTATTTTTTTATGTAAGTAGTACCTAAAATACGTATCTAGGGAAGAAACTATAAAAAAAACATTCCCTTGTAACCTTCCAGGGCTACACCCCGACCACGATCTTCCAGCTGGCTGAGGAGTTCTTCGTCTCTATGAACATGTCAGCCATGCCGCCAGACTTCTGGGCACTCAGCGTGCTAGACCAGCCTCACGAGAGACATGTGCACTGCCAACCTTCTGCCTGGGACTTTTGTAACCGTCACGACTATCGGTAAGGAGATAGAATAGAGATAGAAGACTATGCTACATTAATATATGTAGCATAGTCATCTGAATACGCTCAATCATACGAGAGACACGTGCGGTGGGAACCCTCGGCTAGGAACTTTTGTAACCACTGAACCACCACGATGAGCCACGATGAGCCACGATGCGATTATCGGTGAGGGAACTGATGTATACATAGTTTTCTGAATGCCTCCAACCTCACGAGAGACATGTGCATTTTAACCTTCTGCCTGGGATTTTTGTAACCGGTGTCGGTGCACGAATGTCGGTGAGGAGACATAATATATATAGCACAGGCTGTTGAATATCTTCAATCACACGATAGATACATGCATTTCTATATGTTGTATAAACATGGTCTAAAAACATGTTATAACCGACATAGCCCCGCGGATTAGCAAATTGAAAGAGCAATAGAGCAGGGCAATGGGGCCGTAAAATTCTCGAATGGAGACCACGGACCAGAAAGCGCAGCGTAGGACGTCCACCAACTAGGTTGACTGCCGATATAATTAAGATTGCAGGAACGCGCTAGATTCAGGCCGCTTCAAACATTAGGCCTTATTGATAATCTATAGAGGAGGCCTATGTCCAGCAGTGGACTTCCTACTGCTAACGGATGGACGAGAGATGATAAAAATGTTTGCCATTAGTAGAATATTTCGGAAATATTTGGCGGAGCGGCAAGTGAAACGAAGAGGTCGGTGACAGAACTGATTTTATTTATTAGTTTCCCCACCTATCTACATACAATACATTAAACCAAGTCTACCCACATTTACAATACAATACAATACAATATATCTTTATTTTCACACCAGTATAACAAAAAGCTTAGACTAGAAAATAAGAAACAATCTGGTAGAATAATGGGCGGCCTTATCGCCTGCAGCGATTTCTTCCAGGCAACCTAAATGAAATAATTTTAAAGTAAAATGTTGATGCGGTCGGTGCTACACAATAGCATAAACTACATAGACAAAAATACATACATAACCTACAATACATGATAAAAAATAATAATCATAATGTAATAATTACAATTAAATAATATATACCTACATACACAATATAATACATAATAAAATATATACATATATGTACCAAATTAAGAAGTAGATAGATAGTGATTAAAAACAAGAGATAACACCAAGTATACCACATCATTCTGCTTGATTTCTGGGCTCTCAGCGTATCGCACCAGCCACAACTTCCACCTTCTGCCTGGGACTTTTGTAACTGACACGGTTTTTTGGAGAGAGACTACTGTCGCTATTGTTTGATTAATATTCTCCAGCCCCAGATACGCTCATACAGGGCTATCCCTAACTGATGTACTTAAGTACTAATTTTGTATAGATAACTAGATTTTTTCTCGGTTAGGTTAGTCCCATATTAAAAGTTGTTCATATGACCCCTTTCGGCTGAGTGCAGAGCAAACAAATAAACCTGTATTAACGATTCGAGGCCTGAATCCTTTGTAATCAGCACGACCTTTTTAGGGTTCCGTACCCAAAGGGTAAAAACATCAGGATTTTTGGTGAGCACAGTGGAGCCAAGGCCAACACTGAGAGACTCTTTTTGTATACATGTAGGGGTGGTTGTACAAGGTAAACTGAGAGTGATGAATTAACAATAAATAAAGCCCGATTACAGAAGCGCCAGTGTAAATTTAATAACAACGTAAAAATCGTTCTCTCTATCGAATGCCTTAAGTAAAAAAGAAACAGAACTATGCTATTTAGCTAATATATTTACGATGGCGCCTCTGTAAACGGGCTTAATAAATAATAAATATTATAGGACATCTTACACATGGTCTCTGACCCCAAACTAAGCAAAGCTTGTGATATGGCTGCCATAGACTGATATACTACATATACTTATTTTTAAATACATACTTATATACCTAGATAGTGCCTAAATTACACCCAGACACAGATCAAACAATTATGTTCATCATATAAATGCTTGCCCTGGGCGGGGTTCGAATCCACGCCTCTTTGGTACAGAAGTCAGGGTCACTAACCACTGAGCCACCGAGGCAGTCTGGCACAATAATGGCCTATTGTGGTAAAGTTTCAGATAATTTTATGAAAATGGACTATGGTATTATTATTAAAATATTATTTTGTACTGTACTGTACCAGCCTTTTTAATAGTCCACTGCAGAACGTAGGCCTACCCACGAAGGGTGATTGGGCCATATCCACCACGCTGGCCCAATGCGGGTTGGTGGATTCACACACGCCATCGAATTTCTTCTACGGGCGTATGCATGTTGCCTCACGATGTTTTCCTTCACTGAAAAGCCAGTGGTGTGAAATTCCGCACGCAAGTTCCAAATAAACTCATTGGTACGGGACCGGGATTGAACCCACGACCTCAAGAATGACAGGCCAGCGTTACAACACTAGACCACCACGGCTATAGACCACCACGGCCATTAACAAAACATTATTTTAAATGTTTGTATTTCAGCATCAAAATGTGCACCCACTTGGACCAGAAGGATCTGATAACGGCTCACCACGAAATGGCGCATATCGAGTACTTCTTGGCGTACAGGAATCAGCCGAAAGTCTTCCGCGACGGTGCTAACCCTGGTAAGTCTATTTTAGTCACAGAGATACAGAGGGATAATTGTGGTCGATCGAGAAAAAAAGAAAGAGATGCAATGATATAATATGGCATGAGTTAGAAAGAGACATGAAAAATATCTCGATTGAGTGGCTTGTTGCAGTGTTTTTCTCTTAGTAGTGACAAATTCCAATATATATGACAGCTCTGAGCCATGTTTTCCATACAATTTTGTGGATGATAATTGCCTCAATCGAAAACAGCGTTATCTCTCTAGTTATAATAGCTCTATGATTTTAGTCATCGACTTGCCATTTACTTTTACAATACCTATTTTTACCCAGGGAAATCCTTTATGGACACCACCCCACCTCGAAGGAGGCAGAGTGGTTATATAGGAATCCCACCTTGTAGCATTGTACCCACTAAAAACCCTAGCGTTTTCTTTCTCTGCGCATCTTAGTCGGTATTGCTATGACGGGATACCTACTACAACGTAAGAAGTACGTTCGACGTTAAGAAATACGAAGTACTACAACGTACTGCAACGAAGATTCGTCAAGATTAGTCGAAAAATGTTACTTGTGAGGGAGAATCAACATCAGACAAAAGCAAAATTGTCGTGTCAAAACTGAGACTCTCACTTAGTCCGCTCGGTCAATTGAGAAAACTTGAATTTTGCGTAGTTTTTGTTTCGCCAAAAACAGACTAGATGGCGTTGGCGAACCTTAACACGCGCAAACATCGTAAAAATTGTTAGCTACGAGTATACCAACGCCACAATTCACGATCTCGACTACTACTATTATTATAGTTGAATTGAGTATATCTATTTAGTTTTGGGTAGCGATTGAACTCGCTTTTGAATGAAGACTTCATATCAGTAAAAATAATCGGCCAAGTGCGAGTCGGACTCGCGCGCGGACGGTTCCGTACTGTATGGGAGCCCCCCTTAAATATTTAATTTATTTTATTATTTACTATTGAAGTGAATATAAAACTAAACATTCTGTGAAAATTTCAAGCACCTGTTACCATTATTAATATAGAGCGAAAAACGTCTAAAATTTCAGGTTTGTTGAATGGGAGCCCCCCTTAAATATTTATTTCATTTTGTTTTTAGTATTTGTTGTTATAGCGGCAACAGAAATACATCATCTGTGAAAATTTCAGCTGCCTAGCTATCATGGTTTATGAGATACAGCCCGGTGACAGACAGACAGACAGACGGACAGACGGACATCGAAGTCTTAGTAATAGGGTCCCGTTTTTCCCTTTGGGCACAGCCCGGACACTCCGCGATTTTTCATACAAAATCTGCTGTCTTACGCACACTAACACAGTACTTACTCACAGACAACACACATACGCACGATTGTTACACGTGCATTTGTGTGCGGAACGTCTACATCGTGACGTCATGCCGCGTAAGTGAGACACAGCGATGCAAAAGTTCCCGATTTATCGGGAGATCTACTGATTTTGGCCATGGTCTCCCGATATCCCGATTTAGCAATGCTATCTCCCGACTTTTTGCATTTTCAACTAATGTCAAAATAAAAATGGTAATTCAAAAGTAAAATGGGAAAAAATATTCTAAATACGGCAACACTAATACAAATCTATAACACATCTTCTTTACGGGAACTTCCCTAAATGCTTCGAACCACGTCTAATTATGCCCAGCAAATTGCACTGAAACACATTAGAATAGAGTTTATTATTGTCTGTGGGAAAATTGCAGAACCCAACTTTGTTCGGGTTATATTATATCCCGCCCGAATGATGTAGTTTACTTGCCAAGTCGGTATGTGGTTTATTATTGTATTGATTGTTCGTTCATTTCATTGAATACACTTGTATTGTTCTGTTGTGAGTTGTTTGATAACTGTTGTGTTTTACGATGTCAGAATATTCCGAATCTGATGGTGATGTCTCTAATAATGATATACCAAGTACTAGTAGTGTAAAACGTAAAAAATACTCGCAAAATTATAAAAAGGAGTGAGAAATAAAACCAGAATGTACTAATTGGCTAAAAGGAAGCCATAAAGGAAAAAACTACGCTTATTGCTGTAGTTGCAACAAAGATATTAACATATCTCCCGTTTTCTCCCGATTTTTAGCTGGCAAGTTCAACGTTTTTTACTTTTATACTTTTGCAACACTGGTGAGACAGTTGCGTACTTAATTTGCAAAAATGAATATTAATCTAGTGCTTAAAATAGTATAACAATTACTTAATTTGGAAGCATTTTAACAAAAAGTAACCGATCTACTTCTTTTGTAAGATAATATCAAGAGGAAGTTACCAAATAATGTAAAATAAGTTCCTATTATTTATCCTTAGGGAAACATTAAAATTTCTTGTTTTGTTACGTATCATTGATATTCAACCATACACAGTACAAGTCTTCCCTATTGTCACAGTCTAGGTAGTTTTTATTAGAAAATCCACCGGCCTATGCAGCCCGCACATAGAGTGCACGATGCGGTGGCTCTTTCGTGTATTCGCCCCACAAGCTATTCGGCCCGCGGGGCGAATCAACGAAGCCTCTTTTTGAATGCCCTCTTTCGCCCCGTGGGGCGAATCGCCGAGAACGATAAAAGAAGAGGCCGTTTCGGTCCACGTTGATAAAGATCAATTTCCCGCATCAGTATTACGTATTTCTTATGGTACAGCCACGCATAAAATTACATGAGATAAAATAAAAATCCCACTACAAGTAATCAACAGATTTGCAACGCTATAAAAAAATTAAACAAGAAAAACAAACTACCAAAAACTTACTATATATAACAGACATTATGAGCTGAAGGCTTAAGTTAAATTGAATATTGTTTGGTAGTAGGCGGGGCCCATTTGCAAACTATAAATTGTAAGAAAATTAACAGGTGTGGGACCTGTTACTATGTAACATTTTCGATATTAATTTAATTCATTTAAAAAAATATTACACGTCATTACACAATGAATAGATTAAAAATTGCAGTAAAGTAGGTACATTGATAACAAATAAATATTCACATTAACTACCTACTACATCATTATGTTTACAACTACATATTATAATTAAAATGTCAAGAAAAATTAAATAAAAATAAATTACACCAATGAAGTATGTCATTTTAATGAATGAAAACATTAATAAAACATGTCTTAAAAAAATACAAAAAAAAACAAAAACACTACATCATTGTAAATGAATCGAATTGATAGAAAAAATTCTTAACCAATACATGTTTCACTAATAGTAAACATTTAAACATATCGAAATCATGAAATGCTTCTTCGATAAGCCAGCGTTTCAGGCGGGCTTTGAAAGAACCTATGCTAGAACCGTTCCGTACTGCAGCACTGACGACACGGTCGCGAAATAGCAACATCGGACCACTTCCGAGATAATATGGTTATTTTCCCAAATCTCTTGTGATTGTATTAGCTAGGACTAAAGGGTAGTTCTAACATTTCGAGCAAATCACATGTTCGAAGAAAAAAAAAAACATGTTCAACAGCTAAATGAAATCCAAATATTTTATATGGTGTGTTACGTATATGGGACTATAGGTATACTTTGCATCTTTATTTTTTTATATTAATTTAGTATTAAATTTATTAAAAAATATTAACTTGCCAAAAATTCATTACCACCGTCGTTCATAACCTAAACGTATAGATTTGAGAGCAAATAACTAATCTATTAGATGTACCGCATAAATTTCATCCTCTTATTTAGTTGAAATACTTATGTAGGAAGAACACTGACGCTTTAAACTGGCATTAAATTTGGTATTTACTATCAAAGTAAAGCAAAATATTTTTGTACAAAAAAATCACTTAGATATGAGAAATAAATAATGCAATATGAGATTTTTTCTAGCTTTAAAAAGAATTACACTGAACAACTAGTGCTCGCACTGTATAAAGGCTGCAAAAAGAGGTTGCATATGCAACGACGGCCTCTTTGCCATGGAAGTATTAAGCACCGGCCGTGAAGGAAAAAAAAAGGATAGTGCGTGACAAGCCCTGCATTTATCGAGGATTTCGTACAAATTCCGAAAATTGCATGAATTCTGGAACTACGAGTAAGTTGCTTAACAACGGAATTTGTGATTTGGAAGCAGCATGCATCCAGCGTTTTGTCGTACGATGTGTTTGCTAGTCGATATGTGGCCTCCACTTGAGAACTTTTCAATTCCAACGTTCATAATCATGCTATGCCTTGCCCACGGCCATTTCAACCTGCCAATCCGCTGGGCTGCGCAATTTAATTTTTTAATGTTAAGTTATTGTTTATCTGAGAAACTATAGGTTTTACTAAATGTTTACGAATACAGTTATTGTCTATACCAATATTATAAAGAGGAAAGATTTGATTGTTTGTTTGCATTGAATAGGCTCCGAAATTACTGAACCGATTTGAAAAATTCTTTCACTGTTGGGAAGCTACACAATCCCAGGTGTCATAGGCTAAATTATATTTTATTTTTAAATTAGGGAGGCTGCTAGTAAAAAATAAAATTTTAGATTTTACTAAAACTTTTCACTTAAAATTACCAAAGTCGGAGAAAATAAGTAACTTTTAGTCCTAGTACCAAAAAATAACAGTCCGTCTGTCTGGCCGTCTTCCCATCTGTCCGTCCTCAAGTCACAAACCCTCATAACTACCACAAAGAACCGAATTGCATGAAATTTGACATTATAATAGTTTTATTTAGAATCTAAACTTCCATCGAATGAAAACAATGTGCCAAAATTGTAATGATTTAGATAGCATATTCAAGGTGAAGAAAACTCCTTTTTTTTTCTTCACCTTGTACGCGGAAAGGTTTGACATTTCTCATTTTTTAAGCTTGAATACGATCATCAATCAATCATCAATAAACAATTGCATTTTTGTTCATACACCCCAATAGGACTCATAGAATGATGCCCTTGATATAATGCAATAGTTTTTTTTTTCCATTAACTACTTTTCTACTTAAATGTACAGATAAAAAAGTGAATCGCGGGGCGAATCAACGAAACCTCTTTTTGAATGCCCTCTTTCGCCCCGCTCCAAACAATGCGGGGCGAAAGAGGGCCTTCAAAAAGAGGCTTCGTTGATTCGCCCCGCGGACCGAACAGCTTGCGGGGCGAAACCACGAAAGAGCCGATGCGGTACGTAGACGCGGGGTGGAAGTGAGGAAGACTCAAACGGGTGGGGGGTAACGAGTGGCCGTTCTATACGTAGTATTATTATATATTCTTTGCTTTGGGTACGAAACCCTAAAAATGCAAGTGGAGTCCCTCCGCGCGGAAGAAGTGAAACTTCGACGCAACAATGCTTTCATTTCCGTGGTAGCGTTAAACGCTTAACGCAACCTTGTTAGAAGTCGCATTACAAGTTTCACTTCAAAAAGCTTCTAGGTTTACTTCATAATGAAGTAAACCGTTTAACGTTTAACGCTACCATGGAGGGGGTATGAAAGCTCTGTGGCGTCGAAGTTTCACTTTTTCCGCGCGGAGGAACTCTACTTGCATTTTTTTTTAAATCCTATAAGCCGAGTCATACAAGTTGGCGGATGTGAAGTTAGCTACATTCTGCGCGAAACCCAATCAACGCGCAGCTTTAAGTGAGTTAGTCAGGGCAAAGAAAATACAGTGTTATTTCTAATCAATTAGCATCTTTTAAAGCGTTTATTCTGTACATCAAAACCAACAACTTTAGTTCTGCAACTTTTGACAAAACTCAAAAAGAAATATTGTTGTTCCATAGAAAAATGTAGTTCACCCGCGACAAAATGTATGGAACAGTTGTTTTTTTTTTGAGTTCTGATAAAAGTCGCAGAACAAAAGTTGTTAGTTTTGATGTACATAATAAGCCCCTAAAAGGATGATAATAGTGCCTTTATTAACTACAACAAAACTACACTACTATTACACAAAAAGCATTGGATCATCCTCAGACCTTTGAAGGTCTAAAGATAATCCAAATGCTCAAGCCTACTGATGATAATTTTTTAGAAATAACAGGGCATAGATTAAATTATTGTTTACTATAATTAATTAATCTATGGTCAGGGTAAGGATTGGATATTGTGCAGCTTGTCTTCACGTAAAATTCGCCGACTTGTATGATTCGGCCTGTAGTACAAAGAGTAATAAAGGGGCATCTGCTTGACCTGTAGGTACTAAGCAGGAAGGTACAGACAATCGTTATATTTATACCTTACCTTTTACTATGGGATCAACCTGATATTTAAGAAAAAAATCAGCTGTTCTATATAATATTGCAATTTGGAATTGACAAAATGTATATAACGGCTTGTTTTTGTCTCGAATTCCGGGTTGGCCCCATAGTAAAAATTTGTCTTAATCACCCCTTTCGGGTTAGTACAGAGCAAGCGGATAACCCTGTTTATACGATAAGTACAAATTAGACATAGCTTCGTTTAATTTCAAGTCGGGATCAACAAAAAAAGAAACAACCATTTTGTTTGATTTGTCTTGAATAGGGATTTTTTAATGAAAGGAATTTAATGAAATTGAGCGCTTCCGTGGCATTGTAGGTCCTGATTGTTTTAACTTTTAACCCTTTAGCCATGTCAGAAGCCTTCAGGCGGCTTAAAACTTTGCCAACAGGGCTAGCCACCCGGCTTGTACGAACTGACTTTTTACCGACTTCCAAAGGTACAATGTTCGTCTGTATGTATTTTTTTGTGTATCTTCATCGACATATTCGTTAATTCGGAACCGATTTCAAAAAATCTTTTTTAGTTTGAAAGAGTATACTTCCCATGAGATTCCATTTAAATTTTATCGAAATCGGCTGATCAGTTTTTGATAAATCAACTAAAATGTACATGGATGTCACATCGATTCGTGCAAAATATTCGAATTCTGTACACGGTGGAAGTCTGTATTGCGATTTATTGCAAAAAATTATTATAATGAAAAATCAAACAAATTTTTAGGCACCGAGATATTTTTATTACACTATGAACATATATTTTCAACTTATTACCTACTCGACTGTGTAAATTAACAAACTTGCAAAGAGAATTGTAAATAGCGCCATCTGTCCATTGTGGTGTGAAACGCTAGAGTTGCACAAGTCGGACTTGCAAGCGCAGTAGGTGACGTAGACTTCACCCACGCCGGTTACTCGCCGACAGGTGGCGTTACTAGGCGCTTCTTCTAGATATCCACATTTGCGAACCACGCGCGTTTCGCCGAATACTATAAAAAACAAATATTTTAGCAAAAATAAATATGAAGTCTTTGATTAAGTTTAATATGAATAGTTTATACGAGCCGTGGGATGTACACTGCAAAACATCCATTCAATAGCCATATGATGTCCACTGCTGGACATAGGCCTCCCCTATGGATCTGCAATAAGACCGGTTGGAAGAGGCTTGCGTTCAGCGCTTTCCTGCGCTCTTAACCAAGTGTATTATTATATACATATAAACCTTCCTCTTGAATCACTCTATCTATTAAGAAATCCGCATCAAAATCCGTTGCGTAGTTTTAAAGATAAAAGCATAGGATGGGACAGACAGACAGGGAAGCGACTTTGTGATACCTATTAGCTTAACAGTCCAGCTCAACGTTGGGTTGGTTACGTTAATGTCGAACGCGCAGTAACTGATAGGTAAACCGGTGCTATACCTTGTACTGAATGTACAAAATTTAATCTTACTGTCCATTGTAATGGAACTCTTATGGTGGGTTGATTGACGTTGATGTGTATAACCCCCAAGCTCGAGTAAAACGAACGCTCCAGTCGAAGTAAAACTCGCAGCAGTGGTCGATAGCACTTTTAGCAGAATATTGTCAATATCGAGAAGATGTTGTATAGTACTTATTAGAACTTAGGTACTGTCTATCCTAATAGTTCTGCAGATAGTAGATTTGGCGACGTTGATATGATTGGGGGTCTTGCAGGGAACAGTTGACGACCCCAGGCTGAAGGGATCAAAGTCAGACTTGCATTGAAAGTCAAATATGTATACTGGATTCCTGAATTTTAGGACTTGTTTTAATAGAGATAATAAATGTGAACTTACTGTCCATTCTGATAGTCCTGCACATGGTAGGCTCGCTGACGTTGATGTGCTCCGGGGGGTCCTGCAGGGAACAGTTGACGACCCCAAGGCTGAAGGGGTCAAAGTCAGGCCCGCAACGGGGGTCAAACGCGCTGTTGCAGTCGTAGCAGAATATTGACGCCGCTAGGAAGATAAGAACATTTTTTTTTAATCCCTAGACCCGAACATAGTTTAAAATTACAAAGTTATTTTTATTACAAATATTTTTTTATTCTGTATAGGTTTGCCTTCGACTACATACAGCCTGATGTTAACCAGATATGCGGTCTAAGGTGTAGCACGCTTACCCAGAAGATACCTATTTATTCGGGATCGAAGACACTCATGTTGTACTTTAGCGGGAAAACAGACCCAGGCAAAGCTTTCCACATTCTGGCTGTTTGTATTTGAGGAATGAGGATTTGAAACGCTTGGTTCTATCGCGCGAAATGTCCACCATAAAAGGGTGGCGCTTTGGTCGCGTCTGTCTAGCCGTACGGTAGAAGAAAGGGGCAGATTGCGCAGTCTTGGGCGCACTCTTATGATGGCTTTTGAAATAAAAATAAGAAACAAAAATATCAAAAAAGAGTACCTTCTTTACGGAGATCTAATTAACACTACAGAAAAACTGCATACAAAAATACAGGCTTGTTTACAAGTTTGACTTATAATACTAACCGTGAAGGTATGGATTAGGTACATAACAAAATTATGAAATATAATCGAAAAAACAAATCAATAAATCGCTATTATACCCCAAACAACTTTTAATTTAAAATATATCCCATTTTAACACCGTTTTTTTAATAAATCTAGAGCAGCCAAAACAGTGTAATCTAATTCCTTACGAGTTGTCTCCATGTTTTAAGGTTTCGTTTAATGGGCTTATCCGGATCTGTTTTCGATACAAAATTAAGCAGGTACGTCATACAGTTATGCGGCTGATCGATGGATACATTTATGGGATATCTTTTATAAGTTCTCAAATGGAAACCACGTCATACCCGCAAGCGAAGCTCATAATATGGTCACAAGGTAGAGCGACAACAATTACAATCAAGACCACAGGAACACACTCAATGTAAGCCACTTCCAACTGGTCTTTTCCAACTAGTCGTTCCAACTGAAAATCCGTAAGAGAGGCCAATGTCCAGCAGCGGATTTCCTAAGGCTGATGGGTTAATATTTTTTTTGTCTCAAAAATAATGAAAACTTAGTGCAGATGTCAGAATCTTCATAAATAACTAACAAACCTGAACATAATTATCTAACCTATACCAATTGATGATTGATACATGATTCAATACAAGAACCATCATCCATTCATCAGCTGTAAGATTTCCACTGCTGGACATATCTCCTCTTCCTCTCCAGCCTCTTCCAGCGAGTTAATCATTATACCGTAGCCCCGTTGGTCCACCTATAGTCAATGGTTTTCCACGCTGCGCTTGGCGGTAAATTAGTTACCATTCGAGAACTTTACAAATTCATTGACTATCCGCTCTTAAAATTATGTGGTCTACCCACTACCACTTTAACTTCTTAATCCGCTGGGCTATGTTGGTAACTTTAGTTAGCCCACGGATCTCCGAATTCGACTTTGTAGAGAGAGAGACTCCGAGCAAAGCCCTCTCTATAGCTCGTTGGGCTACTTTGAGCTTGGTTATAGGGGCCCGTCATGAAGCACCACATTTCTGTTTTCAGACGTTATTAAATACTAGCTTTTTCCTGTTGCTTCGCCCGCCTGTATTTTAATATTTGTGCTATTTCATGGGAAAATTTTGCTTTTCTAGGATAATAATTATTTTTCGCAAAAAATAGCATGACCGACTTCACCAGTGTACAGAATTCGGAAATATTTCGCACGGATCGATGTTACATTTTTCACATTATTGTTGATTTATCAAAAATGGCTTATCAATTTCAATAAAATTTTAATGGGACCAATTTCGAAGTATATTCTTTCTACGGACTACTACGAAAAAAGTTGTGCGTGGTTACACATAAAAAAAAAATATATACGATTCGAATTGAGTACCTGCTCCGGTTTGGTTCGTCGGTCAAAAAGTGATCTGAGCGACTTTGTCTTTCAAATTATATTCATGCCAAAAATCAAGTCAATATGTTGCTCCGTTGCTTTGTGAAAGAGGAACAAACCAATAAACACACTTTCAGATTTATAATATTATTATAGTATATGTAACTGACTTACCAAATCTCACAGAATTGAACAAAAGCACAATCGATACACAATAAACAGAACTAAAAGACACCATTTTACTAAAGTAGCTACTTCTCGCAATGGTACTACTAAACTGAATTAGGTCGGTGGCAAGGAAAACGTTAATTAAGTTAGAGAAAACATACCTGGTCGTACTGAAAGCAACACTATAGATTTAGAGCAAGATATCATGTACCGTCTGCTAAGGCATAAAGTAGGTCAAAGAGGCAGTGTTACTCGTGTTCTTTTTTTATGGAGGGCAATGTTTTTTTGGAGTGCTGTAGACTATTTAATATTTACTAGCGACCCTCCCCGGCTTCGCACAGGTGTATTATACATATAAACCTTCCTTTACTATGTCCCGCTGTCGACGACAGAATCTCATGAACAGAGATAGCTAGAACTTTGAAATTTTCACAGATGACGTATTTCTGTTGCCGCCATAACAACAAAAAAAAAACAGAAAAAAAAAATTAAAGGCTTTATAACAAACCTGAATTTTGTACTGTTTTTAATAACGGCAACAGGCAGATGCTTGCAATTTTCACAGAAAATTTAGTTAATTATTCACTTTAAAAATAAATAATTAAAAATAAAATATAATAAGGGGGCTTCCATACGGTACGGAACCCTTCGTTCGCGAATCCGGCTCGCACTTGGCTGATTATTTTTCATCATATCTGAAGTTTTTAAATATTTTTCTTGTAAGTATTTGAGTTTTAAATTACTTACGTTTACATGATAATAGATAGCCGTTTAATTTGTATTTTAATAAACATATAATAATTTAAATCAGATTTACCCTATCGATCGAGTTATCCCCGAAAAGCGGGACAGGCTCTGTCCCGCGCGGGACATCCCGCCCCACACATAAAAATCGGGGCGTCCCGCGAAAATCGGGACGTCTGGCAACGCTGAACCTGACCCTCCTCTCTCTCCCTCCCTCGCTTCGCTCGTCGTCGGACCTAATGTATGACTTTGCCCTAGAATTCGGTTACGACAACATACAAGTATGACTATGAAAAATTGTACGCATCTAATATTACGACTACACAATTTTTTGACTAGATATGTATGCAGAACAACTTTGAGACAAACAATATTGGTCGAATGAATAGGACACAGCCAGAGGCCTTCAGGCGGCTTAAACACTCTGACACCAGGGCTAGCCATCCGACATAAACGAACTTACTTACTTTGGTGTTTGATTCAAAAATAATAATTACTCGTAGTTTGTTTGTTTGGGGTGTTAATAGTTACTCGTAGTTTGGTAATCGGGGGGTAATATGTTTTATGACCGATAAAAAAACAACGGGTTGTGCACTCTGGGAGTGCCGGCAGAAGTGAAAACTTGAACACTTTGTGCATTTTTGAATATGTTGGAATGGTTAAGGAATAAACGAAACAGCAGGAGCAGGCATACATTTTTACCGTGTGGTAGAAAGAGAGGGGAATATTACTTCCTCTCCTACGCCGCGCCGGCGGTCTACTTTCCCTCCGTCATACGAATTTCCGATCAGGTCACGTGTCCTGACGCGAGTTACATCGCGAACATTTTTTACCCATCCCAAAAAGTGCACAACGCCACTACAGAAGTTTTCACTTCAATGAAAACCTAATGTACTCGTACCTATGAGGGCTTTGCTCGAAGTCTCTACGAGATCGTATTAAGAGCAGGCATCAGGCCGAGAAACACGAAAAAGAGTACTTTTGAATGCGCGATGTGAGAGGACGAAAGATTTTGATTCAAATTTAAAAAAATATCATAGATAAGGAAACATCTTGAAAAATTTTATGAACCAGACAAAATTTTGAAAAGTAAACGGCTTTATTAAAAAAAAAAAACTTACAAATTTCTCACCACAAAAAAGTTTAATAATACGAATGCTAAATATTGTCAGCGACAACATCCCATTATTTTTTACGAATAAAATAGCCTGATCCTTTTTTATTTTAAAGACCGAGAAGTTATGTTTTTTAATGTGTACATTATGAGTAATTAATTATTAACTCACTGCCGCCCGCTGTCTGGCGCGATCCTGTCGAGCGCGATCGCGTAATATTTGCCCGAGTGAAGGGGCGCGGTACTAAATTTTTGAAACATTATAGTTTATCAATGCGTCACCTTAAGTGAGGAGGCTAATAGACAAACCAAAGTAAAGCGAAATAACCCAGTTGTTTGGTAAGTTGAAGTAGCGGTGGGCAGGATACATAGTAAAGATTCTACATATTCGTATTTCACTAAAATCTGTTAAGCTGATACAGCTATGGCTGTTTTTAGAGCAAAGTTAAATAATACACATAATTAGTTTTATGATTGCACGACCGAGATTTCAGACTACTTACTGCAGTACCTAACTAATATTTACATAATAATAATTAGATCCCCAGAAATGTTGCTACATACAGACATACTTGTTATTCAATAACCAAGTGTAATTACATAAAATAAAAACTTTAAATATGTAGTCCGAATAATAAATAGAGTGTTCATAACCATTGAATTATTTTCGCGTTAAAAAAATTGTTGTCTGTAATGTTGGTTTGTGGACAGTGATTTTTCGTGATAAAGTTTTAACAAAACATTGTTGAATCAACAATTACTGAAATAAGTATAACGGCGAACGCTTAGGCCAATCGTATCAGTATGGAATGTAAGACACCATAAAAACTCTTTACATTGTAACGTGATATAAAAAAAAATTAATTTAAAAGAAGAAGAATTAAATGTTGCGATTTAAAAGGGTTAGTGGTGATGTAAAACGTTACCAGTTAGAGCAAAGGGACAAATGATACAAAAAGGGACTAATGATACTAAAGGGGATAAATGATACAACACCTTCTAAGGTGTGGTGTCGCAGTTACTTGACAAATAAACAAAATGTTACCTGGATAAACTAAGTCGATAAGAACAAAGAACCTCTGTTCCCAAAGACCGTATTATTATCTACCCGTGAGTTGTTGAGCGAGGACAAAATTAAAAGATTTTGTTTTGTAATTTAAATCACAACAAATTTATTTGTAATGACCTTAACTCTTGGAATTTACATTAAATTATCTTAAGTCTAAAGCGGGTAAGTTTACTCGGTGGTGACCAGAAGGGTCTTAATGCCAACGGGCTTAAAATTACACAAACTTAACCGTTGTAAAATTTATCAATACTTATTGCTATATTTTCAGTACTTAAATTAAAGCGAACCTAATTAAACCAAACTTCTAACGATGTGGCGGGTAATTAACTTAACTATTAAAGACTGTGCATATACCGTCTGCGATATTGCATAAAATACAAACTAATGTGATTCCTAACATTAATTACAATCAAGCGAACAACACGGTAGCTAGATGTTTAGTCCGGGGATAAAAATAAAGTCTACTTATGTTCACTAAAGCACGGATCATACAGTGAAAACGAGGAATGTCTCATACGTCTAAACTCTGCCCAGAAGGCTTCAATCGTGGAAATTTGTAGAAGAGGGTGAACTTAATATTCATACCCAAGTGACCATGTGGCCCTGGGTTATGTAAAAAAAAAAAACTAAATAGGTATTACTTGTGGATCCGTGGCAGGCATGCTCGCAGGATGAAATCCGCAAGTGGAAACAGGTGTAGGCTGGCAGGTACGCCACCAGGCTAGCCCGTCGATACAACCAAAATGACGTGTGCAAAAATCAGGAGTCCGGAATCATCAGCGCGGGGTCCGTCGGGGAATCAATCGGGTCGCGGGAAGATCAGTCGGGTCGCGGGAAGATCAATCAGGTCGCGGGAAGATCAATCAGGTCGCGGGAAGATCCATCAGGTCGCGGGAAGATCAATCAGGTCGCGGGAAGAGGCTATGGACAAACCAGACGGCAAATAAGTATCACTCGTATTTTTCACCGGGATGATTCCAAGATCAAAAAAATGTTTTTCCAGCGAATCAAAATTCAGATCAAATTGACGAGAGAATCACTAAATCAATTGACTAACCTCTTTCGCCTCTTTTTAAACGCCTCCGCCCTAAGGCAGATGGATGTCCGGAGCACCACATTCTTCAACGAAGTCTCCAGAAAAGGCTTTTTGCAATTGCAAATGAAAATTTGGTAACTCACTTGTCACCTTTCAACCGTTTCGAATCACGCATCCACTTATGACGTCACCACACTTAATTTACTACGCCTTGTAAACAAAACATACTTATTTACGTTCCATTCTCCCAACAAGGTTATGAAAAATACAGACACAAATAATTTCTTTTTTTTTCTTTACGGATCAGTCCGAACAATGACAGCGACAAGCAGTCCATACATGACAGCGACAAGCAGTCCATACATGACAGCGTCAAACCAACTGTCACTTTTACTGTCTCATTACTTGCTAACTTCAAAGTCACTGCATTTGCAATTTCATTTGCTATTTAATGTTTTCGATTTGTTTATTAAGTAAAGTCCAAAAGTGCATAAAACGAATGATTGTCATGTTTAAATGTCGTGCAACGAGAAAGAAATAAGTATTGTTAGTAGCTACGCTACAACATCTCCCCCCATGGGGAAGAAAATGTATCCTTGAATTTTCTCTCTAGGTCTCCACCATATCTTCCTAACTTGTTTCTTCCATTTCTATGCCTTACTATACATTACCTAATGTAATAGTTACGAGTATGTCACCTTTTGGACCTATCTACAGATAGCGCGGGAGTTGAATGCAGTCGGGGTCTGAGGTAAAGAGCGGGAGCATCTCCCACCTCACGCGCCTGGGCGGGTTGGGCGTGCGGATAGCGGGGGGAGACATTCGCATTCCTAAGCTCTGCATTCAACTCGCGCGCTATCTGTATTAAAAACAGAAAAAATGCCAGGTTGATGGCCGATCGTGCCTGTATGTCACTTGTTCCGCGCTCTAGCTTAGCGGAGCGGGCTCGGCTCAGACGGAACGTGACACATTTTTGTTCGTGCATCCAGCGTTGTTTGATTTATAAGATTTATTTATTTATTCTTCGATTTATGTTTTAGATCGCAATGTTCTGTAGGTATAGAAGCCTTCGCATAATACCTCTTAATACATAATTATTTTTCGCAAAATTAGCAAAACCGCTCTCCATCGTGTACAAAATTCGAATATTTCGCTCAAATTGTTTACATTACTGTTGAGTTTTCAAAAACGGCTCAGAAACACTGCTGAGGCACTTCTTTAAAATTTCAATGGACCACCTCGGGAGTATACCATTACGACAAAAATGTTTTCGAATAGGTTTAGAATTAGCGAAATTATCGACAAACATACACAAAAAAAAGACACATACAGACGAACATAGAACCTCCTACTTTTTGGAAGTCGGTTAAAAATACCGCAATAAATGTTAAAATGTTATACCAAGCTATCTTTGGGTCCGTGGGGGCTGGGAGCTCATCTTATTTTCAAAAGTCTTTCTGAGCGTCTGGTGAACGCGACGCGTGACCAAAATGCTGGCGTTTATTTGGCTGAACGCATAAGCAATTAACCATTGCATTCAGCGTGGCAATGCAGCCAGCATGCTGGGCACGCTGCCAACTGGCAGTGGGCTTGAGCATTTGGATTATCTTTAGACCTTCAAGGGTCTGTGGACGATCCAATGCTTTTTATGTATAGGTAGTATTAGTGTAGGTAGTTTTAGCGTATAATACCTATTGTATTTTGTTGTAGTTAATAAAGGCACTCTTGCCCGATAAAAAAAAGCAACCGAATATAATTATTATTATTGCCACGCGTATAAGCTGTAGGAAATTCATGGATGTTACCATTAACGGTTACGGGCTTCGGTATCGATTGCGTAACTCACGCGCATCTCACTCAAGTCTAGTCGATACACGGACTTAGTGCTGCTAGATATGACAACTTGAAATGACGAGAAATAATTATTTTTAGCTAAAAATGGCGTTATGTGATATGTGTTTTTATTTAGTAACTTCTGTTAACAATTTTAACTTGACGATGCTATTGCTGATAACGTCACTGTTTCTCTTTTATGCTACATGTTAATTATTTTTATCTGTGCTCTTTTTTCTTGATGACCATTTTACCGGAAATTGCTACATTGAATGACACTGACATTTACTTTTTATTATATTCATCTGATTAGTCCTGTGGATCTCTGACTAACAATTTAATCTATTTTTTATTATCTTCATAATTTAACTTTTAGTTACTAGGACATAATTATTTAGGCATAACTACTACCTACCAATGTTTTCGGACGATTTCAAGTGCATGTAATATGTCCACGAAATAAAGAGCTTTGACTTTTGAATGTGCCTGGGGTACATAATTGAAAGTTCGCTCGATGTGTCCATCCATGTAGTTACTTTTACATTAACGTTGTTTTTTTTAAACAAAAACAGTAAAAAAGTGTAAAAGTAGTTTGATTTCGATAAAATTTAAATGAGACCATCTCGGAAGTGTAACCTTTCGAAATAAAAAAATAATAAAACGATTCGTAATTAGGGGAAATAACGATGAATAAATATAAAACAATTATTTTTAGCCGATTTCTGTTAAATTTAAGTAGGACCACCTCGGGAGTATTCCTACCCTTTTAAACTAAAAAAGAATTTTTCGATTCGGTTTACAATTGGCGCAATTATCGATGAACATACACAAAAAAATACATACAGACGAACATAGAACCTCCTTCTTTCTGGCAGTCTGGGCTAGTTTAAGAAGTGGATAGAGTCTGAAAAACTGATAGTTGATGAATTTGTCTTATCTAGCAAACCTATTATCTTTGTAATCAAACTTTTTGTACCGACCGCGGGCAAAGGAGGCCAAGTTCAGCGATCGTTCCAGATTCTCTTCATTAGCTTCGATCACGTCCGAATTACACAAATCATCGATGATTGACTTGACCTCGGGTAACTATGTGTTTGGAGAAATTACTACATGAACGCCATAATTTATTATGTTGCAACAATTTTTAGATGATTTAAGAGCATAATTATCAAATCGTGGTTTTGGCGTAATAGTTTGGAAGTTTTTGATTGTTATTATGGGTCTCTTTTAAAAAGTCTTTCTAAACGTTTGGTAGACGCGACGCGAGACTAAAATGCTGGTGTTTATAAAAGCATTGCTATTCAGCGTGGCAATGCCGTCAGCATGCTGGGCAGTGGGCACGCTGCCAACTGGGAGTAGGGTTGATCATTTGGATTACCTTTCGACCTTCAAGTGTCTTTGGTTGCTTTGTATGTAGTAGTTAAATTATGTAGTTTTAGCAAAAGTAAGTAGTATTGTATTTTGTTGTATTGATAAAAGTCTCTGAGGTGTTTATTTCTCTCGAACGGTTTAAATGCGGTTCGCTGAATAAAACATTGACTAAAATGTCTAAATTGATTTAAAAAAAATGTTGTCATGGTTATAAAATATGAAATGTGTTATTAGTTTCTTGAGGAAGATGTGGAATGATAAGAACTTATACCTAATACTACATATCACTTTAGAATAAACTTTTAGCCGTGGCTTCCCCGTCTTATTTTGACTCTAATGCTATCCCATAGGAACTTTTATATTTCCGGTATTAATTAAAATAAAGTAAAGTAAATTTTTATTGCTTCAAACTGTGTCGGTACATACATAGGTGTAACAAATGGTTAGTCTCAACAGTTTGTCCTAGCGGACAAACTGTTTTGTTTAGCGGACAAAATTGCGAAGTCTAGGCCCCTCTCCGACCTTTTATATCCATACCAAAAATCAAGTCAATCGTTGCTGTAAGAAAGTGAACCAACAAACACACTTTCAGATTTAAGTATAGGCATAGGCATAGGCTTTTATCAGGTCTTGTCTGAAACCTCTTCTAGAGTTTCCACGCGGGGTGTATTACGTTTCTTGTGCTTGTTCTCTATTAAACTAGACACAAATATATCATTACTTATGCCATTGACAGCTGGTATGTATTAGAACAGTTCTGGACCAGTTTCCGCCGCGATTACGTTAGTATTATCAATCGGGAGCGCACTTCCGCGTCCGCTTTCTCTCGCCGTACCTCGGGTACTTCTCGTGTGCAGTTACCATCTCTGAAGTCTGTTGACAATTTCAAAAACTGGTAAAAGATAAGCGACAAGCCTTGAGCTTAGATTGGAGTTCAGTAGTGGCGGAGCAAGACCTAAATTTCAGGTGGGCAACATCTATGGTTACCTTATAAAATTGGGTTAAATAGCTTTAATTAAAGATCATATCAAGTAGTTTGATAAAATCAAATTGAGCAAATGCTAAAAGTAAATTTTGCTGAGCATGAGCACAGCGAGTGTGATTTTTTTTATAATTTTTCAAACATCCCTAATAGTTTTTTTTGAGATGACTTAACCAACGACTAAATCGCAAATTGATTAATAGATTGTTGGATAAATGAGTCCACCTCATTCTTTCTCAACGCAAGCGTAGCAAGTGCAAACATTTTACACTTTTTATTCCAAAACGTGTACTTATATTGTGATTCTATTGAGGAGTGTGTAAATGAAAGCATTTTATTTAGTGTGAATATAGCAAGGGCAAAAAAAGTTTGAGGATTTGTTTTTTTAACAAAAGGCAAAATATTGAAGGTCACGTTTCAATATGCTAGGTTCCTATGGCATGAGGCTATGGGTAGTCAGTTACTCACATCTTGCGTCGTCTTCGGGGTTCATACATCAAAACTTACCTATACGCCGTGTCACGTAAAAAGAGCGCTTGAGTGCGTTGAGTCAAGCTGCGCACAAGGAAATGTAACTCTTATTGTGGACGTCATAGGAGTTAAATCTCCTTGCTACAATTAAAGTTGCGTACTAGGAGACTTATCTCCATTTGGCTGTGCGATAGGAGTTAAATTTCCTTGTGCACAGTTTAAGCGTTCTTTTTCATTACACGTCCTGTACCCATCAAGAATTAAGCGTCAACATTTTGATCTTCATTCTTCATTGAACCTTTACGGATTGGTTCAAAAACTGCGGAAACTATCCGGAGAAATTTAAATGACTGGTCACACTACTCGGATAGTATTCCGTTTTAGTGTTATTTTTACAGAATTTTGTATAAATAGGCAATAAAATTGGTTAAGTTTACAAATTACAATTTAATTTGGTGTCACGGTCCTTATAGGCCTAGGAACTGGTTGTGATCGTGGTTATGTTTTAAATGCGAACTTTTCTGATCAGGTTTTTAAAATGCAAATAAGAAAGATATTAAATTATACAGAATTCAGGGCGAATTCAGGGGCAAATATAAATGAGTTGTTGATATAATCAGAGTAATATCCAAGTTTCACACTAGATCATATCTCTACTAGGATATCATGAACATAGTAGAACCTTTAGACGGAAAGACTTGGATAAAATGAGCTGTCTCCAAAATTCATCAATCAGGCATCAATACCTAACACTACAATAAACACAATTCACTCCGGTATTGACGACAGAGAGAAACTGCGGTGCAATTCTGTCAACAGATCTCGTTACTAAGGTGACACGTTCTTGAACCTGTCTCGTTTTTCTGACAGTTGTGTGCTGTTGAAACTGTCAGAAAAGCGAGAGAGGTTCAAGAACGTATCACTTCCGTAAAGAGATCGGCTAACAGAATTGACCCGCTGTTCGAGCGCAGTGCTGTTAACAATTAAATCCTCTAATTTTATGTCAGATTCGTCTTTGATATTTGTGCACAATGTGTTTATAGCCAGCTTATCAATCAAACGATAAAAACATTCTAACAACAGGTAAAGAAATGATTCTTATCCAAAACTCGTGTGGTCTACAAACCCGCATGACATAACAGCCATGAGCCAAGCATTCGGAAGTCGGACGTCGTTTCGTGATGAAAATTGTGATCAAACGCGTAAAAACAAAACAATTGTTGCATCGTTAATGTTATACATAGCATTGTTTTCTGCCCTAGTTGCGACGACGTTTAAGTGAAATGGCTTTATTTGTTAGTGATCGTCGCGCTGATACTATTGTTGACAAACTTTAAGATGAGATCGAAATTTGATAATGAGAAACGACGAAATTATGAGAAAGGAGATCGTTTCTTTGGAGAAATTGTTATTTTTGTGAGACTAGCCAGGCTAATAAGTAATTAGTCAGTTTATTAACACTACCATTTTTGTAGTAACTCAGTTTCTTGTTTCTGCTAATGTAAAATTTTTCCTTTAAAGAGTCTTAGTTAAAAAGCGACTTGATCATCCCATGACCACCGAAAGTCCAAAGAGATAGGTAAACCAAATGCTCAAGCTCACTGCCAGTACTGGCAACGTGTCCACGTGTCCAGCACACTGACACTGAGACACAGGAGAATTGTTTTTAAAAATGGTTAGCCTCAGAGCTTAGGTATAGTACCTAGGTACTCGTATACGTATATACTTAGTACTTATACTTACTAATATATTTATACGTATAGTACTTAGGTTATACGTAGTACGTACGTGGAAATCGAATACAGATACTTATCTGTGTTCCAAAAGTTTCCATCTAAATCTAGTAGAATATTAAGTTCTTGCTCCCCTAGCATGGCAAAGAGATTAAGTTATTTTATCCACTTTTAAAGTCAAGAGTCAATGTCAATCTGTATTTTATTTCACCTTCCAAGGGATACATTGGTGGAAAGACAATTTGTCACGATAGGACTAACTGGTACGACTGATAATAGGTTTTTTTAATCAATCAAAATATACTTTTCTGCTTGGAAACTATGATGCCATAGATAAGCACACTATCTACAATGTCTTTTATTATATCCCATAATTATGACACAAGTTAAACTTAACCTCATTGGGGTACAGGAAAAATATAGAACGATTCTTTCTTTTCTTCCTTACATATCAAACGCTGTAATTATGGAAACTAACATGGTTTACAGGTGGTACACAGAGAGCAACACCTGTGCTGTATTTTAATTAGAAAGTAAAGACTATGTTTTGTCACCAGGATTCCACGAGGCCATCGGCGAAGCAATAGCCCTCTCCGTGTCTTCCCCTCGTCATCTACAGACGCTGGGTCTGGTGCAGCGGTCCGTTGATGACACAGCACATGACATCAACTATCTCTTCACCCAGGCCATGGACAAGCTGGCCTTCCTACCGTTTGCCATGCTCATGGACAGGTGGCGCTGGGACGTCTTCACGGGAGATGTCAGGAAGGAGCAGTACAACTGTCACTGGTGGAGGCTGAGGTTAGTAGTTCTCTTCGTTATTATAGCTACCAGTTATTGTTAACCAGTCATCCGTCTTTGTGTCTTCTCTTTTTGGCATCTGCAGTTATTGGACTTAAATAAGTAACGGTATTAACCTCCTATTGTATGAATTACCTTTACTGTATCAATAGCATCAGCTCGATTCGATGGTAATAGCTTTTTTCTTGCTTTTTCAATTGGAAAAAGTGTTATAATCTATTCTTTAAGCCATGTCAGAGGCCATTGAGCAGTTTCAATCGTTTCTGTCTCTTCAAATCTTTGGAAAATTTAGGGAACTTTGAGCTAGATCAGCGCTGAAAGTGCAGCCTTCAACTGCTACTCCTGCATTTCTTATAACGATACTTGGCAATCTCCACTATCTATAATATCACGTTAATGCATTATTCACTTAATCTCGGTGACTCAACATGTCGTGTTGCAAGCCGTGGTGATCTAGTGGTAGTGACACCCGCCCTACAATCGTGAGGCTGTGGGTTCAAACCTGGTCCCGAACCAATGAGTTCTTCTGAATTTAAGTACGGAATTTAACACCATTGGCTTTTCGGTGAAGGAAAACATCGTGAGGCAACCTCCATATGCCCGTAGAAGAAATACGATGGCATATGTGAATCCAACATCCCGCACTGGGCCAGCGTGGTGGATATGGTCCAATCACCCTTCGTGGATAGGCCTACGTCCTGCAGTGGACTATTTAAAAGGCTGATACAGTACAGTACAATATGTCGTGTGACTCTACAACACACACGTGTCTACAACATAACTTTATTCTTCCGGATATCAAAAGCGACACAAACTACCTTTGCGTTTGCATAAATAAGACCTGATTTACATCTGTTTGCTTTGCGTATAAATAGACTATACGAGTTCACTTACACTTCATTTGTGAAGGTACAAACGGGATACTTTTTGTGGCGCCACTTAATGAACTGATTTCTTGAGATTTAAATAAGGTATTTAGTATTGATATAAAATCAATTATAATATTTTTCTTTTTATACTAACAATACTGTAAAAATGAATACCAAAGCATTAGTTATTATAAGAGTGTACGGTTGTATGTGATTGTCGGGTTTTGCTACGCACCTATCAAGGTGATATTTGTTGCAAAATTTTTACCCTAGAATAATCTGCTTGCAAAGATTAATTTTATCCATTGCTTTTCATTTATAGAGTATATCGAAATTTCCATACTAACAATAAACATTATTACAGCTGTGTTACTTCAAGCTGAAAAATTATTTGCTACAAAAATATGTGAATCATGTGATAAAAAATATTTATTTGCTCTGTATGTAAAAAATCGATATGCTATTTAAATAAGACATAAGAAAGCGCTTACACCGATTGGATTGCCCGCCACTTTTGTGTCTCATATCAGCAACAAAAAGTAGCTCGTCTGCCGTTGTAATTGTAATCCTAACACATACGTAATGTGTGACATAAGAGTCACAGTCTGTTGCTCGGACAAATTATGTGTAGCGTTCTAGGTCATTGAATAATGCAGCAGTTCAGTACCCGTTAGTATTACCAGTATTTGCTAATTACGTAGTGTGGATTTATGCAAACTTATGTTTTTATTTGCGCCAACAAGCGTAGCGTACGTCCGTAAGTGAACCGATATAACTGATAGACGAAGACCATAGAAACACGTTGGTTGCCAGCCCCTTTTATACGGTCTTATTTTAAAGCAATAAAAGCCGAACGCCATAAAGAAAGTCCAGCAGTTGACTCCTGAAACGGCTGATATCAGCCGTATTACTAATTTATGAATGACGCATTTTTGGCTGTAATACGATAAAAATGCGAAGTCGATGAAAACTATCTACGTTACAGTTTTGGTGCCTTGCACTGTGTAATTTTATATGTAAAGTGCAGAGTTCTCTAAAAAATATATTGAATAAATTATTTTCCCAAAAAAATGGCAAAACCGCCTTCCATCGTGTACTTATAAAATTCGAATATTTCGCAGGAATTGTTATTATTGTTAATTTTTCAAAAACAGCACAATCGATTTTTAAAATGTAGGTAAATGTGACCACCTCAGGAGTAGGTGTACCCTTTCAAACTAAAAAAGAATTCAAATCAAATTCAAACTTAAGAAGATTCTGTTCACAATTGGCGAAATTATCGATGAACACACACAAAAAAAATACATACAGTAAAACAAACAAACAAACAATAACACTTTATTAGACAACCACATTACATAAAGAATAAATTACAGTGACAAAACAATACAATTTAGGTTTCTAACAGACAAATATAGAAACTCCCCCTTTTTGGAAGTTGGTTGAAAAAATTGATTATGTTTAGGCAATATTCAATACCAGTAAAATATGCTACAAATCCATAGTATAAAGAAATGGTTCTATGATAATCATTTCTTTATACCATGAATTTGTAGTATTTTTTACTGGTATTGAATATTGCCTAAACATAAATCAATGAAATTTCATTAAATGGATCTTAAAACATTAAATGGTTCATAAATCGTAAACATTAAGTTTTACAAAAAAGTTCAATGGAAACAAAAGATGCGAAATTTTATTTCCTACAATAATGATTTTGATGTTTTTTTGCCCTTAAGTACATAGTTTCCGAGATATCGGCCAAAAACATTTTTTCAAGAAGACGTGTCAGGAACGCATTCTCTGAACGGCCGAACTATAGTTTTGATGTACAGAATAAGCCCCTAAAAGGATGCTTATTGATTAGATATAACCCTGTTTATCTGTCACTTTTTCCCTCGTTGTAAAAAGTTCTTTTCGTGGCTTTTCGTGGTCGCATGCTGCACTAGCTAGCCTTACCACCCGGTCGATAAGAACTTACTTATCGACCTGCCTATTCTACCATTACTTCATAGTTATTAATTTTTTAAATTGTTTCAAGTATTTTTTGAAAAGTGCAAGAAATTTAGAGGTACATACACCAAGTTCGAAGTTACGTAAAATATCAGATGTTCCGTACAAAAAAAAATCATCTCATTACAAAATGCATCGAATGAAAATGCAAACTACACAATATAGAACACCGTGCGTAGCATGAACTTTGATGCTGTAGGTACCTATGTGAATCTTCCAACCCGCACTGGGCTAGTGTGATGGACATGTCCGTGCAGTGCGGGATTTTTGGTGGATACACATTTAGGTATATCTTTCGAGAGGGGCCTCTGTCCAATGGCCTAGTAAAATATTGTACTAGTAATTTTTTATCGCAAAAATGGCAAAACCGACTTCCATCGTGTACAAAATTTGAATAGTAAGCTGGAATCGATATACAATTTTACATTTTGGTTTTTCAAAAACGACTCTGATTTTGATAAAATAATTATGAACCACCTCGTGAGTATATCCTTTTAAACTAAAAACTATTTCGTTAAATCCGTTCACAATTGGCGATTGTATCGATGAACATACACAAAAATCACTCATAGAACCTCCTCCATTTTACAGTTGGTTAAAAAGCTGATACAGTTAGCAATTAAAATTGCAGCATTTTTCGCATTTTTCACTTACGGTTAACTTTCCCTTACGGCGAAGTGGTTGAGTGGATCGTCGGCCGGCCTTGACTTGAACGGGTTCAACTCTCCATGAAAATAAGAGTGGCCAGTGAAAGGCTTGGGTGATAGCGATGTTTATTGTTACGACTATAAAACATAATTTATTTGTCATGTTATGGATTTTAGTATCAAGCAATCACTGTTGAATGAAATAACTGTACTAAAATGGTAATATTTACATGAGAAACTCAAATTTATGAAACAAATTAATTTTTGTGGGAAAAGTAATCCACAGTCTTTACTTACAATCTTTATTTATTTCTTTTAAAGTTAAGTAGTTTTAGAGAAACTCTTTAAACTATTAGCGATTTATTTAGCGACCCGTTCCGGCTTCGCATTATACATATAACTTCGGTGCATTATACATATAAACCTTCCTCTTAAATCACTCTATCTATTATAAAAAACCGCATCAAAATCTGTTGCGTAAGTTTTAAAGATGTAAGTATACATAGGGACAGACAGCGGGCAGCGACTTTATTTTATACTATGTAGTGATAAAGTAGTCCAAACTTTGCTATAAGCTTGTCATGAGGAACAAAAGTGAAAAAAATACCACATCGTATACATTTTTTGATAGAAAATTCCATACCATAATTTATACACTCATGTGCCTCACACTGTAAAAAAGAAATTTCATAAATTTTCACCATAATCACTGACAAGAACACATATTGTAAAACATTTGCAGTTTACCAAAGCAAATGCTGCTTACAATTGCGCCAAAGTATCGGTACTGCAACCAAAAAATCCGCACGGACAAAAAATCCCGTCGTAATTATTAAAGACCAAAATACTCGTAGCTTAAAAGAATCCAATGCAATAGTAGGTACGAGTATGTATATTTTTTCAGTAAAACAGTGTTACATTTGGCCACCATCTCGCCTGATGGAAAGCGAAGTTGTAGCCGAAGATGGAGTTTATAGATTGTAGACCTAGAAGATACCTATTCACTCTTGACTTAAAAACATCCAAATTGTAGGTAATTGTCAGGAAAAAAATGACAGAACAGGGCATTCTAATACCTGGTACGAGCAGGTGGTATGCCGACTATGTAGGGATGGTATTGAAGCGGTATTTGGTGATGGTATTTCTCGCGTCTTCGTCAAAACTCCAGTTCTCTCTGTTAGATAGGTCTTTTACTTTTTTAGACGCAAACAATACCATGTTACACATTACAGAATGCGCTCAACCAATATTGCCCAACGAAATCATGTATGGATTAACAAATGTTTGTGAAACAGTTGCATTAAAAACACATCTAGGTGTTGCCATGCTTGTTCTGCAACATTGCATGTTGCAAACTTGTATTTATTTTTTTTATTTCTTGCTAAAAGTTAAAAAGCAGCGGTTTCTTAATTAGTAGTTTTAACTTTATGTTCGATTTCTTGCATTCAAAGTAGGTGGAGCAACTTTTTTCTATGAAGAGTTTTTAAATATACAGTTTCTTCCAATGCTTTTAATATACATAAATTAGAACATGTATCGGTAGGTGTAGCACAAAATCTGTTGAAAAAGCTTTTGCCATGTGTTCGATAAGGAATGTACGGAAGATTCTAAACAAATTTCAAAAGTTTCATTTACATCATATTAGCATTATCCGTATAGAGTACCTACGTACTCATAAATATACCAAAAAAAACCATAGCAAAAATGCTAAACATATTGTACGCGTTGTAAGTTCTCTAGTGGAGACCACGTACCGGTAGCGCAGCGTAAATAATCTACCCACAAGGTGGACGGATGATCTCATTAGGACCGCGGAATCGCGCTGGATGCAAGGCGCTTCCAACCGGTCTTTTTGGAGACCATAGGGGAGGCCTTTGTCCAGCAGTGGACGTCCTATGGCTGATGGATGGATGGATTCAAATTAAATTCTATGAATAAGGCTTTCAGACAGAAGGCTCACGAACTACAATGTAATGCCCAGCTTTATTTGCTGAAGCTAAAAGATCAAGTAACGAGTTGATGATAAGGATTTTCGTATTAGGTAGGTGGCTTTGTGTCAGAGTTCTTAAGCCTCCTTAAGACCTGTGACACGAGTTAACGGTTAAAATAACAAGCTACGGCAGCGCTATGTTGGAAATGCCGCTCTCAGTCACTCATCTGAAAACTGACCGAGCCGAACGTGGAATACTCCGGTCTGTCCCCCAGGAGACGTCGCTCAACTTCGGTGATCGCCTTAGAAACACCTAATCAAACTACGCTATGAGTGCTTCGCTAAGAAACATGGTGAAAAAATATCACAAAAAAGATTTTTTATATGATAACTTGATTCTTTAATACTCAGTTGTCATTTCAAAAGCAGGATATGTGCAAGCAGTTTGTTGCAAGTTTGAAAATGGCTTCCAGTTCGCACCGTTCGCTTCCTGCGAAATATTATATTTTATTACGGAAATTAAGTAATCGCCTTTTTAATGAGTGACTCATTACTTTATTGAGCGTTTACTATTTCATGTAATTAAACACAAGGCCTAAAATTATTTTTACAAACTATTGTAATAATATCAATAAATTCTTAGTGACAAATCAATCGTGATACTGCGTAAGCTGCGCTATCCTATCCGTTGTCTCTATTAGATAACCATTCACTGTTGACTATACCTACTATCAGTTATGTGTGCTATGTTCTCTGCCATCTATCTCTATCTATTCCGCTGGGCTATTTAGCCTACAAGTTATAGTATAGTTTTAAGGGCATACAACTGATAGCCACGCGGCCAAAAGCTAGTTCGTAGGTACTTGTGGAATTTTACTTGGTTATTATGCTACGATATTATACCAAAGACAAAAAACATTAATTATTTTTCGCAAAAAATCGCAACACCGTCTTCTACCGTGTAGAGAATTCAAATAATTTTCACGAATTGATGTGACATCAATTTCGTGACGTTCAGCTTTGGTCTTAGAAAGAGATTCTGAATATAGTAGATATTCTCCTTAATAATTTATTTAAAAATAGATATTATAGTTATGATTTCAGTCCTTAGATATCTACTAATAAACATATTATTATAGGCTCTCAATAGACTTTCACAAAAGCAATTGGAAGTGGCTTGCATATATCATGTTTTTTACAAAGACCGTCTGTTGATCTCATGTACAAAACGACAAAATGAATTATTGTCTCATATTTGTGTGTAAAAATGTTAACACAAGTATTTTTTCCAACAGGGAGCAGTTCCAAGGCATCAAGCCGCCGGTTCTCCGATCTGAACTGGACTTCGATCCTGGTTCCAAGTACCACATACCCGCCAACATCCCGTACATAAGGTAAGATACAATATAAGAACTACTACCGATTTTCTGTTCACTGTTCTCTGTTTAATACACCACTAGGACTCATTTTACCTCTCATCTTGATTTGGGTGGTGACGGGTGACCGATTATAGGTCCCGGTTGTTTTAACCGTTTAGCCATGTCAGAGGCCTTCAGGCGGCCTCAAAAAATCTGACACCAGGGCTAGCCACTCGGCCTACACAAACTGTTTATCAAGAACATGATGTCTACTACATGGAACAAATATATAGGTATGATAGGTTAAACATAAGATAAGGTAAGCTTAAAATACCCTGAAAAGAAGATTGTGTCATATCTACGACACTCGCTAGATGCTTATTTCGTATATTTTTATTAGACTTTTCTTCTTCTTCTTCTTTCACACACACACACACACACACTCTCTCTCTAACGTAAACAGATCAGTCACTTGTGATGTGTAATTCTAGTGCTAGTAGTGAATATTACTAAACTAGTTTATACTATTGGTATTTATTGTAAACATTAAATTAAGGAGAAGCTATTGGCTCCGCACTACTGTGTATACTAGTTCGGATCCAATGGATTCAAAACAATAATTGTCAAAATATTTCTGGAAGAATAAATTATTCTCCTTATTCTATTCTTGAAACATTTATATTAGTATTTTGAATGGTTTTTCCCAACTATTGCCTATTTCTGTCCAACGATACATGTCACAAAAAACTGTATAAATTACTTGCATCACAACCATCGTAATATTATACTCGTATCTTACCAAGCTACCACTTATAACCATCCGTTATGTTACGAAAAGTAATCTTCGCCAATTATTTTAATCATTAGCACCAGCAAACAATTTATTAATATAAATTGCTCATTTACTTAATTGGGCATCAGTGCAAATTACCTACTTGGATAATTAGAACAAAATAAGAAAAATCTCTGTTGAGGTTGCACAACTAAAGTTCCGTACATAAAAGTTTTTACTGCATTGTTTTTTTTTGTGGAGATGCCAAAAATTTCTAAGTTTTTAGTTATTTTAATAACTAGATTTTTTTTGGTCTATGGGTATCCTTGGTGCAATTTTGACACATAAAAAAAATACCATACGTTGTCAAAATTTTTCAGTAATAATTCCAATGTTTAAAAGTAATGGCGCTTCCAGGGTATAGTTAAAATAAATAAAAAACGCTGTTAATGGGATGCTTCTTAATTTTAATTCCTTTTTAAATTATTTGTCATGAACTTACTATTCAAAATATTGCGACTTACTATCCAGTAGAATTGAAAAAGTTTAAACCTAAATCAAATGAAAGGAAGAGGTTTACTACTACCTCGTAATTGCTCTATAAACACTGGACCCTAAATAAAATGGACCAGCAATTATCTTATTAACTCTTACCTCTCACTGCATAAATCTAAATACATACTCGCATAGACCGAGATTGATATGTTACTATGCTACTCGGATTCTTACGTACGCTACGTAATGACGTAACGTTACGTAACCGTAATGTGGTTCTCTTAATTCCTCAGTTATAATCTAGGAAGCCTTCGTAGAGCCTGTTTTATAGGCCAGCCAGTCTCACAGGTTTATTAACTATTCCAATTATGCTCTTATGACAGGATAATAAACTGATTGATTAGGCTATGACGGTGTTAGGCAACCTAGCGGCCTAGAGGTATGCATTTATAAGCGACAGGAGACGGTTATCGAACGTTTACGTTACAGGCCTAATTAAAATAATCATCAGTAACTTGAGAAGTCATAATAGTTCCGTGTGGATTTCCTAAGATATTTCGAGAACAACGACCCGAGTTGACTTTAAGTATAGGTGTTTCTCTACGCTACAAAATGTGTAGCGTAGAGAAACACCTATGAAAGAGTTAAACGCGTGCCGCGCGTACAGATGATCTGTGAGATATTTCTTTGTTGTGTTGCGTTTATGTGTGTTGTTATTTTTTCTGTTGTAATATTTCCTTGTTGTGAAGCGTCTTCATCTTCATGAGAAGTGCATTGCCCTACTTAACAATAATAGAGTACAATTAAGCCTTTTCTTGGAGCAATAAAAAGAGGTGACGAAACAGTGCGTGTGTAATACACTTCTAAACATTTTATTATACACGAAATCAGCTAAAGCGTGCGTTACTACGATTGGGAAATGTTTTTTGTTTGACCGATTTATTATGACACATGACTTGCGGATTGCTACGATTTTGTCTTAGCTGTCGCATAGAGCGGATTTGAAAAGTTAATATTTGATCTCGAATGATGTTAACCTACTAATGTGTTTTAACTGTAATGCGTTTGTTACGCAAAGCAATGAACTCGATTGACCTTAGAGTTATGTCATTAGACGCTTTGTTTCATCGCGATTTTAATGCTAATCTTTCATTATCTTACTAGTTTGTTTGTTCAGTAGCTGGAAATTAAAAATCATCTCAACAATATTTATCACGAATTTTAATACTTTCGTTACTATTTACAATCACACGTACATTACCAGTCGATAAAAATAAAACAATACTAAACACGAGTTAACATTTAAAGCTAGGTAGGAGAGATCAGTTCTGTCAATGGTGGTATCCGTGGCCATGCTCTTCATGATGGATTTCATGACCACCGTGATGCTCCTCGTGACCTCCGTGGTGCTCCTCGTGACCATGGTGCTCGTGATGCTCCTCGTGTATCACTGGGACTGGGACCTTCACTGTGTAAGGTACGTGCTTTTCAACGTAGTGCGGTACATGCTTCTCTAAATGAACTGGCACTGGCCTGTCAACAGGAACATGGACCGGCACAGGCACCTTCTTCTCCACAGGGTACGGAATAATCTTCTCCACTGGGTAAGGATGAGGCACCGGCACCTTTACAGTATAGGGCACCTTCTTCTCAACGTGGACAGGTACTGGATTATCGACGTAAACCTTTACGGGGTAAGGCACTTTCTTCTCTACTGGATACGGCACAGGCTTCTCAACGTGAACCGGGACGGGTTTATCAACGTGGACTGGCACAGGGTGGTCGACTTCTACCTTCACTGGGTAGTGTACCGTTTTCTCTACAGGATAAGGAACGTATACCTTGACCGGTACTTTTACTGGGTACGGTACTTTCTTTTCCACTGGGTAGGGTTGGGGCACAGGGACCTTGACAGGCACTGGAACGTGTTTCTCCACAGGGTACGGCACATGCTCGTATACTTTAACAGGTACGGGGTTTTCGACATGGACCTTAACTGGGTAGGGCACGTGCTTTGTTACGGGGTAGGGCTTAGGGATATACTCGGGCACTTTGATGGTCTCCTTTACGGGGAAGTGGACGGTCTTGTAGACGGGGTATGGCTGCGGTACGTGCACCTTAACAGGGTATGGGACGTGTTTTTCTACGGGTACAGGGATCTTCTTCTCCACGGGGTATGGCACGTGCACTTTCTTCACAATTGTGATGGTTTTGTGGTGCTCCTCGTGATGATGATGGTCACCGCCGCCTTCGCCGCCGGAGCTTCCGTCTCCGCCAAAGTCGCCATGGCCTCCGAAATCGCCCCCAAAGTCTCCGTAATACTCCGAAAGGCCTCTCTTGTCCTGCTTCTTGGACTCCTCCACTGGTTTTTCCTCAGCCTTCTTGCTCTCAGCCTTTTCCTCTGCCGTGGCCAGGCTTATAGCCACGGCCAGGATTAAGGAGGATCTCTGAAAATGAAAAACAAATATTTATCATCACGTTAGAACTTCAAATCAAGCGCACTAGCTAACTAGAAAACCAACTTTATCTTGAAGCTTTTAGGTTGATATTAAAATAATATTACAGTAATAATATAGGTACTATAGTGGACAAATATTTTTTTAAAGCTTTTAGTAAATATGTTTTTAGGGTTTTATAAAATGCATCGGAACTTTGAAATAGAGCGAGAGTTTTTTTCGAAACACTTTTTATAAAAACATTTGCTAGGCATCAGTCACCAAATATTCGATAGTAAAATTCATAAACTTTTTGTTTTACATTTTCAACTAATTTGAACTAAATCAAAAATTTCTTTTTATGCAACACACAACAAAAAAAATCGAACACTTTGAATTACGATTTTAATTCACTGAATCACACATCCTTTTAAAGCTCCGTAGTAATTTAAGTTTTGGCTTCACACATTAGGATTTTCAGCTTAATCACTGCACTGTTTGTTTATTTTTAATTTTTAATACTAACCAATAACTTCATTATCGCTTCGCTTGAGGTGCAGCGAATCTGACGCCGGAGTGTGGTGGTTACTTGTCGCGAGCAGGTTATATACTGCGTGCAAGAGGTTCAAACCGCGGTGTTGTAAACGCTTTCGCTTGCTTTCGATCTTAGCAAGTGATTTTTTTTCCTCCAGAAGATGGGATTTCAATGTCATAGACATGTAGGGCAGTTGGGTAAGGGATGATAGGTTGTTTCATACTTATGCTCAATTGGTAGAGATTGTAGTTTGCGAGTGAACCGTCAATTTACGATGCTGGTTTTGGTCAGTGATTTTATGTTGTATATCTTAGTGTTATGAGTTTTTTTTATAGATGTTAACATGTTTTAACCCTGTGCTATTTTAAATATAACTAGTATTTAACCGAATCAAAAAGCTTAAATGCGTTAGTAAACCCGTGTTAGGTATTTTAAGACGCTTGTTAGATTTTTCAGATTCAGCTGTTGTCGTGAATTAGCTATCAATAAAACGAAACCTGAAATACACATCAAAACTCACATTTCATCTTGTATTTTTTTGATATTTTTATTTAATTTTTTGATATTTTTGTAATAATTCTATCGATTATGAATACCTACATGATAAGCCATATATGAATAGTGCCATAAAGCCATAAATATATGGGTCTATGAATAAATCATATTTTAATACTTTCAGACTCTTCACTTCTGGGTTACACGAATTAGGACGAATATTATTTTGGGTGCAGCTTATACTGGTAGGTACCTCGGATGGGTCATTATTAACAACAATTATATGTTTTTTCGGATATATATTCTAGGACTAATGTATTTAGATGTTTTGTTTTTGACATGCAATCGGTTTGCGACAACACCTAGTTATGAATAGGTACCATTTGGGAGCTCCAGAATCTCCAGAGAAACGCACCGGAGCTCTTAGCACTGAATTTTTTATTTACGTTGACAACCTTTTACGATAACGTGATCATACAGCGTTGTTGCTCTCATCGGGCCCATTTGAGCGGATGGTTATGGCAATATTTTCAACCACCCACGAGCCCAGAGGTCTCTTTTTGGTAAGATTTTACTACAGACAGGAGAAACCGATTTTGTATTCTAGTACCCGGCATGCCATTATGGTGCGTTATGTCTATTAAGAACCAAAATAAATATGCAATTGTGTGTTTACTCCATTTTCAGAGAACATTGTATACCTATTTAGTTTTAAACCCACCTACTTACTCGTATAATATTTAAAAAAAAAAAAAACCTCTGATTAGTGTGAAATTAACCGTTATTAAAATCTCAGTAGGTAATGTGCCTGTACCATCCTTTTAAATAGTCCTCTGCAGGATGTAGGCTTACCCACGAAGGGTGCACTACCGATTCTCTCCGCTGGCCCAGTACGGGTTGGTGAATTAACATACGCCATCAAATTTCTTCTACAGACGTATGCTGGCTTTCTCACCATGTTTTTCTTCACCTAAAAGCCAGTGGTGTGAAAATCCGCACATAAAAATAATTCAATACCCACCAAAACAACATGGTTTGTCCTAAAACCGTTAATTTATTATACACATTTTACCAATATTCATGCATGTTTTAAAAATATTTCGTGTAAATTTGTATGCATATTTCAGGATTTTTATTTTGCATATATTCTAGTCCTTACATAAGATCTAACCTTTCTAGTTATAATAAGACAGTGCTCAGCAGAGCGATGCGTGCCAACACAAAAATACTTACCCAAGTATTTGAAATAAAAAACAATACATAACTGCAACTATTAGATAATTAAAATAAATAGATCGCAAATAAAGTTGCGTAGCGCCGCCGCGCCGGCAGTATCCTTTAAATTAATATAATTATAAATCTAATTCACACTAGATACTATTCTTAGCTAATATGAAATAATATAATTATTATGCAGCAACGTTCATGATTATGAAATAGTATTTTCATCGCGAATAATTCTTCCTTTTACCAGTGATGACTTACAGTACATAAACGTGGTCTCTATGGGCCTCACTAGTAACATCCATGAATTCTCAACGAACTATGGAGAGATCTATGCTCAGAGTCTCTCTGTGAGGTCGAATTATAAATAAAAATACCCTTAGAAGAAATGAAATCAATAACCTTGGTTCTTGACATAGCCCAGCAAATCGGCAAATTAAAATGACAATGAGTAGGGCACATAGCACAACGGACTAAAATGAGTAGGTAGGGCACATAGAACAACGGACTTTTAAATGATGGATCGAAAAGTTCTAAAGTAGAGTACTGCTTATTAGTCCGTCAAATAGCTTGACAAAAAATATTAGACACGTATTTTTTCTTTCAACAATTTAACAAAAATTTATGAAGATATAGGCCGTTAAGTTCCGCGTGACGTCACTAACCGCTATCAAATTTACCGGCTAGTGCCGTCATGAGCCCCCACTCTCAAACACTGACAAGGTTTATCTTTGTCACTGATTTTTTTATTGACAAAAGAAAAAAAATAATGTCCGATATTTTTTTAAATCAAACTGATGGGCTAACTATAATAATGATTTTTATACCTAGTAAACATCCCTATTAGGGTCAAAAAAGCAGGTCGATTAACTTACTTAAAAGATACCTACCAAATTTTGGGAGCATCTAATGTTCACAAGCATCTAATGTTAACAAATATTCGCACATACTTAGTTATAGAAACTAAACAAATAAATTAACTTATTAAGACGTTAGCTTTTACATTTTCTCGTTCTATACAAACATCAAATTTATTACACCTTTTTTGGGTCAGGTTTAACTTCAGTTGAAAATATTTATCAACTCAGTTTCATGCCAAATGTTTAAAATATGTCTCTTTTGCAGCGATATAAATATATCATGCTGATCTCGAGGTCAAAAACATATGTAACGGTTAACGATTAAGTTTTATGAGTAACAATTATGTCGGGTTACATGTTAAACCGATTTTACTGATTGACTGTAATTTATGGAGCTTTCACTAAGTTTTGTAGGTTATACAACTTGTTGATAAAATTTATTTGATAGATATTTGATCTGTTAAAAATACAAATAATTGGCCAAGTACGAGTCGGACTCGCGCACGGCGGGTTCCGTACTGTATGAGAGCCCCCCTTAAATATTTATTTTATTTCAATTTTATTATTTATTATTGAAGTGAATATAAAACTAAATATTCTGTGAAAATTTCAAGCATCTACATTCTACCTGTTACCATTATTAATATAGAGCGAAAAACGTCTAAAAATTCAGGTTTGTTGTATGGAAGCCCCCCTTAAATATTTATTTTATTTTATTTTTAGTTGTTTTGTTATTACAGCGGCAACAGAAATACATCATCTGTGAAAATTTCAGCTGCCTAGCTATCATGGTTCATGAGATACAGCCCGGTGACAGACAGACAGACAGACAGACGGACATCGAAGTCTTAGTAATAAGGTTCCGTTTTTCCCTTTGGGTACGGAACCCTAAAAACAGCTCAAGCTTGAATTGAGTTATCTGAATTTATGAACAGCATTATTGCTCTACATTCATGATAACAATTACCAATGAAACTTTAGTTTTGTTAATCACATTCTAGCTTAAATACTTGAATTGATTCACATCTTTACCATCTGTTGAAGTGTTATTTTGTCTAGTTCTACGAATAGTTCGTAATAATTTGTTACTTATATTTATTGTTTTTTGACTTTCATAAGTGTGTATTGTTGTACATTTGTGAAGAATAAATGAACTAGACAGATTATACTGCCGTGTTGAATTTTCGAAAAACGTTATGACAAGGCATGTTTGTTTGAAGGTGCTTGTTATAATTTAGTTGAAAAATAATTATTTAATATTTACATTCTACTTAAATCAACCAACTCATATTTGCTTCAATGATTGATTACATTTTGTCGTCGCGTTTCCAGCGGTTTCTTAGATTTCCTCTACTAATATCAACCTATTTTTCACCTGCCAGATAAAAATATCAGTAACTGGTGACACCAGACTAACACATAAAAACAGAACACTTTGAATAGCACATAATCGTTATTTCGTTATTCGTTATGCGCGATTATCTCATTTCTAACAGCAACAATTATTATTATCGGATCATAACTGTTGCAAGTTATACTTAAGCGTAACAATTTTGATACAGAACATTAGGTATTGCAATGTGATAACGATCTTTATAAAAATTGGCTATAAATTCACGGGCATGAAACTTTACGGTGTATTAAGTAAAAAAACTTGTAGAGAAAAAATGTCTTTGTCGTCGTGAGTGCAGCTTTTACATAATTTTAAATTCATTAAAAAAATATTTTAGGATATTGGCTAAAGTTTTTAAATGTTGGGGCTTTTGGTTTACACTTTCCGTTTAACCGGTTAACCTAGACCGCTTATCTGCTTAACATCAGGCAGTATGTGGTCAAACGCAAACCTATTCAGAATAATAAAAAAACACTTTCCGTGAGAGATTCATTTATCGCTGCAGCAATTTGTGTAATACGTCTAGTAAACGTAACTCAATAAGATTATATTAAAAATATAAAGAACTTAACACACAAAATCCTTACTAATATAAATCCGAAAGTATATGTGTTTTTCATTGGTTTGTTCCTCTTTTACGCAGCAACGGAGAAACGGACTGATTTTTGGCATGGACATAGATAGAAAGATGGAAAATGACATAGGCTACTCTCCGTCTCGGTAAAATAAAAGGTTCCTATGGGATGCACAAAAATCAAAATATAACGCAGGAAAAGCTGCTGGCTTAAGCTAGTGATTGATTAATTATGTTTTATTCCTTCCGTTTGCCGACGTGTTCCGTGGTCTACGAGTTATATGATAGGACCTTTGTGCAAGTGATTCTATACCAGTGGTTGGATGCGGTTACGATTATATGTATAATTGAGGTATATAAGGTTATGGTGTAGGCGTAAAGTATGATATCGGTAGTAATATTTGTAACTATACTATAGTTAATCGCACCCCAAACTATTTTGGTACCAAAAATACTCGTTAGGAGTCGGAGCGCATCGCAAAGAGCGGCTCAGAGGATTTCGTTGAAATATTTTTTTGAAAACAGATAAAATATACCTAATTCTTATAGATACTGTTTTTTGGGACCAAACTTTTTTAACAATTTTCAAACATGTTTTTTTAATTGATTTTTTATATAATTCTCTTGAGTATACAAATACAAATATTTTATTGGTACCACCATAGTTACATGTCAAAATACAAAATACGTACAAAAATAAAACAAATTACAGTTGAAAGATACAATGCAGTCAATCTCATTTTAAAATATAAATTAGATATTATTATATTATCCATTAAAAAGTCAAACAGATAACATTTCTGGTTATTTTCAGAAAATCTTTACGTCCTAAAATAGCTCAATTTGGAGCCAATTTCTTAGTTTCGTTCTAAATGACGCGGCGGCAATATAAAAATATATAATTTATATACATAATTAACCAAAAACAAAACGATATCATACCGTTAACCATTATAACTCTATTTTTCAGCTATTCAATCTCTGTTTTCTACTTACCACACTAGTTGTCTAAAACAACCTGTACATAAGATAAAGAAACATACTAAAACCTTACCATTTGTTCTACCTACTTTGAATTCTACCACAGCTGCGAACGGTCAATAAAAATCCAGATAGAATAGTTAAAAGCATCAGTACGTGTTGATGGGCTTAGTAGAGCAGGCGTAGAGCGATTTAGTAGGTGGAGAGCACTCTCAGCATATTTTAACTATTTTGTTATGTCAGACTAGTTTCTTAATCTTATTTCTTGACAGGTAGGCTAAATTAAATAAACTGTAGCTGACGTACCTACACTCTGTTAAAAAAAAGGTAAAAGCCCACAGACGATGACACTTTCAATGTAGGTAACTTTAAAATATTATAAAATTAAAAATATACTTAGATTAATAATTTAGTTTTTACAATTGCCTATTTGTTTTGGAAATGCACACTATACGGGGTGACTATGAATTACTCGCAGCGAGGCTGTTTTAAGTTAATTATTTAGAGTCCTGAGTGAAGCGAGGGGTTGAAGTCGCCCAAGACGAAGACAAACTTGGTTCTAGAGGTCCATACTCTACTCTTCATACAATCTGCGAGAAAATGAATATGAAGAATATGAGTAATATTTACGTCACAAATTCACTAAGTGTAGGTACTCATTAGGCAACTCGGTATTGTTCACAAGAAATTAAAATGTACCTACGTATTTTCATGGAATCGCACACAATTTATAATAATACAGAGAATTTAAATACTACATGAAAAAAATAAGACCATGGCCAGCTCGATCATAGCCTAGCACGGGCATTGCAAAGAGGTTTTATCCTATAAAATTGAACTGATACGGGCACCAAAGAGGTTAAGAATATAAAGAGAAGTTGAGTAGAACCTCCTTAAAATGCCAGTTGCCGTGCAATGTAAAGAGGTTATATTCGATTTTACAAATTGAAACCTCTTTACGATGTTCTTAAATGTTCTAAGTTGAGAAATTTTCATACGAATTAGACGTTCCAAATTTATTTAAATCACTTTACTACCTAGGGAGTTTCATACAACATTACTGACCTGTCACAGACTCATAGCCCTCGAGATTGTGTTAAGATAATAATGACTCGTTTTACGTTGAGATTCAAGGACATGTAATGGGTAATTTTTGAGCAGGTGGTATGAAAAAATAAATATTAGGGGACTTCTTACACACGGTCTAAAAAACAACTGCAATACGTACATTCTCTAGTTGTTACGTTATAAGCACTACTTACAAGCGTATTCCAATTATTTAATGAGTATTAACAGCCTATTCATTGCTTCATCGGACTTTACGACCATCTGTTGGATAACCCAGCCGCAATAAGACCTAATTTGCAGTTAATTTAAGTATTTATAAACTACCTGGTAGAAAACTTACGTTGCTACATTCGCCGTTATATTTGTTTTTCATCGCAAAACATGTACCTGAACGCTCCCGTGGCTCGGATGACACGTTAAATTGTAAGTTCTTGTCGTTATAACAGTTTAGCCATGTCAGAGACCTTCAGGTGGCTTAAAAACTCTGACAACAGGGCTAGCCACCCGGCCCATACGAACTTACGTAGGTACTTTTCCCAAAGCATTTTTTATAAGGAATGAATAAACAAGATAGTTGCTTATTTCAAGTGATACTTTGCAGAAGTTTATCTTTAGATCTTCTCGGTATGCAGTGTTGCTCTTAAGTTAGAGCGTCATCAGAATCAGAACATCATTATTTTATTTTAATCGTCCAAAATAATGAATTGTGCAGAACGAAACTGATCTCTTTATCTATACGTTACAGATGTGCGAATTATCAAACAAGTTTTTAATCGTGATCCTATACCAACTGCCAAAAATTATTCCAGGACCCTCTAGATTTTCCCTTTTTCTTATTTACCGCTTTTCAATAATATGACCGCAGCACTCGTCCGCATTTGCCAGTTTCTTTGAAAGTGGACCAACTACAAGACGTACGGAATCAAGTTACAGAAATCGGTTAAATACAACAGAGGGATAATTTACGTACGTTACCACGATCTAACAAATTACTGAATTACGTCCTGAGGGGTTAGTCCAGGTTTACACGTAAATTGAAACTACAGCTGTTTCCGTATGGCACTATTCATTTTTTAACAGCGCCCCTGGCGGAAACGAGGAGGAACTAACCAAAATGTATGGAGCCACACGCGAACGCGAAAGTTTAAGTAAACTACACAAAACCTGGACTAAGGGCTCTGTTTAACAAATCATTTAACCATTGAATATTTTGGGTACATGACAAACAGATAAACATTTTTTTTTTATAATTTGACAAAAATTAAAAGTCTCGAAATTGAAAACTGAAGCATGATTCAGATTAGAATAAATTCACCAATTCAATCGTGTCTGTGGTATAATACGAGTACACGTATAAATAAACCTAACATTACTAAGTCTCCGCTGTCCGTCTGTCTGTGTGTCACCAGGCTGTATCTCATGAACCGTAATAGCTAGGCTCTTGAAATTTTCACAGATAATGTATATCTGTTGCCACTGTTGTTAAAAACAGAATAAAATAGATATTTAAAGGGGTCTCCCAGTCTACAAACGTGATTATTTTGCTGTTTTTTGCTCAATATTAAAAAACGGCAACGCTTGAAATGAGTCTAATATGGTACGAAACCCTTGTGCGAGTCCGACTTCCACTTGGCTGATTTCTTATAACTTTACGTGAAAACACTGACTTAGTTGCAAATATGCCGTGTCTAGATTACGGTCGATACTTAGTAATATTTATTGTGGCTCATTTCTTATGGCTCATGCTGTAACAATTTTGATGTAATTCAACCGGTTCTGCATGTAATGAGAAAGATTGATAGGCAAATTGTATTAGCTGTTCTATTTATAGACTTCTTCAACAAGAATCGTTTTAGTTACTGGAAAAAAAAGATATAGAATTTGGATTTAAAAATGTTTTAAAAGATTATGTAAAATGAATGTGAGGGCTATGCTCAGAGTCTTTCTGCGAGATTGAATCAGAAATGACAATGAGAGATGTGTTGTGTGTGTTATTAGATTTGCGGACAAAATGTTAAGTATAATTCTCGAATGGAGACCAAATATAGGCAAACGCAGCATAGGACCGAACGACGACCGACAGTTCAATGAAAACCGCAAGAACACGCTTTTAAGAGATCTCAGTGGAAATCTATAGGGAGGACTATGTCTATGATAAATGGTTTATTGAAATACGTAAGCGACATTTTTGACATTGACAATAACAATAATTTTATTAATAACATTACTTGTCAGATTAATTAATTCAATGTAGCGCTCGTAGCGTAGTTTAGGTGATTGTCAGCGATCTCCGAAATTAAGCAACGTTCCGCACGGTCAGGATTTGGATGGGTGACCGCGTGAGGCATTTTTCAACTGAGCGCTACCGTGGCTCGGACGACACGTTAAATTGTAGGCCCCGGTTGTTTTAACCGTTAAGCCATGTCAGAGGCCTTCAGACGGGCTAAAAAATCTGACACCAGGGCTAGCCACCCCGCCTATTCGAACTTACTTATTCAATGTATACAATTTATCCATAATAATTGGTACACTACATAAAATAGGAATCAATTGCTTCATGAAACAAACAAAAAACTATTTTTCAAAGCGTACCTACAAGTCTATAATGAATCTCATTAATATCATATCTAAATGCGAAATTAATTACATCACATAAATCAAAAAAGCTCCCAGTGATGAATGCCGTGGAAGACTCACTACAGATTAATTTAAGACATTTGAAATTGACCTTTGGCAAAATGATACCCAATTTACTCACTAGTGATTATGATAATTTGCACTTTCTACATTTACTTTTACTATTACAATAGGCATGATTACTGGGTAAAAAAACATTATTTTGATTAGTCTGTGAGTTATATTATCAAAAAAATATTGAACACGTATTTTGTTTTGTTAATCAAACAACAAATAACAAAGATAAACCTTGTTAAAGTTTGGGAGTGAGGGTCGTGACGTCACCTCTTTTACAGAAGTCTATACATCTGTATGGTAGCTGTGACATCACACGAAACTTTGTCGCACTATTTCTTCATCAATTATTGTTTAAGTCTATCTGACGGACTAGCGGACTAATTATATTTTTTTAACCCCCGACGAAAAAGAGGGGTGTTATAAGTTTGACGTGTCTGTTTGTCTGTGTGTCTGTCTGTCTGTGGCATCATAGCGCCCGAACCACTGAACCGATTTCAGTTTAGTTTTTTTTTTGGATGAAAGGAGACTTAATCGAGAGTGTTCTTAGCTTTGTTTTATAAAAATCGATTGAGCCGTTTAAGAGTTATGGTGGGTTAAAGTGGGGATGGAAGAACCAAAATTCTACAAATGTGCCCAAAATGTTTGTCAATTGAAAGTTTGTAGTCAAATATTTTTGTGTCGGGGGTTTTTTAATTAGGTATATTATTTTGTCATCACTGCTTATTGATCGTAAAATATTTATTGTCAGAGAGACTGATTGAGATCATTTCATCATATTGTCAGAAGTTTATATCTTTTTAAAAATATGTTTTATTCACTTCACAGACAACTACAAGTAACTTGAGCTAGAACCAAAATTAAAATAACGTCTTTTAAACACTTATTTTAATTTCTGTTCCATCATTAGAAGTTGACTGAACTTAGCAAAAACTTAGGATTTTTTAATAATTAAAAGTTAAAAAGTGGATATATATCAGTTAGATAAAGCAATACATACACTACACGTAACTTGATCAATAGCATCATAAACCATATCTAAAATATACGAATATATCAATCGTCGTCGTTTGTCAATCAGCTAGGCTAGGCCAATGTCGGTAACTTTGATTCTTTTATACAGGGTTATACAGAACTGGTGGACTAAGCCAAAAGGAATTGATTCAGGCCATCATTATGTACATCGTATTCTATGGAAATGAGAATTCCCGGAATTCAAGAAAATAATATCACCGTTTCATACATTTTGGCCATTTCAAGTTGCAATTTTCTATGGGACAGCTGATTTTTTTTCTAGAATTCCACGGGTTGGTCCCATAGTTTTCCCTTAATCATCCCCTTTCAGTTTATTACAGGGTAAGCAGATAACCCTGTTGATATCCTCACATCTGGTTTGATCTTGCAGAGAGATTCCGACCATAAGCCTCTCCTCTCCATAGCTCGCTTATTAATAAGATATGGGTCCTATTAATAAGCTCCAAGTGAAAGACCACGTTTCAGCTCTGTAATTCATGTTATCACTTGCAACACACAATTATCGCAAATGAACCAATATAAAGTAACAAAGATATAAAATATAATATGTATATCGTTACAGTGACACAAAATACTTCAACCCACACAAATAGAATAAGGTAATGTAATCTCTTGTTTTCTTTTTATATAACTCAAACATATATTGATAAAGTATAATTAATACATGAAATAACAAAATCAACCAATTCTGCTATTGGTGAAATATAAGGTCGAAATCAGAGTAATTGTCTCGATAGTTTTGGATGCGTAAATTGCTTAGGAATATAGAGTACATAAATAACTGCATGTAGTATAACTTTTTTTAACAGAGCAAATGCCTTTATTTTCTACCACTAAACACAAGACTTACATAATCTAAAACTACATAAACTACTACTACCTACATAACAAGCAATTGGATCATCCACAGACCCATGGCAATGCTTATACGTTGAGCCAAATAAACACCAGCATTTTAGTCACGCGCCGCGTCCACCAGACGCTCAAGAAAGACTTTTGAAAACAAAGCACCCGGCCCCCACGGACCCAAAGTCTCAACTCCAAACGGCTCAAATATATAACCACTGCTGAGGTTAGCATATTTAAATATAGTATTACTAGGTCATCTCATAACATCATAGCCTGCAATTTTTATATATTTCGTATTATAAAAAATAATAATAGGTTCACGTAATGCTAGAATATTTATTTAGCCTTTTTAAGAGTACGTAACTCTTTCATAGCATAAATTTGAAAATTTAAATAAATAACCTGGACAAACAATTTGCAACAACCTGGCGCCGCTGATAAAGAATAACTTTGATCACAATTTGCTGACATTGTGATCAAAGTAATTTAAGACAAATTGAAGACAGCACAGAGCGCCGCAGACACATTCAACACACACACAACGCAGTGCTCTGCGCTGAGTTATCGCATGACCAAACCAGCGCAACGCAGCTCTGATTCCAGCCTTAAATTGATTATCGTTTAGCTTCCTAAAATGTAGTTTCTTTCTAATTTATGCGGTGAATCATTTCGTGTTCAGCGGTCAAGGCGCCACTTTACCACGGTCAATAAAACTACCGAAATATTTGTGTTTCTGGCGCTTTTCGGACGGTTGCTTTTAGGTTAATTTATTGCAAGCATGTTTTAATAGCATAGCTGCAACTTGTTAATGAAATCTTTCATGTTATTATGTGTTAGTCGTAACTTTAGGTACTTATGATTAGGGATGTAACGATTCCGATACCGATACCGATATATCGGCCGATTAATCGGCAGGACCGATATATCAGAATCGCCGATTATATACAGCCGATATCAAGAGTTTGGGAACCGCGCGAAACGAAAAACGCGCGCGTTGTGTATCATATACGAGTAAAATGATTTGCGTAACAGATTATCTGCTATTGCAAAAAGAGTAATTAAAACAGTCAACAATTAAAAAACTTTAATTATTGACTGTATTTTACTTATGTATTGGTTTACTTTACCACATTGTGTAACAATTACTTTCATAATTAGCGCTTTGAATGCTTGATAATATTCTTGATTATTTATTTATTTCATATAAATAAATGTTTTTCTGAATTTTGATTTGACATTTTGGTTTTCAATATTTTCAAGGTTAAGACTCTGATAAATGATGGTACCTACTTGGTAGCTTCTATGCATAATGAAGAAAATTATTCATAATGTATTTGTTCCTCTTTTATATTTCTACTAAGCCGCCGATATCGGTATCGGTATCGATATCGCCGATTATTTACTACAATAATCGGTATCGGTATCGTATCGGAAAAATTATGTATCGTTGCATCCCTACTTATGATGTTATATAGATAGTTAAATATTAAAACTTTTAAATTTCAGTGATATGAACCACCATCGCAATTTGGCTAGTGATGGAATATAGTAATATATAGAATAAATAGAGAATCTGATACGTTACTACTCCTTTAGACTTATCTCCGTACAGAGACGATTAGGGCTTTATCTCGTAAGAACATAAGATGCGCTATCCTGCCGCGCTAAGATGCGCACTACGAAATAATTCTTTCGACGTGTATGAACGAGACAGTTATGGTGAATTATGTAATATCTGTTACTTTTTCACACGTCGAAAAGAATTATTTTTGTGGTCGTATGCTAAGCTGGCAGATGACACTAGCTGACCTTACCTCATTGTGTTAGTTTTGACAAAATTCACAGACCAAAAGTTATTAGTTTTGATGTACAGAATAAGCCCCTAAAAGGATGCTAATTATTAACCAGTCGCCCTGTATAGATAGATAGATATGGAGCTGTATGAAGGGTACAGTATGCACAAATATTTTAAAAGTCCCTGAAGCGCGCGCAAGCTGTCGCACAGAATATTACACATATTACAGAAGTTGAAGATTGTCTATAAGCAGGCAATGAATGAGCCATAGAGCTTACATATATCATGGATTCATTACGTACTCGATAATGCCCACGGACTTTTATAAGTAAGGATTTTAAAGAGTTGATGTAGTGTCGTAACATTACAACAACTACTCAAATCGAAATATTTATAAATTGATGTGTTAAACTTGAAAGAATAAACCTCAGACCAAATTAAAACAATTGGTCTGAGGAATAAACCTAAAAATAACAGGTATCTATTTATAAACAAGAAACTACATAACCACAGTAAAATGGACAAAAAGATGAAAGTTCAAAATAAAAGCAAAACTAAACAAGCACACATTTGCATAGTAAATTAGGACACAGTCTCAATAATAATTGCTTGTTTAACAAACTAAGATAAAAACGATCCTAACATGAGCGTCTCTACGTAATGTTAATAAGGATAGTGTTGTCTTCTATCTGGCGTTTATCAAATTATCGATATCGATGTTTTTAATTTTAGCACAAAGTCGAAATAATGACATGAATCTTCACAATGTAGCTTGTGAGATTTCAGTGAAACAGTTGACTGTAATTTTGAATTTCGCTCAAGTATAACCACGTATTGCGAGCGAGTATAATTTTGATTAGCTTGTATAATTAGGCTATGCTTTGGTAATTAAGGCGCCATAGTATCAGATTATTTTTTCATATGAGCGGATGAAGACCAATACGCCCCCGGTTTCGCCCGATTTTTGCATTCAAAAATCAATATAAACTTGGTAAAATTACCACTTTTTCCTAAATTTTATGGATGAAAGCTATAATTCAATTCATGTGCATAAATATCAGATTCCAAAAAAATTGTAAACGTGTAGAAAAGTGCCCAAAAATGCAATAAACTTTCTTAGAAATCATGAATGTGTTCTAAAAACGGTATCTTTTTTTGCATTTAATTTCTATCGAGCGAAGTTTTTTGAATTGTGTTTTATTATTGAATCCTCTACAGCATAGTTAAGTTTTTTTTTTTTATTAGACATCTTCAAGGTTTTATGGAGAAAAGTCAGTTTAACTAGAGCTCTATATATGTACAGGTATTTTGAGATTGGATGGCGGCTTAAAAACAATAATTGAAAAAACTTTTGTACTAATAATATTCGTTAAGATCATACATGTTTTATAGAAGTAAATCAAATTTTCTAAACTAAACTGTTTTCAAATAATAGGAAAAAGTACTATACCAGCCCTTTTTAATAGTCCACTGCAGGACGTAAGCCTACCCACGAAGGATGATTGGGCCATGTCCACCACGCTGGCCTAGTGCGTGTTGGTGGATTAACATACGCCATCGAATTTATTCTACAAACGTATGCCTCACTACATTTTCCGTCACCGAAAGGCCAATTTTTCAAGGTTTGAAATCCCGTACTTAAATTGCAAAGAAACTCATTGGTACGGGACCGGGATTTGAACCCACGACCTCACAAATAATAGGCGAGTGTTACTTCCACTAGACCATCAAGGCTTTTTAGATACGGCTTGTAGCTCGTATATTCATTACAAACTGAATTACGATGATTACCAACGACTTCGAATGTTACAATGGACGCATAATTTCATCGTAATTGTATTACATTTGTAGTAAACAAGCACACAACTCATACAATTACATTAACATACTCGAACATCTCTCGTTTAAAACAGCGTAACTGCACTAAACTTAAGTAATCCAATTACTTAGCTGTGCAATTCTTATCTCGACAATTTATTTTATCGATGAAGTAACAACACTAGTCATAGTTGCGTAATGATGCAGCGATCGCGGTCGGTGTTCGTTCTTCCGTTAAACTTAATTATCGATACTTCTGAAGTTTGTTTACTATAGGTTACACTTTTGAAGCCTAGATTTTGATATTTTTTTTTTTTAATTTACTCATTCAAATAGTTAACAAGAACGTTATTTTCTATGGCATATAAAGCCCCCAATAACTTGTCACAAACAACTTCATTAAACCATACTGAACAAAGTCAACCATTGTTGGATAACCGATCTTCAATAAGAATGGTGGGAAGCGGCCTGTATCCAGCACGATCCTGCGGTCTTGGTAAAGTTATCTGTGACGTGACTATTTTACATACTCATGATTAGAATCCACTAACAAAGAAGATAACTATATGTTATATTCTTCTGCGAGCTGATCAAGCTACTACGTTGTTATTCACTTCCTGTTTTTTATCGATAAATGTGCGACAGAACAATTTCCCACTAGTCGATAAACTGGTATTTACGGTAACATTTCCCAACACTACTTCCTCATTTCCTTACTTTGTTATAGTAACCTAATTACGGTGTCTTTAGGATGTGTTACGTGTGTGTAGCTATAACTAACCAGTCTTTACTTAGAACTACATAATAATCTGCCAAGTACGAGTTGGACTCGCGCACAAAGGGTTCCGTACTGTAAGGGAGCCCCCCATAAATATTTATTTTAATTTAATTTCATTATTTATTATTAAAGTAAGCATGCAGTTAAAGATTCTGTGAATGTTTCAAGCACCTGTTGTCATTATTGATATTGAGCGAAAAACGGCAAAAAAAAAATAGATTTTTTGTATGGGAGCCCCCCTTAAATATTATTTTTACTCTATTTTAGTATTTGTTGTTATAGCGGCAATAGGAATACATCAACGGTTCATGAGATACAGCCTGGAGACAGACAGACAGACGGACAGACGGACGGCGGAGTCTTACTCGTAGAATCACGTTTTTACCCTTTGGGTACGGAACCCTAATATTATATAGCTATAGTTATATATAAGTAAAGACTGGTTAGTTAGCTAGTTACTTAGCATATTAGTTAGGACTTGCAAGATTCTTTACCATTCCTCTTCTTGTTCGTCGAGTCAATGGTTCAAAATGGTTAAATTATTTTATCCCAATATTTGGCCAGTGCCACCCCTCAGGAAATAGCCTAGGTCTTCCATAGTACAGGGGTCCGGACACTGGAGATATGAACAAGTAGTTGATCTATACTCTGCAAAAGGACCATACGTTTTACCATTGATTTTAATTTAATTGCTTTTTTCTTTAAAAAAAAAAGAGAATTTGGTGTGGTTCCTTTTACCAATTGATCATTCTATACTTAGCATGAATATTACGTGCTCCATTAACAAAGAATGCGATAAATATCGACAGAGATATTTGTAAAAAATAAATGAATTTGTCAAAGTTTTTTTTTAATTGGCAAGTTCCTTTATTAAATACAACACTACTTACATAGGACAAACTACATAATGTACTACTACATAAAAAGCAATTGGCTCATCCACAGACCCTTGAATGTCAAAAGGTAATCCAAACGCTCAAGCCCACTGCCAGTTGGCAGCGTGCCCAGCATGCTGGCTGCATTACCACGTTGAATGGCAATTGCTTATGCGTTAAGCCAAATAAACACCAGCATTTTGGTCAGAGACTCCGAAAGACTTTTGAATACAAGTTCACAGTTTCAAAGTCCCATACCGTTTGAACCGTACGCAGAACTGAAAGTTTTTGGTCCGAACTACCCTGACCCTCCCCATGCCATGCTGTTAAGCTACACTATAAACCACAGAACAGTAAAAACTATGAACAGTACAGTGTCATCACTTACTGTATTCAGTACACACTGTGTAAATAACAATACAGTAGCTCACAAAACTGGCTTAAACCGTGCAGACGAATTAAGAAATAAAGCTTACGCCAATATGTACCCAGATTAAGAAACACTGAGGTACACTGGTATTAGTCATTATTCTATGGTAATGCCTTCAAGCCGGTGGTTATTTGTTGGCAATCGGCTTCCGGGAGTCGGGAGCGGTAAATCATGGCACCACTCTCGATTACATTGCTAGGCTTTGATCGATGGAGAAAGTATAGCCTGAAGTCTTTTAATCCTATAAAATGTTGTATTTCAAAAACACAACGAATTTAATTTCATTCAATTTGAACAGTATTGATTACGTTTTGTATTTATATTGAAAATAGTTGCTTAGAAGTAGAGTGCGTACATGTGTGTACTAATTGATTTTATGATTTGTTCATCAATGCTTATTACAAATCTGAGCTACCGGATTACTAAGGTGATACAGTAGTTTGATTATGGAAACTAGCGTGGTTTTTGCACATTTTAATTAAAGTATAGAACAGGTGTTACTCCCGCTTTATTTTAGTAGATATGATACTATAGTTTCGATCGCATATGGCTATCTTTTTCATGGTTGGAGTACTAGCTCGCGGGCTCGTCTCGCATAGCACGATACGGCAGTGCCTAGAGCACGGACTGATGACCCATGGGGTCGTAAGGTTCTCGAATACCTACCACGTACCTACAAGCGCAACGTAGTAGGTACCACCTACAAAGTAGACAGATTACTTCATTATGACCGCAGAATTGTGATTTTATTAAAACAGCAGGATTGCACTGGATGCATGCCGCTTTAAACAAGTCTTATTGGCGATCTATTGGAGAAGCCTATGTCCATTTGTGGACATCCTATGACTGAGAAGAAGAAGACGAAATATCGAGATAGATCATAGAGGGTAGTTTTCTGTCTATTCTAAAGCTTTTTTAAATTAAAGCGGACCCGGTGAAATTCGTAAATTAATGAATGTAGCTAAACTTAATTTTTATTTGTGTTTTGATGACGAAATGTAGATCACGTTAAGCTAATTAGTAATTAAACAAAAAATTACAATATATTAATCTCATCCGCAATGAAAGTACCTTTGAGCTCTCTCACTTTTGTAAAGCTTTCTTTTGTTTACAACTTTATTTACTTATTACAATTAAATTTTCTTAATTTGTTTCAGGTAAGTGCAATTTGCATGAGTATGTTCAATTTAAGTTACACCAACGCAGAATACGCAACGGTAAGTAAAGAATTGTAAGACTTCATACACAAATATTTACTTTGACAAATACACAAGCGCCAAACAAGCAAACGGAAAACGAAGGAACTACTTGAGATCGCTATGCTCACACGCTTGCAACTTATGTGTTCCCTTTCACTTTGTATTTTTTCTTAGCCTCCTTAATTGGCGATGTAGAAGCCGTTTTCATATTTTTTTGTAGGTGGCGCTAGTTATGTTTAATAGAACTTTTAGTAGAGAGGGGCTTTTAGTTTTAGTAAAAAAAAATGATGATGTCGAAGTTAGTTTCATGTTTGTTTTGTAGATGTCGCTTGTATTAAGTTTTACTAAATTTTTATAGAGAGATTTGTTTTTTTTGGATGGTACCGTGTGTATAAATGTGTAATGGGTTTTTAAAAGATGGCGCCTTAGAAGAATTTATTCATTTCGGTGTTATTTGACGGCAGCTGTTCATAATAATTTTGACATCAAGTACAAAATATTTTTTTCACTCATATCTAGAATAGTGTTGAAAAATAATATACATTTTTGGGGCGTATCGTTTAATAATCGGCCAAGTACGAGTCGGACTCGCGCACGGAGGGTTCCGCACTGTATGGGAGCCCCCCTTAAATATTTGTTTTATTTTAATTTTATTATTTACTATTGAAGTAATAATAAAACTAAATATTCTGTGAAAATTTCAAGCATCTACCTGTTACCATTATTAATAAAGAGCGAAAAACGTCTAAAAATTCAGGTTTGTTGTATGGGACTTAAATATTTATTTTGTTTTGTTTTTAGTATTTGTTGATATAGCGGCAACAGAAATACATCATTTGTGAAAATTTCAGCTGCTTAGCTATTATGGTTCATGAGATACAGCCCGGTGACAGACAAACGGTCGGACGGAAAAACAAAGTCTTAGTAATAGGGTCCCGTTTTTCCCTTTGTGTACGGAACCCTAACAATACGATAGGTACAAGTTGAATCAAACTTAACGGCGTCTGTGAACACGAGATGTTAGTGGGAAGAGGAGTGGGGATATGCGCAATTTGTTTCGGTAGCTAACTTCACAGACACCATTAAGTTTGCTTTGGCCTCTACGTAATATACATACGTATCTTTGAACACAGTCAATAATCTTACATTATAGGTGATATGATATGTTCTTCCTTTAATATGTAAATGAAAATCATTACCATCATTTTGTTTGTAAAATAAAACCAGATTTCAAAATGACACACTTTGTAAATCAAGATAAAAAATATTTTCAAGACGCAAAAAGCTCCACTTACGCATCATCGTTCCAAAAACATCATTAATCAATTTCAGTAAATTGAATGACCGTATACAGAGGTCGCAGTATGGAAACTCGGTCATTGTGTAAGCTCAACAAGGCCAAGGCCGAACGAAATGGCTTCGCAACGAAACTGATAGTGAACGTCACAGACTGATAGTGAAAGTCACATCTGCGCGCAGTATCTTGTCTTAACACAAAATTGTGATCATCATTATTTTAGCTGATTCTATCAATGCGTAAGCTCGACAAGGTCATGGTCGAACGAAATGGCTTTGCAACGAAACTAACAGCGAACGTCGCAGGGTGATAGTGAAAGTCACATCTGCGCGCAGTAACTTGTCTTAAACACAATTCTTATCATCATCATTTCAGCTGATTCGATCGTTCAGTAAGCTCAACAAGGTCACGGCTGAACGAAATGGCTTTGCAGCGAAACTGACAGTGAACGTCACCGAATGATAATGAAAGTCACATTTGCGCAGTATCTTGTCTTAACACAAAATTGTGATCATCATCATTTTAGCTGATTCGATCATTGCGTAAGCTCAACAAGGTCACGGCCGAATGAAATGGCTTTGCAGCGAAACTGACAGTGAACGTCACCGAATGATAGTGAAAGTCACATATGCGCAGTATCTTGTCTTAACACAAAATTGTGATCATCATCATTTTAGCTGATTCGATCATTGCGTAAGCTCAACAAGGTCATGGCCGAACGAAATGGCTTTGCAGCGAAACTGACAGTGAACGTCACCGAATGATAGTGAAAGTCACTTATGCGCAGTATCTTGTCATCATCAATTGTGATCATCATCATTTTAGCTGATTCGATCATTGCGTAAGCTCAACAAGGTCATGGCCGAACGAAATGGCTTCGCCATGAAACTGGCAGTGAACGTCACAAAGTGATAGTGAAAGTCACATCAGCGGACGGTATCTTATCTTCACACAAGATTGTGACCAACATCAATTCAGTCGTAGAACATTTTTTGAAGTGAACACTTCTTTAGCGGTGTTGTGAACTTTTTCAAAATTTACGTTCTAAAAATATTGTTATTTTATTAAGCTATTTCATTATTTTTACTCATGTAGATACGTCACCAAAGTCACTGAACATTTTTGAATATTGCAATCTCTCGGATAGTTTCGATGTTATGATATTATTAGCACATCGCCATGAACTAGCAGATTTACTTATTAAATTTCGTTTCCTAAATTACATATTTATGTTTGAAGTATATTTTTTACCGAGTATTTTAGAAGAAATATTTCTTAATAGGTATTGTGTTTGATCTCATTTGTTTTCGTGTAGCTTTGTAACCGTTAGCATTGTTTTAGAAGAAATATTTCTTAATATTGGATTTGAGTCAATATTTTTAGTTTAAGTTTTTTTCCTGTACATTCGGTGCAATAATAAAGATATTTTGTATTGTATTACATTGTATTGATCTCGATCGTCTTCGTATAGCTTTGTAACTGTTAGCATTTTACACTGTGAGTTGTGACGTATCCTTCTTAGAAGTTACCGCATCTTGAAGATTTAGTACTTACAAAACAAATTACCTCTTTGTATACTGACTCAATAAATAAATAATATTGATAAAATATAATTCCTGATTAGAATTAACCAAATACTCTGATTTGTAATGAACCAAACAAATAGAATAAATTTTAAATTTATCAGTAACTCGCTGCGTAATAATTCGGGAAAAATGATAATTTAGATAGAAAATATGTTAAAGTGTAAATAAACAGTTACAGGAAACAAAGATACAAAAACAGTTACACCAAGCCACAGTTCAATATCTTTATCTAATAATTAAATAATAGTAAAAGTATCAAGATTGTTCAGTGATAGCAGCTGCACAGCGCCGTGGCCATAAAACTCCGGTCGAGTCGCCGCCGTCCGTAAAACCCGATTTTGAGATAGACAATTTCGCTATAGCCCTCTTAAACGCAAGTAAAAGTGTTTGACGTCGCAACTCATTTCACCTTCACTGGAATGAAAGTGAATTTGCTGGTTTGCTTCTTCACTTGTGTGCGAGTAAGTGGTGATTCAATTTGAAGTTTTGGAACTGCGAATAATCCTTGCCGATATTATAAATCCGAAAATGTATTTGTTGGTTTGTGACTCATCTAAACAGCAACAGAGCAATGGGTGGACTTGATTTTTGTCAGGGATGTAATTCAAAGGTCGGAGAAGGACATAGGTACGCTACTTTACATCTCGAAAAAATAAAAAATAAATCTATGGGAAAATATCGTACAATACCTAGTTGTAAAAAAGTTATAAGTTACGGTAACCTAAAAAAATACTTAGATGAGTGAATTGGATTTTTACCATTTATTTTTGCAAGATTTTGGGTTTTAACGATTTACAGGGTAATTGTGTTTGACCTAATTCCACCTGAAAATAAAGTATGTAACTAATAAGTATAGCAGAATGTAAGAAAGACATTTTTCGTTGAATTTGATAATAATATTTCAGATTCTTAAAACTAAAACATTCCACTTAAGTGTTTAAAGGCATAAAAGTTTAAGGCGTGAGACTCACTGTGTTGCACACTGTCAAGCTCAAATGTTTCTTTTGGACAAACAATATTTATCTACAACAGCACAAGTTCACCCACGTTTCGCGAACGTATTGCCACCAAATGTATATTGTTAAGTTATTTACAATAGGAGTTAATTATACACACAAAATAATCAAAAAAACATAGTCTGATGATTACCACTCTTTTATTTGCCGTCAACAGGAAGTTTTCATCAAGAAGTATCACTTTCAAACAGCCAGAATGTTATAAGAGCACTGTACCATTTCGCTATGTACCGACCTATAATGTTCTCATGTAGGTAGTTCTCGATGTTCAAATATACCTTATAAACACATCTCATAAAATATTGCTCAAAAGCACGGTGCGAAAATCGTAAAACCTACACTGACCTTGAAAATACGCACGTTAAATTCAATAATTTTGCAACACTTCATTTCAAAAACAATTGCCTATAGCCATAAAGTAACATCATGCCAATATCATAATTTAATGCATAGCAAAATAAATCGTACGAGTCCGTATGACCTCGAAAATACTCGATTAAGAATCTTCAAACAATTAATTTGCCTATCAAAGTAGTTAGCAATCGACATTTAAAAAAAAATATAGCAGGAGCTCGTTAAAATTCCTCTATATGATACAATCATTTAATATCGTGCAATTGTGTATTTCGTACAGTTTGTTAGGGTTGTCATCGCTCTGATTTTTATCCTACTTGAAATAAATATTAAAAAGAGTCATGATTTGACACGGCTCTACAAAGATATACCTAAGCATACTTTTTACTCTCGCATTCTTAATTTCATTTTATATGGTAAAAAGAAAGTGTACCTAAGATTTTTTTTTTAATTGGCTCCTCAGCATAACGATGAAGAAAATGACAGAAATGTGAAGTTATTGAACATAACTTTGTATCAGTAAATCATATTCTTTATTTCAAACCTTGCCAAATGCCATGTGCCTTAACATGCAAAAATTTGCTCACTTAGCACTAGTTACAAATTAAACCCTGTAAGGGCGTTGCAAGTATACAATTACTGAGTATAATAATAATACTATTTATCATCATCACATACTTTCCGCGAGACTGAAACATTTTTGTCATTAAAGAAATCTTCTATACTGTAGTAGCACTTTTGGATTAGCATGATTATTAAACGTACATTATTTCATTCACCTTATTCTGTCCTGTGAATTAGAATTGTGTAACATTATTTTCATATTTATATGAAGTCGATTATTGACCGACGAACCAAACCGAAGGAGGTACTCAATTCGACTTGTATATATATATTTTTTAAATGCATAATGAACTAGTAAACGAATAGCAGACGCACAGCCCTAGATATTGCAACGTTACAGCGTTACAGCGAAACGGATCGCAAAGTCAGTGACCCGCGACATCTCGCGGGTGAAGGTCGCTCTTACGAGTACATGCGTTACTGACTCTACTGTACTACGAGTATACAGGGCACACATTTTTGACCAACGAAACTGAAGAGATACTCAATTCCACGCATATATTTTTTTATGTATAACCGTGCATAACTTTTTACGTAGTAGTCCGATTTCAATAATTCTTTTTTTATTGGAAAGAGTATACTTCGAAATTGGTCCCATTTAAATTTTATCAATATCGGCTGAACCATTTTTGATAAATCATCAATAATGTGAAAAATGCTACATCGATCCGTGCGAAATATTCGCGAATTTAGTACACGGTTGAAGTCGGTCATGTCATTTTATGCAAAGAAATAAGTATTGACAGAGCAACCTAAACATCTTTACAAATGCTTGTTAAAGTTTTTCCATCTAACTAACAGTAACGTTTGTTTGAATGTTGGTTGCATACTGATCGCACTTTAAATATTTTATTAATGGATAGATTTTTTCGGTTTTTTTAAATGGATAGAGTGATTCAAGAGAAAGGTTTACATGTATAATACACCTGTGCGAAGCCGGGGCGGGTCGTCTAGTCCTTACATAGTATAAAATGAAGTCGCTATTTTCGTTTGTTTATTTGTTTGTCTGTATGCTTAAATCTTTAAAACTGCGCAACGGATTTTGATGCGGTTTTTTTTAATGGATAGAGTAATTCAAGAGGAAGGTTTATATGTATAAAAATTTCCGAAATTCCCACGAGAACGGGCACAACGCGGGTAAAACCGCGGAGCGCTGCTAGTAATATTATAAACGCGAAAGTTTGTGAGGATGTATGGATGTGTGTTACCTACTCTTTCACGCACAAACGGCTGAACCGATTTAGATAAAATTCGGTATGAAAGTAGCTTCGACCTTGCATTAACACATACTATTTCAGGATTACTTCCGTAGTAGAAATTATTTATGACAAAATACATTATACTTCTACAAATATGGCAAGATGCAATACAAAAAACAATTCTTAGAGTAGAATTAGAATGGCATAATAAGTACTAGTGATACAGTACATATACTTATATACATCCGATGTATACGAGTGACACGTGTTTTACCTGGTACCTATAGGCCGCGCCACACAAGTTGGCGGATGTGAAGTTAGCTAAAAGCTGTGCTATAGCCAATCAACGTGCGGCTTTGTGTCAGCTTCAGTCAGGATTGGATATTGCGCAGCTGGGATCTAAATTCACTCCCGCCAACTTGTGTGGCGCGGCCTGTACTTTGTAATGTAAATCATCTTTAAATATTTTTAAAGATGATCTGAAATCAGACGTTTACTTCTTTTTTAGGGTTCCGTACCCAAAGGGAAAAACGGGACCCTATTACTAAGACTTCGATGTCCGTCTGTCCGTCTGTCGGTCTGTCTGTCACCGGGTTGTATTTCATGAACCATGATAGCTAGGCATCTGAAATTTTTACAGATGATGTATTTTGGTTGCCGCTATAACAACAAATACTAAAATTAAAATAAAATAAATATTTAAAAGGGGCTCCCATACAACAAACCTGAATTTTTAGACGTTTTTCGCTCTATATTAATAATGGTACCAGGTAGATGCTTGAAATTTTCACAGAATATTTAGTTTTATATTCCCTTCAATAATAAATAATAAAATTAATATTTAAGGGGGGCTCCCATACAGTACGGAACCCTCCGTGCGTGAGTCCGACTCGTACTTGGCCGATTATTATTTTTTATTATAGTAAGAAGTCGTTTTATGTAGTTTTGCAAGAATTGCAAGTTTATATCAGTGTCAGGTTATATCAATAAATTGTCCATTATATTGCATCTTGATTTTATCTGTGTCGCCATTGCAACTTCTCTGCCGTTGCAAGGGTGACCTATACCGTTGGTGGTACAATCAATCACCCACGGATCTCGATAAATGTCAGACGGGATGTGCCATTCGCTCACTGCAGGTTAAAGGTTAGGAAATTACGGGCTTGAAGTTACCCGCAATAAAAATACAAGACATTTTAATTAGAATATTACTAACTACACACAGGTATTATTCTGGCGTCATTTTTAAGGCAGACAGAATGTAGTCAGGGCTATTGTTATTGTACTACTACTATGTGAGACGATCCCGCGTACTGGTAATACGTATTTTGATAAAGTTCACCAAATGTAGTAGACTTGCGGTCTGTTTTTGACCGACGAAGCAAACCGGAGGAGGTACTCTATTCGACACGTATATTATTATTTTATATATTATTATTTGTAATTATAATGTGAAAAATGTAACATCGATCAGTGTGAAATATTCGCGAATTCTGTACACGGGTGAAGTCGGTCATGCTATTTTTTTGCGAAAAATAATTATTTATATATAATATTTTCTTATTAAAATGTTACAAAAACAAAGGTATAATAGATTCCATAATCAATATACAAGACGCAGTAACTTTTTGATTGCATTGGTAACTTTTCGGTTACTTAGTGGATGACCATTGATCTTGAGTGGAAATAACCTTCATTTAGAAGGGTCGTTCCTGAATCCAAATCGCAGTCCGGTACCAATACAGAGTTATTTCTAATCAATTAGCATCCTTTTAGAGGCTTATTTTGTGCATCAAAACATTCAAAACTAACAGCTTTTGTTCTGCGACTTTATGTAAAAACTAAAAAAAAAAATCAGCTGTTCAATACATTTTGTCGCGGGTGAACGATATTTTTCTATTTGACAACAAAATCTTTTTTTGAGTTTTGACAAAAAGTCGCAGAACAAAAGTTGTTAGTTTTCATGCACAGAATACGCCCCTAAAAGGATGCTAATTCATTAGAAATAACCCTACAATATACAGAATATTGTACTAATCGTTTTCGGCCATGGAAAAGGTGGTCAAAAACTTGCTTACGTCCAGAGAAGGATTTCCGATTCGATAGCGTACTCGTATGTCTCCATCAATGTGGAGGATATGGCTCAATCGCCCTCGAAACGTATTGACGTTTCGTACGTATTGGCGGAAAACTACTAGTACGAGTATCGACTCGTACTAGTAGTTCTCCGAACAGTGAACCTCGCGGCACACCTCTAACTGAACCATCATAAGCCTTAGTTCTCGACTTGCTCTTACCCTATTTGGTTTATACTTGCAAAACCTGTTACAGAATACAGAATACAGATATTTTATTTGCAACAAAAATGTTAGGATTTGAGTACCAAACGATTTTACCAAATATTATCAAAATAGGCTGATAAATGCTTAGCAGTACAGATTTTTTTCTCTTTTTCAGAGAGACACCCTCATAATCAAAATATATCAGCAAAAAAAAAAAACTAAAAATACACAGAAACTGTGCACCAAGTTTCGTCAATATTTGTTAAAAATTAAAAATGCGTCCTGTAAGGAGAACCACTTTCCAAACTAACAAACATCCCGACAGATGAAATAAAATTTTGCCGATCTTGAAGGTCTTGAAGCTAAACATTTCGCTCGTTTCGCTCGCTCGGTCTAACATTCATAACCAACTACACTTTAAGTTACTCTTTAGTTATATTTAGAAAGAGTAAGCACGATCATGGATTTGTAAGTTGGTGTCATTTACTAACGGACAGTTGCTTAAGTTTTACAAGTAAAGTCCACCAGTAAAATTACGAGTGTAGGTGTGCGAGCAGCATGGAATTAGAATATATTAAGTGTTTTGCTTGTCGATAATTTATTTAATGGTAAAGCAAAATCCTTCTTTAGAATACACTATTCATGCCCCATTGAGTTACGAACAATTACCTACTTAGGTAAGTAATAAAATCTAAGTATTCAGTAAATTAATGTACGTTTATAGCCTTGACGTGAAGGGAAGTTAACAAATACTAACTAAAGTTTGTCGTTTCGTCATTTTCGTCGTTTCAGCTATATTACGTTCACTGCTGGACATGGGCCTCCCCTAAAGATCTTCAATAAGACTGGTTGGCAGCGGTTTGCATCCAGCGCGATCCTGCGGTCTTAATGAGGTGATGTAGCGCTCGTAGCGTAGTTCGATTAGGTTTTTGTCAGCGATCACCGAAATTAAGCAACGTTACGCACGGCCAGTATTTGGATGGGTGACCGCATGTGGCATTTTCTAACTGAGCGCTACCGTGGCTCGGATGACACGTTAAATTGTAGGTCCCGATTGTTTTAACAGTTTAGCCAAGGCAGAGGCCTAAAAACTCTGACACCGGGGCTAGCCACCCGGCCTATAAGTACGAACTTACTTAATGAGGTCATCTGCCCAGTGTTCAACTTGTGGGTAGACGTCCTACGCAGCATTTACCGGTACTATTTGACTAAAGTTAACTAAAGTTGGTAAGTTCGTATTGGCCGGGTAGTTAATCCTAATGTCAGAGTTTCTAAGCCGCCAGAAGGCCTCTGATATACCTACTCGTAGCTAAACGGCTAAAACAACCAGGACCCAACAATATTATTTTAGCGCAAATTGATCAAGCGTGCTACATCCTTGACTTAGTTTTTCTTCTTCTCTCGACTTTAAACCGTTTTATTCAATTAACTGTAAAGTTGTACTCATGTATGATTGATGTAATTGTTTTATGTTTCTCAATTTTGTTGCCAAAAGCTTTATATTACCACTCACAGATTTATATGGCTTTTCAGTATTTTTATTTTCATGGTATTGTGGTACTTAAGTTATGGTAGTTAACGGTCATTTTGCAATACATATTAAGGCAATTGTAATTATCTACCTCTAAATACAATCCGATTTGAGTGATTTCCATGTAATCAACACTTACTCAAGGATTATACGTCTTAGTGTTTACAGTTTTTTTTAAATGACCTTTAAGTTATAAGCCTCTGAAAATTCATTAACTAAATCCTTTTCTGAAAAAAAAGACGTACGAGCGTGCCCCAAGTTGTAAGTGTTTTTATATATTTCTTTAATATTTCTTACTCAAGCGAAGGACACCAAAACCATAACAAAAGTATTTCTCCCGGAACGTAAATTTTATCAAAAATGTACCGCGATTTTTGTCGATGTTCTACAGAAAACGAGAAAACACTGGTCGATTCAGAATCCTCTTAACAAGTTCTTGTAATATGACTTGCACACTGTGAAGAAATGTCACATTGTGTGGAAATGCATGCATCAATATTGGCATACTTATGCGTCGTGCCAAATTAAATCTCCTTAGCGCGTTGCCACATTGTCATTATCATTTATTATGAATAATATATTCTATAAATTTAATATCTTTAGTCAAATCTACTACAAAAGCACTATTATGAAAATCGTAGATCATTAAACCGATACCTATTCAATTCGTAAAATAGATTTGATGAATATCTAAATTGTATGTTTCGAAATCTATGTCAGCCTATAGTTATTAGTTATTAGCTTCAGGTGATTGTTTGAGGGTTGGTTTTTTAGTTACAATCAAAGGAGACTTAAAAGAGAATTTGAGCAAAGTATAAACATTCATATAGTAAGTAGATACTTCTTAGTATGTACTAAGCTTAAAACAGAGCATAAATTAACCAGTAAATGTATTGTGGAACAAAAGCAACCTAATTTGTATTATCAACCAAGCTATGTCTTGTTGTGCTTGGTCTAGTCATAGCAAACCTCAATCATTCAGCAAATAAAGGAAAGTAATAGTAACCAAATGAAGAAACATTTGCCTTCAAACTCGCTCGCGGACCACCATTAGGGCGCCCAGTAGATAATCTAACAAGTGAACGTAATAATTTCAAACCTTTATTACGCAAAACAAAGATCGCGCGCCACATGTTTATTGTCAAGAGAAAATGTACCGAGTTTCAACACTTGCCGCCGACCGGCGATCCGCTTGCGATGCCTTACCTATCTAGGTCGTATTACGCATTTTGCAAATTACTCACTTACCGCTCACAATCCATATAATAACGTGTTCTACATAATTACCCAGCGGGAAAACAAAATTACCAGTTACACATTACTTTTTGGCAGCGCCAAACTTTATTTTTCACCAGTTCGCTACTAACAAATTCTAAGAATTTCGTCATTTGTCGAGAAGTTTTGTCACTTAAAATTAACAGGTACATAAACTCAAACGTAACACCGATTATAAACTCACAACAAAAATTAAAAAAATAAAGACTATTTATAAAAAAAAAAAGAGTATTGTCAGTGCGTTTCGATCGCGGGCCGTGGAATACATATCGCCCGATAGATCTGGTCTTGGACCACTATCTTCCGGGGTATTTCACGAACCTCGTTCATATTAGTGCTAAGCTTATCATTAGATATCACATTCAGGGTTTCAGCTTCCTGCAGCCTCTAGTTCCAGCTTTCATGACCGTGGCTGTACTCGTGACCGTGTTCGTGGCCGACGACCACCGGGACGTGCACTTTTACGGGGTAGGGCACGGGCTTCTCGATGTGCACGGGTACGTGCTTCTCAATGTGCACGGGGTAGGGCCTATCGACGGGCACCTTGACGGGGTACGGCACGGGCTTCTCTACCGGGTAGGGGATGTGCTTCTCAACGGGGTAGGGGGCGGGCACCGGGACTTTGACGGGGTAAGGCACGGGCTTCTCTACATGGACGGGGTAAGGCCTGTCAACGTGGACCTTCACGGGGTAGGGCACGGGCTTCTCCACTGGGTAGGGCACGGGCTTTTCAACTGGGTAAGGTACAGGCTTGGGCACATGTACGGGATAGGGTCTATCAACGTGGACCTTGACGGGCACATGGACCTCCTTGTATACAGGGTAGGGAGCGGGCACGTGTACGGGTACCTTCACTGGGTAAGGGACCTTCTTTTCCACTGGGTAGGGAGCGGGTACCGGCACCTTGACGGGGACATGGACCTCCTTGGTAACTGGGTAGGGTTGAGGCACGTAAACTTTGACAGGAACAGGCCTGTCGACTGGTACGTGCACGGGGTAGGGGACCTTCTTCTCCACGGGGTAGGGTTGGGGAACGTGGACGGGTACTTTGACGATCTCCTTGACAGGGTAGGGCACGTGTTTGACGACAGGGTAGGGCTGAGGTACGTGGACTTTCACGGGATAAGCGACCTTCTTTTCGACCGGGTAGGGAATGTGCTTTTCTACAGGGTATGGGATAGGGACGTTTTTGACGACCGTGATGGTCTTATGAATCTCAGCGTGTCCGTGGTCTCCCCCCCATCCGCCACCGTAGCTTCCACCACCGTAGCTTCCGCCACCGTAGCTTCCGCCACCGTAGCTTCCACCACCGTAGCTTCCGCCGCCGTAGCTACCGCCACCGAAACCACCGTCGCCGTGTCCGTATCCTAGACCGATATCCCATAAACCCCTCTTCTCGTGCTTCTTGTCGTCACCGGCTACGGCATTGTCGACCGCGGCCACTTCTTTTTCTGCTTTCTTGGCTTCCTCAGCATTAGCGAAGGCCAGAAGAGCCACCAGACTGGCGGCCACGAGCTGTAAGCAAAAAGAACCGTCAAATCACTGATATTAAGCTCAATCAAATGTAATCTAGGGCAAATGTGATTGTCCGATGGATCGAATTGAAAGTTATTATATCGTTGACTAATTAACCGGTATGAAAATAGTTTGAGGCTTGTTGCCTGTAATGACTGGTCAAGTTAACATCGCGACACACAAAGCGTACACGCAACGTTTCCGTATTACGCAAGTCTAAGTGGGACAAGGGGATTTGCAGTAATCCTGGCTGCATATCCTGTCAGCACTGTTCTGCCAAAGCTGCACTTCCAGGATTGGTCACTGTCACTTTGAATATCGAACGTATTTTATTTCGAAGGGTTTGTTTATTTGGAACGTAAAACACACCGTGTGCCTCATGATGCTGCACTTGCGGGTTGCACTGAAGTCAGCAAACTCCTGAATGCGAATGATGCGTGTTGGTCCGAAGCTTCGCTATATATATGAGCGGTACGAGCGGCCGAGCGAAGAGAAAAAATGGCCGCTCCGTAGGACTATGTTACACTTTCGCTTTCAGAGGGGTTTGCTTGGAGCCAAAATGTTCCATATCTGTCTACGATATTTGCAATGACCGGTTCTGGTATTAATTGTATAACTTTATGTAAGCGGGAGAGTTAAAGCCGTTCGCAAATTCCATTGGATGGCAATTTTAAATGAAATTTCGTCGAAGGTCATCCTTGCTTCAGTAATGTTTTTTAGCAAATTGTGGGAAATACAAAGCATTCGAAAACTTTCATTTCACATCAAGTTTTCGTCATGATATTCTCAAAATTATGGTCATAATTATGTCGTCAACTTAAGTAAGTAGTTGGTAAGTAAACGTTATAATGCCTTGTCATTGTAAGCAGTTCTCTTTCTGTGCATGTCCAAAGAAAATCAAGGTTACTAGTGATTGTACGATGGTGGACCTAATTCCGAGATATACCTTATGCATAAAATTAGATCTTTTTGTAGACATTTATTGCATTTCAGTACTGCAGTAGCTATTGAAATGAAATCGGGAAATCCGGTAGGTGACTAATTATACAATACTAACTCTTTTTATGCTAAAACGTGTTTTTATTACGTTTAATTTATTTTTGCATAGGCAAAAATTTTAGCATTATAGGGATCATTATACCTAGAAGCTCGTCTAGGCTTACCCATTGCAATTTATTTAAACGTTAAGCAGTCGTGTGCAAACATTATTGTGTTCTTATTCTACACACACACACACACACACTAATTTACACACTACCATACCACGTTCTAAATTGCAGGGAAATGTTTCCAAAATAATGTCAGCTCTAGAAAGATTCCAAAATGTTATATTTCTAAAAAGCATACCTACTTACGCGGTGATGCGCCGCTCGGTGCAACAATGTGGTGATACCTTAAAACAAAATTAGATAAATACACATATAATTTAAAAAAATATCATTTAAGAATACAATAAATTATTAATTTTTAATATGTGATGAGCAATTTGCGGGTCTTCTTGCCTTGATCAAGTGGATGGCATTTACGATTTTTCCTTGAGACGTGACGTGGTTTTGATATGGGTGCAGTAACATAAATTTTATCAACATTGTATTAACAAATCACGTGATGAGCAAATTGAGCATCATACGCAAATTTGAGCATAAATCATATTTCTAGACATGAAGTGCAGTTAAATTCAAATCCATGAATTTTAAAATAACTAAGTATCTGGAAAATATTATGTCATACAATTTTTTGGACAATCTTCCTTATTAAACAGATTGATTCTCTAGACAATATATATACTATCATCGTACTCATTGTGACCAACTTTTACTATAGGCCTAACCCCAAAATCTCTCTAGAACGTTTGTTTGGAATGCCATGGAAAACTCACAAAGACAAAGAAAACTAAAAAAAGTGATGTTTTACAAAGTATAGGTACTTTCAGATGCATATACCTATACTTGCCGTTATGAACAATTTTTACTGGCTGGCACATGCGTCACACTCGTGATCGGGTGCTGCATGCGGGTCGCCGGTTTGCTCGCGGCATTCACGCAAAGCACTGAAACTACTAACTTAGACTAAGATTTAAACTAACCTCTCTCTATAGTACAGTCGAATTCTTTAAAATGTAACTACTCAACAAAGGGCACGGACCCTGGAGTCTGTGGGTCAATAATTTTAATATATAAAAAAAAAAAAAAATTTTACTTAAAGACCAACCCCAAAATTGCGAAAAAAAACAGTTGTTTCATACATTTTATCGAGAGTCAATTAACTATTTGTATAGAACAGCTACACGCCATTTTGCTGGTAGTTTTTTAGCAGCTTTGAAAGTTCCTGCACTGAACAAAACGACACTTTAAAACAAATATGGTGATAATTATTTAAATTCATCATCTCGAGATAATAAATATTGTAATTCATCTTATATTCGCCAGAACAAAAGCAAATCTAAAACCCTCCGCTTCAAAGGTATACACTTTGCCCACTACACGTTATTATGATCAGATAGGTCTAGGGTTTAATAAACATACATAATAATGAAGGGGGTTTGAAAATTTTTGTATGGACGCTGGCACCATTTTTTTATATAAGTTTCCGCGCACAATGAAATTAGTATACAGGGTTATTTCTAATCAATAAGCATCCTTTCAGGTGCCTATTCTGTGCATCAAAAATAACATATTTTGTTCTACGACTTTTATTAATTCTCAAAAAAAAAGTTGTTGTTCCGTAGAAAAATATTGTTCACCCTCGACAAAATGTACGGAACAACTGATTTTTTTTTTAAGTTTGACAAAGTGGTCGAACAAAAGTTGTTAGTTTTGATGTACAGAATAAGCCCCTAAGAGGAAGCTAATTGATTAAAAATAACCATGTACTCGTATATGGGTAGGGGATACCTATACGAATAATATAATAATATGTTCAGTACTATGATACCTCAAAGTGTCAAGATGGATATGCCACAAATGTTCAATCCCCTTTGAAATAAATATGTTAAAAATTCAAATTGACTTCAAAATATTCAAAAAAGGAAGTCAGATGACCTTTCGTAATTATTTATCTCAGCCATCAATTGTTGTCTATATTGTGGGAAATTTCCTGTTATTTGTACATACGAGTAGCAATTATAACCGGAAGTGCACTTCTTGAGAGATTTTTTGACACCCTTGACCGGATATGGTTGAAATGTCAATTGACTGTTTCATAAACACCATAAAACTGGCCAAAATAGGTTGAAATGTCATTGCATTGATGTATTAATACCATGAATGAGTTAATCGACGGACATGTCATTTTATATCAATACACTTACTAGTCATACAGTTTAACTATAAACAAAAATGTGATTTATTTTGAGTCACTTGCATTGCCATTGTGACACACATAGAGATAAAGCAAAGAACCTTATGTTGTCTTCCTGTCTACGCCACATATAAACATTATTTTAAAAGTGGTTTGCAAAGTTAGTAGGCAAAAGTCCACCGCATATCATGGAGCTATCTTATTAAATTTGAACCCCTGTTTACTATAAATTTCGTAGTGAATATAACAAATATTCACTTTATAATTGTAAACTATCCAAATTATTGTTCTGATTTGATAGATTGATTTTCTTTTTTTTCTAAATAGATGATAAAAATATTTGGTTCTACATAATTTACGATAAATCAATTGTGATTATCTTACGATTTCCGAATGAGAAATATTTTTCGTTTAAATTTAATTAAATTATCAAGATTAACTCTAGCAATTAGTTGTGGAATGGTTACCAAAACAAAGATATCGCTTGTAACAATAGATATAATGTTTTGAATTTCTTAAAAAATGCAATGTTGATTTTCAAATCCTACGCATGATAAGCACTTTTACCTAACTAGCTTTCAGAGAGTTTAGGAGAAAAAATTAACCCTCGACAGATTTATCTAATACTTTAACGTATTTCTACAAAGCAAAACATAAATGATGTAACTATTTCAGAACATAAATATTTTTCTAAATAAAAAAATAATCATACAAGGGTTTTTTGTTTTTCTTGGGAAAGGAAATTGTTATGAAAAATATTTAATTGAGCATTTTATTTTGCATTTTGATATTTGACTTTTATTTATTTTGTTCTTTCGTATTCATATCATTCCCTACTCGACTACTTAACTAGTAATGCATAGTGACATTAACGAAACTACGATTTAACCTTTTTCACATTTTGCATGGCAGTTTTTTTTTGTAAACGTGAGTACGGTATCTAATAGAGGTAATCAGTTTGCTTCATATACGATGTTTCGTAAACTCTCGGGCTGACTCACTTCAAGGTCCATTTTATTTCGTTGTTATTATTGTATTATTTTTATTTGTAATACGTGTACGTGTAATCACAAATGCTTACATGCGTTGTGTGCAATTATTTAGTACGTAGCTACTTAAATTGACACATGTGGTAAGAAAGGTCTATGAGGGAAATTAAATTCTTTTGTTAGGTTAGGTTTCGTTGGTTTTACTGTTACGCTTTTAATGGTTATAACAATATATAGGTATATATTGCATAAATATTGTTGATTTAGTAATGGCAATTTGAAACGATAATCAAGTGACTGTAATATTAAAGTATCTAAGAGCTTATTTACCTTCAAATGACAACAATCACTAAATTAATTTCAGTATGCAATGAAAAATCAACACCAGGACAAACTGTCTTAGTAGTTTTAGATTTTTTAAGTTTAATTAGTATTCGACATAATTGAATTTTTAATTGTGTAGGTTTCAAATATTTTCACATAGGCATTTACTTAATTCCTTAATTCATTTACTGATTAAATTGTTATCTTAAGTAACTAATTTCCCTCCATGCTCTGAGTCCACTGAAGGACAATAAGGAATTTTCTTCCCATACGTTCTCAAATCAAAAATAGCGAAATAAGCAATATTCTACGAAACTTTTACCCATCATATTGCGTCATACAATTTATTTGTCACCGGTCGTGACCTGCACTAAAAACCCGACATCAACTGACCTGCCCACCTGCCCACGCTGCTGTCGTCAAACTGAAAATTAACTGCTATCACTGCTGCTCTGAGTGCTATAAAGAATATTAAATCATCTCGACATGCCACTTGAGGATCGGTCCAGTTAATGGAAACTGAACTGAATGTGAAGCCGTCGTTTTATAAATGTTAAGTTGCCAAAGTCCACCATTTAATTTTACGAGCTATGGAAATGGCTATGCTCAGTTTTTTGCGAGATCGAATCAGAAATGAGAAGACACGTAGAAAAACCACAGGATAGCGAATCAGCTAGTTGAAATGACGGTAAGCACACACGGCACGGGGGACTAAGGACCGATGGGGTCGCAAAATTCTCGAATAAATACCACTTACCGGCAAACGCAGCGTAGGAAGCCCAACCTCGAGGTGGACTAAGGATATGGAACATGACCTCACTAAGACCGCAGGATCATGCTGGATACAAGCCGCTTCTAAACGGTCTTAGTGGAAATCTATAGAGCAGGCGTATGTCTTGCAGTGGATGTCTTGTGTTTGAAAAGATAACAACGACGAAAGCCTTCCTTTTTAGTAGAAAGAAATCCTTTTTAACCCCGAGTTCACCAACGCTTGTTTAAGTTAAACGTGTGATTACTGTATTTAACCAACGGTTTTTGCTTGCTGAACAGCAAAATTATGTAAAAAGCTGTTTGAGATTTAACCAACGGTTGATAAATTAAGCACCTGTTGGTGAACTAGGGTCTATAACCCGAGTTTAATCGTTGTTTAAATACAGTAATCACACGTTTAACTTAACCAAGCGTTGGTGAACTTGGGTCTTAATGTCCTTAATTATCAGTTGCCAGTATAGTAGATCCAGAGAGGACTAAAATGATCAAACTTCGTAAAATCGCCCGAATGCAACCTAAATTCAGTGTAGTCAAGCAACCCTATTAAAGAAAGAAATGAAGGGAGAGATAGTCGAACTTAAATCTACATATTATCTATTATACCTCTTACTACCTTTCTAGTCAACACCTAAAAAAAACTCGTTACATAGGATTTTATTACGTAATGATATCATATCACATCAACATAATAATATAGAAATTCAATGAGTGTTCATAAAGCAATTCAATATCCTCTTCACAGGAGTGAGATTTATGTTTGTATCTTAGAGCTAAGTTTTGTCCGAGAAATAAAATCAATATCGGATAAATAAATTCAAAATTCAAACGTACGATATAAACACATATTGGTACCTACATCCTTTCAGCAATGCAATAACTGTAATACTGAAATTGAGGATGATCAAATAATTTTAGATTAATTGAAAGGATTAATAACCATCCAAAGGTTGTTCTAATCAAGTTTCTCCTTAAATATGGATGTGTATTAAAGTACTAAATCACTTACTCGGCGGTACGAGTGAGTGATTTACCTCTACTATTATCATCTACCTTGATAACAAAACAAATCATTTCCGGTTTTCAATTAAATGCAGTTGTATTTTTTTTTATTTAGCTTTATTTTTTTTAAATATTCAATTTGTTTCACAGAAACATTTCAATACTTTTAAAATGAATAAATAATAAATATTAGGCGACATCTTACACACGGTCTCTGACCCCAAACTAAGCAAAGCTTGTGAAATGGCTGCCAGAGACTAATATACTACATACACATATTTTAAATACATACTTATATAGATAATCCCTAAATAACACCCAGACATAGAGCAAACACCTATGTTCATCACATAAATACTTGCCCTGGGTGGGAATCGAACCCACGAGTCTTTGATTCGGAAGTCAGGGTCACTGCCAGGTTCAAACCAATAAATCAATCATATTGTACAAATAAACGATTTAGTATTTGAATATTTCGTACTAACCACTGAGCCACCGAGGCAGTCTAATATGGCTTGCACGTATATCATAATTATTTTTTGCAAAAAATAGCATGACCGACTTCTCCCGTGTACAGAATTCGCGAATATTTCACACGGATCGATGTAGCATGTTTCCTATTATGGTTGATATAACAAAAATGGCTCAGCCGATTTCGATAAAATTTAAATGGGACCAATTTCGAAGTATACTCTTTCCAATAAAAAAAGAATTATCTAAAATCGGACCACTATGAAAAAAGTTATGCGTGATTATACATAAAAAAATATATACACATACATATGCGTCGAATTGAGTTCCTCCTCCGGTTCGTCGGGTAAAAAGTATTTTTTTGCATATTTAGCTTGAAGTTGACCCCATATAATAATTCCTAAGTTAATTCCAGTACTTAGCTAACATCCTCTGACTCTTACTCTAGAAAATCTCCATCCCTACAGCCCTGCGTTACTTATGCTCATCACTTAAATCTCTCAATGTCCCAAGTAATAACTGGAAATATGAGTGTATATTAATTAACAGAATTAATTTTAAGTGATAAAAATTGTATCTAAAGCTTCATTATGACAAAAAACCTCCTCGACCGCGCTTCAACTGTCATTTCCGAAAATGAACCAGAACCCTTGGGCCAGGTTTTGCGTAGTTTACCTCGTTGTGACTCCATACATTTTAATTCGTTCTTCCTTGTTTCCGCCAGAGGCGCTGTACAAAAATGTATGGAGCCAAACGGAAACATTTGTAGTTTCAATTTACGTGTAAACCTGGACTAACCCCTCTGACCTCATCGCAAAAAAAAATCTGATGCTAATTTTGTAGAGAGGATAAGTATTAAAAACATGATCACCTATCAAAGTTCTTGTGGTATACTCGTAACTGTGGGTATAACCATTGTTCACCAAAGCTATTCTATTCCAAAGTTGAAGAAGAATGTTGATTGGAAACTTTTAAAACAACAATTCTAGAATTAAGCAAGACGTGCAAATATTTACTTCAAATTGGAGTATTAATTTCAATTCCTCTTATATTAGCGTATTTCTATACTCCTTAAAGTTATCTCGTATTTTACAGTAGAGGGATATAAAGCACGCGTTAACTAGGTATTCGTAACGAATGAAAGGAAGTACCTACTAGGTACGTTAATAATTCTGAAGTAATTATTTTTTGCAAAAAAGGTGCGAGCGACTTCAATCGTGTACAAAATTGTAATAGTTCGCTCGAATCGATGTATACGATTTATATACATTATTGATAATTTTTCAATAACTGCTCAGCCGATTTCGATACAATTTCATTGAATCCTCTCGGGAGTTTATTCTTTTGAAATTATAAAGTTTTTTTAAATAGGTTCACAATTGGCATAAATATCGATGAACATTCACAAAAAAAAAATACACACAGAAGAACATAGAACCTCCTCCTTTTTGGAAGTCGGTTAATAAAACAATAACAACGGAACGACAATTAATAACCTTGGACTGACTTGGATAGCCTACTGTACTGACAATACTATAAGCTTGCGAAACCACATTACACTGGTAGATATAATATCAAGCTATTAGGAAACAGCCGACAAAAAGGTCTTTATAATTTACTAGCTGCCCGTCTAGGTTTGATAACTGGTTTAAAAAAAAGTTATAAATTCGTTAGTTAGATTTGAAAAAAATATTGGACACGTATTTTTTCTTTTGTCAATCAAACAATAAATGACAGAGATAAAACTTGTCAAAGTTTGGGAGTGGGGGCTCGTGGCGTCACAAGTTCGACGTAGTCTGTACATTTGTAGAGCAGTCGCAACGTCACGCGGAACTTTAATGGACCTTATCTTCGTCAAATTTGGTTTCATTGACAAAAGAAAAAATTCAGGTCTAGTATTTTTTTGAATCTATCCGACGGACTAATTATTTTTTTAGTCATCATGCCTAATAAAGCTAGAAAACTCCCGGACGAAACGTTTTAAAAGATAGTGAAAACCGTATTACCAGCAAGCGCAGCGTAGGACGTCCATCACTAAGTGGACTGACGATATAATTAAGCCCGCAGAAACGCGCTGGATGCAGGCTGCATGTAAATTCATAGGGGAGGCCTGTGTCTAGCAGTGGTCGTCCTACGGCTGATGGATGGATGATGCATTACAATTTTTTGAGTAGTTTAGAAGATCAGACACAAAAAATTATGACTTTGATTTATAACTATGTAGGTGATATTTTGACATATTTATTACGTTTATTTCATGTAAGTTGACTTTATGTTGTTCGATTTTTTCTTTCAGTGCAAAGCTTCTTAGCTTAGCGACTTCAATCGTGTACAAAATTGTAATAGTTCGCTCGAATCGATGTATACGATTTATATACATTATTGATAATTTTTCAATAACTGCTCAGCCGATTTCGATACAATTTCATTGAATCCTCTCGGGAGTTTATTCTTTTGAAATTATAAAGTTTTTTTAAATAGGTTCACAATTGGCATAAATATCGATGAACATTCACAAAAAAAAAATACACACAGAAGAACATAGAACCTCCTCCTTTTTGGAAGTCGGTTAATAAAACAATAACAACGGAACGACAATTAATAACCTTGGACTGACTTGGATAGCCTACTGTACTGACAATACTATAAGCTTGCGAAACCACATTACACTGGTAGATATAATATCAAGCTATTAGGAAACAGCCGACAATACAATTTTTTGAGTAGTTCAGAAGATCAGACACAAAAAATTATGACTTTGATTTATAACTATGTAGGTGATATTTTGACATATTTATTACGTTTATTTCATGTAAGTTGACTTTATGTTGTTCGATTTTTTCTTTCAGTGCAAAGCTAAGAAGCTTTGCACTGAATGAAAATATTTTTCACTTATTTTTTATTTTATGTTCGTGTGTTACCTACCCCTCAAAAAGGGCTTACCTGAAAACCAGCGCTGAGTGTTTGGTTCCTACCTGCATTCAGCATAATGCTGAGGTGAGCCCTTTTCGACATATCTAAATTCATTATTTTCATATCATTATTGTTGTTTTTTGTGTTTGTAATGTCGAATAAAGTTTTTTTCAATTTCGATTTCAATTTCAATTTTCAACATCATCATCATTTCAGCCATAGCATTCATTCATTCCATTCCACTGCTAGGCATATGTTTCCTATATAGTTCTCCAAAAAAACCAGCTGGAAACAGCTTGCATAAAGCACTATTGAGATTTTTGTCTATTTTGTACTCGTAGTCACGTGCTACGCCGAGCTTGCACGTAGCTCCACTGGATAACTTTTGACCCTATTGTAATTGTAATTTTTGACTTTTTGTTTTCAGGTAAGCAAATAAATTTATTGACAATGCAACGAAAAGCATGAGGGTAAGTCTCAAGTTTATTCTTTCTTTTACAAGTTGGGAATATCTATGCGCTTAGCAAACTCTGTTACTCATACTTGAATGTTGTTTATGAGCCTTAGTGTCCCATTACTGGGCACCGGCTTCTCGTCGAAATTTCCAGTTTCGTCGGTCTTGTGCTGATGCCTGCCAATTTGGAACAAAAGGATTATTTTTTCAAAATGTTAAACTCCGAATGTGGCAAAACCTCATAACTCTTGTTTTTTTTTACTCTTATGTTACTTTAACGCGAAAGTATTTTAACTTGCTAGCCACCATACCGTTTTAGGAACAAGTTGGTAAACCAAACGGTCCAGTTTTGGTACAGTTTCAGTCGTAAAGCTCCATTATTCTGTTAATATGGGGTATTTAGAATGCACCACTTGCGTTCTCACGCAGTACCTACTATCTAGGCTAGAATACTTGAATACCTATACAGTAAGTCCGATAATAAAGCCGGTTACGTTAAGTTAACGATGTGTTTAGACGTTTATTGGTGAGACAGAGTGAAACATTGAGCTATTTCCAAGTATGAGATCAATTGCCATATAAAACGTTGAGTGTAATAAAAGTTTTTTGAGGTTTCCATATCGGCGTTGCGTTTTTCATGCGTTTTTCTTATATTTTATTGCTTCAACTTTTATGACATTATTAAAATGATGTAAGTCTTAAGACAACCCTGATAAAACTCAAAGTTGTTGTTCTGTAAAGAATCCATGCTGAAATATTTTATGTATTATTATTTTCTGAGTTTAATATATCAGTTCATTCTTACCACGAGATTGAAGATAGTGCGCAATAGAAGCAGGTACCATAGCAATTTTGATAATCACTACGATAATACAAAAACGAGAATAACAATTTCTTTTGTAGAAAACATGTTCGCGCTTGACCACATTTTTGTAGAGATGCATTCTAAGATAACCAAGATTGCAAAGCATGCTATATAGCACGCTTACTTGGAAGGTACTTGTTAAACATGAAACGTTTAATATAATTGACATATTCCAGGCGTATCTTACAACTTATTTACATTTCTTATTAAGACGTATAGTAATAAGGCCTATAATAATAAAAGCAGCGCCATTACGAGTACGTTTTAATTTATTTCTTAACATTTACCTTCACGGTACGCGCGGTGAGGCAACGTCCAAGATGTCCACGCCACGCGTATGTGGAGCACGACGGCTGTACCGGTGTACCTTATCTTACCACTGTGGTGGTCAAATTGTTGACCCTTTTTATGGCTAGAGAAAAATTTTCGTACTATCTAGGAACATGGAGGTGTACCCGCCGGAGGACACCGTTATTTCCATGGAAACGTTTTGTTACGCTCACAGCCTTGCTTTTGAGAACACTCCCAGAAAGTTTTTGATTTCCTTCGTCCTTCCACAACGATACTAGTCATTCAACTGTATTGTAATATTGTTCCTAATTTATAAAGTTTTGGTTTCGTTTATTTTGACATTCTTAAGTGTGCATTATTATAATACCTTTGAGAAATAAATTAACTTTTGAACTTTTTTAAACTGTACCATTATGTTTCCTGGTCATCTATCTATCGATGAGCCAATTGGGCAGAGAGCCGATTAAAGACCGGATCTTATAATGGGCAGGGGATAATAAAGCCGTATTTGTACCCTTCTGCTACAAGGTCACATGTAGTGAAGTGATACCTATACGTCAGGTCCAAAATTATCCACATAACTACTAACTGCTGATGTTTATTTGGCTCTTCTAAGCATTGCAATTCAGCGTGGCAATGCAGCCAGCATACTGGGCACGCTGCCAACTGGCAGTGGGCTTGAGCATTTGGATTATCTTTAGACCTTCAAGGGTCTGTGGATAATCCAATGCTTTTTATGTAGTAGTAATGTAGGTAGTTTTAGCATATAAATTAGTACTGCTAAGCAATGGGTCTTTTTAATTAAGAAAACTCTTAGGCTTTTGTCTTACTGGCTACGAAGAAGTGACGACCTATCGCCTATTTTCTAGCTCAAGCAACGTATAGAAGATGTCGATCATCACGTGTGAAACAGAGATGGAATAGTAGTAGTAACGCTCCCCTTATAATCATGAGGCTATTGGTTCAAACTCGGCACTCTACCGATGAGTTCTTTGGAACTTATGTACGGATTTTATCACCACTTACTTTACGGTGAAGAAATATATCGTGTAACTACGTGCACATGTTCGCAGAAGAAATTAGATAACGTGTGTGGATTCAATTCACACTATGCCGCTGGCTTGGAGCTATGGTGGATATGGCCCGATCCAATCACCTTTCGTTCAGCATGAATATAGATCTATATTGAATATAGGGGAACTACTGAGATACTGAACGCAAGCTGCGAAAGGTTTATGTTTATGAATATCACACTGACAAGGTATATAAAGCGGCCGAATGTTTTCTAAAATGCTTGTCTACCTCGTACACCGCTTATGACTCTGGTAGATGTGTAAGTCTAGAGAACCTACTATCAAAAACACATTTGTTATTCGTTTGTTTAATTAATACATCATTTTTGATTATGACAATAGTCACAAAGTAATCGTAAACAAAAATCGGCTAAGTGTGAGTTGGACTCGCACACGGGGGGTTCCGTACCGTATGGCCCCATTCATCTTGCCGTTATTAAGTAATAGCGAACAAAAAACTCCTAAAAATCACGTTTTTTGTACGGGAGCCCTTAAATATTTTTTTTCTGTTTTTAGTATTTGTTGTTATAGCGGCAACAGAAATACAGCATCTGTGAAAATTTCAGCGCCCTAGCTATCATGGTTCATGAGATACAGCCCGGTGACAGACGGACAGACGGACATCGGAGTCTTAGTAATAGGGTCCCGTTTTTACCCTTTGGGTACGGAACCCTAAAAACTACAATCAACATTGATTGACGATTGGTGAACGTCAAATCATAAAGTAATATAATTCGAGAAACTATTGCCTATTACAGTGATGAAATGTTTTATTGATAGATAGGATTCCGACTCTGCTAGTTATCAATTCGAAAATTAGGCCCCATATTCTTTAGTGACACGCAAATAACCGGAGTAAAACATAAAATCAGCTCATTCTTAAAATTAGCTCACAGGTAGTAGACATTTTGAAGAGAAAATAAAATAATTTTATTGCAGTTTTGTTCAATTACTGAAATGTGTAGCCACGACCACCAAACTAGAAGTAACCGACGACTCCTTTATTAAAATGTCTTTTCATTATTATTTAACGTACAAGTTGACTGTTGAAAATATTTAGTGTAAGGATTTGAGAAATGCAAGTATTACGTAAAACTGATTACGTGTGTTAGATCAGGGTTAAAAGAAGGGGTTACTTTATCTATTTTCTACCAAAATATTACTGTTAGGATGGAAATCTTACTTTTAACTAATGCAGCAACCCTGATTCTAACTTAATAACAAAGAAACTCTTCAATCTGATCCTAAAATATTCGTGAGGGTACTTATCTAATGTTCAGGATTCTAAATTAGTAAAGGAAACAAGTAGGTAAGTATTGTTTGTATATTTTTATACTTCATGGGTCCCTCGAGGGTACCACCATGTATTGCAATAATTATGCCACGTTCGCAAGGCCCTAGACGTTTTGAGAAGAAGTGGCAAGAAACTCAAGACGCCATCAGTATAATCTTTAGATACAATATACACCTTAATTTAGATATTACACAAAGTACTTAACTTTAGCAACATGGCGACGTCCACTCGACTTGGCTTCGAATATAAAAGTACCGACACTCAGCATAACTAGCTAAGCAAGACTCCAACGTTATTATCAGAATACCGGGAAAACACTAAGAGAGATTCAAAGATACTAAGAGATATTAAGAGACGAAGCCGCGCCAACAGACTGTTTTATACTGATTTCACAAGCTTCCACCATGCCTTACCACCACTGCTCGATGTTAACTTTACTAACAACCAATAGGAAACGAGCAAGATGGCGGGCACGGTGGTAGACTCCATTTTACACAATTGTTAAACATAAAATCATCTTAAACTGTATTTCATACTTATTAGAATTATTAGAACAATTATTGATACGTTTCAAGTCATCTATAACATTATGAAATCACAGTATTAAATAAATAGTGTATGTAAACAACAATGGCCGACATTCGGAAGTCATGATTTAGTTACCAATAAGTCTTATATTACTTAATACATCTTGTAATCGTTATTAAATTAAATATTATAATAACATTATTATTCTAACACGGCCAACCTGACAGTACTTCGTCCTCGAAGTACATACAACCTCATCTCCACCATTACACTACAATAAAACTTAATACCATATTGTATTGTTGATGATATATTATTGTGTTTATTTTTTTTTTTTTTTATTTCATATCATATTTTACTATTCTATTGAGATGAAACTTCTTATGCGACTTCCAACAAGGTTGCGTTATAAGTTAAATTAATAAGTTAGATTTAGTTAAATTCAGAAGTTAAATTAATCAAACAAAAACCAATACACCTCGTCCATCGACGGAGAAAGTAAATACCGCGGGCTAACTTGACGCCAACGCCATCTACCTCTAGTTAAGAGTTAACTACTAAATTTCACTTCTGCGCGGAGGGACTCCACGCACAATTTTTTTTTATTTTCGATGTCAAATGATCTCCCACTCAAACCATCCAATGATTACGTGGAGAACATCTAACAAATCAATCACAATTTTATTATTTGTAGGATCCGTTAACAAAGCCTTTTATTCGTTTATATTTTAAAGAATAAAATCTTAATTTCAAGTACCCTCAATATTTTTTCAGCACATTTAAAAATTGGTTTGCCATTATCTCGACAAGATATAAATAATTTGTTATTTTTCAGAATGTCAATAAATCAACTGATACACACCTAATTCTGCATCATTAAATAGGAGATCTTAGTCAAGTCATTTCAGTCAAAGTAACACACAGTTCGCCCTTCATAAACTTTTTCCGGCCATACAGGACCATTCCATATTTAGCCAGCATTTCAAACTTTCCAATTTCTCATTCCACTGTGACACTGTGTTCTTAATATTGTAGTCAACAGATTTCCCAATAATGAAGCAGCTATGTGAATCAGCCAACTATTGTTTGCATTTTATTTTTCACTTTTCTCGTTTTACTGAAGGTTTACGTCTTTTTCAGACCGCTCGGTTATTCTGACACATTTATAACCAGTTGTCTTTCAAACTTCCCAATATATATATTTGTGTAGTATGTATGGTCTTATGTCGTTAGATAAAAATAATTACAAAATGAACAGAAACTTTCTGCAATATTTTTTAAGCAAAATTCTTCTGGTTTTGTCAACTGATCCCACATTACAAAATAGACAAATTATGCAAAACATTTTCTAATTATATGTAACAGGGCTCAGCCCCTTACCTCCTTTATCGTCAGAGCACTGTATTCACTTCACTATTTTAGTGATACACTTCACTATTTCACTGATTCACTTTACTTGGCCAGGAAGCCCAGTAGTTCTGGGACCTGGAGCCCCGCTGCAGAATTTCCCAGGCAATCATTGCCAGGAAATCGAGTAGCCGCTGCACAGGCAGCCTTTCAGCATGGATATGCAAAAAGCTTGTCGGGATTCTCTGAAATACAATGAACGGCATTAATGTGGGTCATTCGGCACCACTTCTGATGTTAGATCAGGGTTAAAAGAAGGGGTTACTTTATCTATTTTCTACCAAAATATTACTGTTAGGATGGAAATCTTACTTTTAACTAATGCAGCAACCCTGATTCTAACTTAATAACAAAGAAACTCTTCAATCTGATCCTAAAATATTCGTGAGGGTACTTATCTAATGTTCAGGATTCTAAATTAGTAAAGGAAACAAGTAGGTAAGTATTGTTTGTATATTTTTATACTTCATGGGTCCCTCGAGGGTACCACCATGTATTGCAATAATTATGCCACGTTCGCAAGGCCCTAGACGTTTTGAGAAGAAGTGGCAAGAAACTCAAGACGCCATCAGTATAATCTTTAGATACAATATACACCTTAATTTAGATATTACACAAAGTACTTAACTTTAGCAACATGGCGACGTCCACTCGACTTGGCTTCGAATATAAAAGTACCGACACTCAGCATAACTAGCTAAGCAAGACTCCAACGTTATTATCAGAATACCGGGAAAACACTAAGAGAGATTCAAAGATACTAAGAGATATTAAGAGACGAAGCCGCGCCAACAGACTGTTTTATACTGATTTCACAAGCTTCCACCATGCCTTACCACCACTGCTCGATGTTAACTTTACTAACAACCAATAGGAAACGAGCAAGATGGCGGGCACGGTGGTAGACTCCATTTTACACAATTGTTAAACATAAAATCATCTTAAACTGTATTTCATACTTATTAGAATTATTAGAACAATTATTGATACGTTTCAAGTCATCTATAACATTATGAAATCACAGTATTAAATAAATAGTGTATGTAAACAACAATGGCCGACATTCGGAAGTCATGATTTAGTTACCAATAAGTCTTATATTACTTAATACATCTTGTAATCGTTATTAAATTAAATATTATAATAACATTATTATTCTAACACGTGCTTGATTGATTACCTACTCGCATGCCCATTGCCAACTTTATTTTTAACTATACATCCTTACATAGTATAAAATAAAGTCGCTATTTTCGTTTGTTTGTTTGTCTGTATGCTTAAATATTTAAAACTACGCAACGGATTTTGATGCGGTTTTTTTTAATGGATAGAATGATTCAAGAGGAAAGTTTATATGTATAAAAATTCCCGAAATTCCCACAGGAACGGGCACAACGCGGGTAAAACCGCGGGGCGCTGCTAGTTATTCATAAATTAACTCTCAATAATTAAAATACTATAAGGGTTACTTATAATATTTACTTTTGCTACATTAAACTCTACAATAAAACTTCCTCGTAGCTTACTCAACCCACACTCAAGTTTCCTCAAGTCTGAATTAGAATACAACCTCTATTGGATTGTAAGTTATGTTATTTCCCAAGAGTTAGTAGATCAAGCGACAAGGTCAACAATGAAACGATGTAAATATTGTAATTTTGGCATGCGACTTCAATATAATTATGTAAATAAATTGTAAATTGCGTTACGTACTAGTACTAGCTATTTTTAGAGAAAATGACTATTCAAATGAGATTTTAGGAGTTATGGATTTGGATAACAATGTCTAATTAATGCAAGCTTAGTCTTTGCTAATTCTTACATAATAAGGCTAAGGTGGAGCCAGGATTATTTAGTCCTGACTATTTAGTTTCTTTATGCAATATGTTTAGTCATTTATAAGATGACGTTTCCTTTTTGGATATTTCTAAAAATTGTAATTGCTATGTCCTACTTTTCTATGTGTTTCTTTTTAAGTATGTAGGGCCATGTAGAGTTCAGAGTATAGTATAGCGTAATTTCGAAAGTTACGTCTGTACTAAATTTTACTCAATATCTATTATTATTAGCAAGTTGGAATAGTAATGGGCAGGGAACATAGCACGAAAGACTGATGACCGATGTAGTCGAAAAGTTCTCGGGCGGAAGCTACGTACCGGCGACCTCAGCGCAGGACGTCCACCCACAAGGTGGACAGATGATCTCATTTAGACCGCAGGATCACGGTGGATGCAAAACGCTTTCTTGGTCTTGTTGGATATGTATAAAGACTTATATTGATAACGTCTACTGTTAATAGACGTCTTAAAACTGAAACGATCAAACGAACTATATTAGCAACATTTTGACTAATCTATTCATATGTGCGTTTTACATTCACGAAAATTCAAATTTACTCGTAGTTTTTGTAACTGGCTCGTAATTTGGACATCCGTAGTTAATTGTAACAAATGAGGTATGTAATAAACACCCAATTCACAGATCAACAAGAAACAGAGACTATAGTTTCTCTATGGATGGGACGTGTTTTCGAGTGTCAATGTCAATTTTTGTCAAAAATCAACTTTGTCATTATGAAATGAAACAGTATTTTGTTTTGTATATTTTCTAAATTCTATAACTATTTTGAAGTCGATATAATAAAGTGCATGTGTATGGATTTTATGTGTACTTAGCCGGACGTACGTGTTCTTGTACGTAGATATATTTTTTGCATGCCGAAAGGTAGATTATGGAGAACTTCTTTATTGTACAACACCTTTGTGACCCATGAACGCAAATAAATAAATGAATTATGAATTATAATTAAGTACATAATAAAAATACATTATTCGCCATAGATTAAAAAGGTAGCACTAACACAGACCACAGAATCATTTCACTCAGTGCACCAAATTCATTCTTTTTAGTGCGTTACTTTTTGTTTTTACTTTGAGTTGTTGACGCAAAATAAATTTATATAATATACATCGTGACACTTTTTACCGTTAACAAAAATAGGGTACTTATTATGTACTCCTCTTCTTTAGTAAAAGTTGATCATAATGATGACCGATGACCATAACAATATCATAACTTATTTTTGCTCGTGGTTTGATTTATATATCACAGAACTTTACACTTTACCTCTACTTCTAATTTTACTGCTATCTTTACTCTTACCTTCCATTTTACAGTTTTCCCAAAGTTGCCCTTCTGTAACAAAATAACCAGTGAGTAGTTTTTCTTGCGTGTGCGCATCGGAGGGTATAGTTTTGATGATTGGCATAAATTCGTGAATAGTTGATAATACCCGCGTGGCTTACGTAACAGTGGGTGGCTATTATGTTGTTACTTATAACAAGGTTAAATATGTAGCTTTTTCTGATCAATATTTAGGTTAGCTTTTATGTTAGTATTGGTTTTAATTTTGAAGGCTCCTGAACTAGTCTAAAACTATGTTTCAAGAGATAGTGTAATTAGGTCAAATGTTTTGTCGACTTAATCGTCCTGCGCTGCGCTTGTCCGTACCTATGTGGTTTCTATCCGAAAACTTTCTCTATCGGCTATCAGCAAGATAATCGTAGTTGAAATGATTTTAATTTTATAGTGCATCCCACACTAGGTTTATCTCAAAGAGTTATTTTTGTAATAAACTTTTTAAAAATTCGTCGCGAATGCAGGAGTCAAACCTGCGTCTTCGGATCACTAGCTGTTTGGTAGCCGTTAGGGCTAGTGATCCGAAGACGTAGGTTCGAGTCCTGCATTCAGTTTATCACAAAAATAACTTTTTGATAATCGTAGTTCATTCAGGGGTTATCGACAGGTGTTTTTAAGTCTGAAAATGCTCATGTGAAAAGAAATTTAAGAGGAACGCTCTTAAATTTCTTTTCACTTTTTTAATTTAATTTTAATTTTTAATTCAAGAGGATCTTCATAATTTATATTCTCAATCTGTCTTCTAAAATTTTGATTCACATTGTTTAAATTACCTAAAGGTTATCAATCAAATGTCATAACGGATACAGACTTTCAAAATGCCTTGACTAAGTCTAGCATTACAGTCATATCAAATTTATTTTGAATGTTGCAAAATAAAAATTTCTAACCACAGCGCATGAGGTGGCCAAAAGTACCGTCTGTTTTTGACCGCAATATCGTTTCAAAATTGATGTGTTCTTCCTTTTTTGTAGAATCAAAATACCTGTCTTTACTTACACTTGTGCGATTGAACTTTGTCGCTGTAACGATGTACATTGATATAGTGTGTATAATTCATAAATCGTTAAAAGAGTTTAATTAGACAGGGACGTAAAATATTTTATTCATTACAGTTATTCAAGGTCTGATAACCATTCATGCTTACGTAATAGACGGTACATACCCATCATCTTTCGTTTTGAAAATCTCAGAATAATTATATATCGTCCAGTTTTTTGAAAAATATGGCAATTAATTAAGATTGTCAAAATTAAATGTCAAAATTAGTATCGTTTTGTAATTTTGCGATTATATTTTCCCGAATACTTAATTTATATAAAGTTTTGATTATTATTTTATGCTAAAATGTATAAGGTTAATGAGGAATATGCACTATGAAATCCTATGTATGTTTTGTGTAAAACATCAAGGAGTCGACACTTAATATTATTACAGACTCTGACTAGACTAAGCAATTTTGTTGGATACTATCCATCTGACACAACGTCCAATTCGATCGTGGACAAGTGTTCGCGCCCAACTAAATTGGAACGTTGTCTGTTAGGGGTTTAACTCGCTCTACATTCTGGCGGTTTACATAAAGCATGTAGTATCGAAACGCTGTCTGTTCAAAACATAACCGCTTTATTATAATTCGCAACTCAACATGTCTAGATGTCTCAGATTTCAAATAAAATACTTTTATATTTCGAACTAATATTAACTATTAATTAATTCTTATTAGCCCAGTCTGAGTTTTATTTAGATGAGCCAGACATTGCGTTTGTAAATGTTGGATAACCAGTCCGATAGTGGGCGTTGTTCGTTACAATTTGTATATTTCATAAGCTTTATTACATACCGTCCTGTCGCTTCACACGAGTTTTAAATTTCAATATCTTCATTCCACGTCTTATTAATTTTCAACATTTATTTTTGACCGAATTTCAAAAGGAATTTTCCAAATGCGATTGTTATATTAAGAAGCCTCTGAACCTACTTATAACAACCTCTAATTATAACATTGTCAGTTAAACACATCCATTCAATAAATGTCTGGTAGATAAACATACAACATAAAGGTAAAGTCATAAAACTGACAGTTTTGTGTTATTCGTATTATTTTTATTTACCTAATTAAGGCTTCAGCCTAAGGATACATTACTACATAATTTGTTAAGAAATTTAGTTCAAAACGTGCCATAGGAAATATCATATTTTCATATGAAATTGCTAATAAATAAATTTTAGCAAGCGTTTGCTACCTACTGTCAGCAGTCCAAAGCCTCTATCACAAAATAAACGGACCAAAACTAAAACAAAATTAAAACCAAGCGTTTTGAATCCGCATTCCTCATACGAACAGCCAGAAAGTGGAACGCTTTGCCTGGGTCTGTCTTCCCGCTAAAGTACAACGTGGGTGTCTTCAAATCCCGAGTAAATACCTAGGTATATTCTAGGCAAGCGTGCAAACACCCTACACCGCATATCTGCTAAACATCAGGCAGTATGTTGTCAAACGCGAACCTAAATAAAATAAAATGTTGATGATTTACGCCACCAATATTTCTCATTCATGATCCAGATTTGAACTAATACCCTGCGGCGTTTAAAGTAAGAGCGTCAACCTCTAAGTCGTAATGCCACGCTTTAAATCAAGTTTTTTTTTAATCCTTATTTATTGGGAACTTCAGTCGCTACGCGACTATGTCAGTTCCATTGTTACATTCTTTGATTTACTTTGCACTACTTATATAATATCGCACTATAATTTGCAAAGTGTTCTAACCGCCTCGCTTAGCGGAGCGGATAAAACACTTTGTATTTCACCAAAATCGAGAAGATTGGAACCGTACTGAGCCAATATGACCGCTCTGACCGACTGAGTCCGGGAGCACTCCACCAGGACGTGGTACACGTCCTCGGGCCGGCCGCAGATGTCGCAGGTGTCTGATTCAGCGAGTCTCATTAGGAATTTAAACTTATTAAGGGGTAATATGTGACCGGATCGAAGCCTGTGAGCCATCACTATCCATTTTCTCTAATTATCTTGCCAAGTTGATGTTTGAACTGTAGCAAACTTGGTCATAACTCTGTATCAATGCTCTACCTAACTATTGACAGTGAGGAATTGTAACCGAAACGTGTTTAACAATCGGTTTATAAATTAAGTATAGTGAATCAATAGCACACTTGAAGAATTGAACACTACGGGTTTTTTACTATGGAAATTTACGTGGTTTTCACACATTTTAAACGATATAAAACGAGACTCACTCACGTGTTCGTATAGTCATAACACGACTATAGTTTCGGTCGCGTTCGGCGACCTTTCTCAAGTTGGCGAGTGCTAGCACGCGGAGCCGTCTCGCAATGCACTACCGAAACTATAGTCGTGTTATGACTATACGAACACGTGAGTGAGTCCCGTTTTATATCGTTTAAAAGTACGGGTTTTTATTATTGCTTTGCGGTTTGCTATCATAATAATCATTGAATATAATTGTTATAGATGTAATATTTTAGATATTTACTCGTATTTGCAAAAAAGTTAAGACTTTCATCAACACTGCACTGATAGATAAGAAAATTTTCAAAGATACACGAACATAGACAAGTACATATTTAGAGCGTACTTACTCTGAACTTGAAGGCACGCATGCCTCATCTACATCACTTTATTTTGAATGAAAAACTTATTAAGAATTCATTAAATGATACAAAAGAATATATTACATATGTCGCAAAATAATATTTTGTGTATTTAGAATATCTAGATATAAATTTTACTATTACATCAGTAGTCTTTGTCCATTTTTGCTTTATATGCATATAGTAAAATAGTAAAAGCGTATATTATGTAAATTTATTGCATGTTGTTGTAATTTTTATCTAATTTTTTTAGACAGTTGACCCAAAATAACACAAAAAGTATAAAAAACAATATAATAGAATTCAACCACGTAAATTTTGCATTTGCTAGCCTAACGCAATATGGGAAAACTAACAGAACTTTTTTCTTTCGTATCTTAGTAAGCTCTTAGTGAATCTATATGTAAAAAAAATTTACCATGGTCAAACATTGCCAAATATTATCATCAATAAGTAGCTTAAGCTATTACACACCTAGTTTCATAACTTAGAGTGTGATAAATTATGTTACATTTTTGTTTTTATTTTGTCTGCATGTGGAGTGTAGAGTCGCCTTTCACGTAGACTCTATAGAGGAATAATATAAGCTAGTAGAGTCGGTAGCGACGCAGATACGTTGACTGATGGATGGAACACCTCTTATAATAGATTTAAGTTGTAATAAACGTTTGGAAATTAACTGAGAGTGAATAGGTGTCTTCTAAGTCTACGTACTACATCTTCGACCACAATGTCGCTGACCATCAGGCGAGTTGGTGGTCAAGCGTGGAATAAGTAAGCTCGGATGGGTTGGATGACTAGTTCTGGTTTTAGAGTTTTTTTAAGCCCCCTGAAAGCCCGATTACAGAGGCGCCAGCGTAACTATATTAGCTAAATAGCATATTTCTGTTTCTTTTTCACTTTAGGCATTCGATAGAGAGAACACTTTTTACGTTGCTATTTAATTTACGCTGGCGCCTCTGTAATCGGGCTTTGAATGCTTCTAACATGGCTAAATGGTTATAACAACTGGGATCTACAATTTAACGTGTCATCCAAGCATTGTTTGGCGCGGTCTTCGGATAAGTGACCACGGGTAGCATTTATAACTGAGCGTGGACTTATTCACGATACAATTAAAATATATTTGATGACCTCAGCTTTTTTATATCTGCATTTAACAAAATATAAATAATTATATATCTTTCAGCTTTTACAATCGTTAAAACTTTATTAGTGCTACTACTCAAACCAATTTGTTTCAATGAAGTTGTAAATGAAATGAACGTTTAAAAAACCGTAAAATTTAATTATATATTAGACTGAATAAGTTTAAATGTTAATGGATTCAGATTAATTGTATTTTGAAAGAACTAAATTTGATATATCGTTGAATTGCTCATTTTAAGTTACCATTTTAATCACTCAACTGTTATAAACAAATGACTTTTAATCTTAATTCCCAATTATAAATTTAAATTACAGAAGATAAAATTACATAACGTGTTTTATTACAGTTATGCATTAAAAGGGTCATTAAAATATTTTTATAAAGCATAGGGTAAAAACTGGATAGTTGTTAAATGGATAGTTTAAAATATGAAAAGCCACACGTCATCCTAAAAATTTAACTAAATCCATCGTTAATAAGAATATACCTTATGTGGCACTTTATTATAACAGACTAAGTTATAGGAGAGTCTTCCGTATGATATTATTTACTCCCTCGGTACTTTCATACAACATTATTGGCCTGCCTTAGCTGTCGAGATTGTGATATGATACGACGTTGAGATTGAACGATAAACAATTTGGTCATTTTCATGTACATGTATTTATATAATTATTATGGTGGTGTTACAGAGGCCAAAACTGCGCCTGCGCCTACGAAGTTAATTATGTTTTCGTTTACATCATGGCACGAAAATAAACATTATGTGTTGGGCAACTGACATCATTATAATTTGACATTGACATTTCGCTGATAAGCCGGCAGTTATTATATTTATTATACATATATCATTTTAACACCTCATAAATTGGCTTAATGCGTCCAAACATAAACCAAACATTTGTAAATTATTCTTTTGGTGAAAACGTCAAAAAGCATATCAAGATTTACAAGTTTTAATCCGCATTCCAAAAAGAAAAATAGGTTGCTACAATCTTTTAATATCAAATATCTAGGCCCAATTATGGAGGCGCCATCGAAAATTAAATAATAACCACGTAAAAAGTGTTCTCTCTATCAAATGCCTATAGTGAAAAAGAAACAGAAATATTCTAAATTGCTAATGTAACTACGATGGTGCCTTCATAATTGGGCCTAATGACATCCTATGTTGGCAAATAGTTTTATTAAAATGATATGCTAATAAAACCGACAGGACTCATTGGAAACAAATCGTTATTATTATCTTTCATTATTATTTGTTTCATCACTAGACCACCGACTCACCTGATAGTAAGTGACGTGGTCGAAGATGTAGCTAGCAGACTTAGAAGACACATATAGGTACGTACATCAGAGTTTAAAAGCTTCAGATTTATATTTATCCTGAAACAAAAGACCCTACTGTTTATTCTATTGCACTAGGATTATAAAATCGGACCGGATCGAAAATTAAATGGAATCCACCAATGCCCAGCTGTAGATGACATTAACATTGAAATTACTACCTATTAGATAATATACAATAAAATTTTAAATGTGTCTCAATTTAGATTTTTCTTCACTTTCTGAATACATACAATGATATTCTAGAACGGATTTAGTACATACTATGTAACGTATTCGAATGTATTAATTCATCCCTTCTCTTGCTTCGCCTTTGTTCGTTCTTCGGGGCCCTCTGTTGGAGGCTGACTGAACTGCAATATATATTTCGCTGCATAGTACTTTCTAAAACAAATGAATTCCACAATGTTAATCGCATTCAATGTGCACGTGTGTGGGTGTAGATGGCGCCTTGCACTAACAATAATCTCCCTCCGTACGTTTTATACCGTTAACAAATGGAATTTGAAATAAAATAATAAATATTTCTAAAACCCTCGATATCAATTTCAAGGAATTAAATGCACTAAAATCGATTCGGGACATATTAAGAGACATAGACAGACATACAGATGTATAAAATTAGTCACTCAAATACACAAACATCCACTTTTTTACACTATGTAGTAACATTTACTTTATAACACCCTTTTTGGGCTAGGGTTTAAAAAGCACCGTTTGTTATAATTTTTGTAAATAATGCAAATATATTGTTAATTATTTTATCTCTATTTAAGATTTAGTGAACAAAAAAAAACAGGTAAAATTAAATAGTTCTTCTAATAATCTAATGGTTAATTAATGTATTAAGTATAATTAAAATAAATGCTAGTGTAATAAATCCAATAAAATCTTTACTTAGGTATCATTTTACACGGAAACTGCCAAAATTGCAACAAGTGCCAAAAATACAAGAAAACTAGTTTGTAAACTATTGTTTGTAAATATTGCATGTTGCAAATGCTAAGACACATGTCTTAGAATTTGCAACGTGCAATATTAATACTTCTCAAAACTATTTAGGCCCATTATTTGCAAGCTAAATATCTACAGAAATCCAGTCTGTAAAATAAGGCTTCAGACCAGCCTAGACCCAAATTTCCAAAAGTATCAGAGCACGAAGGCATTTGAAACCACGACATAACTCGCCGTATCTTAGATTACATCTGATAATGTAATTAACGTTGTGTGTTTTGCAGACATTACGAAAAATTTTCAGGTTTCCTGTCTGCCCTGATTCAGTTTCTTGATTATCAGGGACGTTGTAAAATAATATTACTCCATGGTGATGAGTGAGTGTTCTTTAAAACATTGATAGTCCATAAAACTTAAATGGTATACTCGTAGAATAGTTAAAAAAACATTAAAACAGATTTACTTGTTTTAAAATACACTTGAAACTTATTAACGCTCTTTTTTTATCTAAGGTTAAGAAAAGGTGATAACAGCGTGTTTTTTCAATATTTTGTTGTAGATCGGTATCCACCCAAGATTTGGATTAAAACACAATAACATCTGATTTGTCTTAGGGTCTTAGGTCACTTACCTACCTATTTTTAAGGGGCATAATAAGCCCGATTACAGAGGCGCCAGTAAATAGCATAGTTCTGTTTCTTTTTCACTTAGGCATTCGATAGAGAGAACGCTTTTTACGTTGCTATTTAATTTACGCTGGCGCCTCTGAAATCGGGTTTAATGTATCACTATGGAAACTAACGTGGTTTTCGTACATTTTAACTAAGTAAAACACAGGTGTTACTCACGTTTGATTTTAGTAGGATACTTCTAACGTGAGTAACACCTGTGTTTTACTTAATTAAAATGGGCATAATGTAGATTTAATTTGGATCAAGTGTTTTCTGAATATCATGAAATTCAGAGAATGATTATCCTTTGAACATGTGAAACCACCCAATTGTACATTGTTCTGAACAATTAAATTGTTCCCGATTCACCTTTACACATATTGTACAACACTAAGTGGACAAGGAAAATGTGTGTGAGTGTTGTAAACAATAGTACAACTAATGCTTTGTTTTAACTCACAACACGCTAATTAAGTAGCCAGATACATAGCGCACATAACTTATGTAACAAGTAAAGTAAGATAGTCAGCAAATAAACTAAACATGAGTAGAATAACAAATCTTGTAAACAGTCAATAAGAATCTCATATTTCGTTGAAAAAACTATCAAGAAATAACTTATAAGTATTTTAAATTAATTAAAAAGCTGCCAGTCGTAATGATATTTACATATTTGCATTTAACGATACTTTTCCGTTAAATTCTAATTCAGTAAATACATTATAGATAAATGTACCTAAATAATATAATTGATCATTTTTTGTTTTGTAAGTTTGTTGAATTCAACGCAAAAAAAAAAAAGTTAGTAATGATTTTTCGCTAAAAAATGGCAAAACCGCCTTTCATCGTGTACAAAATTTGGAATGTTTCGCTTGAATTGTTTACATTATTGTTGATTTTTCAAAAACGGTTCAGATGATTTCTTTAAAATTTAAATGAGACCACCTCGGGAGTATATCCTTTAAAACTAAAAAAACAATTTTTCGTTTCGGTTCACGATTCGCGGAATTATCGATGAACATACACAAAAAAATACATACAAACGAACATAAAACCTCCTCCTTTTTGAAAGTCGGTTGAAATAACATCTTAAGCACTTGCCGAAAAATGTATCCGAAAGATCAGACGTGTCCGTAATGTCAATAAAGCCCGCGGATGAATGGCCGGGTCAGCCGGTTACTCCATTTCACGGTAACCTTAACTATCTGTTATGTAACCATAACCGCATGGCTACGGGAAACCACTGAAACTTACAACTTCGGTGAAAATAAAATAGGTTTTATTTTTAGATCAAAATGTTTCCCATTCAGGATTTTATCGGACTCTTCATAATGACTGCCTCGGTGGCTCAGTGGTTAGTGAACCCGACTTCTGGATCAAAGAGGCGTGGGTTCGATCCCCACCCAGGGCAAACATTTATGTGATGAACATTGGTGTTTGCTCTGTGTCTGGGTGTTATTTAGGTACTATTTATAAGAGTATGTATTTAAAAATGTGTTTAAGTTTGGGGTCAGAGACCGTGCGTAAAAATGTCCGCTAATATTTATTATATTTATTTATTTAATCATTTACGTTTTTTTGTCCATTCAGCCATAACTCGAAGGTCTTGCCGCTGCAACTTCAATAGGTCGTTTGTGATGTTTCTATTCAGATTTGGAAAAGCAGCCTTAGAGTGCTTGCAATCCTATCTCTTGTTCTACATATTCTGTTGTTATTTTTCGGTATGACTACGTAGCAACTAGCGCACTTCCACCGCTGTCTGCTTGCAGTGTTTTATTGTCTCATCCCCTACCTGTTTTCTCGTCCCCTCTTCGGCAAGGGTGTCGGCTATGTTGTTGCCCAAACATGATCCGTGTAGCGCTTATTAGTTTGGCTAGGTGTTCGTTAGCGATCATCGAAGTTAAGCAACGTTCAGCACGGTCAGTCTTCGGATGGGTGACTGCGGGTGGCATTTACAACTGAGCACTACCGTGGCTCGAATGACACTTTAAATTGTAAGTTCCGGTTGTTTTAAAAACTCTGACACCAGGGCTATCCGGCCTATACGAACTTACTTACTTTTTTTACCTTGTTACACGGTCTTTGGAGTCCGTAGATAGTAGCAGCAATGTCGACCGTGAATACGATGACTTCTTTGGCCTCTCTGTTTTCAGCGATTCGATATCGTATCGAATAATATCTCCGTCGTTTAAAAAAATCATCCAATATACTTACCTAATTCACTCAAAGTTTTAAGTCAAGTTTAGTTATTTTAGTGAAACCAAATAAACAGCCCAAAATAGTGTTTTAAGTAGATACTTTAATATCACTTTGTTGTAATAATTCTCATCAATATACCTTAATATTAAAACTACTTTAAAACTAAAAATTAAAGATAGAAAAGAAATTAAGGTTAACAAAACTGGCTTTGATTTTTTTGTCTACTGATTTTCAAGCTACGAGTATTTCCATAAACTTTTACAACATAAGCTAGACATTTAACCAATATTTCGTCATTAAATAATTACTTGTATATACACAGCGTAATATTTCTCAATTCAAAGAACTGAGTCTAGATTTTAAATTGCATAACTTAATATATTTAGAAACACTAGCTTTTCTTGTTCTCCTTACTCCATGATTACTTTAAATAGACTTCGACGGTTGGTTTTGTAATGCTATTATAAATGACCACTTTAAATAAATTGCATCTAAATCTAGGTTTTTCTCAGGCTATCTAGGCTTTATCTAAGTGTTTAGCAACATACGCATTTGTTATTTAAATTAGTATTACTGAACAATTCGGATTTAATGTTTGTTATGCATTAATTACAACTAGTTCATAGTATCTATCTATGTGAAAGCGAGCAAGTATTGCGATACGGATTCGAACGTAAATGTTGTTGATCTAGTTTCTCGGGGTCCTATGAATTTGTATTTCTCTATCGTGTTAAATTACGAGGTTTTGTTTATTGAGTATTCTTTTAATGTTTATTTTTATTGTTACAAGATATCAATATTCTAGTTTAAAATTTCAGATTTTTTTCTCATGTTCAACGTTTTCGTGCGCATCAACGTGGCTTTCACGAACAAATCTTTTATTATTTGTTGTTATCTAACTAACTAGCTGACTCCAAGCGTGAAGGTCGTCTATTGTTAAAACGGACACACCTTTTTCTGTTCTCTTCCTTCTAATTAAAACACTTCCGACAAACAAAAACAAAAGGCAAATATTTTTTAACATTTTATTTTCATTATCATATCTTTACATTCAACTTAACCTAAAATTGGTAACCTTTTAATATCACTACGTACACGTACGTCCACATACATGACAATATATACAAAGAGAATGATCGCTTGCTGGTGTCCCGGCCATCAATCCGAGTGGCGAGATTTATAAATACCTATACTCCTGAGAAACACTCGATGATATTACACTAAACTATACTCTAGTGGCTGTAGTAAGAACCGCCATAACTGGAACCGCCATAACCGGAACCGCCATAACTGGAACCGCCATAACTGGAACCGCCATAGCCGTGGTCGTAGTGGTTGTGCTCGCTCACTAGCACGGGGACCTTGACGGGCACGGGGTAGGGCTTCTCAACAGCCACGGGCACGTGCTTTTCAACGTGCACGGGGTAAGGCCTGTCGACGGGCACCTTCACGGGGACAGGGTAGGGCCTGTCGACCGCGTATGGGACGTGCTTGTACACGGGGTAGGGTTCAGGGTAGGGCACCTTCACGGGCACAGCCACGGGCTTCTCAACGTGGACGGGGTAGGGCCTGTCTACGGGCACGTGCACGGCGTAAGGCACGGGTTTCTCAACGGGGACGGCGACCGGGACGGGCTTCTCCACGGGGTAGGGAGCGGATACGTGCACGGGGTAGGGCCTGTCGACGGGCACCTTGACCGGAACTCCGACATGCTTCACCACAGGGTAGGGCTGGGGCACGGGCACTTTAACTTCGACGGGGTATGGCACGTGTTTCTCCACGGGGTAGGGCTGAGGTACGGGGACCTTAACGGGGTACGGGACGTGCTTTTCAACGGGGTAGGGCTGAGGTACAAGAACCTTGACGGGGTAGGGCCTGTCGACGGGAACGTGGACGGGGTAAGGGACTTTCTTCTCAACAGGGTAGGGGGCGGGCACATGGACGGGAACCTTGACGTACTCTTTGACGGGGTAGGGCACGTGTTTGATGACCTCGTAGGGCTGCGGTACGGGAACCTTCACGGGGTAGGGGACGTGCTTCTCGACGGGGTACGGGACGGGTCTGTCGACCGGTACAGCGTATGGGACTCCCTTTACAAGGGTGATGGTCTTAGTGACATCGGTGTGGTGGCCGAGGGCGAGGCCGTAGCCAGCGTTGGCGTAGGCGCTGTCGTCGATGACGTTGTAGGCGCCACCGATGCCATGTCCGCTGCCGATGTAGCCGATGTCCAGCCCGTCTATACCGTACCCGTAGCCGAGGTTCAGAAGGCCTCGTTTGTCGAGCTTCTTATCCAGGGTTTCCTTTTTTTTGTCTGTCGTCTTCTTCTCACTGGCAGCCGCTGCGGCTACCAGCAGGAAAACTAAGCAGATCTGGAACAATATCACAAAAAGCTATTTATTATAGAATACCATGATTCAGATGGTCATATAACTATAAAATTTCTCATTAGCATTATTAGTAGTTACAGATTCTAACTTATTTATTTCGTACTCTTTTAACACATTTCTATACTTTCAATTATTATCTTTATACCATTGCTCTTTTATCAGTTTTACTATCTTTGGCTACCCTAATCAGTCTCAATTACCATTTCCTAGTATTCTGATTATGTTAGGCCATATATCATATTTCACAACGTTACATAGCTGTTAAGTTACAACATGATTTTGACGTGTTAGTTCTCATCGATCATTAAATAACCAGATCGTTGAAGTGTGTAAAAGATTCAGTCAAAAAAACGATCGTGTCAACCAGCGTAACAGTGTTTGGAATATTAGGCGAAGAAACTTTGTTGCAGTAATATCTAAGTAACATTAATTTAAAATCATGTTTTAGTAATATTCAAAATTAATAACCGTATAGTCATATTAATCAACATTAAAAATTAAATTGATGATTAAACATTTAGGAGCCAATTTAGTTCATTCAACCTCAACTATCTTAACTTTTTGATTAATTTGATATAGGAACAGTCTTAATTTACTGTAATTGTTTCATAAAACGATTAGGATTTGTCCTCCGAAATTCCCGCGACTTTAATAATATCGGAGTGATCAAGCTTATTTTTAGTACTCTCGTGCGAACTAAATTAGAAGCCAGTGCCTGTGTCTGGCACCCATATGAGAGCACCTATGCACTTTTACTTGAGAAGGTACAAAAAGCCTTTTTGAGGTATTTATATAAACGTATTTATGGGTATTATCCTTATAAATACCCAACTAACTTCCTTTTGGGTACACTAGGGTACAACTCCCTGGAGGTCCGAAGGTCACATGACCAATTGGTGACAATGTGCAAGATCCTCAGAGGTAAAATTGATAGTCCAGAACTTGCCAGTGAATTGTGTCGTCTATATGCCCCTAATGATTAACGTCGTCTTAGGCACCGAAAATTATTTGCAACTCCCTTTAGTCGAACTGTAGCGCGTTCGAAGTCTCCTGTACCACGTACCCTCACAGCACTTAACGCCCTTCTGGACATCAACCCAAATTGTGACATATTTGCTGATGAATGGAAGGTGATACTGTCTGAATGTTTGAAGTTTTGTGAGAAGACTGTGTGAATGAGTTTTATTTATAATGATTTATTTGACATTACTCTATCTATTTTTGACTATTGTGTGACATTAATGTTTTTTATTTTACTTTATTTTTAATTGTGCATAAATTGTTATTACATATTGTTAACTAATGTCATAATGTTAAGTAATTAGTGTAATTGGTGTAATGCCGTGCTAATGAAATAAACAAATACAAATACAAATAAACCAAATTACCATTTGCATCTTTGAGATCTCTTCATTACTTTATCTCAAACATTTCAAACATGGCTCTTATTTGACAACATACGAATTACGTTCCTGATTCAGGGTAGTTCACACATAACTCACGTCAGTGTGAACTCTGACGAGAAGAGTTTAAAATTATGCAAATGCTAATAATCACAGTTGTTTAGTTCAATGGGCTGGCTTATTACATTTGTTTGTTTGGAATACTAATGCAGACAAACTGAACTATTCAAAGAGTTTTTAGCTAGCTTATCTATTTTAAAGAGGTCGCAATTATGTAAAATATCTTAAACTTTTCCCGAGCTACTCTTGAATTTTTTCAGTAATGAACCCCATTTCAATCAACCAATTGTTTTTTACAATTTGTAATAATGCCTTCATGTTCTTTACAAACTAAAAAGATTATTTTACCGAATTATTAACAATTAACAAGCTTTTTAAATTCTCAAAAATCTTTGAATAGGTACTATGATTTTAATGTCAAAGCTTCAAAAATAGAAAAACTCAAAATCGACATTTGAAATTGACCAGTAGAATTTTAGAAATAACTTTAATTTAAATCCAGCATTTCTCGAATTTTCCGAACAATCGATTTCACAAACCAATTAAAACTTTCGACTAGTTTTCAACGGACAGTTTTTGACAGTTTGACATAGAGCCGTTCGACCCAAATACCGTGCTAATTGAACAAGTTAAACGAGTATCGATTAAAAATTCGAATATCCTTAATCAAATAAGTACACGTTACAAGTCTATTACTATTCAGTGACCGTAAATGTATCACTTGACGTTACATAAGAGATGTTACAAATAAAAGCAAATTTTGCAAACCTGTTTTGTTTCAAGCATTAACTTTGAAACTGGACTTTGTTAGCTCTTTATTGTTCAAGATTAGACTTGATTTGATTAACAAACTATGTTGTAAATGTAATGCTAAAAATTTGCTACGGGTTGATCTCGTTCTTTCAAGGTGAATGAGATTATCTTTGATTATTTAGTGTTAATAGTCAAAGGATTATATTATTATTTAATTTAAAGTTATTATCATTATTTTAGAATATCTGTACAAGTCACGTCTATCTACTTTAAGATGAAAGATAGAGCAGGTTCCTCTTCATTTTTTGTAATTGGTACTAGATCTGCCGCTTAAGCATTCAAGTATTCACTTTTAAGTAAGAAAAATCAACTCGACATAACATCAAATGTCTATACGTAGTTCCTCTAAATTTTATCAGTTTTATAGCTGTAGAATCTAGTAGCATATTTTTTATTGAAACACCATACAAGCTTTCATTTGCTATTAATTGAAGTAGAATTATCTGCGACATGGCGGGAGATGGCTTAATATAAAACCTATTTAAAAATTACTATTTTACCTATAACAATACCTATATACCGGCCGAATGTTTGCTTACTGCCAAGTCTCCACAGTCAACACACAACGTCACTACGACATTAGTAATTAACACTCATACGCACTATAATTTACTCTATCGCATTTGCAAATCGATAAGCACGCGTTGCAAACACGGATGATGACAGTTTATCAACGTTGCGCAACGCAACAACGTTGTGCAACTTGCTGCAGTTGCAGTGAAGTTGCAACCGGTCCCGTGGGGACTCTTAGTTGCAAAAATGAGGATGACGATTAGGTGTAATATAAACTATGATTACGTAAAAGATCTCCAATGGAATAATGATGACTCACTAATCATAATAAGAATTTGTCCTCATTAACTTTACGTCATTTTCTCTAATTCTCGTTGTTAAGAAGTTAAGCCAAAAATTAGATTTTCCACCAAATCGTTGCTTATATCAAGCGGGCTGGTGGTGAAACATGAATGCAAATCCAACGGAAAAATAACTTTAGAAATTAATATTGATTTAAGTAGTTCAGCAAATAGAGTATCAAATTTACATAAACAAGAAATTTTAGAACAAAACTCAAAATCTACCAAATATTGGTAGCAAAAAATAGTCAAATTTATTTAAAGAGCAAACACTAGTGATCTTGACTTTAGTGAATGAAAAGAAGTAAAACAGTAAACAAAATATTGCAGAGCACACCTCACAATATTTGCCTATTGTATTACGCATGTATTGTAAAGATAGTAAGCAAACATTACGAGCATTTGCCAATAAACGCGAAAATTATCGAGCCGATGCGAGAACTAGATAATGTCCCAACTCAAATATTGTTCTACGAGATTTGTGCATTTGAACCATAAAATAGTATAATTGGTTGCAAAATGAGTTTACTATGCCAATATTTGATTTACCAGTTTACTATTTGCGACCATTGTGAGTTATTAAATGCAACAACAAAAGTAATGTTCGTTTTCAGAAGTGGGATATAAAAACAACAATTATACTCTTTTATGGGTTGAATACTAGTAAAATGTTTAAGTTTATTCACACTTTAAAAGGTTTATTGACCTTGATAAATGCTGACTTTAACCTACTTTATACAAATCTGCTCATTTGTCATTGTGTTGCGACGAAAATCTATTTATGTAGTCTTTTTCGTAATATACGACCTGACGCAACATTTATAAATATTTAGATAATAATATGTTGACCATGAAATTAAGTCAAAATTTGATTCAGCATCCTAAATCGGATCTCAAAAACATAAATTAATTAAAATTCCGACTTTTGAATCGCACACTAAATATTTAAAACTTGATCCTTGTCTATTAACCATTACATTCATAAGCTTTTAGATAAAAATTCTAACTTATTTGGTGCATCACTTGTTCATTTAGTAATGACAATAATGTTTTGCTCAAATAGTAGATTTTTCTAGCTAAATAAAAATTTACCATAAAGCGGTTGAAATATTTATTTTGATTAATAGTTGTTTTAATATGATAAAGTGGCAAACCAGCTGACTGGCTCATCTTAGAGCCGCAAATCAAAAAGAATCATCACTGCATTTTATATGCTACTTCTGTAAAACCGGAGGCCTTACCAGTGCATTATCTATTACTTGGGAGTACAGATTCAGTTTAAATTTATTCTTGAAGTTTCGAGAATTCAATGGGATACTACAGACTAGCGACCATCTGAAAATGTCCGCTTCTAACTAGCCATAATCACACCCTGTCTGGCAGCAGTGGCGCAACAAGCCTCCCACAGTCGATCACGATGTCTTTGTTAACCACTTCCCATGGTTTTTATTCAGATTTTCCTTCTCTTGCCTAACTTACCCGCATATATGTGATAATGTTATTATTTTCTTTTACTACGATGTAATCACAAGCTTGCTTATTACGCAGTTCATAGCTTGAAAACGCAGTTACTTGTCTAGGATTTACTTAGTTTCTGCTGCTGTCGTATAAATTACGTATAATTAAAGAGTTATAAGAGTTCATAAAATACTTATGATGACACAAATGCTATATGTTGGTTTGAATTTGAATGTGATGAAAGCATATAAAATTATCATTATCTTAGTCCTTCTAAAATGTCAAACGACGTTATTGACCTGAGCGACCTCTAAAAATGTTCTTGAAATCATCATCATTTTGTATTCTAATGTGCTTTTCTGAATTTTAATCTGAATTTCTTATGAGTCTTAATTAAGTTAATATTAATCTTGTTTGATGGGTTTTTGATTGCAAAACGTTAACATTTTAGAGAAGTCATAAAATGTGTAGTTATGCCACTCTTATAACATTTATTCTTGTTATATTATAACACCAAACAAACTTAAAAACAGTTAATTTATATTAACATCTTCATCGTTAAATGTCAGACGGTAGCACGGTTGTAAGTAGTTGTAATTAATTAATCAATTATAAAAAACCAACACGCTGATTCATTCAAATTTTAAATCCTATCACGATTCTCGGATTAGCACCGCAAACTGTAAAATGACGGTGTATTTTCTGACGTGTTTGAATAAGTTACCTACTTAAGTTATTTTCAACACGTGCTTTTGTTTGTGTACGGTAAAATGCGTAACTTTACGTGCAGTATTATTATATAACCGATGTGAAGATTTTACACACACAAATTGTTTAAACGGTTTATGTTTGAGCCTGTAGAACGATGAATATATTTGTTTTATTCTTTGTGTTCCGTAATCTTGGCAATAGCTCAAAACTTTTCTTTCGCATATTATGTTTTTTTAGTACGTGGTTACTTTTTTTATCTCCCAAGGGATGTAATGCAAATTTCGGTACTCTATTTTTCTTACGCAATATCTGGTTTTGTTTCAACTGCAAACGAACGTAAATACAAAAGCTTTGTTCTATACAAATGATGTTAATCAGAGAACAAAGTTGGCGAGGTCAAATCACCTTCGCTTATGGTGGACTTTCGAAACAAAACGGCTACTTACCTACACGCTACTGAAGCGCCCTTGTAGGCCCTTAGTTTGTGATCTAGCTAATAATGATTGCGAGACCGACGTGTAGACTGATGGATAATTATGGTAATCAGTTTAAATTTTCAATGCGTATTAAATCTGGCGTGAATCTAAGAACGTTATTTGATATATGGAGATGTGGATATTAACTTTGAATTGCTTTGAAAAATTACTCCATTTTGGTCTAGGTAATCTGCTACTAATAATTATGTAGATACATAAGTAATAGTTGTAGAAAGAGAGCCTATCATATCTGATTATAAATTAGGAAGGAAAGGAAAATTCGTTTGTTTACAAGTACCGTATCCTATATATGAGAAGGATGATATTACAATATAACAAATACAAAATAATTTATTACCACAACAAATATAAATTAGTTACAATTACCAGGGGGCCTCAAACTCGGCTAAGCCTGTATCTTGAGGTCCAGTGTAGAATTGAGCAAATGGACTTTGTTGCGCTCGCTTATCAAGAAATATTTTGAAACATTTTATTTTAATAAAATAGAGCACATTATTCTTAAATTACAATAATTAATTTTCATAGCATTTGAGCTCTTTATTCGTTTTGCTCTATGCTTATTTTTTTCCGGTATTTTTATCGATTGAAAAATGTTACGTATTAGTTACTACATAATGAATAATATCTACCTTTATAAATATTTATGCTCTCATGTCAGAAATCTCTCATAAGCATAACTAATGTGATAATCGCACGTAACTCACACCAGTCCTTATTCCATTAAAACTAAGTAAGTACTAAGTACATAATCTAGGTCCTAAGTGTAATAGCTCGTAACTAGTTTGAGACCTAATAACTTAGTCCGCTTAAGGCAAACTGGGAAATTGTTATGTACCTACTTCTTTGCATTTGGAATTCTTTGTGCTTCGACGAATCCATTTTGCAATTGAATTTATGTGTGAGGAAACGATTTCTGTGTATATGGATTTAAAGTTTTTTTTTTCTTTTTAAACGTTCTATACAAAAGCTTGTAGATTTGTAGATTCTGTTTTTTTTTTTATGTAATTTGAATGGTTTTAATAGTGACATAGAGTATTGCATGTTTTGTTTTTGGCTGTAACATAACATGGCAATTATTTTGTGTATAAATTTTTTATTTAGGATGTTTAGGATCACCATAACCATCACAATATTGATTGTAGCGTTAAAAGTATGAAATGTATTCATACCTATACTTTGACTCTAGAAAATCTTTTCCATGCTTACTTATGCTATTTTAAAAACTGAAACGAAAAAATCCCACAGTTTAGTCGAGACACCAAATTTAGTTTTAGCTTATTCACATTTTTAATTTGCTTTTAATATCTACTTTTAGTAGTATTTATTCCTTTTAATTCAACGTTTAGCCTTACTATTATTACGAGCTATTTTATCGGAGCAACCCAGCCTACGGCGCGGCTAACCAATGTAGATTTCCTGGATTCTCTTCCTAGTTCTAGACTAGACTTGTTGCTAGACCTGTATACTTGTCTAGACTTCACATCTAGTGAAATAGCCCTTGTGACGTAATCCTGAGGGGTTAGTATGACATTATACGTAAACGCAAACCATAGTAGTTTCCGTGTGGCTCAATACATTTTCGTAAAGCCGGTAACGAGAAATAGTCAAGAAAAATATATTATGATACATATAAACGGTTATGGTTTTTGTTTACTATACAAACTCATACTAAGTAAGTTTGTATAGGCCGAGTGCCTAACCCTGGTGTCAGTGTTTAAACTGACTTAAGACCTCTGACATGGCTAAACGGTTAAAACAATCGGAACACACAATTGCACATGTTATCTGAGCCACGGCAGCGCTCAATAGTAAATGCCACCCGCGGTCACCCATCCGGCAACTGAGCGTACTGAACGTTACTTAACTTTGGTGATCGCTGAGAAATACCTAGTCAAACTACGCTATGAGCGCTACATACAAACTCATACTGAGGCTAGGGTCGACGATGCGTAGGGACAGTTTTCACTGAGCTAGTGCAGTGCGACGTAGTATTTACTTGAACTATTGCATATACTGCTGTTAGTTTATTACAGAGTAGGTGTACGTGTGTAATCAACCTTATAGCGGGATATTTAGCAGTCCTAAGTTTCTGCTAGGTTTCTAGTTTTTAATTTGAACGATGTCAGTAACTTGTGACTTCTGAAGATGAAATTTAGGTGACTTTTTTTTGTAAATTAGTGGACTTCATCAATCGACTTGGCATTTTTTCTGGAAGTACTTCATCGTTGTGTCACCAATTTTTTTTGTTTTATTTTTAGTATTTCTTTTAGATTGGCGCTTTTTGGCTGCCTGTAGAGCACTGTTTGCCTTGAGTTGACTTTAATTAATCAGATATTTTTTAGTAAAGAGCATAATTATCAGTTATATTTCGTTGAAAGAACTAGACCGAAATATAATACCTGACATATCTATCTATATTATCTTTGTAATATAGATATGTGTTGGAGTCGAAATAAAGGAAACAAATTGATTAAGATCGCGATCGAAACGCCACTTCAAAACGAGCACAATTCGCGAAGCGCTGACTTCAAAAAAGTGTGTTTCTTTTCATCTTTTCAAAAATTAACACCACAATTGTTTACACTGTCACCCTTTTTTGAAAACTTTTGATACATCTATCTTTGATACAACATTTGAATTTAATTGATTTTGAATTTACTTTTGATTAGATCTATTAAATGCACATTTGAACTAATACGTATAGATTCAAAAGTTTTCAAACAAGGGTACATGTCCAAAAAATCACTAAGTCCGCGACACACTAGTTCACTTTTTTGAAGTCATCACTTCACAAACACTGCACTGTTTTTCCGTTTCACTTGACACTGGTATTCTTCACTCACCGCTGTTTTCATAATGCCTCTTCAACGGTGTTGGGCGGGAATCGTACTGGATGCAGTCTCACTCGAGTTGTGTGTTTTTATAGTTGGTTATTTGGTGATACTTTCGCCATTGCCCCCCAGTTACTGGAGCAAGCAGCTGGTACAGTGTGCGCGAGTCCTTGCGTATTCGGACACCCGTTAGTGGTGGACAGACGCGTCGCGCGCATTATTTTATTAATATTTTTTTAAACATAATCCTTGATTTTTGTTAAGCGTTTTGTTTTGAAAGTTTTGGACAAGTATTTTTGTAGGATTTGCGGCTTTGAGTTTTCTTTTAAGGTTTGATATTAGTGCCGATTTGTTAGGTCTTCAATTGTTTTAAATTTTGGCTTGTTGTAGGTAGAATAATAAGTAATGGTTATTTTTGTTTCAATGTTTAGGTCATTAACTTACTAATGTTTACAAATTTTTTTTATCTCGGTAAGGTTACCTTCCTTCCTTCATATCTCTACTTTGAAAATAATATGTGTCTTTGCGTAGCAGTAGAAGGGTCAACGAAGTACTTATACAGGGTTATTTCTGATCAATCAGCATCCTTTTAGGGGCTTATTCTATACTTTAAAACTAATAACTTTTGCTATATAAATATTAATATTTTGTAATGTTTTAATTTATTTTATTGACCAAATGTTAATGGACAGTTAGGCAAAAACCAATGTAATATTTTATCTTAAATAAAACTATGCTATAGGCATATGGATGTACGTTTAGCATTCATATATATGGGCAAATTTACATCTATAAATTGTATAATACCAAAAACTACAAGTCCTAAATAGTATTTGCGTAACTAAATAAATATTCTATAGCCCGTTAATGTCTCAATATTTCACTTCGGTACAAAAATAGACCCACAAAATAGAAATGACATAACAATGATTTTGTCATATCGCAAAGATTAGAACTGATAAGCTAATGCATCCATTAATTATTTATTAATGCTGCATCAGTCTTGACACAATTTCATTTGATTTTCTTCGATATATGGCCTCGTATTTTTTTTAACTAGGTTTGTAACCACGTGTAACACTTTATCTTAATCTTGCTGTATTAGTTAGCGATGACGGAGTTATATTTCCTGGTCTAAAACGTGTTCAATTCCTAAGAAGTTTTAGTCCAAAATTGTGTTAGAGAAACGATGAAAATTAGTCGTCACAAGCATTACTGTTTCTGTCGCTATAGTTGGTATTTTCACTCGTAAATATTTTAAAAACATAACTGTATTAGACATTGCTTTAAAAACTTTATGTTAGTCAATTTTTTTTTGCATTCATAATAGTGAAATATTACATAAAACCTTCATTTCCACATGCAACTTTTATACTCTACCATAAGAATATCGTACTGAATATGCATTTGATAGTAGTTTAAAATTAGAATATTTTTAAACCGCACAGAAAAACATTTTAAATATACATGAAAACATGAAAAGCCTTTGTATGTTTTCCGAGTTATGTGAATTCTTCTAGCTTGCATAACATTTTGGATAACATAGTGCATGATAGCTTAATTAAGTTATAGACCATGGTGTCCTTTGCTAACCATATGCGTAAAGAGGAAAGCTGTGCTTAACACTTACTCATTTGTTCTTATTTGTGTTAATAACTAGTAGGTATATGAATAATATATTATCATATCGTCTTGACCTACGTTTGTAGGCACGTTAGTGAAGTTTCTTATAAATGACTCTGCTAATAACTACTTCATCGAGATAGGTGCTAAGTTAGCGGGCTTAGATTCCAGTACCTACGAGTATAACATCAAAATTTTAATAATTTTTACCCACAGTTTTAGTAATATTAGTTATCATAATGTGTAGCTATTTCGAACAATAAATGAACATTTATCGCGGTGTGAACAGATAAAAATCTTAGTGGACTGTTTACGACTTCCCGGCTCTACTATTATTTTGACTTAATTAATTGTTATACACTATGCGTACTTGAAAACTCATTATTTGCATTTTCATTAGCGTATTATAAATTCTTCTGTTATATTTTTAAACACCAAAAATATGACATACATATTTCAAAGTATAAAATGTATGGGTATATTTTATTTAATTACACGACAAAAACTCATCACTAAGGCTTAAAATGAATAACAAAGCTCTATTGGATTTTGCAGTTAAAATTAACACAGGAAGACTTAAGGCTTTTTAAAATACCTTATTTATTTTAAGAAAATTCTTTTTCTGCGTCTGGTCATCGACCCCATCATGTAAAAAACTATTTTATTTTGGTATTTTGTCCTTAACCATAAAACACTATGCAAAACTAAGGCATTCATCTGATCCAATTCTTCATTAATACTCGTATTTCAAGTTTTTTCGATATTATAAAATTAAATATTACTTAACGTATTATAATAGTTCATAATTATATCTAATATCTCTAATTATATTACTTAAGCGTTCATAAAAATATTGTAAAATCAATTAATAAACTAAAATATTTACTACTACATAATCTGATTCAGTGTAATATCTTTTATAACGATTACGTCCAAAAGCATGCTTTAGTCATTCAGGAAATCGAGTTTTTTGCGAGAATGTATCGAGTAGCATTGAAAAGGTCCGAGTCCTTGCACGTGCACGGTACGATCGAGACACGGAAATGATCGATTTGTAAAATTGTATAGGGTGTGAGTTTTATGGTCTGCACAATTGGGGTACTCAAAAATATACCTTGCAGAGATAAAAGTTGCTTCTATGAAATGCAGTTTACAGTTATGATAATTTTACCTGTTGTTATCCGATTGGCATCTGTCGATCAGATTCTTAGCCATTACAATAAAATCAACAAAAAATGTCGTAAATTAGTCTTAGTACTTCTTTTCAGTGCTTATAAATAGCATTATATCGATCTCAATTATTCCAATAATGTATCTACTGTTCATAGCTGCTAAACAGAGAAGAATTATAGTGAACCATTTCAAAAAAATCCTAATAGCAAAAACGTTTGGTATCAATTTATCCAGATCGAGCTGAGAACTCGATTTGGGCCCACTTTGATAGTTTGCAATGTGATGCAAGCTTTGCTATAATTTCCATATTATAGCTTTGCTTTAGCAATACAATTTCCATTGTTATGCTCAAAAAATATTTATGTTTCAAGAGATTTTAAACATTATTTTACACAACACTGGATTACTGTTAAAGAATCATCATTAGGAAATTAACCTGCGTATATTCGGGGAAGAAATCCCATGACGTACATATGTAAATCCACCAACCCGCATCTAGGCCAAAGTGGCCCAATTGCTTGTTAAACTTATATTTAGGTTGAAACAGTTGAAGGTCATTTAGTTTTATAAAGTATCAAATTACAGTGACGTGACAACATAAATTTTTCGAAAATAAACAAATATCCTTATCCTTACATAGTATAAAATAAAGTCGCTATTTTCGTTTGTTTGTCTGTATGCTTAAATCTTTAAAACTACGCAACGGATTTTGATGCGGTTTTTTCTAATGGATAGAGTGATTCAAGAGGAAGGTTTATATGTATAAAAATTCCCGAAATTCCCACGGGAACGGGCACGACGCGGGTAAAACCGCGGGGCGCTGCTAGTATTTTAATAAACTCTACTAGCGTGCCTACATATAGGGTAACAGTGTTATAGATCTATAGCAATACCTATAGCATGAACACGTTTCGTTAATAGGTGACTATTTTGAATTTCTAAATAAATATATGACGAAAGTTTTTATATTGCTGCTTAAAATTTTAACAAGGTAAGTTTTTTTTACTTTAAAATTCCTAAAAACTAGAACTAGATCCATTTAAAATCTCATTTAAATTGATAACAAGTTATTCTCATTATGTTGAAGTTATTACAAATGTAACATTCTTAAATTGACTTTAAAATATAGACTGTTGTTACGGAATTCATTGCAATAATGTATTAAAACCTTCCTTGGTGATTTCATTAAAAGCGTGTTTAGTAAATTGGCCCAAATATTTAACAATGAGAATTATCTTAATCTACATAGGAAAATATCCTTATATTAAAAAGAGTCAATAGTATAAAAATACGTTTCCTTATTATGTTTTTTATTATCAATTGTAATACATAACATAGGCCGAATCATACAAGTCGGCGGATGTAAAGTTACCTATAAGCTGCGCGAAACCTGCTCAAAGCGCAGCTTTATGTGAGCCTCAGTCAGGATTGGATATTGCGCAACTTGTAGCTAACTTCACATCCGTCGACTTGTATTATTCAGCCTATACCACCAATTGTAAATTTTAATGTTCTGTTGCAAAAAAAATGAATGAAATAACTTTATTATCATAAAATTGAAACATACTACTCAAACATTTCAGATGTTAGGTGTAGAACTTATTCTGTGACTTGTCCATTGGGTGTATCCACAAATTTCACGAAACGGGTTACGTTATGTCCTTGAACTAGCGGGGACCCGTTACTTATGTACGAAACCGTCAGCCTAAAATCATAACCATGCATACCTAACGAAATAAATAATTATCAATTATAACTCGCAGAGTACAACAAATCGTTTATATTCATATGCGCTCACACAACACTGAATTGCTCTCTCTAGATTCCTATGGGTATTTTAAACCTCACTCATCGACAAATCTCAGAATACGATTTTTCACATTATTAATGATTCATTAAAAATGGCTGAGCCGATTTCAATAAAATTTAAATGGAACTAATTTCGAAGTATACTCTTTCTAATTAAAAAAATAGTTATCAAAATCAGACTACTGCGTAAAAAGTTATGCGTGGTTATACATAAAAAATATATATATACGCGTCGAATTGAGCACCTCTTCCGTTACGTCGCAGTCGGTCAAAAAATATGTACCTACCTATCTATAAGAAATATTTAGCAATAGTCCTCAACTAAACACAATGCAAGTACATACTTAGTCATATTTTTCTCATAGTAAAAGCTCGTATTCATAAAGTAGCGGATGCACAGATGATGACGAGGTACTCGTACTTACCTACAGATCAACGTCATTCGCTTCGCTACTCATTTACACATTAAGCCCCGAGTTCACCAACGCTTGTTTAAGTTAAATGTGTGATTACTGTATTTAACCAACGGTTTTTGCTTGCTGAACAGCAAAATTTCGTTAAAAAGCTGTATAAGATTTAACCAACGGTTGATAAATTAAACATCTGTTGGTGAACTAAGTCTACAAACCGAGTTTAATCGTTGTTGAAATACAGTAATAACACGTTTAACTTAATCAAGCGTTGGTGAACTTGGGGTCTTAATATCTGGTGAAAAGTAAGCCTAACCATGGAGTAATACTCTCATTGATTCATTACAGATGTTCAATGTAACCTAACCCTCATCTCATGCCACACAAATATGATTAGCAAACCGATTTCGACCTCGTAATATTATGTCAAGATATCGGATTCCGATACGAGTACATAAGACTCCAGAAGTGGTTGTAGGTAACACTACATGCAAATCAATATTCTGGCGAACCGTTCGAAAGGTGCTCGACTCGTTGAAGCGTGAGTAGATACTATGGTCACATCTGTGGCTGGTAAAACGATCGCGGTTTTAGGTAAGGAGCTGATGGTCCATGTTATTACGATTAATACAAATAAATAATAAATATTTCGGGACATTATACACACGGTCTCTGACCAGAAACTAAGAAAAGCTTGTGATATGGCTGCCAGAGACTGATATACTACATATACATATTTTTAAAAACATACTTATTTAGATAGTAACTAAAAAACACCCAGACACAGAGCAAACACCTATGTTCATCACATAAATACTTGCCCTGGGTGGGGATCGAACCCACGCCTCTTTGACCCAGAAGTTAGAGTCACTAACCACTGAGCCACCGAGGCAGTCTATAGCGTAACGTTATGTACAAATTTTTACCATAGAAAAGCTAACGGTTCCTTTAGAAGAATTAAAAGTAAAAAATAACTGAAAAATAGATACCTAATTTAATATACAACCTTAGATGTTATCACTGTAAATGGAAAGTATATACTGTTTGCTGTTCATTGGTATAAGAAAAATGAAAAAAATACGAAAAAAACTTTATCTAGATTATTTGATTCTATGATACCTACTCTTATATCTAGCAATGTTTCTGTAAGGAAAATCTGAGCTTTTTAAATATTTTACTACTTGTTCACTTATTTTCTTCAGTAAGTTTGCTCAAAAATCCAATAAAAATAGACATCAACTCAATTCAAAGGACAAGTTCACTAGCCTCATAATTAAAAATCTTGACTCAAATTAATTCGCAATTAAGTCAAAAAACATGAATCTATGATTATCTATTTACATAAATTGATTTACAATAACACCTTGTTGACGCATCTTGCGACACCTACGAGTAAAACCAGATCACACTAACGAAAGTGTTAAATGACGTCGTACGAGTTACGAGTGTCATAATTTTAAAATCTAATTATGTACATAAGAAATCTCAAAGGCCGAGATCGCCAAGGTCTATGCTTACTACGCCGCTAACGATTTTAATCCGTACTTTCAAGTCGTATTTTATCTCGACTGATCTGGGGCTTTATTGGCTAAGCGTGGTAGCGTTGGACTATGCCATTTATGTATTCTGGTCCATACAATTACTCGAGCCGCATGGCATAAAGGAACGGAACTGAACTCGAAAGCCAATGCCATTGTGGATATCCGATAATACACTTGATCTAAACAACACTACATTGTAGTATGCAAAAAAAAACTGCGCATATTATTTATCAACGTATGAATCACATTTGTTTTCCGACAAAATAGTTCATACTGTATTATTATCATCTACTTATAACGCATTGCTCTCTAAGATTTCAATTAGATTGCATGGCGGATCGTTTTTCTGTACTTACTGAATGTTCACTGATTGCAGCTTACACAAAAATAATGATGTGAATAGACTTAAAAACGATCTCCAGAATAAAGATAATAAGACATGAACAAAAATATAATTATCTTCTCAAAATGGAATTATTATTTATTTCAATTATGTTTCTTACCTATTACTTAAGTTCGGACATGTTTTGATTAAAATGTTTAAAATCAATAACCTATTTTATACATCTCAATTCAAATGCTATAGCTTCTATAATAAAATATTTTTTTTTAAGAAAGTTAGTGTCCATTTTCTGGTCTTCTTAGAGATGATATGTAATAAAATCGCACATCGTCTCCCGAACTACAAACAGCCGGTTCCGGTATGAGTGACCTTGAACTCAAACCGTTTTCCCTAAAGTAGGTGTTCGGTAACCGATATCGTACAAAAACGTTCTAATTTCGTACTAATTGCTTGAATTACATTGAGAACTTTATTTTAAAGCCTCGATAGTCTTGACCATAGGCTTTTTATCGAATCAACCAACCAACCCAATCCGCATTTAGCCATCACGGTACTATACCACCTTTATTTAAAGTTAGTTCACTACTGAACATTGGCCTAATCTCGAAGTAGCTAGATAGTAGCGCTATACTATACGCACCACAGTGGTTCGGTAAGGTTAATGGTGTGTCAAAGGTTAAATCATACTACTTTGTTCGTTCGTTTCAGCCATAGGACGTCCACTGCTGGACATAGGCCTCCCCTATAGATTTCCAATTAGACCGGTTCGTAGCGCTTGCATCCAACGCGATCCTGCGGTCTTATTGAGGTCGTCCGTCCACCTTGTGGGTGGACGTTCACAGCCGTCAAGAAGTACGATTCGGCCTAGCTACCTTTGCAAACGCCTCTGTTTGAGTATCTGCCTCGGTGGCTCAGTGGTTAGTGACTCTAACTTCTGGGTCAAAGAGGCGTGGGTTCGATCCCCACCCAGGGCAAGTATTTATGTGATGAATATAGGTGGTTGCTCTGTGTCTGGGTGTTATTTAGTTACTATCTATATAAGTATGTATTTAAAAAAATATGTATAAGTAGTTTATCAGTCTCTGACAGCCATATCACAAGCTTTGCTTAGTTTGGGGTCAGAGGCCGTGTGTAAGATGTCCCCAAATATTTATTATTTATTTATTTATTATTATCTGAATTACATATTATTGCATGTAATTTTTTATGGTATTAAGATTCTTTGGATTCGCTTGAAACTGATTAATGAATTCCTTGTTTAAATTAAGGTCATATCGTAGACATTAAGACCATTTTTCTTTTTGGCACTTAACATATGTGTTATTTTTATGGTATCTGTAATAAGTTTTAGATTTGGCGGAAACTGTTAATTCCTAGTTTAAACTTAAGGTCAAATACGTAAAGACTATTTTATTCTATTTTTTTGGCTTGTAACATAAATGTACCTATCTAAAATTTCTATGGAATCTAATATCAGTTTTAGACACGCTCAACTTTTTATAGTGAACATAAGGTCATGAACGTAAAAACCAATATTATTTTTAACAACATAAACTGTTCAATGCTACACAAATGCATTATTTTACCTATTACGTGCAGTTACGACGCAAGGTCAATGGCCTTTAAAAATAACTTGAACTTGTAAACTCGGTGTACCTTTCTAAAGTAGCACTAAGTGAGTTTTGGACTAGTGGTTACTAGTGAACCTAATAATGATTTAGAGGGGTCACTGCTGGTAGTGTACTTGACTAGATCGTGGTCGTCGTCGTTTCAGCCAGACATAGGCCTCCCCTATAGATCTCCAATAAGACCGGTTGGCAGCGGTCTGCATCCAGCGTAATCCTGCGGTCATCTGGCCCCCTTGTGGGCGGACATCCTACGCTGCGCTTGTCAGTTCGTGATCTCTTCTCCACTACAGTAATACAGTATCAACCTGTCGTTTTGCAACCTTTCTAGTTTACATGGCTAATTGTGAAACACTTATACTACGGGGCCAACTTTGAAATCGGAAAAAGTCGGCTGTTTCTTAGTATTGAATATCAATTAATATCACTCTTCATTGGAGACTTGGTAGGTATTATTACCTACTAGCGACCCGCCCTGGCTTCGCACAAGTGTACTATACATATAAAAAACAGCATCAAAATCCGTTCCGTAGTTTTAAAGATATAAGCAAACATGGGGACAGACAGCGGGAAGCGACTTTGTTTTATACTATGTAGTGATGATACCTACGAGTACGAGTATATCTCTAAGGGTAGTTGAAAAGTGCCAATCAATTAATCCACCCCCTATTTTTATTAAAATTGTAACATATAATATGAGTTTATTAATGAGGAAATGAATTAAATTAAGTACATAAAAAATAACCTATTCCCGGAAAACGTTGTCAGCTTATAATTTAGGTGGCTTGCCAATGACGTCAAATTTTAATATAGAGCTTTGTCATTTAAAATAACTTCCTCATTTCTGTATATTTTTTTAGTTTTCCTTAATCAGCTTTATAATTCGGTAAGCTTTTAAGCTTTTTATGGTACAATAAAAATCAATCAGTTCAGCTAATACGGATGACTATAAATATAAATGGCTGGATCTCATTGAGATGAGCACATATTTTAAAATATTATCTTTAATATGAATGTTCATCGTTTATCACAATTATTTTTGCCATAGAACGTCCATTATTGGATATCTGTCGAATAAAACCGGCTTGAAGCGGCACAACATTGCCGGCTATCCTGATCTTTCAGGTGGCTGTTTATGTGAGATGTAACCTGGACATATTTAAAAAGCACCGCGATGTGCACTCTTACAACACTCGGAATGCTACTAAGCTTATGAGCATACCGCGCTCTCTCACGAAGTCTGGGAAGCTGACGTACGTTATGGGACCGGATGTTTACAACCGACTGCCAGAAAAGGTCACTGAAGCTCTCAGCCTCAACAGTTTTAAAAGTAGGTTGAAGCGCTACCTTATCGAGCAAGCGTTCTACGACTTTGAAGAGTTCAAAGATCATAAATATTAGTACTATGTACAATTCTATTATATTGACATTATTAGTGATCACTTTATTGTTTATTTATTTTTTGACTTGTAAACTATGTTTATTAATAAAATGACTTTGACTTTGACTTTCAATAAATATCAGGAGCAGGGCTTTATTTTTAAACCGACTTCCAAAAAAGAGGAGGATCTATGTTCGTGTGTATGTATTTTTTTTTTTGTAAATGTTCATCGATAATTTCGCCAATTGGGAACCGAATCGAAATATTCTTTTTTAGTTCGAAAGGGTATAAAAGTTCTCTCAAGGTTTCCCAAATCGGCTGAGCCGTTTTTGATAAATCAACAATAATGTAAACAATTCGAGCAAATTATTCGAATTTTGAACACGATGGAAGGCGGTTTTGCCATTTTTTTTTTGGGAAAAATAATTATTGAAATATAAGAAAATAACTTTTATGATCGCACGCTATCCTACCCCGGTCGTACTAACTTAGTTTTCAACGCACGTGTTCTAGCGGTCAATGGGTTCATATTTATGAAAGTTTTATGAGTGAATGACGGTTAATTCGACTTTAATTATTGTTCTTTATAAGTCCTGACCACCATCAACATCCAAAAAGGTGGATAAATACCTTAAGAAGATTTATCTTTTTCTCGGCAAAGTTTTTTTTTTATCAATAATTAAATATTATGGGACATCTAACACACGGTTTCAGACACCAAACTAAGCAAAGCTTGTGATATGGCTACTACTGATGTACTTATTTTTATAAATAAAAAAAATAAAAAAAAAAAATAAAAAAATACTACTCATACGTATTTTAAATACATACCTACTTATATAGATAGCACCTAAATAACACCCAGACTCAGAGAAAACACCTATGTTCATCACATAAATATTTACCTGGGTGGGGATCGAACCCACGCCTCTTTGATACAGCAGTCAGGGTCACAAACCACTGAGCCATTGAGGCAGTAGCTAAGAAATACGTTAGATGCAGACCCCTTTCAACTGGCCTCATAGGAAAACTACAAGGAAAGATCCTGTTTAGCTTTAGACGTTCTACGGCTGAAATGACGATGATTGTACCAGAATTGACTGCCTCGGTGGATCAGTGGTTAGTGACCCTGACCCCTGGGTCAAAGAGGTGTGAGTTCGATTCCCACCCGGGGCAAATATTTATGTGATGAACATAGGTGTTTCAGTGTTATTTAGTTATTATCTATATAAGTATGTATTTAATTTAGTCTCTGGTAGCCATATTACAAGCCTTGCTTAGTTTAGGGTTAGAGACCGTGTGTAAGATGCCCGTTAATATTTATTTATAAAAGAAATAGTCCGATCATTGTTATCTGAACATCTGAAATAAAAACAATTAAATTTTGCAACTTGAATACATTTTTTGCGTACGATCCTTTATTGGTAAATCGGTATTGTAATCTAAGTTAAAATCTTTTCAAAATTTGTCGAGCGTTCACAAAAACTAAATGATTTTATCACATCAAAAGAGCATATGGCCTCAGAAATCTGGGTGAATGTCAATCTTACCTTAAGAAACTGCTCTGTTTTAATTTTAATAATTATTTTCATTAGTTATTAACATTCCTGTCACGTCAAGCGCTGGATTTGTTAACTATTATGTATGAGTGAATTAGTTAAAGTAATGAATTAATTTTACTCTAAAAGTTTATACTCTAGAAGTTTGAAGTTGGTCAGCAAAAAGTTTTCATACCACTGGCTTTTCAGTGAAGGAAAACATCATGAGGCAACCTGCATACTTTCGTAGAAGAGATTCGATGGCGTATGTGAATCCACAAACACGCACTGGGCCAGCATGGTGGATATGGCCCAATCACCCTTCGTAGGTAGTCCTACGTCCTGCAGTGGAATATTAAAAAGGCTTATACAATCAAAATGCAAGGCAAGTTCGTATTAGTGGCTAGTTATTTTTTTTTTTTTTACTAACAAAAGTGCCTTTATTAACTACAACAAAACTACACTACTATCACACAAAAAGCATTGGATCACCCTCAGACCTTTGAAGGTCTAAAGATAATCCAAATGCTCAAGCCCACTGCCAGTTGGCAGCGTGCCCAGCATGCTGGCTGCATTGCCACGCTGAATGGCAATGCTTATGCGTTGAGCCAAATAAACACCAGCATTTTGGTCACGCGTCGCGTCCACCAGACGCCCAGAAAGACTTTTGAAAATGATATGAGCTCCCGGCCCCCACGGACCCAATGTCTCAACTCCAAATGGCTCAAATATGTAACCACTACCGAGGTTAGCATATTTGCGCCGCTTGTGCTGCTCCGCCGAATTGGCCGCAGCTCCAGCCCTACTCTGAGTCTCAGAAAGATGTGACGGTGCCAAAGTATCGACACAAGTTGCGTCCCATACTATGGGCCGTCCACACTTCCATGGGACCAGCGTCATGCCGTCAGGCCTTTTGCCATCACCACGCGCGAGCCCACTCGGTTCGAGTACGGCTGCGATATTGGCGGTGGCAAAAGCCCTGCGAATGACATCGTTAAGGCTGGCGTGGCGACCAATCCGACCAGCGCTTCTTGAGCAAGAGAGACCCATTACATTTGACGTTATTTATAGTTTTAAGCCGCCTGAAGGCCTCTAACATGGTTAAACTACTAAACAACCGGAACCTACAAATTAACGTGTTGAACGTTATGTGAACGCATGTCTTTCAAATCAAAAAACCTGAAAACCTCTGACGTGTTTAAATGCCTATAATTATTTTTCGCAAAAATGGCAAAACCGCCTTCCAATTTGTACAAGATTCAAATATTTCGCTAGAATTGTTTACATTATTGATGATTTTTCAAAAATAGCTCAGCCGATTTCTGTAAAATTTAAATGGGACCATTTCGAAAGTACGAGTATACCCTTTCGAACTAAAAAATATTTTTTCGATTCGGTTCACTATTGGCGAAATTGTCGATGTTCATCGTGTACGAAATTCGGATTTTTCGCTCGAATTGCTCACATTATTGTTGATTTATTCAAAAGCGGCTCTACCGATTTCTGTAAAATTTAAATGGGACCACTTCGGGAGTGTACTCTTTCGAACTAAAAAGTGTTTTTTGATTCGGTTCACAATTGGCGCAATTATAGGTGAACATACACAAAAAAAATTACAAACAGACGAACATAGAACCTCCTCCTTTTTGGAAGTCGGTTAAAAACAACAAGTCACTCATCGAAAGACATACTGACTGTCACTTGACTAAAGAAAGTCGTATAGGGCGGATGGCTAGGCCTGTTCTCAGAGTTTCTAAGCCGCCTGAAGACCTCTGACATAACCAAACGTTTAAAACAATTGGACGCTACAAATTAACCTGGCATCCGAACGGCGGTAGCGCTCAGTTGTAAATGCCACCCGCCCAAAGACTTGTCTTTACTGGTAACCAAAGAACACTAAATCAAACATGGTTAAAACCATTTTCAAAATTAATCGAAAGTAAAGTAGAAGAAAATTAATGCAATGCCGCTTCGCATTTTTCTCTCAGTTAAAATCATCTCTACCACAAGCTGAGCCACTTATCCACATAAATACTACAAGAATATTATAAAGATATTTGCTCCGCAATCGGACCTTGGATCTTGGAACAAAGAGTTGCAGAAAGAAATTAGACTGTGTGTCGAAAACTGCCCACGCGCTCGCTGTGGCATTTTCTTGAACCCTGAAATTTCTATGAGGTTGCAAAAACTTCGCACGGTTTATTTGTTTTGTTCACGGAGCCCTCAATGTGAAATGTATTTACAGCCCAATAGTAAGTTCTTATATGCTGAGTGGTTAGCCCTGGTGTCAGAGTTTTGAAGCCCCCTGAAGGCTTCTGACATAAGTAAACGATTGGAACAACTCAGACTAAAAATTTAACGTGTCATCTGAGCCACAGTAGCGCTATATGTAGCTTGCTAGGTAGCGTTGGAAACGTCACTAGCCGTAGTGTCAAAGTTTTAAGCCGCTCGAACGTCTCTGACATAGCTAAACGGTTAAAACAATCGGGATCTACAATTTAACGTGTCGTCCGAGCCACGGTAGCGCTCAGTTGGAAATGCCACCCGCAGTTACCCATCTGAAGACTAACCGTGGCGAATGTTGTTTAACTTCAGTGATCGCTGGGAAACACCTATAACAACGCTATGAGCGCTACAAACGCACTAACAAGCTCTGTACTTTGATTTATTTATTTAGAAAGGAAGGAAATACAACACCAAGTAATACATAAAATTAACACTTTTAAGGATAGAGGTCACGTACTCGTATTAAATAATAAGAGTCATATCACATGTCACAGATTTTTTCGCAACAAAAACAAAAATAAATTTTACACGTTAGTTTATTTTTGAGCGACGAACCAAACCGGAGGAGGTACTCAATATGTTTTTATGTATAACCACTCATAACTTTTTTCATAGTAGTCCCATTTTGAATAATTCTTTTTTTATTGGAAAGAGTAAACTTCGAAATTAGTCCCATTAGATTTTTATTGAAATCGGTTGAGCCATTTTTGATAAATCAACACTAATGTGAAAAATGCTACATCGATTCGTGCGAAATATTCGCGAATTCTGTATACGGGTGAAGTCGGTCATGCTATTTTTTGTTATTTTTAAACTTTCGCGATTTGAACACATTATCATACTACTACACGGGACTTATCGCGCAATATAACTTGAGATATGAGCTAATTAAGTACCTCTTTTTCTCCTCCCGACGTTTCGACCAAGTTGCATTGGTCGTGGTCACGGGCAGACTGGTCGAAACGTCGGGAGGAGAAAAAGAGGTACTTAATTAGCTCATATCTCAAGTTATATTGCGCGATAAGTCCCGTGTAGTAGTATGATAATGCTATTTTTTGCAAAAAATAATTATTGTTTATGATAATAGTTTGTTTAGTCAATCAAGCTCAGTATGAACCTCGACTAAGTGGCAGTGACTAACCTTCATAAGTCGGACAAGCATTTACAATATTTCTCGGTGAAAATCATGGTCAATAAGACTAATTTACATTAGATTAGAATGTCAAGAAGTTTTTATAAATTTCACATTACTTCTCTTTTATTTTTTTATCACTTCATCCTAAACCTTACATTTTGAACAGAAGTTTGGCTCAATGTATACTTACTAGTACGATTTATGTATCGTTTTATCTATTACACAACCTGTCTGAAAAAATCAAATCCATACAAAGGGTTATTAGTCCATTGTGAGAAACGCCTTGATCCGTGGGATTGTATTGATTCAATTACTAAATGCTTCCATTATGGTAGCTTATGTTATCTGGTTGAAACATGCAATTTATGATGCGATTTTATCTATGGAAAAAATTTTGGTGTAATCATGTGTTTCAACTACTACAAAACCACCACAAAGTGGGTCATAAAGTTAAATCATTCTGTACCTATGCTCATAGTCTCTATTTTGTACTTCTGAGGGTGTATAATAATATGGCAAATAAATAAATAATATTCACTTATACGTCACCCCGTGGTGACTGCAAATTCATCCGAAAATATTCTAGAATCAAGTTGTGCTCATTATTATGATAAACTTTCACTATGGGACAAATATCTTAATTCACAAGTTCAAAACCAGCTATTCCATACAAATAGTTTGCCGAACTTCGACAAATACCTATAATTATGTATAATACAGCTAATTATATCTTCGAGATTTCGGTGTTAGAACGAAAAAAATTAAAATCGGTAGAACTGTCAAGAAATATCGCTATACATTAAATTATGAGAGGATTTTCAGGTTTTTTAAAACTATAAATAATGTTCTTGGTATAGCCTAAAATAATCAAATCCTCTGGGCCTTGGGGAATGGAGATTGATCACCACATAAAGAGCCTTGATTTCATTTTGACATTCTAGAAAATAGCCACTATGAAATTCAGACATTTTGGGAAAAGGTGATTTTAAAATTAGTTTATACTGAGAGCAGTACAAAATAAGATTCAGTCAAAACAGAGCACAAGGAAAATTTGTCTCAAACGGAAACTTTTCTTTGTTGGAAACTTGAAATTCGGAAGAAAATTGAGAGTCTAGCAATCTCATAAATTGTGGAAAAATTGTTTCTATTCGGTGGGACAGATGACAAATCGGTAGGTTCGAGACTACTAATTTGAATGAATGCGTAGTCACTTCGTGTCTAATAGGACTAGTACAGTTTGATGGCTAGCCCTGGTGTCAGAGTATTTAAGCCTTTGAAAGGTCTCTAACACATGACTTTTTCATGGCGGCGATTTTTCCGCTGCGTCCTACCGTCTTTATACGTCGTCTTTGACTGTGTACTTCCTACGTTGCGTTTACCAGCGCATGGGCATCATTCGTCTCCAACCTTACAAGGGATAGAAAACCTCAATATTTGTATGGATACCCGTAATGATTAGTATACGAGTTATGGTAAACCGGCCGATATCGCAACATCCGGCGCCGTGTCCTTCGTTCATACTTTTACTAACTACGCCGCTTGAGATACGTGAATGGTAGCCTGTGAATCATACTCGTACTATCATCATCATTTCTGGTTCATATTTGTTTTCTCAAAGTATTGCATAAATTGACTTAAAAGAAAACATTACGTGTTAATCTAACTTATGATAAGTTTCTAGTGTTTAAACAGACAAAATACATAGATGTTAGTGCAATGATTAGGTAGGTACAAAACTAGGTGATTGATAGATAAGCCGTGGTGGTCTAGTGGTAGTGACACCCACCTTACAATCGTGAGGTTGTGGGTACAAATCCTGGTCCTGTACCAATGAGATTTTTCGAATTAATATTAGGAATTTTATACCACTGGCTTTTCGGTGAAGAAAAACATCGTGAGGCGTGTATGATACCAAACCGTACTAGGCCCGTGCGGTGGACATGACCTAATCATTTCAGTTAGTGGACGTCTACTGTTCGACATAGGATTCGCTTACTGAACTGTACTTTACCGGTTTTTTAATACTCCACTGCGTTTTACATACAAGAATGTTTATACAATAAGGAAACCTAAGAAATACCATCATGGTAGGTTTTTAGCGGTATTAAAATACAGGCCTATCTCGTCATCATCATCTAAAGCCTTATATATTTATTCCAATGCTCGATAAGCCTTTCTACTATGCCATCTGCGTCGACCCTGAGCTAATAGGGTCCAGAATCCAGAGGTCCGTGACTTATGCAAATCATACATTTTGTGCAATTCGATAATTCGTTTTGCTAATAAAATGAGACTTTGTCTAGTAAGCTAGCATTCTCTTACTTATCCACTACAGTCACAGCATTCTTTACTATACGTACGTTTAGTAAGTTACCTACCTACTTTGCAATCAGAGATTGCAAGTGTCTCTAGTTAATTAGTGAAATGCTATAATTCGAGGAATGTATCTTAGAGTTTTCCGCGGAACTTTAGGAATACACCGTATTTTGAGAATTTCCTTTTCTTTATCAGTTTGGGAAACTGTCAGACTGATTTCGAGGAAAATTTAAACATGGTTGTGTTTTTGCTTCGTCAATGTTGCTAATTTTGCCGACTCGTTTCCTAGGTACTATCTGTCGTGCAGTAACTAGGGGCGGTAACGAAATGCAATATGGTAACGGATAATAAATAAATTAAAAAATTTGAAGCGCCTGTGTAGATAGGTACTGAATAAATAAACCGTATGTTTACATTGTTCCGACGTTTTTATTACAGCAGATGAACTATAGATAGATACCATTTATTTTCAGTAAGGAACATTACATTCATTAGTATACAATATAATATACTACAAGCAACGTCCAACGAATCGTCAGAAATAACAATCATTAAGTATTGACTTTCAAAATTATTAAGGACAATTTTACAATAAAATAGTTAAAAATTCGGTACATTACATTAAAAATACAATATTAAAAAAAAAAATGTCAGATATACTGTAATAAAATATCTGCAATAGAATTGTCAGAAATAACCATTTAAAATTAATAAAAATATCACATTGCAGTTACATGTCAAAAATAGCATAATAACACTCTAAAGTATCTGCAATAGCATCATCAAAAGTACAACAATATTCTCGACAAGGGACAGAACCAGGGTGACATTTTGTATTTTAAATTGTGTCGATGCGGATTGTACTCGTATGAATCATTAATACCTATTAATCTATTGCAACTGACGAGCTCTTATCCTTGAAACCCCAGTACTTAAGGCCTTTAAATACAGATGACTCAGTCTAGATATAATTTCTTTTTCGTCAAAAGTTTCACCTGGCTTCGTTAAATACATTTCTTCAAGAATTGCAAACTTACTCCTTTGTAATTTCATCAATCTTTTGTGTTCATGGACAAAATTATCAATTAAAATATAATGAAAATTATAAGCTAAAGCCATTCGACAATCTCTCACAGCCGGTTCGTAATTTTCTCCAAGAGAAAATACCGTTAATACCTTTTCTGGATCCATGGAACGTATGTTAAAATGTTCATTTTCTGTAGGAAATAATTGTTGCAGGGTTTTATATTGAATTCCTATTATCTCAGTACAAGAACGGTTGACAAATGAATGCAAAGTGTATTTTGACTGTTCTGAAAAGAAACGACATTTCTTTGTTATACACTTGTAATTTTCAACTACTTCGAAATCTTTGGCGTGGGCTAAACACCTGTCACACGCTCGAATGTCTTTCAGTTTTTCAAGCCACAGTGTCTTTATATCTGAACGTATCCTTCTTCCATCACGAAAGAATGTATCATTTTTGATTTCTGAAACTATTTTGTTGTATTCATTACTGTTTTGTGAAATCAAAAAGTCTTGATATACACAATCTTCTATGAAATGGTTCAGTGACCGCGATATTTCTCTGAAAGATCCAGCTAGTCTAGGTGTAGGATGTTGAAACAAAATACAAATGTACATCTTGACCATACATTTTGATATTTCAAAGCTTTTGAAGAAGTCTTCTAATACTGTCAAACCTTCCAATTCATTTGAGTAAAGACCCTGAAAAAGATCTGTGTCTAATTTATTGCCAGGGTCTGATGGGGCTCTCATGTGTGGCAGTGGTCCAAAATAAATGTTAAAAGGCGTCCAATAAAATACAGCAAACAGATATTCGAGAGCTGTGTCAAAAGATTTCGCTTCGAAATCAAAGTCACAATCCAGAATCCTTTCGTCGAGCATATTGAGAGCATCTTGAGCATACTCAATAAACTGTTCATCAATTTTACGACTTGCTTTCTGATAGCGAAGATTCTCAAGTCCTGCATTCAGAATCTGCACCATATGTGGCCAAGTTTGCTGGTTTGATAACATGTGTATAAAGACGTCTCGAAGCAGTTCACCTGGGATAATGTGGTGACGTGCAGTTTTTATGTTGTAGCCCCGTAAATTAGATATTTTGGTCTCATTAAGTTTGATAAGGCAAGGTGATGGTCTTTGCTCATTTGAGTTACTTGTCGAAGACGTCGATATCTCTTGATAATTTATATTACTCGTACTAGTTGACGATAATATACCTTGCTCAATTACGTTACTAGTTGATGATGTTGATGCCTCTTTGTCACATGCGTTTTTAGTAGTTGAAGATAGCGGCTTTAGGTAATGTAGATCAGTAGGGTAAGGCATTGGCGATGGACAAAACAATGGTAGTTTCTCATAGTTCTCCCATATCTGAATATCAGATCTTGCATTTTTGTATTGTTTGACGAATGTTGATATAACTTTTAAAGCTTCAATTTTCTCAATTCTCGATTTGTATGATAATGATGATGTTGGTGAACTATCAGGATTTCCGGGATTCATTGTCATCTGGAATAAAATTATTTTTAATTTTTATTTATTTTCGTTTAGGTACATACGAGTATGTATATTGTTTTCCAATTTATGAGTTCTGAGTTTGAAATTATTGAACATTAATTAACATATTCAAAAAGTATAATTGTGCACAAAAGAAACGACATGTTAGGAGATCAGACAGGATTTTATTTTTAAGTCTTTGCTTATACTTATCAGAAATATTTAACCGAAGCGAAGGTCTCTGTTTCATCTTGCAGATTTTGTTTTCGTATGTTCGGATGTTGATTTTGAGAGCGAGTCGAGATATAGGTAGGTTTATGAAGATTCTGTTAAAGAGATGTGCCGCGAGGTCTACTCTTCAGAAAACTACTAGTTTTCTACAACAACAGATGATTTATTATTGTATAAATTCACATTATGCGCAGAGGTACAACACACTTAATGTAATTATTGCACAATATTTTATGTTTTCGTAATGTTGGAGTGAATTTAAAAACAAATAATACTTACATATAACTTTAATAGTATACAACAACATCAAATTAAAATATCAGAACAGTACCTACTAACTAAAACAACATACAAGTATTATTTAAAATAATTTCAGCGATAATGTGAATTCAGAAAGGAAAATATCTAGTCATAAAACTCATAAACAACAACTAACCTCTATCAATGACTTCGGCGAAAACGAACCGTGCAATGTAACAAACACAATTACAATACCTTTTCGAGTTTATGGAAATGATCATATGCAAAACATTTTTGGACACTCAGTAACTACTTACTATGTATGCTTAAAACAATCCAAAAAACGTTGATTACACTTATACTTGATTAAAATTGCCATTTAATTAAAACATACGTTCGACTCATACTGACTCACACACCAGAATATTGTTGAGAGTGAAGGTTTTATTACAAGTGTTGCTACAATGAAAAAGAACAATGTTTGGGAAGAGTGACATCTATCTGTGAGTCAATAAACACTGCAACTGACAGTCACATTCTCAGAATAATTACAAGTAATAGAAGTATTGCTAAATTTTACTCAAATAAAAACTATGTTACAGCTGTCTTATTCATATCTGGCTATACAGCATACACGAGAGCGAGTGGAACAAAGTTAAACGCAATGTCTGTCGCATACGTCAAAATCACCAGTTGGAATGTCAAAATGGTTAAAATTTGTGAACTCTTCTAGTTCCAATAAGAAGGTTCAAATCTCCGATCATTTTACCTTCATACTTTTTACCTTTTTGAATTTAAACACCGAGATAGCTCAATGCTAGTTTGTGAAACCCTTCGAAATTATGTAAGTTCGGGTGTATGTGCATCTTTTTCTAGCACCTGTTAAATTTCATTTTTAAAATGGGACAAAGTGATGTTATATATCTTGCAATTTTAGTACTGTTTCTATTACTTTAGTTCTTATTCTATGGTCACATCGACGTAATTTGACAAGCAAATATAATGTTGCTAGATAAATATGCTAAAATTTCAAGCGACATCTATGTACAAGTCATTGTCGCACGCTGTCAAGTGTAAACAATACCTGTTCTCGATTTCGGAGATGCGCTTAAAGCTCATTTGGTACAATGGTTGAGAAACGTTTCTGCTGCGCTGAAGCACTTAGGTTCGAATCTTGTTGGATCCAGTAATTTTAACGAAATAAATTGGTTTGAAGTATTTTTAACCGACGAAACGGAGGAGGTTTTCAAGTCGACGCGTATTTAATAATATATTTTTGTTTATTTTAAATAATTATGCGTGGTCATAACCACGCATAATTATTTACAGAGTTGTCCTATTTCATTATGTAACTCTTTTTTTGGTAGATCATACTTTACATATAAATACTTCGTTTTAAATTTTATTGAAATCGGCTCAGCTATTTTTGCTAAATCAACAATAATGTGAAAAATTAATACATTGACCCGGGCGAACTATTCGAATTCTTACCATTGTTTGAGAAAAATAATTATTGACTCCTTGATTATTATATATACACAATACAAAACGGACCAATACTAATCAATAGGATATCAATGTAACTAACAAAACGTCAATAAGGAAAAAATATTTTATACTCCGCGCCCCCATTGAAGTCATATTAAAAATATTGTAAAGTAGACCTACAGGCAGATAGTGCGTCTAAGCAACCACGGGCCTTACAGCCATCACTGTACTTACTTATCTCTAAGATAGTATTTATCTTAGTACCTATGTTTGGGTAGAAAAAGTAGGGTGGAATTTTCACAGCGTGTTAAAAAGCAGCTATATTTTTAACGTAGTAAGTAGTTTTATAATCACTTTGATTGATCTAGGCCATTCTAATAATCGGCCAAGTACTAGTCGGACTCGCGCACGGAGGGTTCCGTACTGTATGGTAGCCCCCCTTAAATATTTATTTTATTTTAATTTTACTATTTATTATTAAAGGGAATATAAAAATAATATTCTGTGAAAATTTCAATCATCTACCCGGTACCATTATTAATATACAGCGAAAAACGTCTAAAAATCCAGGTTTGTTGTATGGGAGCCCTCCTAAATATTTATTTTATTTTGTTTTTAGTATTTGTTATAGCGGCAACCGAAATACATCATCTGTGAAAATTTCAGCTGCTTAGCTATCATTATGGTTCATGAGATACAGCCCGGTGACAGACAGACAGACAGACAGACGGACAGATAGACAGACGGACATTGAAGTCTTAGTGATAGGGTCCCGTTTTTCAATTTGGGTACGGAACCCTAAATATGTTCCATATTACCTAGCATATGTGATAACATTCCATTACAGAAGCACCATAAATTCGTATCAGTCTAGCCACAATGTTCTTTATGTCAAAACATTCTGCTGGCTTTGTTAAGTACATTTCTTTAAGAGTTGCAGACGTATCACTTTTTAATTTCATCAGTCTTTTGCATTCATAATCGAAATTATCAAATAAAATAAAATTTAAATTATATATCATGGCAAGTTGCCAATCATTCAGAGCATTTTCAACATTTGTTCCGTTGATGAAAACATGTATTATCTTTTCTGGATCTACAGAGCGTATGTCAAAATATTCACTTTCTGGTGGAATGAACTGTTGCAAGTTTTGATACCTATTTAGCGCTTCCTCAGCACTAGTACGATTGACAAAAGCTGCTCAACTGCTTCTAAATCTTTTGCGTGGGCTAAACACCTGTCGCACGCTTGAATGCTTTCCAGTTTTGCAAGCCACAGTGTTTTTAGAACTGATCGCATACTTTTTCCGTCACGAAATAATGTGTCATTTTTGATTACTGAAACTATTTTGCTGTATTCATTACTGTTTGGTGATATCAATAAGTCATACTTTACACAATCTTCTATAAAATATTCTAGTGACAGCGATATTTCTCTGTAAGATCCGGCCAGTCTAGGCGTGTGATTTAGAAACAAATCAGCTATGTATACTCTGACCATAAATTTTGATACTTGAAAGCTTTTGAATAGCTTTTCTAAAATCTTCAAAGATTCCACTTCATCACAGAGAATACCCGGCAAAAGATCTTTGTCTAATTGATTGCCTGGGTCCGCTGGAGCCCTCATATTCGGCAGTGGCCCGTAATAAAAATTAAAAGGCGTCCAATAAAATACAGCGTACAGATATTCGAGAGCTTTGACAAAAGATTTCGATTCAAACTCAAAATCACAATCTAGGATTCTTTCATTACATTAAGAGCATCTTGAGCGTCTTTAATAAATTGTTTATCAATCTTACGACTTGCTTTCTGGTAGCGAAGATTCTCAAGTCCTGCATTCAGCATCTGCACCATATGTGGCCAAGTTTGCTGGTTTGATAACATGTGTATAAAGACGTCTCGAAGTATTTCACCTGGGATAACGTGGTGACGTGCAATCTTTATGTCGTAGCCAAAAAAAAAAACAAATTCTTGGGTCTCATTAAGTTTGTTACCGGACGTTGATGGTCCTTGCTCATTTAGGTTGCAAATCGATGATAATATATCTAGCTCATTTACGTTACTAGTTGACGATGTTGATGCCTCTTCCTCATGTAGGTATTTAACAGTTAAAGGTTTCGGGGTCAGGTAATGTAGATCAGTAGGGTAAGGCGGTGGCCATAGTCCAAGATTGATAAAGGTATCAATCAACGATAATTTATCATATTTCTCCCATATTTGAAGCTCAGACCTTCCACTTTTGTAAGTTTTAACGAATGTTCATTTCACTTTTAAATTTTCGAGTTTCTCAATTCTCGCTTTGTATGATGTTGATGTTGGTGTACCATCAGGATTTTTGGGATTCATTGCCGTCTGGAATAAAGTAGGTAATTTATTATGTTATTTTTAATCATCTTCTGAAATTTGAGTTTGTAATAAACGTAAATTTTTGTACATTAATTTATCAAAAAAGTGTTATTATGCACAAAATTAACTACATAATAAAAATATCAGACCCATATTTTTTTCTTTTCAATATATTTGTGTCACAAGGGCTGAACTTAATTATTTGAATACGCATTACGCACAAAAAACTCATACATTATTGCACAACATGTAAAAAGTACACGACATGTTACTGTAAATTAAAAAAAAAACAATTGAAATCTTTAATAAAACTGCAGTGTATAATAAGGTTAAGAAATTTAAAAAAAACATCAGAATAGTGCTGAAAATAACATAAGAATAAGTATCATAATTGCATAAGTATCGTAAATGCAGAAGAAAAAACTCAAAAACCATTAATTTCTTTCGGTGAAAACTAACAATGCAATGTACGAGACAACAGCAAAATCACAATACCTTTAGAGTTTATGGAAATTAATTCTATGAAAAACACTTCTACTCGTCGCCGGTCGTGCAATATCTGTGCACCTGACTTCGTGACGTCATATCGAATTATCGGGACGTATATACATTACCGGACGTCTAGTATACCGTCCAGAAGTAAATTATTATCGGGACGTGTATCGGCAACGAAGATGCTAACCGTACTGTCGCACTGGGGAGTGCGCGGAGAGGTGAGAGGGGAAGCGGGAGAGGCGCTGCATTCCAGCGAGGTGCACAGATATTTTGACCGAGTTATAAACGTGCTACACCCTGGACCGCATATCTGCCGCATATACGAGTAATTATATATTTCGTGACATGCACGAAAAATCTAATTTATTGAAACTAGTTGCAGGACTAGTTTCTTTAAAAAAATAATGTCATAAATCTTTCAGTATCATAACAACCATGGCACCATCCGCATCGAAGCTTGTTTTTGCCAAGCATGACGTTGTTAAACACATGATTATCTACAAAGTAAAGAAAAAAACTTTCTCGAAAGAAAAGACGATTGTGGATTCGAGAGTGGGTTTCGAAAAAACATTTTGGTGCAACACAGTTAATCTCTGGTCTTTGATTTTTGTATTGAGGGTAGGTACTTTGGATCCCAAAGACACTCGTTTCGCTGATATTTGATATATTTTTATCGGCTGTGCAACGCAGACTCCGCAGAAACCGCACGTCTGCTCGCGCCACAAGCTCTGTCGCGACATTAGTTTCGTCGCGTTTGCGCGTTTGAAATTGTTGCATGACATTAGTTCTAGCACAAAATGCGCAGGACATAAAACTAAATCAGTGTTATGAAATTAATGCACGCATAATAAAATTTGATATTTACACGTGAAATTATTGATGAAACTATTGTCGTGAAATTAATTTTATGTCACTAATTTCGTAATGTAACTCTAGCTTAAGTAATACGACTCAGATTTTCCACCGACGCAAAGTTTTCCGCTCAATCTAAAATTAAATACCTATCAAATCTATTGACTATACCTGTCAACTAAAACTGCAATTATAGTCCATTTAATTCGTATGCAAAATTAACTAATACCACCATTATACTGGTTTGTTTCCTGACTTGATTACGCAGGTCAAACTGGACCAGGATGTCACGGATTTATGTGTATTTAGCAGCATTATTGATTTATTTCTTGATATTTTATATTGACAATGTGAGCGTAGGGTCCTTGGAGTGAACTTGATTACGGATTGAAAGTGTTCAAAAGGTTGGTTTATTTATAGAGAGTTGCTTTACAAGGACTTCCAAAGGTCCTCACTTCCTTACTGATATTATTAATCCGAAGGTGTGTTTGTTGGTTTATTCCTCTTTCACGCAGAAACGGAGCAACGCATTGACTTGATTTTTGGCATGGACATAGTTTGAAAGACGGACAGTGACATAAGCTACTGTTTATTCCAGAAAATTAAAATTTTCCCGTAGGATAGCACAAACATTAAAATACCACGCAGACAAAGCCGCGGCATAAGCTAGCTAGCTATGCTCATATAAATAACTTTTACTATAGAAACAACTGCGAAATCGCTTAAAAAATTAGCTGTTCTAGGTATTTAAAATGTTCATTGCTCTGACAAAATGCATAGAACATCTCAGAAAGTACTAACTTGTAAAAGTACAATTATATTTTTATACTAGACGACCCGCCCCGGCTTCGCACAGGTGTATTATACATATAAACCTTCCTCTTGAATCACTCTATCCAATTAAAAAAAAAAATTGGTTGCCTGTAAAGTCGGTATACGGGCGAAAGTTTTACGTGACAACGACTTTGAGACGAATGAGACGAATGAGAGCGAGTGAGAGGCACTTACGTGCCTCATTGTGAGCGCATAACGTGAGCGGAGCGTAACGCAGTTTCTTGAAGTGTCACCCGGCAAACCAATTTATAAGACGTTGTCACGTCAAAAACCGCATCAAAATCCGTTGCGTAGTTTTAAAGATTTAAGCATACAGACAAACAAATAAAACAAACAAACGAAAATAGCGACTTTATTTTATACTATGTAAGGATTTTTACTGTGCGATTGCTGGCATCCGAAATTCGACACAACAAATACTTTAGACTGTCAGACTCTATAGTTTGTGGGCTTCCAAAAGAGCGATTGGGTCAGCGTGGTTGTATATTATATCATCCATACGAACCCAATCTCAGTAGCAGTAATGTGGATTCTCTTACAACGTTGATTTCTCCCTGGATTTATTGAAGTTTCCTCACGATGTTTTATTTCATCGAAAAGCTAATGGTATGTTAATCCGCATTCCGTTGCAACTTCGGCGGTCGCTGAAAAACATCTAGTCAAGTAGTCATTCTAGGCTATCAGTGCTAGTTCAGTTCTTAAAAAACTCTGACACCAGGGCTAGCCACCTAGCCTATACTTCATCATCATCATCATTATCAGCCATAAGACTGGTACTGTTTATGTGGCCTTTTTACGAGGGGGAAATCTTCGTAAGATATCCAGCGGCTTCTGAGTACAGCTGGGTAATGTGGGATTGCACGCACTAAAACCCCCTGGGTAGCCTGCCTCTGTACTGTCTTGGAAGCTCCGGAATCTCCATGGGAACGCACCGAAGCTTCCAGCACTATTTTATCAACATACTGCAATTGCACACAGTCATATACGACAAAGTGGCCACTCAACTTTGTCGTTCTCCCCGGGCCCGTTTGAGTGGATGGTGAGTAAGAGCTTCATCTCCAACGAACCGCAAGCCCAGAGGCCCTCGTTTAGAAGGCTCTTACTACAAGCAGGGACGCCGATGCCGTATTCTATTGCCTCGGCATCAGGGTCATTTGCATGAGGCCTATACATACTTTTACCCTTGCAATATATTGTGTCACCCACCGCATGACTTCGACACTGTGTCCAGACATTATCATCATTGCTACACTCATCAAGAGCGCGTGTTTAATGCACGGAGATGTCGCAAGGAATAGCACACGCACTTCGTTATTCATAAAATTGTCATAACTTTTCGTTTCTTAAAAATCTAGATCAAAAATCTAGTTAAATACACATACACATTGAAACACGAGCCTCCTAGCGTTGGGGTTAATTGAAAAGGATATTTTAAACTTACGGTTGCTATGAACTGGGATTCGAATACCTATTTAATTAAAATAACCATGGTGTGCAAATTGTATAGTTGAGAAACTTCGAGCAAATGTCTATAGAGTCACAATCATGCAAATAAGTGTCCAAACCAAATCTCTGCCTATGCGGCTTTTTAGTTGGTCGTAAGGCGATTGCAAGCCGACTACAACGCCGCGCGATACCAAAATGCTCGTTTACAAGCACTAATTAGATCACATAACGTCGAGATTCGAGAAAACGGGTCTTTGTGAATTATTTAATGTAAATATATAAGTCGATATGTATGACGGCGCTCGGTAATTTTTTTACTACATTCACTTAGGGAATGTGGCTCTGTAGATATTTGCTCAAAGCTAAGAAAGACAAAAAGGAATGGAGGATTTGGCTGTTTATACTCGTACCTCGCAGCTAGGGAAAATAGCCACGCAAGTTCAGTTGCAATGTACCTCTAGAATAAGGGTAAATGTTTCTGGCATTGTAAAAAGAACATAAAATAATCCAAAGGGATTTAAGATTTTTTTTGAATAAATACCCTTTATAGCTCTGCACTTCACAGTTACGTAATGTTAAGAAAATTGATTACTTTATAAATATCTGACAGTACAAGCAATATACCTACTATACTACATTTTATTTTTAGTTTCTCAATGAACTATTACCTCGGTGATCAAGTTGTCTATTTGTCAAAACCAGGTAAACCAGTGCGGTTACTTGTATCTCATGACCAAGTTTTTGATAGAGAACTAGGTAATTATATAAGTACAGCCTACGCTAACCTGATGTCTGCCAAAATCTATAGATATAATATAGCGGCCTCAATTCACGCTCTATTGATCAAAGTTTCACACACATCCGTTCAGCACAAGGACACGACTGGCTCCGCCAGTTTTGATAAATATTTAAGCGTTTTGTTATTAAGCTCAGCGCACACTTGAAACTAATGGTGATAGCCTTATAGTTCATTGTTTTTTTTTTACATTCGTGTAAATTTTGTCTAAGCACGTATATTTAGAGATTATATTTCCTATAGATTTACAATTAAGCCGGTTATTTTTCATACTCGTATTACTTATCAATCTTATTACATAACATTATACTTATCGTTTTTTTATCGAGCCATATTGCCATCAATACAAAAGCTTCATTAATGAATTTAATTAAAAATTCATAAGTATACGATTATGCTAAGTAATACAAAAAAATCCAAGGACACATTTACATGTGCTCAAAGTAAGTCTTCCTAAATATATATCTATAGAGGTCGGAACATTTTTTGTTTCAAAAATTCTCTTTTTCTGTAAAAGTCTCTTTTTCTGTAGGCAGGTATCACAGAATAGGACCTATTACACGCTGGAAGGTATCATTTATTCGCCACAATGTTGTATTTTACAATTATAAGTTGCATGTCTCCAACATTGTATATCATGTCCCTAATGTAATATATATGGGTACAATTTGAATGCTGACCAAAATACATTTTCCGATACTAGTACCAAACAAAATATAATGCTTGCCGAAATGGATGAATGCTCACCAAATGTTGTTTCTCGGTAATTATGCTACAATTTCGTGACGTTGTTAGATTTTTTTATAACAGTTCAAAATACCTTTCATTCATAGATATTTTCGGTAGTTTGTAAGGTTAGGTTGGGTTTTATGAAAGCCTGAAAAGCTACTTGCACAGAAATAAAAAAAAATACATGATAAATTAGTTAAGTAAAACAATAAGCAGTAACATTGTTGTTTCAGAGATCTAATGAGTGAACTGCTGGTCAGAAATTAACTTTAAAGGTGTTTAAATAGTTTTATTGGACGCAATGAAAATAAAAATAACGTCACTTCTTTAATACCTCTTGGAAACACAATTTGGTGAGCATTCATCCATTTTGGTAGGTATTTAGAATTCGTTGGAAGCAAAATAAGAACATTTCTGGTAGGCGTATAAATTCTATATTTATTGCATTCATCATTAGCAAAGTTCCAAGTGTGCGTCAGGTGTTAACAGCTAGAATAATATCCTAAGCCGATATCTGCGAGATAATCTATATGTGAATGAAGGGTAATTATTGGTAGGTATGTTCGGTATTGCAATGTGTCATACAATTGGTGGATCCACGAAGGGAATTCGTTTGGAGGAGGTATCTTGAAAACATTAGAGAAGGGAAAATAAATTACGTAGGTACCATAGATAAATCCGTTAGACAAACCAAAGTTACGGACATAGCCCACGTCATCTTGCTGATCTAAGCAAGATGAAGTAGCAATGGATAGGGAACATGGTTCGTAGAATAGGTGGCCAATGAGAGCGCAAAGCTCTCGTACAGAGATCTTGTAGGTATCTACGAGCGCAGCGTCAGTCGTCCACCGAAAAGTTGGACCAAACATCTGATTGAGACTGCTGGAACATGCTGAATCCGACCTGTCTTAGGTATTAGAAATCTATAAGGAGAGCTTATGTAAATTAGTAGAAATCCCACGGCAGATATGATGAAATTGAAAAAGGTAAATCTGTTTGTTGTTCATGTTGCAGTAGAAAACGAAACACGTCGTAAAAAGAAATAAAAATAAAACAGAAATATTGTTAAGTTATGTCCACCAGGAACATAACTGAGGAGTTCTCTTTGGACACATAGCTCCGAAGAAATACTCCTCTTTTAATGTGTACTATTTCAACGTGAAAATCAAATCCAGTTACTTCAGGAAATCCTTGCTTCAGGGTAATTCAATGTCACAGAAGACACAAAAAATTCTGAAACTGTTGATCGTTGAATTTAAATTGATGTCTAGAGTTCGTAATAAAAGTTGTTCTTCAACGTAATTACAAGTAAATTACATTTTAAAATAAAGTCCTACATAAAATAAGTATACCACATCCAAAACGCCAGCGTCGGAGCAGGCGCGACTAGGTACCGGAACTGTCAGCCGGACCCGTTGAAGGGCGCCCGACCTCTCTCCTATACTGCCATGTTTACTTTGTTTACTGCTTTATTGCTAAAATGTATTAGGATTGGACCTATGTTTAACTGACTTCCAAAAAGGAGGAAATTCTGTATGTAAGTTTTTGTGTATGTTCATCGATATATTCGCCAATTATGACCCGAATCAAATAAAACCTTTTAAACTCGAAAATATACTTCCGAGGTGGTCTCATTTAAATTTGATCGAAATTGGCTCAGCCGTTTTTGAAAAATCAACAATACTTAATGTGAAAGTTGTCTACATCGATTCGAGAGAACGATTCAAATTTTGTACACGATGGAAGTCAGATTTGCTTTTTTAGGCGAAAATAATGATTACAATAATTTTGGCAGCTGTTAGACGTCTTTTATTGGACATCATCATCATCATCATTTTGTTTCAATGGCTAAGTTTTTTTGGACATGCGTCAGTAGTATTTTTCTGCATAGAAATATACCACCGAGTACGACCAACGATATAGTTACAACCGCAAGAAAACGCACACTATTAAATACTACGTAGTAAATATTGTGACAATCTCGTAATTTGTACTACATAATCTTTTACATCGAATAGCACCTGCTTACTATCTCAAGAAATGTATGCTATTAACACACAAAAAACAAATGCAACTGATACCACTGGATCAAAAGTCGAAACCATGAACTTTTGTACTGGTTACAATGACTTCAAGAAAAGTAGGTAATTATTATTGGAATAACCAAAAACAATTACACTTATCAGGTATACTCAAAAGGAAGAGGAGTACTCACTCTTCCTGAGTCTTCGGAAGTACTTGATTTAATCGTAACTTTAATGACCAGTTTCATGGATGCGTCTGACAACTCTTGATAATGTGAAAAAATTTGACTCAGTTTTACTTGCGCATTGAAGGTTCTGTACAAAAATATTTTATTTCTTAAATCATATAGCTCTCTATCTCTAGCACAAGAAACGTAGCACAACATTATTAACGTCTTATTAACAGAAAGTTTGTATGCTACCAAGTATAAATTATGCTAAGTAAAACAAAAAAATCCAAGGATACACATTTACATGTGCTCAAAGTGAGTCTTCTTAATTATACAAATTGCTCTACTTGTCTTTATCTTTACATCGCCGCATAGTATCGTATTACATTTTTTCTCTCTTATGAGTATGTGTCAATAGTTTATTTTAATATTATTATTCTCAAGTCAGGTCCTGCATGGAATACTGCTCTTACCATTGGGATGGCTCTGCCAAGTACCAGCTGGAGGCTTTAGAGTCCATTGAAAGGCGAGCCAGGAGGCTGATAGACAACGAAACTTTGACTGAGTCAAAGCTGCAGTCTCGAGCATCGACGTAGCGTGGCGTGTCTATCAGCCTTCTATCGGATACACTTCGGTGAGTGCGCCCAGGAGTTGCACAATCTGGTCCCACCTGCCTCTTTCTGCTATCGTACGGCTAGACGGACGCGACCAAAGCGCCACCCTTTTACGGTGGACATCCCGCGCATTAGAACCAAGCGTTTCGAGTCCACATTCTTCATACGAATTGCCAGAATGTGGAAAGCTTTGGCTGTGTCTGTCTTCCCGCTAAAGTACAATGTAGGTGTCTTCAAATCCCTAGTAAATAGGTATCTTCTAGGTAAGCGTGTTACATACTAGACCGCATATCTGCTTAACATCAGACAGTGTGTAGTCAAACGCAAACCTATACGAAATAAAATTAAAAAGTTCCTATTCAAAACCAATACCTTTACTTACTACAATATTATTCAAGCTACTATTACAGTTTAAATAGTAATATTAAAAATACGAGAAGAGAAAGACTTCAACGCGCGCTGTATACAAGGTTTCGTTTATATCATTTGGGCGCGGAATCCTAACAAGCATCAAAATGACATAACTAACAAGTTACACCCCATAATTTACTACTTTTCAACACATTCTTCTTAGCTGCCTGACATTTATGTTTGAATAATTATATTTTAACATACCAGCATGTTACTCGTATAAAACCTTCGTAAATGTGATACATTTTCCGCACACAAAGCAATTACCATAACAAATTAAAACAACATTCTTTCACGGTGTTTTTAATACCTGTAGTAAGTAATTATTTATAATTAAATACATTAATAAGTGATTAGGGCCCAGAGTTTTTTAATATTCATGACACATAACGTTCTGGTTCCAACTCACATGATATAGTGACTAGTCACTAGACGCCGAAAAAGTGCCAAGCCGTAGACTTAATAATTGGCCAAGTGCGCGAGTCGGACTCGCGCACGAAGGGTTCCGCACAATATGGAAGGCCCCTTTGATATATTTTATTTTAATTGACTAATTATTTTAAAAAGAAATAAACCACTCAATATTTCTTGCATCTTTAGCTTTTTTTCTGTCAGAAAAAAAGCATCTTCCTGTTACCGTTATTGATATCGTGCAATAAAAAAACGCGTTACTTGCATGGGAGCCCCCTTAAATATTTATTTTATTTTAATTTCTTTTTTAAAGTGCATATTTAACTAAATATTCTGTGAATATTTCAAGCATCCACCTGTCCCCGTTATTAATATCAAGCAAAAGAACGTCTACAATTCAGATTCGGCAACAGAATACGTTGTCTGTGAAGATTTCAACGTTCTAGCTATTACGGTTCATGCGATACAACCTGGTGACAGACAATTGGATAGACAGAAGTACAGCGGAGTCTTAGCAATAGGGTCCCGTTTTTTCCCTTCGGGTACGGAACCCTAAAAATCACTATGTTTTTAGCTTAGACCTGAATTGATGTCTCATTTTTCTTCTGTTGAAGAGTAAACAAATTGTCTCTGAAAATGAGGCGGCCTGTGGCAGTACCTGCGGTTATGTTAGCAATCAATCGGGTTCTCATTCGACTATTTTGGCCTTTGTAATAGTTCATTCATTAAATATCACACTAGGATGCACCGCCGAAGTTTTGCCCTTCTGGAGCAGTTGTGCCTACTAGAGCAGTTATGCCAGCGTCTCATAGAGCCACACTCCGAAGAAGAAGTTGAGTCACACTATAAGAAGTTGAGCAGGCTCGCGTAGACTCTGGAGTATATGCTCAGAGAAGTTCATAGATCGTATTGCCCTAATACAGGATAATAAGAAGTCATTGTAATAGTTTTCCATCTCAAAAAAACTTTAAAATAAAATGAGACTAGCACTCTTTCATCCACTAGCCAGTAAATCAGGTCCCGAACTGTGATTCACAATGTAGCTCCTTCCGCATGTCTCATATCAGCCATATGACGTCTAAAGCTGAATATAGGCCTGCAAACAGAGCCCAGCGATAGTTGGTGGTTGATACAGTACGGTTCATTCATTCATCTAGTGAATCAGGCCGCAAACTCTCTATTTCTCTCAGTCTCTCTCATGTCAGCGATAAGACGCACACTGCTGAATATAGGACTGTCCACATTGCCTACAAAGTGCGGGCCGTGTTCATAGCGAGTTTAAATAAATAAATATTTGGAGACATCTTATACACGGCCTCTGACCCGAAACTAAGCAAAGCTTGTGATATGGCTGCCAGAGACTGATATACTACATATAAATATTTTTATATACACACTCATATAGATAGTACCTAAATAACACCCAGACATAGAGCAAACACCTATGTTCATCACATAAATACTTGGCCTGGGTGGGGATCGAACCCACACCTCTTTGACCCAGTAGTTAGGGTCACTAACCACTGAGCCACCGAGGCAGTCAATGTACATTAGTTCATTAATTCATCCAATGAGTGAGGTCCCAATCTGTAGTGCACAATGTCACCAGCAGCCGTGTTGCAAGCTAAGGCCCGTTAACTACTGGCTTCCGTCGCCCGGGTTCCGCTTGCGACATACTGCTGGCGAGGGGAATGCAGCGCTGCAGATTATGCTGCAGATAATGAAAACGTAATCGTTATAAGCCCCACTGTACTGCTATTTTTAACCGACTTCCAAAACTGCCTCGGTGGCTCAGTGGTTAGTGACCCTGACTTCTGGGTCAAAGAGGCGTGGGTTCGATCCCCATCCAGGGCAAACATTTGTGTGATGAACATAGGTGTTTGCTCTTGTGTCTGGGTGTTATTTAGGTACTATCCATATAAGTATGTATTTAAAATATGTAAGTATATGTAGTATATCAGTCTCTGGCAGCCATGTCACAAGCTTTGCTTAGTTTGGGGTCAGAGACCGTGTGTAAGATGTCCCCTATTATTTATTACTAGCTTAAAACCCGCGGCTTCGCCCGCGTTGTCTTAGTAGACAGGTACTGGCTTATGAAAATAGCCCGTGGTTTGGCCCACGTTTGTCTTAGTACTTGCTTAAAATTATAAAAGGCTGCCGGTTGGCTTGCGTTGTCTTGGCACTTCCTTAAAATAATAATAGGTCGTGGTTTAGCAAAGCATTATCGTATAACGTATTACTTGCAAGGATAATGCCTATGGTTTGGCCTGAATTGTCATAGTATTTGGCTAAAATGATAATAGGTCGCGGTTTGGCCTGCGTATTCTTAGTACTCGCTTAAGATGGTAATTTATAGCACGCAGCTTAGCCTGCGTTGTCTTAATACTTCCTCAAAATTGTAATAGCCTACCGTTTGGCACGCGTTGTCGTATTACTTGCAATGATAATAGCCCACGGTCTGGCCGCTTTGTTCGAGTAACTGCTTAAAATGATAATAAGCCACAGTTTGACCCGCGTTGTCTTGGCACTTGCTTAAAATAATAATACTTCGTGGTTTCGCCTGCATTGTCGTATAACGTATTACTTGAAAAGATAATGCTTAGTAGGCATTATCTTTTCGAGTAATAGGCATTGCCTACGGTTTGGCCTTAATTGTCCCAGTGTTTAGCTAGAATGATAATAGATCGCGGTTTGGCCTGCGCATTCTTAGTACTTGCTTAAAATTACAATAGCCTGCCGTATGGCTTGCGTTGTCGTATTGCTTGCAATGATAATAGCCCATGGTCTGGCCCGCGTCGTTATAGTATTTGCTTAAAATGATAATGGCGCGCGGTTTGGTCCGCATTTTCTTAGTACTTACTTTAAATGGTAATTTCCCACAGTTTGGCCCGCGTTGTCTTAGTACTTTTTTTGCTTAAAATAATAGCTCTTGGTTTAGCCCACGTTGTCGTATTACTTGCAAGAATAATAATTAGCCCACGGATTGGCCTGCTTTGTCTCAGTATTTGCTTAAATTTACTTGTATCTAAAGCTTATTATGGAGTACGACAATTTTTAGATGATAAATTGCAAAATATTCGAATTAAATCTAATAATAATGATTGTATAATTTTTTCAGGTTCTAATGTTTATTTTATGGCCATATTGGACCTAACTGATAATTCAATATTTTTGTGATTAGTAGTAAGATCTCAATGTAACACAGTTCAACAATAAATGTTCTTTGACTTTAATAGCCCACGGTTTGGACCGCGTTATTTTATAACTTGTCATGAAATAAATACTTGATAAAGTTATATTTTAATATACCTACTGATTTTTTTTATAGCGAGAAAAGAATATTTTTCGATTTATGATGAGATATATGACGATCATGAGTTGAGCCATGTAGTTTCCCACTCGTATACCAAATTTTATCCAACTCCATTCGCACGTCATGGTCGGCCAAGTGCGAGTTGGACTCGCGCACGCAGGGTTCCGTACCGTATGGGAGCCCATTCCTCTTGCCGTTATTAATAGCGAACAAAAAACTCCTAAAAATCACGTTTGTTGCATGTCCCTTAAATATTTATTTTATTCTATTTTTAGTATTTTTTGTTATAGCGACAACAGAAATACATCATTTGTGAATATTTCAGCTGCCCAACTATTACGGTACCTACGGTGACAGACAGACGGACATCGAAGTCTTAGTAATAGGGTCCCGGTTTTACCCTTTGGGTAAGGAACCCTAAAAAAGGCCAGTACAGGTATTCATCATGTTTCATTAAGTCATTAGAAATTTAATTTCGATTATTCTGAACCCAATGACAATCTCGCCCATAACCGTTTACGCGGTCAAAAGTGATCGAGACACTTGTAGGACTTTCAGACATTCTCTGACCAAGTACAGACGAAAAAGTAGCACACAAGAAGGTACATTTTATTTGAAAAATGCATAGCGCACCTACATCTAGACGACAGGCATGTTCTAGGATTCCATTATACTCATCATTTGACTAACTTTTACTATGGTACCAACCCAGAAATCACGTAAATAAAATTAGCTGTTCAACACAAAAAATTCATCGACCCGCGACAAAATGTAAAGAATAGGTAATTTTCGCTTCTTCAGGGTAGTTCCCATAGTAAAGTAAGTAGTTATTGATCCGTATGTACCCTAAGTTCAAGTCTATTGGCTCACAAAATAAAATCGTTCATAAACAATTAGGGGCCCATTTTGCCCCCATTGAAGGATCTAAATTATCTCAATTTAATTCTAGATATTTCACTACGTTTAAAAAAAAACGCGATCAAGTTATTTTTCACGCCTATATAGGATGTTTGGTCTAGCGTTAGACAAGGAATCCGGGACTTTTCCCAGGACGTTTATAGTCATATATTAGTTAAAAGGGTGAGATATTTTCAAACAATATTGCATCGGTTTTCGAACAGTCATTTAGTACTTTTTTAGGAAATTGATATCCTGAAGGACCCACTGAAATTTTCCGGGATAGCAGTACCCCAAGTGGTAATTTGTGTTATTGTCTAGCGTCGTACCAAATTTCGTTAGAATTCATTTACCCCTTTTATCTTAGCTTTATAATTGATTATTTTGGCTATTGCTAAGAAACCCAATAGATTTTCCGGGATAAAATAGTTACTGTATTGAAACATGTTGTGTGCTTTCTACATACCTACCAGATTTCATTTATAACCGTTCAGCTTGTCTGATGTAATTATTGATGCTTTTTTCACCAACTTTAGGAACTTATCTGACCCGTTAGATAAGGAAAATTCGGAAAAACAGGAAGAAACGTAACTTTTATTTTATTTGTAAAGCATAAATACAAAGTTTTAAGTCAATCGATAAAGGTAATAAAAAATTAAATGCAAACAAAAAGTGCCCGTTTTACCCCGTTAGAGGTCGATTTTTCGAAATTTTCGTCCTTTGTGCTTCATTACGTTGTACATTGTACCTATGTTCGAAATTTCAAGTATCTATCTTTAGCAGATTGGGTTGTAGCCTAAACTGATTAATTTTGGCTATCCCTAAGGATCCCCATAGAATTTCCGGGATAATAATAGTTCATGTGTTGAAACATGTTGTGTGCTTCCTCCATACCAGATTTCATCCATAACCGTTCAGCTCGTTGGATGTAATAGACGCTTTTTTCACCAACTTTGGGACCCAATTTGACCCCTTAGATAAGGAATATTCGGAAAAACAGGAACAAACGTAACTTTTATTTTGTTTGAGTAGCATCTATACAAAGTTTCAAGTCAATCGGTAGAGGGAATAAAAAGTTACATACAAACAAAAAGGGCCCGTTTTACCCCTTTAGAGGTCGATTTTTCAAAATTCCGTTCTTAGTGCTCCATTACGTGGTCCAATGTATCTTTGTTCCAAATTTCATGTTCGTATCTTTAACGGTTTGGGCTGTAGGCTGTCTGTCAGTCAGTCACTCAGCGAAGCCTTTTATATAATAGATTAAAAAGGAGGAGGTTCTACATATGTTCGTCTGTATGTTTTTTTTTTTGTGTATGTTCATCGTTAATTTCGCCAATTGTGAACCGATTCGAATATTTTTTTTTAGTTCGAATTGGTAAACTTTCGAAGTGGTCCTATTTAAATTTTAAAGAAATCCGTTAAGTCGTTTTTGAAAAATCAACAATAATGTAAAAAATTCGAGCGAATTATTCGAATTTAGTTTACGATGGAAGGCGATTTTGCCACTTTTTGCGAAAAATAATTATTATGATAAACAGCGTATGTGCATTACAGCAAAGTAAGTTTGTATAGGCCGGGTGGCTAGCCCTGGTGTCAGATTTGAGTTTTTAAGGCGCCTGAAGGCCTCTGACATGGCTAAACGGTTGAAGAATGTTTTTTGTGGTTCAATGAATCTCATTACTCATTTCTCTTTTTCCATGGCTCTTTTTCTATGTAATTTATTTATTTGTTTATAGGCGAGCAGTATAAACCGATGTGCCAACCTATAATCAAGCAGAGTCGAATAAAATCAACAAATGTACACCAATTTATGCTATTTTGGTATCAAAAACCACCAAAGAGATATCAAATAGACAACGCAGAAAACGTGACAACGCTATTGAGCAAAAATCGTGATCACCCCTTCATGATGAAAGGGCTCGGCCTGAAAATGCCATTAGTATCATACGGACCTTGCATTTTCTCTTTACGGGATATGCAAGGTCGCTGTTAACTCACGCACAAACTCTCAAGGGTGACTTTAGTATATCAAGATGATCAACTTTTACAATGGGACCAAACCTGAATATGCGATGAAAAAAAATCAGCCAAGTACAAGTTGGACTCGCGCATGAAGGGTTCCGTACCGTATAGGAAACCCCTCGGCAAAAAAATCACGTTTGTTATACAACAAACGTGTGGGGGCCCCCATACGGGGGCCCCCTTAAATATTTATATTATTCTGTTTTTAGTATTTGTTGCTCACATTCCGATTTTGTTGTTGGTCTCAAAATAAAAGTGGTTCATAATGATAACAACACGGTACTTTCTGCACAGGACTTATGCCAAGTATGTACTCGTACGTGGTGGCTAGCCCTGGTGTCAAGAGTTTTAAGCCGCCTGAGGGCTTCTGACGTGGCTAAACGATTAAAACAATCGAAACCTACGATTTAACGTGTCATCCGAGCAACGGCTCAGTTGAATAAAGGAATGAATGAATCACTACATAGTATAAAATAAAGTCGCTATTTTTGTCTGTTTGTCTGTATGCTTAAATCTTTAAAACTACGCAACGGATTTTGATGTGGTTTTTTTTAATGGATAGAGTGATTCAAGAGGAAGGTATATATGTATAATACACCTGTGCGAAGCCGGGGCGGGTCGGCTAGTTAAAAATAAAACAAACTATGCTATGTGCGCTACAAATTAAAATTAATAGTGAGTTAAATAATTTTTGTACCTAAAACTGCCAAATCGATACCGAAATGTATTAGACGACGCAGAAAACGTGGCACCGCTATTAAGCAAAAATCGTGATTACCTTCGTAATGAGAGGCTAGGCCTGAAAATGCCATAAGGATCATACTCTCAACCTAAAATATTTTATTGACTGGTTATTTTTGAACAGCTATTACTATGGGACTATAAATAATTGGCCAAGTGCGAGTCGGACTCGCGCATGAAGGGTTCCGCAATTTAATATACTTTATTTCAATTTTTAATTATTTTTAAAAGAAATATACCTTTTTTTTTTTTTGAGAGGGGAAATCTTTTATAGATACCACCACACCTCGAGGGCAGGCGGGTGGTTATGTGGGAGTCCTGCCGACTGGACAGTGTACCAACCAAAACCCCTGGGTGTTCCACCACTGCGCCTGGTGTCGGGGCTACGGGCACGCTTGCGCACTCCTCCGCGGCACCCGACAGCGCTGGCCCAACTCGGGCCCCACCACGGAGCTTGCGCTCCCGCCAGATTGACGATGTGTCGAACACCAGACACATCGTCATCCACCACCTGGGACCAGCCAGCACTGGGCGTCAGACAGCACCCGTGTCCGACAGCCCTGGTCCCGATGCAACGGGTCAATTAAAGTGGCCCCTCGCCTGCCACTACGGCTGCAGAGGATAGGGAGAACGCCCATCGCGATACCGACACTCCTCTTCCCCTGCAGCCCCACCGCCTCCGCCAACACGTTGGCGGCACCCGTTAGGGCCGCTGCTGGCAGGACGGATAGACAGCGGCACACTCGCCGCCCGTCCATCCCGTCGCCGCCCCCGCCTCGATGGGCTCGGCCGCGGTATCGCGACGAGCGCGACACCGCAGTCCACCTCAGTCGACTTGCGACCTACTGGCCAGCCTCCGCACGGGCTTGTCGAGGCCCAAGACCCGGAGAGGCCAGCCCCACCTCGGGTTCCTCTTGGTTCACCAGGCTGGCGAGACCTGGCTACTAAGCCCCCCCGCCACGACAAGGCGGGAACCCACTCGGGGGGGAAGAAATATACCTACCACTTAATATTTCAAGCAACTTCCTGTTGCCGTTATTAATATCAAGCAAAAAAATCACGTTACTTGTATGGGAACGCCCTTTAAATATTTTTTTATTTTAATTAATTTATGTATTATTAAAGTGCATATTCGACTAAATATTCTGTGAATATTTTAAGCATCTACCTGTCACCGTTATTAAAATCGAGCGAAAAACGGCTAAAAATTTAGGTTTGTTCTATGGGAAATATTTTTTTCGGTTTTTAGTATTTGTTGTCGGCAACAGAAATACGTCATCTGTGAAAATTTCAACGTTCTAGCTATTCTGGTTCATGAGATACAGCCTGGTGACAGACAGCCGGACAGACGGACATCGGACAACTTCTTAGTAATAGGGTCCCGTTTTTACCCTTTGGGTACAGAACCCTAAAAAAGAGTGATATTTATGTCAAGGGCTGAACATTTTTTACAAGCTTTTATTCAGTTTCACCCTTCCGATGTCTATCATCAAATCTTGAAAATTAAATTTGATCTACTTCCCGGTTACCGATTGATCTGAAATTTTACAAACCTACACGTGTAAATCGCGTGACAATGCAATATTATGATGGAAAGGTGGAAGATGGAAAGGCATGGTGCTGATCTGATGGTGGAGCTGGAAGGTGGTCATAGAAACTTTGTAATGAAACGACGCAACCCTATCGAGTTTCAGCTCGTTTGATTCGTCTTAGCGAGTAGTTGTTCAGTAAATGCTTGTCTTTAAAAAAAAAAAAAAATTTTATTATAATTTCCACTACATGTTACAAGAAAACATGTACATATTGTAAACTGCAAAAGACCCATACTGAACATTTTGAACGCTATGACATTTCATATAGCAGGCGTGTACCGCCTTGATCCTTGACATTACTGTCAACATAATAGGTTCATTGGTATTTGGTGTGGGATTATTATAGAATCTGATTATCAATAAAATTCAATAAAAATGAGAGAATGGTTTGCGATTTTAATAGTACCTACTCATTCAATCTAAATGTAATGGAATTATGTCTATAGAAATGAAAAAAAATGTTTGCAGAGAACGTTAGGTGTAAAATTTACCAAAGCCCTACAGAGTTATTCCAAAATTTCCTAATCAATTAACATCCTTTTATGTATATAATACGATCCTATAACAACCATTGAGTTTTGACAAAAGTCGCAGAACAAAAGTTGTTAGTTTTGATGTACAGAATAAGGCCATAAAAGGATGCTAATTGATTAGGAATAACCCTGTATAATTCGTTAGCCTTCTGTATAAATGCCATAGGTATTTATTTAACGACATATATAATTATTTTTCGCAAAAAATGGCAAAACCGCCTTCCATCGTGTACAAAATTCGAATATTTCGCTCGCATTGTTTACATTATTGTTTATTTATCAAAAACGGCTCAACCGATTTCTGTAAAATTTAAATGATACCACCTCGGGAGTGTATCCTTACGAACTAAAAAAGAATTTTTCGATTCGGTTCATAATTGACGAAATTATCGATGAACATACACAAAAAAAACATACACACGAACATAGAACCTCCACTTTTTGGAAGTCGGTTAAAAATGAGAGAATGGTTTGCTATTTTAATAGTACCTACTCATTCAATCTAAATGTGCAGAGAACGAACGTTAGGTATAAAATTTACCAAAGTCATACAGGGTTATTCAAAAATTTCCTATTTCCTACTATACAGGGTTATTTCTAATCAATTAGCATACTTTTAGGGGCTTATTATGTACATCAAAACTAACAACTTTTGTTCTGTGACTTTTGTCAAAACTAAAAAATAATGGTTTTTCCATAGAAAAATATCGTTCACCCGCGACGTAATGTATGGAACAGCTGTTTTTTTTTGAGTTTTGACAAAAGTCGCAGAACAAAAGTTGTTAGTTTTGATGTACAGAATAAGCCCCTAAAAAGATGCTAATTGATTAGGAATAACCCTGTATAGTTCGTTAGGCTTCTGTACCTATATAAATGCCATAGGTATTTATTTAGCGACATATAAAACATAGCCAGTAGTTTTAACATAGTAGTAGTTTAAACGTAGTTTGTTTACGTGTTTGTCAGCGATCACCGAAGTTTAGCAACGCTTCGGATGGATGACCGCGGGTGGCATTTACAACTGAGCGCTACCGTGGCTCGGATGACACGTTAAATTGTATGTCCGGTTGTTTTAACCATTTAGCCATGTTAGAGGCTTTCACGCGGCTTAGAAACTCTGACACCAGGGCTAGCCACCCAGCCTGTACGTAAGTATTTACTTTACCAAGGGAGCGGAGTATTTGTATTTTGTTCATCTCAAAGCAAATATGTATGACATTCCTGAAATATATAAATACAAAAAATAATATTCTTTTTAAAAACGTTTTCAAACAAAGAAACACATAAATGGCAATTTTATAAAGAAATAAACTTATAATTATTAAATACTAATATTTAATAATGTTTATTTTTAAATTGTGGTTGTAAATAAAGAGTTTTGTCTGTCTGTCTATTATAAACAACTTTATTCGTACACTCGAAACACAAACAAATATCAAAACTAAATATAACGATTAATAAATTCATGTTACACTAACTAAATCAATCTAATTACCTTTCTACGCGAACTCTAGTCGATTTCCCATGTTGCTAAATGCTGCAGAGCAGCCTAGTCGTAACGTCCTAGCACACTGACCCGATTTGCCTACACGGTATACCCAGTACGCGGTACTTTACTTATCTGCAGTACTTACGGTGTAGTATGAACAGTAAGGATAGCTGAGAATAGGCTTTGGCGGCTCGAGTCGGAAATCCGAAAAAAAATACACTGCGAAAATGTGTTGTGTGGTTGGTACTTTCTGTTGTGGATACGTTTAATTAATACCTGTGTAGATATTTTCCATTTTAAGGTTAAGATGTGTCTTGTAAAAATACCTTGTAGTTGATATGATAAATGATAAAAGAAAGCTTGTATGTAATGGATGGTGCATGATTCTAAGATATAGGTAATACTTACTTACATATTTTATTTTAGTTGTACTTAGTTATGCCCCTATTGATGTATTTTTAGCTAAGCTGATGCCTACTTAAAATTATAATTAAACGTATTTTTTTTTATTTGATATCAATACATATTACAAATTGATTTAAATAATCTCAGCACCTCAAAACCACAGTAGGTTTGTCTAGGTACTTAGAGACTCACTTCCGCGCTAACATTTTTGTATCTAAATATAAAACTATAAAAGAAGAACTACAAACTAGAATACAATATTATAACTTGAAAAACCAAATGCATTCCTGCTTACAAAAACTTCAATATAAAAACTTCTGATAAAATATTATACAAAGAACTATTATAATTAAAGTAATTTTGTTACAGTAGTTCATTCGTCTTTGCTAATTCTGGTACGCGTATCAAGATTCATTGATTTGAGTTATAAATATGTCCATTAAATAAGTTATTTTAGATCTATTTATAATTTAATATTATTGTCCATATTTTGGAAAACCTCGTTGCACTAAAATAGAGCAAACTTAACTAAAAATACCTGATTTCTCTATTGTAACACATTTTATTACTCGTACCACACGTGCTAAGTTCGCATAGGTCGGGTGGCTAGCCCTGGTGTCAGAGTTTTAGGCCGCCTGAAGGCCTTCTGGCTAAACAGTTAAAACAACCGGGAACTACAATTTAACGTGTGATCCGAGCCACGGTAGCGCTCAGTTGGAAAATGCCACCCGCGGTAACCCATCCAAATACTGACCGTGCGGAACGTTGCTTTACCACAAGTGCTATACTTGCGTTACTGTTTATAGCACCTACTCGTATCATTATGTAACTTATTGAAGAGTTATTTATTTCAAACGATATCATAAATAAATCGCGGTAACTAACCGGTCGAAGTTTGGCCAAGTTTTGCGATACTTATTGCCTGTAATTTACTTACTTTCCTTATGTAAGTAAGTTGTGATGACACTGAGATTTATGAGTGTAAATTATCGCCATTTCGATCGAATATTATGAGTTAATATTTGTGTTACGCTAAATTCAATTATCATTCATCATTGGTAGCGATTATTATGCAATAAGTACGCGCATTTGATAATTTTGCTACTATATTATATGATAAAAAATAGGTATTTTGAAGTCTTTGTTATAGTATGTGTAGTTATAATACGATTCAAACCTAACGGCGTCTATGAACACGAGGCGAGTCATTGCGCAGTAACAAATGTATAGGTCAGCTGGGATGAGGAGTGGGTTGCAGTTTGTAGCTAACTTCAAAGATGCCGTTAAGTTTGATTCCACCTTTTTTTACGTGGGGTAAATCTTCCAACGATGCCCGGCCGCTTTGGGGTACAGTCGGGTTAAGTGGGATTGTACCCACTAGAACTCCCTCGATGGCCAGCCTTCTTGGGAGCTCCGGGATCTCCAAAAGGAACGCGTCGGGAGCACCGGTACCAGGGGATACCGATGCCGTATTCTAGTGCCCTGGCATCAGTGCAAAAATTTGATTCCACCTATACCGCTATTAACGCCTATTCTGATTTATTTACTAGTACATCTTAACCAAAGCCAGCTTAGTCAAATAGAAATAAAGCTAATTCCACTTATTAGATCTGAAAATAGAAAAATAACTAAAAGTTAAACATGCCTTGAAGGGACCTTGGTCCCTTCTTCCCCTATTTTTCAGTCAGAAGTCAAAATCTAATAGTCGTAAATAAAAAACCGCACTATATTTGCATGGAGGTAATTGCTGATCAAAATATACTTGTTTAGTAATAACTAAGAAGTGTAACTTTGTTTGCACTAATATAAATGGGAGGCAATAAAAATGGCTCAGTAATTAAGCATTGCTTTGCAATAAAACATTTTGATTGGCCATAACTAATCTTTTGATGATCATTGCTCGCAATCAAAGCTGAACTACTGCCGTCTGAAGGTTTGTTTGATCTATTGAATGTGCTGTTAATTACCTACAATATTATCATCATCATATCAGGATGTTTTAGTAGAACGTAGGACGTCCACTGCTGGACTTAGGCCTATTGTTTCCTTGTGATTTTTCAATGAGGCCAGTTATAAGCATCTAGAGAAATTATAAGATTTCTGTGGTTTTTAACAAATCGTTGCACGAGAATAGATATTATTATCCTAGTCTCCATTCGCGAATTTACGGCAACATTGCCCATCCGTTGATCGGTACTGTCACTGATAAATACTGAACATGAAGTCTCTTCCAACAGATTATAAACAAGAAGCGCATTAAATTGATGAGATTTGAACTCTTTCATAATTTTTAATTATTTCCAGTTTTTAGGGTTCCGTATCGGAGCTTAAAAAATCTAGTCTATCCATATCTATTAGTCTATAGACCTTTCTGGTTTTCGTTCACAACTCATAGAGTAGATGTTCATTAATTTTATTACATGTTATAGACCAAAGAAAATATTACATGACGCAAAATAAAGAAAGAAACAAAAAGTCGCATATGGAAAATGTGTATTTTATCTCGATATATTATATCGAGAAAATAAATATTTAAAGGTTTTGAGGTACCTATTACCTTACAAAACCCCTTTTCAAATATTTAGATTATGAACAATATAATTACAATATCTCCAATCTGGTAAATATAATAATTTTATTAATATAAAAATGTAAATACAATAATTTTATTAATATTATATCGAGCTACGGTACCATACCATATTAGTCGCGGTACGCATTTGACGAGTTTAAATAATATTCTTTGGGTCAAGAACTTGACCTTGGAAATGAAGAAATTTGATTTACAAATTAAGGTTTTTTGAAGTAGGTACTTTGGATATTTTGTAAAATACAATGTTGAGGAAAACAGCTGTTAATGCGTCGGAAATTTAAGGTTTTATAATATGTTTATACCCGATCGTGTATTCCACCCTAACTTACATACATACATAGGTACATCCATTGCAAGTTAAATAAAAGCTTGTAAAAAAGCTATCTAATATTAGTGGCAGAACTTGAGATACCTCAGCAAAATTCTGGAACGGTGAATTAATTAAAAAATTGCTGGCATGAAGACAGCAGTTTGAGAATTTGTATTAAACAGAAGAGCTGGTGGCGGAGCCTAATATGATTAGCGAGACAACATCAGACAAAAAAAAATGAAATGTAAAAATGGGTTTAAGTACAGATGAAAAGCCGAAGTAAGATAACATCTTCGCGACCTTAGATAAGAGTGGCGACTACCAGTATCAAAACATAATTTAGCTAGCGGCGCTAACAATAACGAGTCTCGTTTGCCCTACACTCTTCTATGAAGCATTTTCCTGTATTTAAAATATAGTAAAAGTTGCACGATTTTTGAACGCACTTATTCACACATGCAATTTGTTTCACATTGCAGTTGAATATTTTGAAGTACCGCTTTTTTGAAGTATTCGATTTTCTTTATTGTCAAATCTAGTCCTTAACCTTCGAATATACAAAAAGAAAACCTTCACTTAACACAACGTATATTATGTTGTTATAGCGTCTAACCTCTGCCTTGAAAGTTGCATTGTGCTGTACCTGCCCTTTTGATCTCGTAAAGGCTCTGAAAAGGTCGTGTGTTTCTGGTATCGGGCTCATTGAATTTGTTGAATAGTTGTTTATTACTTTAGACACTGATTGTTATCTTTGAAATTATTCAACTTTTAGTTGTACAACTGTCTTTCTAAAGAAGTGTATATTCTAAGCTGCCATTGTTAAAATAATTACTATGAATATGACAGACTTTTACTATGACACCCTGAAATTACGAAAAAAGCAGCTGTTCCATTCATTTGGTCGATAAATATAAGTCGTCATAATGACTATAATAATACAGTAACTAAACAAACAATGATAAAATTAAGTGAAAAATATAAATAAATGACCCGTTGTGGTAGTGGAAGTAACACTCGCCCTACAATCTAATGAGTTTCTTTGAAACTTATGTACTTACGGAATTTCACATCACTGGCTTTTCGTAGAGAAAGACATCGTGTGGCAACCTGCATGAGTATGTCCGTAGAAATAATTCGATGGCGTATATGAATCCACCAAGCTGCACTGGGCTGGCGTGGTATGGCCCAATCACCTTTCGTGGGTAGCCCTACGACTTGCTGTAGACTATTAAATAAGGCTGGTACAGGGTATAAATAAATTAATTTATTAGGGACATCTCATATACGGTCTCTGACTCCATACTAAGCAAAGCTTGTGATATACTTAGCTCCCAGCGACTGATATAGTACATAGGTATTATTTATATCTCTCAGGCAACTTCGGTACATAGTACTTGTAACTACAAGATAACTCTATTCCTCCAATTATGCCGATAGAATACATCCAATTAGACGCGCAATTTATAGTTTTGTAACCGTATTATCGAGTGTAAGGTCACGTATCACAAAATGGACGCTTTTTGAATGGTCAGCTGTGAAATGATTCGAGTAAAGTTGGCATAGAATGACCAATGCTAGTCTACTAAGTCAATATAGGCTAATAATATGCTACTAGTTTCCAATGAAACAGATAGTTTTGATGACTTAAAAAAAATAGTGATTATTTAATTTTCATAGAATATGTTTAGACTTTTCGCAAAATCATAAAAAAAAAGATTAAAAAAAAATATAGTCAATAAAATATTAGTAAGTAGATAACAAGGATCTGAAGCAATTTTTCGACCAAATATTTTGTCTATCAAAATTATTTTGGTCCGACTAAAACTTAGAAAATTACAATCGTCATCATGCACTGCTGGACAGAGGCACCCCCAATAGATTTCCATTAAGACTTATTGGAAGCTGCACGCATCGTCGATCCACTTTGCTGGTATACTCGTAGATGTCCTACGCTGATCTTACGTGGTTACGTCTTGGTACGTAGTCTCCATTCGTGAACTTTACAGCCCCATCAGCAATTCGTTCTATATGATTATTACACTGCTGACCATTTAAACCACACCCTGTCGAAATGTAGGCCGGCGAGAATTTCACCGACCTTCGTCTTAGAATCGCATACGATTTGAGATGTTACTACATAAACTACGTTATTAGGAAACTCAGGCACTTCAGAACTGGATTCACACCTTTTAGGCGTGGCGATACGACCTTAATAGATTGTGTTAGTAAGTTGATTCAAAACAGTATTTGCTCTTCGTCATTCTTCACGTCCCAAATTAAATGAAAAGAAAAATAAAACAAAGAAATTTCAATAACGTAATAAAAAATCTTGAAATAGCCAACAATACTGTCTTACACAATTTGTTGAATAACCTTTCATAAAACAATGTGTACAAAAATTAACAATATTTGTACTCACTTCATTTATTCGACAAATGGGTGTCAGTGACACATTTTTGAATAGTCAACAAAAATCTAAAAAAAAATTAAGCTGTAGATAAGCTTTCTATTCCGGAATTCCTTTTTTATGCCGTCATTTTCTCAATCAACGTAAACTTTTACACCATGATCTAACCGATCATTGTAAGTAAACATAGTTTACAGTCGCCGTTATCATCATACGATATAAAATCGTGTCGTATAAAGCGGCCTCGATCTGTAACAAGTTCGTAAAATTACATAAAGAGCTCATTCCGCCGGTACAGAAGCTCATATTTATTACTTTTGTTAATATACCAATACTCGATACTTAATACTCAGTTACTCAATGAACTGTTGCGTAAAAGTCGTAAAATTAAATACATTATTGGTTTTTGTCAAATGTTCGGTATTCGATGATAAGTATTATATAAATACTTAAAGACTATTGGAAATTAACGTAAGAGAGGCGCCTCTACAATATAGGAAGATTTTTAGTAAGTACATATTAATTTATTTACTTTACTTTTATTAACTTTATTTATATTAATTTACCTATACAGAATTATTTCTAATCAATTAGCATCCTTTTAGGGGCTTATTATGTACTTACATAATAAGCCCCTAACTAACAACTTTGGTTCTGCGACTTTTGTCAAAACTCAAAAAAATCGGCCAAGTGCGAGTCGGACTCGCACACGGAGGGTTCCGTACCGTATGGGAGCCCTATAACTCTTGCTGTTATTAATAGCGAGCAAAAAACTCCTAAAAATCACGTTTGTTGTATGGGATGCCCCCCTTAAATATTTATTTTATTCTGTTTCTAGTATTTGTTGTTATAGCGGCAACAGAAATACATCATCTGTGAAAAATTCAGCTGCCTAGCTATCATGCTTCATGAGATACAGCCCGGTGACAGACAGACAGACGGACAGACGGACAGACAGCCGGACGGACAGACGGACATCGAAGTCTTAGTAAGTAATAGAGTCACGTTTTTACACTTTGGGTACGGAACCCTAAAAATCAGCTGTTCCATACATTTTGTCGCGGGTGAACGATATTTTTCTATGAAACATCAAATTATTATTTTTTAGTTTTGACCAAACTAGCAGAACAATAGTTGTTAGATTTGATGTACAGAATAAGCCCCTAAAAGGATGTTAATTGATTAGAAATAACCCTGTTTAATAATATTTATACTTGGATGACTTTTACTATGGGGCTGACAAATCACAAAATAGTTTAGTCTTGTTTCATAATGCACATTCGATTTTTGGAAAACTTTGTAAGCTTTAGAAAGCACTTATTGAAGTCATAAATTTTAATAAGTAGGTAATGTAAAAAAGTGTTTGTATGTATAACTCAGGTACTTACAATAAAATTAGTAAAACTTTTCTTACTTTCATCCCGTCAATTAATTTTAGCTAAACACTCGAATGCTACATAAAAAAAAACAATACACAGCAAAAGCTTGCCCCTGAAGAATTTGTCTGTAATTGGGTAATTACTATAATAATCCTCACGAATACGTTTTAAGTATAAATCTACAATTACTTAAAAACTCAATATCTTTTTATGTGACTTAACCGTCAGCAATTTAAATTAATTATGATTAATTGCAATCATAAATATCAGATCGGCTGGTTAAGGCGGGCCGAAATGCTCACTTTATTACCAGTTGTGATTCTTGTGATGGAAATTGTGGAATGTAAGAGAAAAAATGTCAAGACGTTGTGGAAATGTCAACACACCATGGACAAAAGGTTTCGCTAAATAAACACCAGAACACCTTACTCTAAATACCTCGAATGTTAAGAAAAGTTCACTACTTCTTGAGGTTATTGTTAACGTGGCATGACATTGATGTTTATGATGACAAATTCTTGTTTTGAATAAATATTTAGTGTATTTCCGCTCTGTCGTAGTCATATAAGTTAAGGGTACTATTCAAAATACAAATTAAATCACAAACAAAATTAGTAATTAATCATCAAACTGTATCATGGTTCGACTATGGTTAGGTCAGGTTAGAAAAGCTAGGCTTAGGTATGTTTACAAAATATGAATGAACCTGAAACAAAATTTTTAATTATTCCTCGTTTAGAGGCGAAACACGTGTCGAATAGAGTACAGTAAGAATAGGGGTGCTATTTATTGACTAAGTATTTTTTCAATTATTTTATACCATTTTTTTATAAATAAATTATATTTGTAATTTTAACATATTAATTAAATATTATTTTCAGGTTTACTACATTTTTTAAATAGATTACTAATCACTATTTTTGTTACAGGTTTAATAATTTTTTTTTTTTTTTTTTTTTTTTTTTTTTTTTTTTATTATTTTAAACGGATTAATTAAAAATTTTGTTTCAGGTTCATTCATATTTTGTAAACATACCTAAGCCTAGCTTTTCTAACCTGACCTAACCATAGTCGAACCATGATACAGTTTGATGATTAATTACTAATTTTGTTTGTGATTTAATTTGTATTTTGAATAGTACCCTTAACTTATATGACTACGACAGAGCGGAAATACACTAAATATTTATTCAAAACAAGAATTTGAGGATGAGCTTCCGCAAAGTGACGCCTGATTCAATAAACTAGTTTATGATGACATTGAAATTTGTGGAGAAATGGTTTTGACAACTATTTTGAACATTAATTGATGATGAGATTGAAATATGTGGAGAAATGGTTTTGACAACTATTTTGAACATTAATTGTTTTTTACATAATTGCGAGTATAATCTTTCTGTATATGCCTTTTAAAGTCTTTTGCTGAACATAGGCTTAACCATGTAGAGCCATAGATTTATTTTGAAGCAAAAAATCTAAACGAACAGAATAGACTTCGACATTGTATTTAAAATTGGCGTTTTACCCACTTGACTGAATATTTATACATTTTCTGGAATGGTTGTTTAATAAACTGCATTTGCCTCGATCGTAGTAACTTAAAGCCTAACAAATAATCGGCCAAGTACGTGTCGGACTGGCGCACGGAGGGTTCCGTACTGTATGGGAGACCCCCTTAAATATTTAATTTGTTTTAATTTTATTATACATTATTGAAGTGAATATATAAATATTCTGTGAATATTTCAACCATCAACCTGTTATCATTATTGATATAAAGCGAAACACGGCTAAAAATTGAGGTTTGTTGTATGGAGGCCCGCCTTTATTATTAATTTTATTATGTTTTTAGTATTTGTTGTTATAGCGGCAATAGAAATACATAATGTGTGCAAATTTTAGCTTTCTAGCTATAACGGTACAGCCTGGAGACAGACACCAGACGGACGGACATACGGACAGACGGACAGCGGAGTCTTAGTAATAGGGTCCCGTCTTTACCCTTTGGGTACGGAACTCTAAAAACTATATGCTAAGCAGCAAGGGTAGAGCCCATACCCAAGTCCTTTAAGTCTCTACCATCATTCGTATCTTTCATTTCATTAGATAGTCAACATGACATGTCCGTAAGTTAGTAAATAAGTATGTAAGTTCATATAGGTTGGGTAGCTAGGTAATGCTTCGAGCAAATATCTATAGAGATATCAAAAAATATAAATATCTATAGATATATAGTATCTTCTATCACAATCTTGCAAAAAAAGCGTCCGAGCTAAACCCCTGCCCAAGCTACGTAGTGGGCAGGCTTTTGGTAAGTCGTAAGGCGATTGCAAGCCGACTCCAACAAACATTTTTTTACTACTTTCACTTAGGGACTGCGGCTGTGGAATGTGGTGGTGTGTGGTGTGGATATTTGCTCGAAGGCGTAATGCTAATAAGATTATGGGCACACTACGAGTATTTTATTCGGTCGAATGACTCTCTACTAGGAAAAATAAATATATTTTACCACAGCGATCTTTCATGGGAATATTAATAATTTTCATTAATTGAACTTACAAGATCGATTATTGTAGAGCATTGCAACAAACAAAGCGTAGCTTCATTAGCGATGTAATTAATATTTAGTATCGTTAATCATAATCGAGGAACGATTCGTTTCCTGACGGAATTAGTTCAATCTAAAATATACTACTTTAGATTGAACTAATACATTTGCTATTTATGTAAATATGATATGAAGGTCTCAAGCGGTTGCACTATTCATCCATCCATCAGCCATAGAATGTGTAAAACCGGTTGGAAGCGGCTTGTATCCAGCGCAATCTTGTTAAAGTCACCCGTCCTTCTGAGACCTTGTGTGAGGACGTCTTACGCCCCTAGTACGTGGTTCGAAAGTTTTTCGACCCCATCGGTTATCTGTCTTCCGTGCCCTGCCCACTGCCAATCCGCTAGACTATTAATATCGGTAATTTTGGTTCTTCTACTGATCTCCTCATTTCCGATTCGTTATTGCAGAGATAAATCTCTCCATAGCTCGGTGGGCTACTTGGAGCTTATTAACAAGGCTCAAAGTACTATAGTGACCCATATACCATAGTAAACCAAAGTAGTAGGCTGCGAAATATTTTTTTTTTTACTGAGAGGATACTATATTTTTCATACCACCTGCTAGAAAATGACCCATTGTATGTCACAGAATCTCAACGCAAAACGAGTCATTATTATCTTCACACAATCTCGAGGGATATGGCAGTTCAATAATGTTGTATGAAACTCTCTAGGGGTAAAGTGATTTCAATTTGGAACGTCTAATTCGTATTAAAATCTCTCAACTTAGAACATTTAAGGACATCGTTTATTCAATAATATCGAACTGATACGGGCACCAAAGAGGTTTTATTCTGTGAAGTCGAGTAGAACCTCCTTACAATGGCAGGTGCCGTACAACATAAAGAGGTTTGGTATATTTGATTTTGCAAAATGAAACCACTTTACGTTGTAGCGCAACTGGCATTGTAAGCAGGTTCTACTCGACTTCACAGAATAAAACCTCTTTGGTGCCATTAGCAGTTCGATATTATTGAATAAAACCTCTTTGCAATGACCGTGTTAGGCTATGATAATCGGGCTGGTCATGGTCTTAATTTTTTCATGTAGTATTTCCATTCTTTTATTTATAAATTGTGTGTGATTCTATGAAAATTCGTAGATACATTCTAATTTGTTTTAATTTATTGTGACCAATACCGAGTTGCCTAATGAGTACCTACCTATACTTTCCAAGTGAATTTATGACGTAAGTATTACTCATATTCTTGGGGTTTTATTTTCTCGCAGGATGTATGAAAAGTAGAGTATGAACCTCTAGAACCAAGTTTGTCTTCGTCTTGGGCGACTTGAACCCCTCGCTTCACTCAGGACTCTAAATATAACTTAAACACCCTCGCTGCGCTCGGGAGTTAACTGTAGAGTCCCTCGCTACGCTCAGGGTCCAATTGTCGCCCGTGATATAAGACACCACTTGGTTCTCTTGGTACATAATCTACTATTAGAGTGCTAATCTGTTGTAATAGGTTTCAAAGGTCTTTTTATAGATCTTTTCTAACAAGCATAGAAATAGAATTTAAATCACAACGGCTTTTTGTATAAGAATTTAGCACGGAACCATAAAACCAATGTCTTCCTGCTAAACTAGAACGAAGATAAAATGTAAGAAAGCCTTTGTAATCTTTCTACGCTGCGCTTTTACTGTTATGGTCACCATTAACCTTACTTAGAAGTAATGACGATCCCTTCCTCCCCTTCAAAAGAAAAGCTTTTGAAAGAAATTTTCAAAGGACACTCCTTGGACGAAGTGTTAAATTTTTATCATTATTTAGTCAATTCCATAAAAAAAAGGAATTCTTAATATTTTAAATGAATTCTTATTATTTTAAATGATCTATGCTTATTATAATGTTTCAATTACATTTTGGAGTCATAAGCCACATAACAGAGCTAATCTGACACTCTAACGTTAGTATGTAAACAAACATTCAAATTACTTTTTTCAAAATTTATACATCAAAACGTGTTGTTTATGGGATACAATCGTAGCCCTTATCTTAGCAAAAAAAGCCATTGGTGTGAGTAATCAATTTATTGATAACAATGGTTACAGGTCAAAATCTGGAGTTCATCCATTATTAGAATTTCCAGTTAAACACATAAAAAAGTTACCGTGTTGTAGCTGTAATAATTATCTCAAAATTGAGCATTATTTAAAAATAACATTTCCGAGAATACATAATTATCCAAAAAATAGTCACAATAAAATTATAAAATAAATAATCAATAATATAATCAATGTCAATAGGTAGATACATAAGTAAAATCTAAGATTTGAATGCAATAAATTCAATAAAGCTGTAGAACGTCTACGATAGGGAACTAGGATTCGAACCCTCAACCTAACAATAATGCGAGCCATAATACCACTACACCAGCACCGCGGAAGCACATTAGCATGAGTTCAACCAAGATTTTAGTTGAATTACAATTAGACCTGTATCCATAAAATACATTATACAAGGTTACTGAGCACCGAAATCGAAAAGGCAAACGAGCCGTTTTACCTTTTCCTATTCAAATGTATCCAAACATTCCGTAATACTCCAAATTGCACCCAATTTCAAGCAAAGGGCTTTTCTGTTATTACAATAGAATATTGGATACAGTTTTAGCATCGAAAGCTAAATAACCACCTGGTGCCAAAGGAGAGGAGGATGTTAGGTCTAAAGCTCAAATTACAGTTACAAAAAGTATTATAAGTAAATATTTAACAAATTTATTGACGTTTTTGGGATTTAAGTTAATATACAGGGTTATTTCTAATCAATTAGCATCCTTTCAGGGGCTTATTCTATACATCAAAACTAACAAATTTTGTTCTGCAACTTTTGTCAAAATTAAAAAAAAAAAATCTGTTCCATATAAAAATGTCGTTCACCGTGACAAAATGTATGGAACAGCTGATTTTTTTTTGAGTTCTGACAAAAGTCACACAACAAAAGTTGTTAGTTTTGATGTACTGAATGTGCCCCTAAAAGGATGCTGATTGGTTAAAAATAACCCTGTATAACTTCAGTAATAAATAATTAAATTAAAATAAAATAAATATTTAAGGGGGGCTTACAGTACGGAACCCTTCGTGCGCGAGTCTTACTCGTACTTGGCCGATTATTTATTCCTACATTTGATTGAGAAGACAGGATATTGTATATGTATTTTCTGCTATTAAAATTGCATATGAAATTGACAGGTAGCGTAATATTTCTTGAACGCGAGTGCAAAACCAAGCGTAGCACTACACTGCACTCAACGCTATGTTGTTTGTTACATCTATGTTGATTACATCTGCTGTAGTCCTAACATTTTGCTAGAGTCAAAACGGCGTATATAAAGAAACTTTCTTTGTGATAAGCATCACAAAATGTTTATGTGATAGTATTTTTTATTTGTTGTATTCATAGCCAGGTACTTGAACATTAAAACCTGTAATTAGATACTGAGATACGCAGCCAGGAAGTAAACAACAGTTGAGTCACTAAAAGTGCTATTTTCTTATAATTTGAGCATCTGCCATCTGCGACTTGGATACATCGTTACCGCCGTATTGAGTCATGTCGTTAAGACAAGTGCGTGTGATGACGTGCTTAATGCACTCTGGTTGCATGAAAATTACCAATTTTTTTGGTAAATTGACAGATCAAATTAAAGTACTTACAGGACAAGTACAAGTGTTTTTACTTCAGGTGAAGTAGTTGGACGCCTTATATTACCACCCCTACTCTGTCGATTTTACTTCGATACGTACGAAGCAGTTCGACTCAACATTTCTGATTCGTACCGCCAGGGAATGAAACAGTCTTCCTGCTTTCATATAATCTAAAGCTTTTCAAGGTCAGAGTGAATAGGTATCTTTTAGGTCTGCGTGCTTCATCTTCGACCACAATGTCGCTTACCATGGGGCGATATTCGCGATAAAAAAAAGTTTTTATTTTCATCTGAACAGTCATGTATTGTTTAAAATGTTTAGTATCCAAATTCAGGAGGACACCTCTCACGCATCTCATCGAAACTTCGTACACAAGTTTAATGTTAATAGGTTTTTTTGTCATTGGTGATTTTTAATTGGGAAATACCCCCCTCAAAAATGGAGTAACTTTTAATACCTAAATAAATATAATGTACCCAATATTTTCGAGCATGAACCAAATCGATCAAAAACAATTCGGGATATGGGCTTATGAAGATTTAGTTACAGAAATGTGCCGCGAGCTTCGAGCAAATATCTACACAGCCGCAGTCCCTAAGTGAAAGTAGTAAAAAAATGTCCAAGCGCCATCATACATACCGACTTAGATATTTACATTAAATAATTCACAATGACCCGTTTTTTCGAATCTCGACGTTGTCACCTAATTATATAGTGCTTGTAACCGAGCACTTTGGCATCGCACGACGTTGTATTCGGCTTGCAATCGCCTTACGTTACGACTAACTAAAAAGCCTACCCACTACATAGTTTGGACCGGTGTGAAGTTGGCAGCCAACTCTAGCAGCCAATATAATCCGACCAAATAAAGTGAACCTTTTTGTGAAGTTAGCAGCCATCGTCAAAAACATAATAAAGCCTTCAAAAACTAATACCAATGTAATTTAGAAACCTTAAATATAGTCTAAACTACACAATACATAAAAATTAAATCCTATTACATAGCTAATAATAAAATTAATAACTCCTAACTAAATTTCACGGCGCGGTGGATTTCGATCGCGTTGGACGTGATAACGTCGGGTTAGATTACAAATTCGAATTCGTCAATACATAAGCTATCAGAATTATGTAAAATAAAATTGGCTAATATATTTCTTGATGCTATTTTGGCTCTACAAACTTGACATGTTTTTTTGGTAATTTTGAAAAATGACAAAAAATGCATTTCTATTTTTTATCTTAAATATATAAACGAATCACGCAATAACAGCTCATGCGCTATAAAACTGAAGAAGTTTCAGGGCCCTGAAAAATAGTATTGGACGTAAAATCCCTATAAAATCTGAAATAGAGTGCAATTTTCAAGTTCAGACATTGGCTGCTGGTGAATAACGGGCCCAGTTCTCTACCGAGTGCGTATAATGCATATTAACCCTAAATAATGATGCCTGCGCTATCTCAAACTGTCACTTTCAATGCGGCTTAAAGCCAAACTTTCTCTGATACTCTTGCTGAAAGAAGTAAAAAATTACCGAAATCAAGTTTTCGCGGCATGGTAGATTTCGACCGCGTTGGACGTGATAACGTTGGGTTGGATTACATATTCTAATTTGCCAGTACATAAGCTATCAAAATTATATAAAATAAAATTGGCTTATCTATATCTTGATGCTATTTTGGCTCTACAAACTTGACACATTTTTTTGGTTATTTTGAAAAATTACAAAAAAAGCATTTTTATTTTTTTTCTTAAAACATATAAACGAATCACGCAATAAAGGCTCATGCGCTATAAAACTGAAGAAGTTTCAGGGCCCTGAAAAATAGTATTGGACGTAAAATCTCTATAAAATCTGAAATAGAGCGCAATTTTCAAGTTCAGACATTGGCTGCTGGTGAATAACGAGCCCAGTTCTCTACCGAGTCCGTATAATGCATATTAACCCGAAATAATGAAGCCTGCGCTATCTCAAACTGTCACTTTCAATGCGGCTTAAAGCCAAACTTTCTCTGAAACTCTTGCTGAAAAAAGTAAAAAATTACCGAAATCAAGTTTTCGTGGCATGGTGGATTTCGACCGCGTTGGACGTGATAACGTCGGGTTGGATTACATATTCTAATTTGCAAGTACATAAGCTATGAGAATTATATAAAATAAAATTGGCTAATCTATATCTTGATGCTATTTTGGCTCTACAAACTTGACATGTTTTTTTGGTAATTTTGAAAAATGACAAAAAATGCATTTCTATTTTTTATCTTAAATATATAAACGGATCACGCAATAACAGCTCATGCGCTATAAAACTGAAGAAGTTTCAGGGCCCTGAAAAATAGTATTGGACGTAAAATCCCTATAAAATCTGAAATAGAGTGCAATTTTCAAGTTCAGACATTGGCTGCTGGTGAATAACGGGCCCAGTTCTCTACCGAGTGCGTATAATGCATATAAACCCTAAATAATGATGCCTGCGCTATCTCAAACTGTCACTTTCAATGCGGCTTAAAGCCAAACTTTCTCTGAAACTCTTGCTGAAAGAAGTAAAAAATTACCGAAATCAAGTTTTCGCGGCATGGTGGATTTCGACCGCGTTGGACGTGATAACGTCGGGTTGGATTACATATTCTAATTTGCCAGTACATAAGCTATCAGAATTATATAAAATAAAATTGGCTAATCTATATCTTGATGCTATTTTGGCTCTACAAACTTGACATGTTTTTTTGGTAATTTTGAAAAATGACAAAAAATGCATTTCTATTTTTTATCTTAAATATATAAACGAATGACGCAATAACAGCTCATGCGCTATAAAACTGAAGAAGTTTCAGGGCCCTGAAAAATAGTATTGGACGTAAAATCCCTATAAAATCTGAAATAGAGTGCAATTTTCAAGTTCAGACATTGGCTGCTGGTGAATAACGGGCCCAGTTCTCTACCGAGTGCGTATAATGCATATAAACCCTAAATAATGATGCCTGCGCTATCTCAAACTGTCACTTTCAATGCGGCTTAAAGCCAAACTTTCTCTGAAACTCTTGCTGAAAGAAGTAAAAAATTACCGAAATCAAGTTTTCGCGGCATGGTGGATTTCGACCGCGTTGGACGTGATAACGTCGGGTTGGATTACATATTCTAATTTGCCAGTACATAAGCTATTAGAATGTTATAAAATAAAATTGGCTAATCTATATCTTGATGCTATTTTGGCTCTACAAACTTGACAGATTTTTTTGGTAATTTAAAAAAAATGACAAAAAATGCATTTCTATTTTTTTTCTTAAACATGTAAACGAATCACGCAATAACAGCTCATGCGCTATAAAACTGAAGAAGTTTCAGGGCCCTGAAAAATAGTATTGGACGTAAAATCTCTATAAAATCTGAAATAGAGCGCAATTTTCAAGTTCAGACATTGGCTGCTGGTGAATAACGAGCCCAGTTCTCTACCGAGTCCGTATAATGCATATTAACCCGAAATAATGATACCTGCGCTATCTCAAACTGTCACTTTCAATGCGGCTTAAAGCCAAACTTTCTCTGAAACTCTTGCTGAAAAAAGTAAAAAATTACCGAAATCAAGTTTTCGTGGCATGGTGGATTTCGACCGCGTTGGACGTGATAACGTCGGGTTGGATTACATATTCTAATTTGCAAGTACATAAGCTATGAGAATTATATAAAATAAAATTGGCTAATCTATATCTTGATGCTATTTTGGCTCTACAAACATGACATGTTTTTTTGGTAATTTTGAAAAATGACAAAAAATGCATTTCTATTTTTTTCTTAAACATATAACTTGCTGAAAGAAGTAAAAAATTACCGAAATCAAGTTTTCGCGGCATGGTGGATTTCGACCACGTTGGATGTGATAACGTCGGGTTGGATTACATATTCTAATTTTTTAGTACATAAACTATCAGAATTATATAAAATAAAATTGGCTAATCTATATCTTGATGCTATTTTGGCTCTACAAACTTGACACATTTTTTTGGTAATTTTGAAAAATGTCAAAGAATGCATTTCTATTTTTTTCTTAAACATATAAACGAATCACGCAATAACAGCTCATGCGCTATAAAACTGAAGAAGTTTCAGGGCCCTGAAAAATAGTATTGGACGAAAAATCCCTATAAAATGTGAAATAGAGTGCAATTTTCAAGTTCAGACATTGGCTGCTGGTGAATAACGGGCCCAGTTCTCTACTGAGTGCGTATAATGCATATTAACCCTAAATAATGATGCCTGCGCTATCTCAAACTGTTACTTTTAATGCGGCTTAAAGCCGAACTTTCTCTGAAACTCTTGCTGAAAGAAGTAAAAAATTACCGAAATCAAGTTTTCGCGGCATGGTGGATTTCGACCGCGTTGGACGTGATAACGTCGGGTTGGATTACATATTCTAATTTGCCAGTACATAAGCTATCAGAATTATATAAAATTAAATTGGCTAATCTATATCTTGATGCTAATTTGGCTCTACAAACTTGACAAATTTTTTTGGTAATTTTGAAAAATGTCAAAAAATGCATTTCTATTTTTTTTCTTAAACATATAAACGAATCACGCAATAACAGCTCATGCGCTATAAAACTGAAGAAGTTTCAGGGCCCTGAAAAATAGTATTGGACGGAAAATCCCTATAAAATGTAAAATGGAGTGCAATTTTCAAGTTCAGACATTGGCTGCTGGTGAATAACGGGCCCAGTTCTCTACCGAGTGCGTATAATGCATATTAACCCTAAATAATGATGCCTGCGCTATCTCAACTTTTTTCAGCAAGAGTTTCAGAGAAAGTTAGGCTTTAAGACGCTTTACTAGTGACAGTTTGAGATAGCGCAGGCATCATTATTTAGGGTTAATATGCATTATACGCACTCGGTAGAGAACTGGGCCCGTTATTCACCAGCAGCCAATGTCTGAACTTGAAAATTGCACTCTATTTTACATTTTATAGGGTTTTTCCGTCCAATACTATTTTTCAGGGCCCTGAAACTTCTTCAGTTTTATAGCGCATAAGCTGTTATTGCGTGATTCGTTTATATGTTTAAGAAAAAAAATAGAAATGCATTTTTTGACATTTTTCAAAATTACCAAAAAAATCTGTCAAGTTTGTAGAGCCAAATTAGCATCAAGATATAGATTAGCCAATTTTATTTTATTTAATTCTGATAACTTATGTACTGGCAAATTAGAATATGTAATCCAACCCGACGTTATCACGTCCAACGCAGTCGAAATCCACCATGCCGCGAAAACTTGATTTCGGTAATTTTTTACTTCTTTCAGCAAGAGTTTCAGAGAAAGTTTGGCTTTAAGCCGCATTAAAAGTAACAGTTTGAGATAGCACAGGCATCATTATTTAGGGTTAATATGCATTATACGCACTCGGTAGAGAACTGGGCCCGTTATTCACCAGCAGCCAATGTCTAAACTTGAAAATTGCACTCTATTTCACATTTTATAGGGATTTTTCGTCCAATACTATTTTTCAGGGCCCTGAAACTTGTTCAGTTTTATAGCGCATGAGCTGCTATTGCGTGATTCGTTTATATGTTTAAGAAAAAAAATAGAAATGCATTTTTTGACATTTTTTTAAAATTACCAAAAAAATCTGTCAAGTTTGTAGAGCCAAAATAGCATCAAGATATAGATTAGCCAATTTTATTTTATAATATTCTAATAGCTTATGTACTGGCAAATTAGAATATGTAATCCAACCCGACGTTATCACGTCCAACGCGGTCGAAATCCACCATGCCGCGAAAACTTGATTTCGGTAATTTTTTACTTTTTTCAGCAAGAGTTTCAGAGAAAGTTAGGCTTTAAGCCGCTTTACTAGTGACAGTTTGAGATAGCGCAGGCATCATTATTTAGGGTTAATATGCATTATACGCACTCGGTAGAGAACTGGGCCCGTTATTCACCAGAAGCCAATGTCTGAACTTGAAAATTGCACTCTATTTCACATTTTATAGGGATTTTTCGTCCAATACTATTTTTCAGGGCCCTGAAACTTGTTCAGTTTTATAGCGCATGAGCTGCTATTGCGTGATTCGTTTATATGTTTAAGAAAAAAAATAGAAATGCATTTTTTGACATTTTTTTAAAATTACCAAAAAAATCTGTCAAGTTTGTAGAGCCAAAATAGCATCAAGATATAGATTAGCCAATTTTATTTTATAATATTCTAATAGCTTATGTACTGGCAAATTAGAATATGTAATCCAACCCGACGTTATCACGTCCAACGCGGTCGAAATCCACCATGCCGCGAAAACTTGATTTCGGTAATTTTTTACTTTTTTCAGCAAGAGTTTCAGAGAAAGTTAGGCTTTAAGCCGCTTTACTAGTGACAGTTTGAGATAGCGCAGGCATCATTATTTAGGGTTAATATGCATTATACGCACTCGGTAGAGAACTGGGCCCGTTATTCACCAGCAGCCAATGTCTGAACTTGAAAATTGCACTCTATTTCAGATTTTATAGGGATTTTTCGTCCAATACTATTTTTCAGGGCCCTGAAACTTCTTCAGTTTTATAGCGCATGAGTTGCTATTGCGTGATTCGTTTTTATGTTTAAGAAAAAAATAGAAATGCATTTTTTGACATTTTTTTAAAATTACCAAAAAAATTTGTCAAGTTTGTAGAGCCAAAATAGCATCAAGATATAGATTAGCCAATTTTATTTTATATAATTCTGATAGCTTATGTACTGGCAAATTAGAATATGTAATCCAACCCGACGTTATCACGTCCAACGCGGTCGAAATCCACCATGCCGCGAAAACTTGATTTCGGTAATTTTTTACTTCTTTCAGCAAGAGTTTCAGAGAAAGTTTGGCTTTAAGCCGCATTGAAAGTGACAGTTTGAGATAGCGCAGGCATCATTATTTAGGGTTAATATGCATTATACGCACTCGGTAGAGAACTGGGCCCGTTATTCACCAGCAGCCAATGTCTGAACTTGAAAATTGCACTCTATTTCACATTTTATAGGGATTTTTCGTCCAATACTATTTTTCAGGGCCCTGAAACTTGTTCAGTTTTATAGCGCATGAGCTGCTATTGCGTGATTCGTTTATATGTTTAAGAAAAAAAATAGAAATGCATTTTTTGACATTTTTTTAAAATTACCAAAAAAATCTGTCAAGTTTGTAGAGCCAAAATAGCATCAAGATATAGATTAGCCAATTTTATTTTATAATATTCTAATAGCTTATGTACTGGCAAATTAGAATATGTAATCCAACCCGACGTTATCACGTCCAACGCGGTCGAAATCCACCATGCCGCGAAAACTTGATTTCGGTAATTTTTTACTTTTTTCAGCAAGAGTTTCAGAGAAAGTTAGGCTTTAAGCCGCTTTACTAGTGACAGTTTGAGATAGCCCTGAAACTTCTTCAGTTTTATAGCGCATGAGCCTTTATTGCGTGATTCGTTTATATATTTAAGATAAAAAATAGAAATGCATTTTTTGTCATTTTTCAAAATTACCAAAAAAACATGTCAAGTTTGTAGAGCCAAAATAGCATCAAGAAATATATTAGCCAATTTTATTTTACATAATTCTGATAGCTTATGTATTGACGAATTCGAATTTGTAATCTAACCCGACGTTATCACGTCCAACGCGATCGAAATCCACCGCGCCGTGAAATTTAGTTAGGAGTTATTAATTTTATTATTAGCTATGTAATAGGATTTAATTTTTATGTATTGTGTAGTTTAGACTATATTTAAGGTTTCTAAATTACATTGGTATTAGTTTTTGAAGGCTTTATTATGTTTTTGACGATGGCTGCTAACTTCACAAAAAGGTTCACTTTATTTGGTCGGATTATATTGGCTGCTAGAGTTGGCTGCCAACTTCACACCGGTATAGTTTGGGCAGAGTTTTGCCTCGGACACTTTTCTTGCTCGAGTTCTACTGTTTGGAGTTTGGAGAACTATAGTATGTATTTATATTTTTTTGTCACAAACTATGTCAAATCACATACGTGAAAGTAAATGACAAAAGTCCTGTTAGCTACTACTACGTACTACTTAGTTGCTACATTTTGTTCGCCGTAGTACTTGATCCGACCCCGTGACCCTACGGCACTTGATTCGCATCCACATTCCTCCACATTTATATCAAGCAGAGTTAGCTCTACTTGTGCCTCACGGCTTTGATTGTCCATCGCATCTATTTATATATGCCGTATACTGACTGTATTAATATATTCTAGTACAGTCAAACCTGGCTAACTGAGAACTGGATAAGTGAGAAACCTCTATAAGTGAGAGTAATTGCCAGGTTCCGTCATTTTACCCCTCTGTATATCGTTGTACATCATAATAATTAAGACGAACTTTTACTTCAGAATGTCCCTAACCCTGAAATCTTACAGCATCTAAACTGTATACCTCTACAATTGAGTGGCTGTATATGTTCTCATATATCGTTGTTCCTACGTCATCATTACGACAAATTTGTACTATGGAACGAATCCTGAAATTTTTAGCCGTTTGATATTCAAAAACCCCAGTCTTTTATGTATAGGTTTCAACAATCTAAACAAAAAATCTATTCTTTTCTATTTTAAGAAATTCTCGATTCGGTTATATGCTTTTTATGTGGGATTTTTGTATGTTACGCAATTTTACATTTGAGGGCTGAAATCTGTTCTTTACTTTTCAATGTATAAAGAATTCTGCGAAAAGCTCCGCAGTAAATTAATTTATTTCGGTTCAGTACTTTTGACGCAGCTTTTTTACTCGTACATTGTTAGTATAACTTTATACATTCGTGAGTTAAATTCTATTTAAATCTTAATTCATTTATATATTTACATTCCTGAGATAAAGGAGAGTCAAACTAGCTATAAATATAAAACTAAACTTACTAGCCCTATAGTTGTACAAACACACCCACACACATTCACATTAGTACCTAGTATAAACGGAGTTATGTCGGAAAATTCGTTACACAACAGAACCGGTCTCCGGGACGACTCACGTAATAAATGTTTTTATATCTTAGCGATAATGTGAGGTAAAAAGTGGACGTCGCGTCGGCAGCGCTTCTGTGAAGGATAAGCTGACCTAAAAGGAAGCAACTGGCTGACAATTATTTACTGAGGTACTCGTAAAGGTACACCGAAATATGTGGTTCTTTACTTTTTGCAACATTATTTTGGTTAGATTAGTGTCGCTCCGTACCCGTCATTTTTCTGGTGGGAGATTCTGTATGAAAACAAGCGCGTAATGCGGTCTAACGTGCTCTCTGTTTTTTTATTGAAAATAAATAAAAAAGAAAAAAAATGATAAATTAGTGTTAAAAATATTTATTTATTTATTTAACATTACTTAAACTTGGTTTATAATGCATTTGAACGTAATTTTACATTTATCAAACAAACGAAATTCACGGAAATAAAAAGAAATACTTACTTAACGCGTTAGGTACGTTACGTTTTGTCGATAGAAATCAGGCCCCTGATGTATTTAGTACTAGTTTTTGCCCGCGGCTTCGCCCACGTTAGGAGCATTTTAGGTATATTTCTGAGAAAAAAATAGTTGCATAATTTGTCACTTTTAGTCCCTTAAACTATGACCAAGTCAAAAATCAAGTCAGTCTGTTGCTCCGTTGCTACGTGAAACAGGAACAAACTAATAAACCAACAAGCACTTTTGGATTTGATAATATTAGTAAGGAGTAGGTAATATTTCATCCATATTTTTTTGTAATAATCATGTCTAACAGAGCTTTAGCCACCAAATTGCCTGATTGAAAGCGTGTTACTACATAGGTCTACATAGCCTACATAGTCTCTTCTTAGTCTACATAGTCCATCCTCAGCTGTAGCTGTATGTAGACTAAGAATACACCTCAGATGCCATGAGACAAATTACAAAGTTTGACTTTGGGGCCCAATGGCTTAAAATAAGCGTTTCACCATGTCAGAGGCCTTCGAAAACCCTTAACTCTAGCTAACCAGTTAATAAAAACGTACCGGCAGTTATTAATTAGTTCTAGCGAATTCCAGGACATATTTCCTCACGAACGGACACGTTTTGTTTATAAGCCTATCAATTAGAAAACGAGGATACCTAGCTATCATTTCTTGGTTCACTTGATGCGAACAAATTTTGAAACTGGCCTGTTCACTGTGAATTATAGACGTGTTGTAATTCTAATACTTTGACTATAATGAAATAATGATGTTGCGTGCAAAATTTTTGACTGAGAGTAGAATATTTATAAAGAATCATCCAAATAATATTATAAACGTGAAAGCTTGTATGCATGAATGTTTGTTACCCTTTAATGCAAACTGAACGGATTGAGATGAAACTTTGCAATAGTAATGCATAAACATCAGAATAATACAAAGGTTAATTTTTATAAAGATATTGCGTGAAACGAAGTCCGCCAGGTCAGCTAGTTTGATAAGTAAGTTATTTTTTTAAATAATTTATCGCCATGGCTATCCAGCGCGGCAATGCGGCCAGCGTTTCGGATTTTACACAGTCGGGAATGGGTTATTAAAAATATATATGAATAGTGTTTGAGGTTGACTGGCCTTATGTACCTATGTGTATTGTATATTGACTATGGAATGATAAATATCACATCACAAAAAACTAAAATAATGTGCTGTATCCTAGTACTTTAATTGACTTTAACTTTAACTTTTCGGAACTGCTTTGAAAATACCAAACCAAGGACCATGCTACAAAATTGTTCTACAAATATTTTTTTTCGAATTATTCTCTTGAGTTAAATCTCTACACATTTTTTGTTCAGTACAGCTAGTGCGCAGGTATTTAAAATAGTTGGATGTCGTTAGTTTTGGGATAATAAGATTGTTGCGTCGATGTCAGGCGGAGGTGGTAGTTAATTGAGCAGTGTACTTGAATATGTTATTTAGCTTAATGTTAAAGAATCCTGTTTTAGTTCATGAATGTTATACACGAGTTGCAGTAGATTACTTGTTATAAAATAATCGGCCAAGTACGAGTCGGACTCGCGCACAGAGGGTTCCGTACTGTATGGGAGCCCCCCTTATTATAATTTTAATTTTATTATGTATTATTGAAGTGAATACAAAACTACATATTCTGTGAAAATTTCAAGCAACTACTGCCGTAGGGTGTCCAGTGCTGAAAATAGGCTGGATTACGAAGAAGACTATTTGGAAGCGACTTATAACATCAGTCGATGGACGTCCTACACTACGCATGATAGTAATAATTCGGAAGTAATCTATAAAGAAGGCACTTGTTTATCCATGGACATCTCGCAGATGTGGTCGATAAATGATACCTGATCACGTGTGTGGCACAGAAACGTGGTCTCCCACTATGGGCCTTATTAGTAAGCTTCAAGTAGCCCAACGAGCTATGGAGAGGGCTGTGCTCGGAGTTTCTCTGTGAGATCGAATCAGAAATGAGGAGGTCCGTAGAAGAACCAAGTTTACCAACATAGTCCAGCGGATTGGCAAGTTGACGTGGCAATGGGCAGGGCACATAGCGCGGAGGACTGATGACCGATGGGGTCAAAAAGGGGAGTGGAAACCACGTACCGGCAAGCGCAGCGTAGGACGTCCACCCACAAAGTGGACGGACGACCTCATTAAGACCGCAGGATCGCGCTGGATGCAAGCCGCTACCAACCGGTCTTATTGGAGATCTTTAGGGGAGGCCTATGTCCAGCAGTAGACGTCCTATGGTTGAAAAGAGGAGGAAGGAATCACGTGTAAGTCTTTAGTAATTTATTGTTTATTCCGGTGCATAATATGCATTTTATGCAGATCTGTATCCTTCTGAATACTATGCATAAAATGCAAATCTGGTTAAAACATTGCAGTATTCAAAACTTAATGACGTATATTTATTTAAAACATATTGCCATGTCTTCCTGGCTGCTACATCTGCTTTACAAAAATAGTTTGAGGACAAAAACCAAAACCAGATCAGCAAAATTCAAGTTTGAATAAATCTTCGGTTGACTAATGGAATGAGATGAATCTAAATTATATTATCTGATGAAAATTTCGTTTTCAACAGCATCATAATTTTTAATTTGATGAATATATTTCCTTGATTTCTTTAATGTGAAACAGAATTACAATAATGACAAGAAGACATTTGATAAGTATCTCATTTTGTAGTCATTTATAAATAAAAGCTTTAACAGATTTATTTTCTTGAGATAATCTAGAACTTAGTTAGGTACCTACATATATCTTGAGAGTTTTCAATACTTAAAGGTGTAATTAAGGCGCCCTGTCATGGGAAACATTCGCCTAACTAAGGGATTAGTATAAGATGCGAAAACGGAAACTACCTACAATAGTTTTGTATGCCAAACTTTTTTAAAGCCCACTGCAAGATGTAGGCCTACCCACGAGGTGATTGGGCCATATCTACCTCGCTGGCCCTGTACAGTATGATGGAGTGGTGTGAAATCCCGTACATAAATTCCAAAGAACTCATTGGTACGGGACCGGGATTTGAACCCACGACCTCACGTTTGTAAGGCGCTTGGAGGCCATCACGGCCTCTACCTAACAGAGGTTCTACAACGAACAATATGTTGAACATACTCGTACCGAAATTCTTACTATTTTATATTTAATTTTATTGTATAAAGATTGTTGAGATACGTGACTCAGCGCAGATTGCCCCTATTTAACTAATTAGCATGTCTATTTGGTCATTTTTGCATTAATCTAGAATTATAGAACACACTATGCGTAGAGCTAAATATTTAGAGGTGATGCCTCCAAAGTTAACTAAGTTTTGGGCCATATTATAGTAGCAGTTTGTCCCAAATATTGTAATAGCTAATAATATTTCGGAATATAATTATCGTGTGTAATGTTTTTGAACAGTCAGTATAAACCATTAAGCTTAGAATATGTCTTGCTTTTATATAAGGTATAGTGAAAACCTAAAAAAAAATCGGGTTTATTAAAATTTCTTTCAAAATCAAATTCAATTCAAATTAGAGAAGAAACGCATAATGGTAATCATTTAGGGTATTTCTGGCTTGAAATACCCTAAATGATTACCATTATTACCACATCAAAAAAACCTGTTAAGTCTAAGTTATTTTCTAATGACATGAAATGATAAATACACCCTGTCCTTGCAAAGTGACGTACTACGTCGATGGTTTATCATAATGCAAAGGTCAAAAAGATCGTAAAACTAACTTAACAAAAGTTATAGAGAAACATTATAAAACCACATTGCCACACCACACATTATAAAAATTTGCCAAACTTAAATATAGCATGCCTGATTGATGATTTCCTACGAATGATATTTAATTTCAAATGGAATAGGAATGCGATCATAATTTTCCTCAAAATTTTGCTTTGCATTTGTTTAATCAGGTAGATATCGTTATTTATCGCTAACAATAAAAATAAAATTTATTTTTCTGGTTTTAGAAATCTTTGCCAGGATGAATAAAAGTATATTATTTAAATTTTATTGTTCCGCGGGACTGATTTAACCTATAATATGTAGATTAGACGGATCTCATAAAGATTCCTGTTTTGTGTAATTTTCATAAAAAGTAAGTAGGTAAGTTCGTATAAGCTTAATAACCCCTGATGTCAGAGTTTTTAAACCGCCTGCAGGCCTTTAAATAACATAACTAAACAGTAAAACATTATCTAATATTAAATGAATAAATTAAGTAAGTTCGTATAGGCCGGGTGGCCAGTGGCTAGCCCTGGTGTCAGAGTTTTTAGGCCGCCTGAAGTACTCTGACTTGTTTAACCGTTTATTACGAGTAATAAATATTATACTGTCATAGTGATGGTGTAATGTAAATCCGAAAGTGTGTTTGTTGGTTTGTTGCAGCAACAGAGCAACGGATAGACTTGAATTTTGACATAAATATAGTTAGAGACATAATAATGTTACTTTTTATCCCAGAAAAATAAAAGGATCCGTTGCATAAAAATCAAAAAATGCAGGCGAAGCCGCGGGCAAAAGCTAGTAGTTTGTAAAATTTGACTGCCAGTCTAATATGTAAAAGATTTATAATAAAATCAAAGGTACATGGTAACATTTAAAAGGCCGCAATTTCGCCAACATTGCCTATGAGAATTTATTATTTCCGCTCTGTCAGAACTTCAGAAGCTATTATATTACTTCGTAAACTATCAATTAAGTTTGTCGGTACTCTATCATGCTGGATCAAGTTAAGTAATAACAGTTATGTATTAGCAAGGTTACTGACTAAGCTCTATTGTAACGGATGTCATCTAAATTGTCAGCAGAAAAAAAAAACCGATCCAGTACAACGACACAATCTTAGAAGCCGATACAATACAATACAATATAACTTTATTGTACACCAAAAAAAACAGCTTAAATAACAAAGTACATAATATTCTTAAAATTAGGTGGTACAAGGTCGGCCTTATCGCCTTGAGCGATTTCTTCCTGGCTACCTTTGGATGGACAGAAATCCGATAGTGTGCTGTTAACAAATTAATTAATTATTTTTCGCCATAAATGGTTTCAACGAAAAACGGTTGACGTCAATGGGCACCATCGATTGTGTGATCGATCGATGTGTGTGATTTATTATTCAAAAACGGCTCAGTTGATTTCGATATAATTTAAATGGGACCACCTCGGGAGAGTATACTCTTTCGAAATAAAAAAAGATTTCTTAATCGGTTCATAGTTGGCGAAAATGTCAATAAAATACACAAAAAAATACATATAGACAAACATAGTACCTTTCTCTTTTTTGAAGTGGGTAAAAAATCAGGAAACGTTAGAAATCCCACGGTAGAGCAAAATATATTCATCTAGTCAGCAAACTCATAGCATTGGTCAGCTTTGATTTTAAGGGATGTCATCACGACGATACCATACCAACTACTCCTTTTCCAGGCAGTCGTGTAATAGTAGTTTATGCAACTGTCATATATTTAATACCCGTGTTATATGCAGTTGCATACACTACTTTATCTTCACTAGTAAAAATAAAAATAAAATAAAAAACATATTGCTACGGGACGGGACGGGACGGGACGGGACGGGACTGGACGGGACGGGACGGGACGGGACGGGACGGGACGGGACGGGACGGTTTTTGGGTTCTTATTCTTAGGATTCACGCGTACGTGTATTGTCACAGTGAACTTGGCGCCATTAAAATCTAACCAATGAGAGCGCAGCTGCGCGCGCAGGGCCAATCAGGAGCGAGCGCGCGATGTTATAATGAGATTTTACGATATCGATGTGGATATTATAACATCATGTGAAATTGCAAATTGAGTGTTTTGTTGTCTGCGCTATAACAGTCGTCATTATAAGTCAAGTATTGGAAACAAAAGTAGAATGTTACAACATTAGTGTAGATAAAATTACTTAGGCCCACTTCTTCTGATTTTTTGAATATGTTAAAGAAATTACTTAAATAAAAAACTTAATATTTATTGTTTCAGTAATTTCTTTAATTACTACAGTGAGTCTTAGTCGAGTTTTACTATTTTTGTTATGTATAAAAAACTTTTAAGATATCCGAACCAATGAACAACAAGTGACTAAATAGTTATTCTGCTTACCACAACCTGCTGACTAAAAGGTATTTACAGCGAACCTTTTCAATGTTTGTGTATAGTAATCTTTCCTTCACGGCTCGACAGATATTTTGATGAATGAGGTGTCGTGATCTGGGACTCATCTCCAGGAGCAGTCGATATTAGGGCACGCCATTATTAGGGCACTTTATAAATTAACTGTCAAACAACATGACCGATTGAAGGCTAGAGTTTGTTTACTTTTTCAATTGTATTATTTTGTTCTCGTAACAATTAGTTTTCGCCAAAATGGCCGACTTCAACCGTCTACAGAACTCGGATAGTTTGCACGAATCAATGACTTCGTCGATGTATTAATTTTAGCATTATAGTTGATTTTTTTAAATGACAGTCGATTTCAATAAAATTTTAATGGGTCCACGTCTGAAGTATGTACTACCAAACAATAAAAGAATCCTCATATTCGGTTCATAATCGGCGGAGTAATGGCGTAACACACGAGTACCTTTATACAAAAAATAAAACATTAAGTGGTGAGAACCTATTTTCTTGTCGGTTAAAAATAATAAGTCAGATAGGGAGCTACGATGAAACAACTATGATGATATTACGACACTATACAGACAAACACACAAACAACGCTCAGAAAGATACACGTCATCAATCACACTTACTTGTTTTTACTACGGTAAGAACAAGAAATTTTCTTCAACAGACCACGACTGACAAAGCAATTTGATTTTTGTAGAAAAGTACTTCGCCAGTTTTTGCGCATTTTTATAGAAAAACTATATTTTCAGAAATGTTGATATTGCTCGGTGATACTGATATCTGATAATGTTCCGGTGTTGTAGAAAAAATACCCTCCTATAGCTATACGCTATTATAATACCCTATTTTGGGAAATTTCTTTTTAAATCTGCACCCTTACCAGTGGTGGATTTAGGGCAGGCTGAGTAGGCTGAAGCCTAGAGCGGCAGATTTTAGGGTGCAGCAACTGAGTACAGAAATACAGAAATTTTCACATAATACCGTTTGCGTTGTCGGCTTGTCGCATTCGAAAAGGAACCGCAATATAGGTGAAACTGGGCACTCACAATTGGTTTAATTGGCTTAAATTAAAAATTGGCTTACTTACTTTACCCCTAGGGATGCTTTGGTTAAAAATCCAAACCTCTTAATGTTTATTGACCTTAATCTAATTTTAGTTTTTTTTACTTTCCAGATACTTCGTGAGCACCGTCCTGCAGTTCCAGATCCACCGCGCTCTCTGCGAGCGCACCGGCCAGTTCATCCCGGGGGATCCCTCTCGTCCTCTGCACAAGTGCGACATCTACAGGAATCCTGAGGCTGGCCGCATACTCACGTAAGTACTATTTATAAAGCACGCTGGGCACGCTGCCAACTGGCAGTGGGTGCGAGCATTTGGATTATCTTTAGACCTTCAAGGGTCTGTGGATGATCCGATGCTTTTTATGTAGTAGTAGTGTAGCTAGTTTTAGCATATAAGGTACCTATTGTAGTTTGTTGTAGTTAATAAAGGCACTTTTGCCCGTAACAATTTTTTTTTTTAAAAGTATTATAAAGTCATTGAAACACTCTTAAATATGAAGTAATTTATTTTAATAAGGATTAATACCAAAATACAAATTAAGAGCCTTTTTTGCGGCGGCATTTCAATTAATTTTTAAAAATAAAAGAACACTTATTGTGGCTTACCTATAATAGTTAGATTTACACTTTTTGTAAGTTATGTGTTCCGCAAATTTATAGTTTATTTACATTATTTTATTCTGTTATCAATAGTTTTCGCAGCACACGCGATTTAAAGAATATTTTAAGTATTTTTTTTACACCTATGGTTACATTATGGGAGTTTTAGTAAGGATTCCTATTTTGTTTGGAAATATAATTTAGCTTATGTTCACCGGGGATAGTGTAGCTTTTCAACAGTGAAAGAATTTTTCAAATCGGTTCAGTAGTTTCGGAGCCTATTCAATGCAAACAAACAAACAAACAAATCTTTCTTCTTTATAATATTGAAATAGATAGTTCAGCGTAAAATTATACATTTTGTTAGGCGTCATGTTAGTGCGTAAGACGACATATTCAGCGTAAGTTCAACAAAGTAAGACATATTTACCGTAAGAGAGGATAGCTTACTTTGGGAACTTATCACGTTCCCTGCTCAACTACCGGCTTGAGGCAAGTTCAAAATGTACCTACTTAGTTCTGTTCCATTCCTAGGCTATACGTATCATAAACGTTGGGTTAAACATGAAAATTACAGTTTACAAATTGTACTTAGATAGGTTCGTACCAGTATGCATAAATATTACAAAGATTGTCGTGGCTTGGCTATGAATTCCGAAATACCTAACCTAATCATCCTTACATAGTATAAAATAAAGTCGCTATTTTTGTCTGTTTGTTTGTCTGTATGCTTAAATCTTTAAAACTACGCAACGGATTTTGATGCGGGTTTTTTTAATGGATAGAGTGATTCAAGAGGAAGGTTTATATGTATAATACACCTGTGCGAAGCCGGGGCGGGTCGTCTAGTAATTGTATAAATTAAAAATTTAAAAAAACCCCCAACACATTGACAACCATTTTGGGCACATTTGTAGAATTTTGGTTCTTCCATCCCCACTTTAACCCACCATAACTCTTAAACGGCTAACCCTTCTGCTGCTATTGTGACATTTTATATTTTTATAAAACATAGCTAAGAACACTCTCGATTAAGTCTCCTTTCATCCAAAAAAAACTAAACTGAAATCGGTTCAGTGGTTCGGGCGCTATGATGCCACAGACAGACAGACAGACAGACACACAGACAAACAGACACATCAAACTTATAACACCCCTCTTTTGCGTCGGGGGTTAAAAAATTATACGGACTAATAAGTACAAACACAACGGAAATTATTCCTCGTTATTACTTATTCAATACGCACTTGAACCAATTTCAATACCAATCTACTTACCCAGTAACCTTGCCTCACCATAATTCAATCTCAAATTGTCAATTAGATCTCAGAGAACGGATAAAAATCGATTCCGTTCTAATTTTTGCATGGAAATACGATAATAATCTCCGATATCATGATCTCGCTGAGTTATGGCTGTCTGTTTATAAGGTTTCCTACACATAAGTAAGTGGGCCGGCAACGATTGGCACTGTCAAGCGGTGAAATCGAAAACATATGTGTATTATTATTATAATATACTACGAGACTAATCACGCACTAAAATTACGAGATAAATAAATACCTCATCATCCCGACGTTTCGACCGAGTTGCATCGATCGTGGTCAGGAGTAGATCAACCCACAATCGATGCCGGCCCACTTACTCGTGTATGTGTAGGATGATGAGGTATTTATTTATCTCGTAATTTGAGTACGCGATTAGTCCCGTAGTAAACAAATAATAATGTGTTCAAATTGCGAAAGTTTAAAAACAACATGAGACGATCAAAAAAGCCGATGAAAAAACCGATTGTACGTAGAAGAATGTGAGGCCGCGATGCGTAGAGAGATGTGTGACGGACGGGTGAAAGATAATCGAATCGTGCCGATTATATTGGGGGACATCTTACACACGGTCTCTGACCCCAAACTAAGCATAGCTTGTGATATGGCTGCCAGAGTCTGATATACTACATACACATATTTTAAATACATACTCATATAGATAGTACCTAAATAACACCCAGACACAGAGCACACACCTATGTTCATCACACAAATGTTTGCCCTGGGTGGGGATCGAACCCGCCTCTGTGACCCAGAAGTCAGGGTCACTAACCACTGAGCCACCGTGGCAGATTGGACTCGAAGGATCCATCCAATCGGTGCGGATCGGCACAAAACAAGTGATGCCGAACAGAAAGTAGTAGCTGCTTCTAGACTCGGACTGACTAAGTTGGTTTACCTAACTACTCGAAGTTCGAGTAGTAGTCGGTCCGCGTATGTGTGTAGCAACTGTTATTTCTGTTGTTTGTAGTCGTGTGCTTTCGCCCTTGACCGATTGACACAAGGTCCGACGTTTCCCGGTTAAAAGCTCTTATAGATGTAGATAGTTAAACTCTTTACTTATTGTTTCACTTGGGTACTCATTGTTTCACTGTTTTTAAGTAAGGTATAGTTTGAATCAAACTTAATAGCGTCCGCAAACATGAAATAGAAATATTAATATAAAACATAAACTCTCGCAGAAAAAATCAACTCAGAGCCCCGGAGCCAAAATTAGAAAGGGTAGTATTTAAACGCAAATCAAAAAATATCCTTTTTCTATGCAATAAGATTCCAAATTCCCATCAAAATTACTGATTGCACAGCATAATATTCAACTCAAAATATCACTAAACACACTACAATTTATTTTCGCAGCGTACAGCGATTTTTCCCAAAGCAAAAGCTTTTTCATCAATGCACAGCTAATAATCTTAATGCACATTATACATGTTAACTCTTTTTCTTTTAAATATAGCTTCTATTTTTATATTATTTACAGCAGTTTTTTCTAAATAAAACAGCATTTTATTAATGACAGTCGCTTCTGTCACTTCGCCGGCCGCTGCCGCGGCACGCTCGCTTCGCTCGCTCGGCTCGTGCGTTGTTTTGTCATGTTCTAACATAACTTAACCTATTTTTTGTATCACACCTAATCTAATTTCATTTAATAATGAAAAATTTGCTGTGCAGTCAGTATTTATGCTATGTATGTAGTATTTTTGTACAAAAATAAATTTAACTGTATTACATTATGAGGAAAAAAGTAATGTCATATTGATGTAAAATTTCGGATTATCTGCAGTTTGAGTTTTGTAAACATTTAGTTTATTTGTAGTGAAGTAAGTTATTTGATGTAAAAAAGAATATAAATGATGAGTAGGTATGTATTGATAGGCGATTATTTATTTGATATGCAATTTATATTATCCCCTACACTATTGATGACTACTTAAACGAAAAAGTTTCAAGCTCACAAGTTACCATAAAACAACGCTTTAATTAAGATACGTACGTTATACTTTGTATTTTATACTATTTGCGACACCCTAACGACAGGGTATACCTAATGTGCACTGTGTAACTATTTTATAAGTGTAATTGAAACTAGCCCAAAATGGAGCCTAGCCAAACTAGCCCAAGGATTGGCAAGTTGAAATGGCAATGGGCAGGGCTCATAGCGCAGAGGATTGATGACCAATGGGGGTCCAAAAGCTCTCGAGTGGGTACCGCGTACCGGCAAGCGGAGCGTAGGACGTCCACCCACAAAGTGGACGGATGACCTCATTAAGGCAGGATCGCGCTGAATGCAAGCCGCTTTCAACCGGTCTTATTGGAGATCTATAGGGGAGGCCTATGTCCAGCAGTGGACTTCTTATGGCTGATGGATGGATGGATGAATTGTAACCAGACATATTATAAGGCAATTGTATACCCAACTAAATAAATAAATAGTTGCGCAGTAGCAAATTCGGGTCAGTGGCGCGGTGACGAGTGGGGATTTTGATTTTGAGTGGGACGCAGGTTGTAGCTAACTTCACAGACGCCATTAAGTTTGATTCGACTTACTCAGAATCTTGATTTGCTAAATAGGGCCTTTCGGAGGTCTAAATGCTCATTATTATGAACAACGTTTGCTATGGGTATAATTCCGTAGGTATCTATACATTATTCAGCTTCCATACAAAGTTATCAACCACAAAACGTATGGTGTAACAGCTGTGTTTTTTGTTGCGACTTTAGGTTGGTCCCTTAATATGATGTCACTAGTTTTTGCCCGCGGCTTCGCCCGCATGATATTTCGAGGCCCTACCTTACCACCCTTAATAAAGGAGGTGGAAAAAAAAAATACGATTTGACATTTGTTCGATTCGACAGTTCTTTTTTGACATTTCTTGGAGCGCACGCTATAATAGCTCGCAGATGGCAGAATTAAAGCTATGAACTTATAGTAGTTTATGCAACTGTCATATAATGAAGTTGTACCCGTGTTATATGCAGTTGCATACACTACTCTATCTTCACTAATAAAAATAAAAATAAACATATTGCGAAACATTAAATTCACGCGTACGTGTATTGTCACAGTGAACTTGGCGCCATTAAAATCTAACCAATGAAAGCGCAGCTGCGCGCGCAGGGCCAATCAGGAGCGAGCGCGCGATGTTATAATGAGATTTTAGGATATCGATGTGGATATTATAACATCATGTGAAATTGCTTAAATTGAGTGTTTTGTTGTCTGCGCTATAACAGTAGTCATTATAAGTCAAGTATTGGAAACATAAGTAGAATGTGACAACATTAGTGTAGATAAAATTAATAATTGGTCTCGCTCCGCTTGACAACGAGACCAATATAATTAATCTAAAGCTGTGAAGCTAGGAATTCTTTAAAATGTAACTACTCAACAAAGGGCACAGACCCTGGAGTCTGTGGGTCAATAATTTAAATTATAAAAAAAAAAAAGCTAGGAATGCCCTAAAATATGTCGGCCGTCTAGAAATACGTCATTACTAATAAAATCCAATTTACGAACGCTTCTAATTAATGAGAAATACTCAAAAGGATTTCAACTCTCATGCTCTACAAATACATTCAATATTCGCATGTATTCTTTGATGAAAAATAATGCATCCAAACCAAAAATACTCATACGAATTTCAACTTTGTGAGTGAAGCTATAGAGTTGAATGTGGAATGTTAAAAGGTATGTAAAAATAAAGCATGGTGCATACAATTGACGCCGTCTGTGCTCACGGAAATGGCCACTTGTCGTTGATGCGGGTAATATTGACCCAAGCTGTAATTTCGGGTAATACGGGCCCTGTCCGTTATATATTTACTATTTGTGATTTTATGCCTGTATTTTATAGTTGACCGAAGCGAAGCGAAGGTCTCTGCGTTAACTCGACCATTTTGCTTTCGTCTGTTCGGATGTTGATTTTTGTCTACAGATTGCATATTTCAACGTATCGCGATGAAACTTAGTACATAGGTTCTATACAAAATTTTTTTAGGGTTCTGTACCCAAAGCGTAAAAACGGGACCCTAGTACTAAGACTCCGCTGTCCGTCTGTTTGTCACTAGGTTGTATCTCATGAACGGTGATAGCTAGAAGTGCTAGAACGTTAAAATTTTCACATAATTATGAAGTATTTTTGTTGCCGCTACAATAACGAATACTAAAATATTAAAAAAATATTTTCCCATTCAACAAACCTGAATTTTTTGCCGTATTTCGATCGATATTAATAACGGTGAGGTATATGCTTGACATATTCACAGAATCTTAAGTTATTTCATTTTCATTTCAGTTCAAAAATAAATACTTGAATTGAAATAAAATAAATATTTAAGGGAATTCCCCATAAAAGAAACGTTATTTTTTTGCTCGTTATTGATAACGATAAGGAAACGATGCTTGAAATATGCACAGCTAGAATATTAAGTTGTATGTATAAGTATTCCCTACAAAAATAAATAATTAAATTTAAATAAAAATATATTAAGGGGGGGCTTCCACACTGTACGGAATCCTTCGTGCGCGAGTCCGGCTCGCACTTTACCGATTATTTTTGTCGTCGGCGAATTTTGATTCTCTCAAAGAAAATTGTTTGTTGCGCTATTTATCAGCTAATTTCAATAATATTTGGCAAGATTGTTTTTTTTTTTTTGTATTTAAATCCTAATAGTATTTGCGAGTATGAACCAAATCGGTCTCAAGACCGAGTCAAAATAAGCACATAAAGATTCAGTTAATTATATGCGAGGTCAATATACGAACGACAATGTTTGTCATTAAAATGCAGCTCTCTCCATTTCTCTTCCTACAATATAAAATACATATTTGTTTTTTTTTTTTATTAAACATTCGGATTATTAGCTAAACTTAAAATATACCTTTACGAAGAAGACAAGTTTTATGTCCTAGAATAAGTACATTATCCTGTGAACTGTAATCAAGTCCCTGGCCAAGTAAAAAGTTGAGTAATTCCATAACTTTAAAATATTCTTATTAACTTTAGCTATAAAACGAAATTGCGCGCAGTGTAAGCAAACTGCTTGCTAACTTTCGAAGCAATTTGTTTGTTTTCGGATATAGGTATCTATAAAACGTTATTAGATATCAGATATTAGCTGAGCTTGCGATTTTTTAAATAAAACACTATTTAAATTTGAGCGGGAGGTGGGAAGACGAAATAAATAAGGCAGCCGGGCAGTACTGGAGGAGAGCAACAAGCGACCGCTCCCACTGGAGAGAGTTGGAGGAGGCCTTTGCCATGAGGCATACTGAAACCAGAGATATTATTTAAACAAACCTTGTAAATACTACAAAAGTAAAATCAAAAAAGTCAAAAAGTGTGTGTAAATATATATTATACATATTGCAAATACATTTAGTTACAAAAATAAAACAAAAGTGTGTGTGTAAATATTATATAATAATTATCATATTGTAAATAGATCTAAGTACAAAAATAAACTCAAAAAGTGTGTGTAATTGTTAATGTATGTTATAATATAAATAGATTTACTCAATTTACTTAAATTAAGTTAGTTGTAATTGGTTATGGGTTTCAGTAATTAAAGGCTATTGTATTTTATTTTATTATTTGAGCGCCAAAACTTTTTAATTTTGTAAGTCTCTTTGGCAAAAAAGACAGCCTATCAAAATATCAATAGTTTAGTAATTTTACTTTATTTTTAATCGTTCCCTATTCTTTATTCACGATTAAATTGTTAATTAACTGAAGATATACTTAACTATTATTCTTAGCGTTGTTTGGTTAGGTTCTATCAACCATCGTCGAAGTTAAGCAATCGGCACGGTCAGTCTTCGGATGGGTGACTGCAGGTGGCATTTCCAACTAAGCGCTACGGTGGTTCGGATAACACATAAAATTTTAGTACCTGGTTATACCAACCGTTTACTCGGTTTATTAACAGTGTTACTACCAATCTTACTACCAGTAGTAGGAACGGGAAATGAATTACCGTTGTTACTACTGCAGTTGAAAGTTGTATAGAACAGCAATAATAAATTACCACAAAAACAACAACTCATGTAATACATATGTATGAAGTCGGGACAAAACATTAAAACACGCCATAACATTTCGCACTGACTGTTTAATCAAATAAGTGACCATAGATAATAAAGGCACAGATAACATACCCAACACCATGTCAGAGGTCTCCAGGCGGCTTAAATAACTCTGACACCAGGGCTAGCTTCTTAACTTATACGAAGTTACTACGTAGTACTTCTAAATTCTAAATTACTTACTAGAGAGCGCTTTCCTTTGTAAAATTTAATCTTGGATTCACATGCAATATCAGAAATCTTATTGGCAGTTAAGAATTCATTTCAGAGGGTTATTTCAGACTGGTATAATCTTACAGCGAAATTTTGTGTTTAAATTGCTTGGGTTGATTCAGGGATAAGCTTATGTTTGAACTCGTAACACGTTCCTGTAGGCTGGGTTGCGAGTACCAATTTTGAGGACTTATTCTGACTGTATCTCTACATCCACGAAATCGTAAAAAAATCTTAAACTTCTTTTGTCTGCCCATGACCACAACTGATGCTACTTGGTCGAATTGTCTAGAAACACAGGCATTAAATTATCTCATGTTTTATTGTGCGATAAGTCCTGTAGTATACCTAAGGTTAATGTGCTCAAATCACGAAAGTTTAAAAATAACAGTCTTACACGGAGTAATTATTTAGGTATTACTAGCTTTTGCCCGCGGATTTGCCCGCGGCTTTGCCCGCACTTTTTTATGCTATCCCACGGGATCCTTTTATTTTTTCAGGATAGAAAAGTAGGCTATGTCACTTTCCAACCTTTGAACTAAATCCATGTCAAAAATCAAGTCTATCCGTTGCTCCGTTGCTTCAAAGCGTAACAAACAAACTTACATTCCCATTTATAATATTAGTAGGGATATGCTAAGCCTGATTCTTAATTCCATTATAAAAGCATCTAGCTACATATTTTTCTAAAAAGATCGGAAGGGATCTCCAATATAACCAATTAGAAGTAGTGTCTCCGTAGTTCTTGGCAGAATGCGCTGAACGAAAATCCGTGGTTCAAAAGCCACATGAGGCGCAGTCATCAATCTTTGCGCGAAAATGAATTCAAAATTTCACCCGCATTTCCAATTTGTCCTATTTTCGAACTTCTCACGGATTGGTCGTTTACGGAACTTGGAATATTCGCAACTTCCATAGACAACATAGACATTCTCCATACAATCTGCCAAAGTTCTGCATAAGTTTTTATGCGTTCGAATTTGAAAAATGATGCCCCTGTAGCGCGAAGCGGTGAGCTTTCAGTGTTAAAAAGGTCGTCCATGTTTTTTGGCATCCTACTCTGCGGTTGCCGGTGCTTATTCTTCATTCAGACATTCTGTGTTGTAACAATCCTCTACGAGCCATAGGTATTCATGAAGTAGGCACAGAATAGGCCCTATTACACAGGGCAGAAGTAGGTAATAACGCAAAGCAAAGCTAAGTAAGCTCTACAAACGTAAAGTTTTGCATAACAGGGTGTGATTAGCTCCTAGATTTATTAGCACATCTGAATAGTTAGGTAATATTGATCGGTTATTGGACAATGATCCCGGGTGTTACCTAACGGCTAGAGTTACTGCGACCCTTCCTACTGCAAATCAGGTTATTGGATTCCGGCATTTGTGGTTTAACTGCGATACTGCCACAGTGTAAGGAGCACACAGTAAATAAGTTAGTAGTAAACTCTTCTGCCCTTCTTATGGTAAACAGATTGTGTTCATTGCTACTTGATCTGAAAGCGCAACCTTCTTACCCCAGCACAGGTAGCATAGCAAAGGGACAAATTGTCTTTCCAACATTATATCCCCTCGAAGAGAAGATAAAGTATAGACTGACAGTGACAACTGACATTAAAAGTGGATAAAATGGTTTTCTCTCTTTGCCGTGCTACCCGTGAAGGAACAAGATTGAGTTTTTCGATTACGTCACAATAAACATATAGGTACAATATTTACATATTGTGTTTATGATAAGGAGAGCAGTCTTATAGATCAGGTATAATTATGTATGAACTATCTGTCCCACTTTGTAGCGTACCGACTCAAAGTGTGTCTTAGCCTCTGATATAAAGGACCGTCATCCGTCCCTATCCTGAGTGATTTCGTGCCAATCTTGCACACCAATTTCAAGGAGAACTTTGGGTATTTTATTTTTCCATGGTCAAAATATATTGACTAAAGACGTCCAACAGGTTTTCGGTCTTCCAGCATGCCAAAGTATGGTTTTATTACGGCACGATCTTCCCCCATCTATTTTAGGGGTCCGACTCAGCGGAATTTGTGGGATTTAATTTCAACTTTTCAATTTCATGTTTTTTTCGGATCCAATTGCGTTTATTTGAGGAACAAGTCAGCACACTGTATAGTTTATGCACTGTTGGCCCAACTAAGGTGTTAAAATCAATAGTTACGAATACCAGTACTAAGGTAAAAGCGCTCATAGACCCACTTCTTGCCAAATATGGTCCAAGGTGAAACAACCGCCGCGGTTCCCAAGAAAATACCTGACTATTCTACGAATGGTTTCCAAGATACCTGAGCGTATCTCGACAATCTATCAATTTCGCCAACGATAAACGATTTATGATGCAGTTAACACTAATAAAGTACTTCACGGGTAGGGTAACCACATCTCATTATCGCTCTACCATCTCTATAGGGTTAATCGTAAAGGATCTAAGCCGCGGGCGCAAGCCTGAACCGAAAGGAGGTGATTTATACCATCATTATGGACTACTTTTATTATAGAGCTAAACCACAACTCGAAAAACAAAACAACTGTTTCATATATTTTGTCAATTCTGATTTGCGATTTTTCGCGAGCAGATTTTTAGGACACCTGTTGTTAGTTTCTCAAATTACGGGTTGGCTTCTTAGTAAAAGATTTTGTAATGATGATCTGATTCACCGTTTCCCCTTTCGGCTTAGTACACCCATTCACAGTAGCCTTTAATTAATTAAGTATAAAATAATATTATTTTTAGGTTCTCGTTTTATGATCAAGATAAATTTTCAGATTTTGATAATCTTACCGAATATTTTCATACTAGATAACTGGTCGCGATTTAGGCTACTTTAACTAAGTTCCACTGCAGGACGATTTAAAAATAGTCTCTCCCGGTAGCGTTATTTTATTTGCAAATTGCAAAATACCAATGAAAATCAATTGTTTTCCCGAACTATCAAATCTATCTGGCTACTCTATTCACTCTAGTTACTCCATTCATTTACGTAGATGGGGACTATAAAATAGATATTCATCTATGCAGATACCTTACATAATGTGCTGTCTTTACAACTTCGAAATAAGCTGAGAATTTGGCTAATATGCCGCTTTACGCATTGTCCTAGAAGTAAATAAAATATTTGTACTTTTGTATTTATTACTGATTTCTATGTGTACAATTAAATTAAGTACCCGACAGCTTTTGTTAAAATGTCACAAAGGTACAAACCGACAGACATGACTCTTTATTGTGAGCATAACTAAAACAGTAGGTATAAAACATAACATCTTGAATTAGTGTCACAAATGGCGCCCAAATCGCTGAAAGGGATCTCTGCCAGGCAACTACTGGATGTAAAGAGATCACAAACAAGAATAAGTCGTGCCCTTAGTTTGATCACGTGATGGACGTAGAGACGGAACATACAAAGTCCAGGACAAGTACCACTTAAGACCAGAACAGAAAACTGTGAGATATCGCTGGATTTACACAAAAAAAAAATGACAATATAATTGACTTCTCTTTTTCATAAAAAAAATTGCAGTAAAATTAAAGAACAAAATAAAACACTGCAATTTTTATGAGGGTCAAATACTTTTAAGAATTTACCATTTTTAAACTATTTATGCAAATTACTGTAAAAACATATTATTTTGTCTTCAACGGTCAACCACGTCTCTACCCTTTTGTGCTATTCTGTTAAGATAGCTAGTACTTTGTTTATTCTATGGTAATAGTGACCACAAGAACATTTTATCGGCCCACGCTGATCCAGTTGTTTTCGCAACTGGCCCATATTGGGTCCCTTCCTACTGTTGGCTCTACTTGTTCAGCAATTACACGACGGAGTCACGATCTGGTGCTTTGCTCTAATATTTGTAAGAATTTTCCGAATCGGAATAGTTTTAGAACTGATTTCGTGCGGCGAAAGCTTTGTAATATGATAATTTGTGCCTTAGGCAATGTGATTTCAGCTGTCCTTTTTATACTGTATATCTGAATATGTATTTCTAGCGATAGATACCTATATTTTAAGATAGCATGGTAGTACTTAATCATTATGATCTACTTTTACTATGGAACCAACCCTGATATCGCTAAAACAGCTCATCTTTCATATTCGACCAGATGGATGGAACAGTAGATTTTTTGCGATTTCAGAGTTGGTTCCGCAGTAAGTTATTCATAATGATGAATAGGTACTGTACTGTACCAGCCTTTTTTAATAGTCCACTGTAGAATATAGGCGTACCCAAGATGGGTGATTGGGCCATACCCACCACGCTGGCCCAGTGCGGGTTGGTGGATTCACATACGCCATCGAATTTTTTCTACGGACGTATGCAGGTTGCCTCACGATGTTTTCAATCACCGAAAAGCCAGTGGTGTGAAATTCCGTACATAAGTTCCAAAGAGACTCATTGGTATGGGACCGGGATTGAACCCACGACCTCAAGAATGATAGCCCATCGTTACAACCACTAGACCACCACGGCTTGAATAGGCTTGTAGGTGGCTACAATGATATCCTAGGACCTTGGACATAACCTTCGTATATATATGAGAAATCCAGGCCGATGGAAAATGCATCAAATGGATGCAATTGGCAAAGGACCAGCAGCGGTGGGATGTTAAAGACACGTTGATGATGATGACAGACCACGTATTATTTCTCAGTCATTTTAAAAGTTATACTGGTGACCGATACGATGACGCCACAAAATGGCAATGCCACATAGCATAGATTAGGAAGTCAACCGACGAAGTGTGCAGATTCCCGATTGCTGCAATCTCCATCAAGTGTCAGGGGCGGCAGCTATTGACTCTGAACATGTCAATATGTCAATACATTTTATGTAACAAAAGTATTACCCATAATTAACATAACTGTATTGAGTAAGTGTTAAAACTATTAACTTATATCGCAAAGTTCAGGTGATCCAAACCAGACCAGCAATTGACTCAGATTCATCTCGTTTTTACTCGAACAATGTTGAAACGAGCCGTTTAATTAAAATCAATGAGCGATCGAGTCACAAAAAGTAGTAGGTACTAAAAGTGGTACCAAATGCCATTTCTCGTAAAGTTCACAATAAAATGCCATCAAGGGCCAGTAATGATCCATAACAGAGCTGTTGACCGCACGTGAACTGAAATCGAACGTGTGTAAAATTGAATTTTGAATTGAGAATGATGTAATTTTGATATGACTAACCCTGACATCCGAGATGCATTCAAAACAGTTCAAGTCAAAAGATTTCGAAGTTTTATATTTTTTTGCAAATGTCAATTGACAATGGACTCATAAGTACCTAAGCTTAAAGTGACCCAATAAGCTACGGCGAGGTCTAAGCCCAGAGTCTTTCTGCGATATCGAGTCTGGAATGAAGAGTAAACAAATTATAATTTTAGAATACGGCTTAGCAGATAATCAAGATGTAAAAATACTAATAAAGTATAAAATTACAAATAGATTTAAATATCAATATTAAAATTATCACTACACCATCTTTACAAATTTAAATTAAATATAAGTAATAATTTGCTAACAAAATACATAGCAATAATATAGTACCTACCTAAAATTACTATAGATAGATGATAGTTAGATGATGACGAAAAGTCCTAATCTAAAATCCTTCTGTCAGTAAGTTCAGTACCACTACCGATATGTTATCGAATATCAGTTTGTTGCAAAAGGAGATAATGCAAAATGGGCTCAGACTAGGTACAGTAGCTCAAAAAATCCGTTAAACTATGATAAATAAATGCGCAGAGTAAAACAACCGCATCAGATGCTTAATTTATGAGTAATTTTACATTTTCCAATTTGATTTTGTTCAGTCATTGAATTACTGTCATTTTGATCACGTGTCACCTTAATACCCGAATACACGAAATTACTATTAAAACACCTTGTTCTTCTAAAAAATAACGGGAAAATAATTTTCCAAAAGAAACAAAGCCAATTAAGAAATACTGTACCCGTTAGTGGCCCAATTTCTATGCATATTTGCAAAATCTCCTTTAAAAAAAGACAGACCTAAGCGAAAACACTGATGCAATCTACCCTAAATAAAACCGCTAAAAACTCAAATATTGGATTTCAGACCATTTATAAAGTAACCGGTACTGATAAACACCCCAAGATCCCTTTTGATCGGGTCTTATGCCGACTAGTTGATAGCATCGTTGAAACAATGCGTCGTTTCGGTCACGAGTTGCAAGTTGCATGCAACATGGTGCAACAGAGAAACGCACGAAAATCGCAACATCACTAATGTAAACGTGCGGAGTATTTAGTGTTCACTGGAATGTAAGAGTGCTAAAGTGTGACTAATACAACCGGGTAAGTGCAAGTTGGGCTCGCGGTATGAAGGTTCCTTACCTCTTAATTACTAACACCAAAAATATCGACAGCATAAACGCAACCACCCTTTCCCAGATGATCGCTACAGAAATGCGGTTATTACCAGTGTTACTTGTACTGCCAATCTTACGTTTATGTACATTTTGACACAAATGAGGATTGCTAACGGAGCCTATAAGATGGTCTATTTTAAAATTACAAAATTGTACTTTTTTAACCGAGTTTTTTTTTTGGTTTTGACCTCCCGGACGTATTAGTGTAACTTTAAAATTTGTATTATTAATTAATTCATTAATTTTTATTGTAATAATACCTACTAAAATAAATGCAAACTTTATTTGGCTAAGGTAAATGAGCTTTTAGATTTTGTCAAATTTTATTGTTTTCAATTTGTTTCGATTTATTTAAATTTTGCGATAATTCAAGCGATAAAATTAACAAAAATGTCTTAGAGCACATTTATTTAGAGTATTGGTAGAAAATCACACAGGTAAGTTTTTTTATCTCACTTCGGGCACGGAACCCTAGAAACGTTTAATTGTGAGCATGCTCTGCCCTGTTTCTCCCGCGATTGCAATTATCCTCATTTGGATGCAATTTACATAATACGGCATAATCTAAAACGTGCATTTTACTGACCATTTTATAGTTGCACATAATTGGTATTTGGTACTGTCCATTTCAAATACCCGTAATTTTATCAGCATTGTTATCTAACAGAGATTTTATTAGAATACCTAAATAAAAAAGTCTAAACGGACAAAACAAATTACTACAAACTTAAAAAAAACATTTCCAGTTTTATTCTTCAAAAAGCTACAGTTGATCCATCCACTGTTTACGCATAGATCTTATAATATTACTTCAGATTTATAAAACAAAATAATACTTACATCGTGCTATCACCAAAGGTTTCAAGAAAAGAGTATACAGTAACTTATACAGTTACTTGTTATATAAACTCATCCAATAAACGTTTTCAAAGATTTAGATCTCAAAAATAAATTAACAGTAAACCTAAATAGAAATTAGTAATCTAGCTATTCCTCTGTAGTTTTTTCTCTCACATTGTGACAAATTCACGACCAAATATGACAATACAACCACATTTCACAACATAAAGATCACATGCTATATTTGTCTTATGTTGAGATGCTTTTGCGAAAACGGTCACAGATTTCGTATGGAATTTATGTAAGAGGTTTTATTACTTGATTTAGTAACGCAGTAAGACGCAAATGTTTTGTAATTGTCACTTACACTGTAATTTTAGAATATTAATATGTAGTTAAGAAAAGTTAGTGGAAAGAGGACACTGTAGTGACTCTTTCGTACTCAAGTTGAAATTTATGTAAATGGTATTACTGACGGTACTTAAACCTTTGAAGACCTAATAGAAAATTAATTATATTGCATTTGATTACCTTAATAATATGTTATGCCAGGAGAGAGTGGATGTTTCCAAGTTTTCAAATACGATTTTATGGACTGAATGAATTAAAAGAACCTGGAAAACAGGGTATTTCTAATCAATTAGCATTATTTTAGGGGCTTATTCTAGTTATTTTGTACATCGAAACTAACAACTTTTGTTCTACGACTTTTTTAATTCTCAAAAAAAGTTGTTGTTCCAATTAAAAATATCGTTCACCCTCGACAAAATGTACTTATGGAACAGCTGTTTTCTTTTTGAGTTCTGACAAAAGTCGCAGAACAAAGGTTGTTAGTTTTGATGTACAGAATAAGCCCCTAAAATGATGTTAATTGAATAGAAATAACCCTGTATAGGATAATAATCAGTGAGATAGAGAAATAACGAATTAAACGAAAATTAGAATATTCTAATTTTGTAATAATTATTTTTCAGAAAATCTTGATCTGGAAATGTTTAGCTGCTCTCAATTCTTAAAGCTTACGAGTAATATAAATCGTGAACTATTTTCTTTTCTTGGCTCTCTTGCAAAATATGGTCTCCTAGTACTTTATTGGTGAGCGAGTATGGGTCCACCACAGCTAGTCACACGATGTCATCCAAAAAAGCCAGCAGCTAGCTGACTTCAGCGCAGTTCTTTTAGAACACACTTGGTGACTTCTTGTTCTTGATGTTTTAACCTACTGTGTTTCATTCCATTACTAGGCAAAAGGCCTTCCACCCAACTTTTCTAGTTTGGGCGGTGACAAAAACTGGAAAAGTGAACATTTTTCTAGGTGATTGATTAAAATTGTTTATTTATTTAATTTTTTTTGTATTTCAGACGTCTGATGGAGCGCGGCTCTTCACAACCCTGGTCGCAAACCCTGCAAGAGGCCATTGGGGAAGCAAGGCTGAACGGCGAGGCACTACGGGACTACTTCAGGCCTCTTGAAGACTGGCTCCGAAGCGAGAACCTACGGACCGGCGAGTACCTGGGCTGGAGCTACGATGGAGACTACTGCAAGTTCAGGTAAGCTTCATTTCATTTCGATATTGAATCATTTAATGCAACTAAGGAATAGATATTTACAACATACATCCTACATGTTCAATCAATCAATGTAGTTTATACATACGTACCCATTTGTTGCACCTACCCTTCCAATTTTGCAACTTAAATACATTTTTGACTTATTGGGGTGTACCGCCGTGCGGTGTGCACCCCAAGAAATTGAGCATTTCTTTTACATCAGAACAAAACAGGCGTATGCCCGATTCGTACTCAGCAGTAGATTACTCATCATCATCATCATCATCATCATTGTCAGCCGTAGGACATACTGCTAGACATAGGTTTCTCCTATAGATTTCCAATAAGCCTGGTCGGAATCAGCCTGCGACTTTTTTAATTGAGCACTTGATATAATTACATGGATTCTCAAATTAATGAACTAACCATAGAATAAGAACAGAGTACTAGAAACAGTACTAAAATAGCAAGAAATATATATCATTTTGTCCCATTTTAAATATGAAATTTAAAAGGTGTTAGAAAAAGATGCACATACACCCGAACTTACGTAATTTCGAAAGGGTTTCAAAAATTAGCATTCCTGCAGGTTTCATAACCGAGCTATCCTGGGTGTCCAATTTCAAAAAGGTAAAAAGTAGGAAGGTAAAATGGTCAGAGATTTGAACCTTCTAACGGGAACTAGGGGGTTCAAATTTCCGAAAAAACAAATGACCAAATCTAACCAAATTTTAACCATTTTGAATTCCAACTGGTGATTTTGACGTATGCGACAGACTTTGTGTTTTTTTTTTGTTCCACTCACTCTCGCGTATTCTGTGTAACCAGATTTAATAAGACAGCTGTAACGTTTTTTTTATTTGAGTAAAATTTTAGCATTACTTCTATTACTTGTAATTCTTCTGAGGAACTAACACAATACAATCTTCGGTTCAGTTTTATTGACTATTCCCATTTTTTGGTTCCAGTATCGAAACAGCTGGTCTCCAAGTGTATGGAGGGTTCTACAACGCAGCAACCACAAGCTATGATGCCACCAGCTTCTTCACTATCCTGTTGACTTCCACTATCATTTCCTTTTTGACTCTACAACGGCGATAGATAAGAAATACAGAAATAAATTGATGAAAATGCGAATTTTTAAGTTCAAAGTTAAAATTGTTAACAATAATGTTATTATGTGAAAAAAATGACAAAAGCTCTTCAGGTGTGTTCTAAAATTTGGCTCCAATTATTTTTCAGTGGGATAATATTTCTCATCACTTCTCTGTCACTCTCGCTCTCAAGGCGTTTCTAACAAGAGAAACAGTGAAGAACCTTAAAACATTTTCCTATTCATTGATGAAATTATTTACTAAAGTAAAGATACTAAATGATAATTTTTATACTCCGATAAATATTTAAGGAGAGTAATTTTAAGCTCTTACATTCAATAACAATTTTATTCTCTCTGGTGATTGCGCTTTGTTTGGCAGAAAAAAACTTCAATAAATAGCTATTGCTATCTTTATTTTATTATAGTGTTATGAAACGGGACAGCGATATACATTTACGTATTTTTTGATCAAGTGTAGTGAGTTGAACATTTTACAAGATAATAATAGTAGTACCTAAAAACTCTGACATCAGGGCTAGCCACCCGGCCTATACGAACTTACTTTTTTTTAACCTACGATAACAATATCAAAATATCAGTTTTTAGGTCAAAACATTAAAAATCAAAATGATTAATGTAAAATATACTTTTTAAGTTTGTAAAATATTCAGGGTTTTTCATAATAATTGTACTTGGAATAATTAACATTGTTTGTAAGAAAAAATGTAAATAGCAAAACTAATATAAAGATTTGTGTCAAATATTTAGAGTTCGTGACAACGGCTAACATAGACAATATTACGAAATAAATGTTTTATTTATAATTTTGAATTTTATTTCACATACCATTAAATCCATAATAGTTTGAGAACTAGAAGTAATCCTGTTGATTGATTGATGATGTATGAAAGTTTTCGAGTGGAGACCACGTACCACCACGAGCAGCGTTAAACGTCTATCTAAATAATTATTATTCGCAAAAAAAGGTAAAACCGCCTTCCATCGTGCACAAAATTCGAATATTTCTCTCGGATTGTTTACATTATTGTTGATTTTTCGAAAACGGCTCAGCCGATTTCTGTATACCCTTTCAAACTAAAAAAAAATTTTTGATTCGGTTCACAATTAGCGAAATTATCGATGAACATAGACAAAAAAAACATACAGACGAACATAGAACCTCCTCCTTTTTGGAAGTCGGTTAAGAATGGAGACGAATCAAGCTGTATGCAAGACGTTTCTAAGCAGTATTATTAACGATCTATGCCGGAGGTCTATGTCTAGCAGTGGATGTCCTGTAGCTGAGAAGAAGAAAAATAAGAATAAGTACAAAACGCCTACCTTTTCGGATTTCGGCTATTCAAAGTAGGTACCTACGAGTATGTTGAGAGAGAAGTTGCTTTAACTCTTGATTAGGCGTTTGTCTTTAACAACTAAAGGTTTTTTTTATTTTGCAGCATAGTAATAAGTAGGTAGATATAATATAATCACGTTATAATTCATTCCAATAGCCCAGAACTGTAGAAATTCCCCGTCTTTACAATCATACCACCCAAAAATTGTATTTTTGTATAATTTAATGTTTGTAAAAGGGTATTTTGGTGTTGGTTTCGGCCCCACCAAAGCCTTTAGAAGATCCGGGGCAAGAAAAGTATATTTACTAAAAACTTACAATGAAATACAATCAAGTTACAATAATGTTAAATAATATATAATTATGCTGCGCGAATGATTTCAAGGTAAGACATAAATAGCGTGGTGCAGTAAGCCCCGAACTAAGCACTAGGCTTGTATCTTGGGCTCGAGTGCGATGTAGCGATGATAATATAAAGGGTTATTTCTAATCAATTAGCATCTTATTCTGTAGATCAACACTAAAAACTTTTGTGCTGCGACTTTTGTATAAACTTAAAAAAAAATTTTTTTGTTCCATAGAAAAATATTGTTCACCCGTGACAAAATGTATGGAAATACTAATTTTTTTTTTTGAGTTCTGACAAAAGTCTCAGTGCTAAAGTTTAGTTTGTTAGTTTTGATGTACAGAATAAGCCCCTAAATGGATGCTAATTGATTAGAAATAACTCTGTATACATTATGTGTTTCAAATTCGGTAAAAGGAAACTCGAGGGTAACCAATGACTACGAGTATAAGTGTTATTAATTAAAGTTGAATGAGCGTCCGTGCGCGCGCGTGTGAATGTGTGTGTGTGTGTGTGATTTGTGAAACGAATTAAGGGAGTGGACATATTAGGCATAGGTTTTATTAACCAACACGCTGGTGCCTTAGTATGAGTTTGTAAAGGAAACTAAGCTAAATTGTTTTCGTGTAGCTGCATAGGGGCGGTTTACAATAACATATGAAGCTACGCAAAAACTATGGTAGTTTTGTAATAATCAGTCGTATCGTAAATATGTCCTCAACGGAAACGTTTTCGACGATTTGCGTCGTAATCTCAATTAGAGAACTTTATGACCTACCCCGTAGGATCGTCTGGTAATAGGTATTATCACACCACCTTCCGGTGGTATGATAATTAAATAATTACGTACCTATCTCCGTCTTTCAATAAAATTAAAGATTACCTATCCAGTGGTGGCGTAGGTACTACGGGTCATAACCCGTAGTACCTACGCCACCACGTATGTATTAGACGTCATCATCATCATAATGATGATGACGTCTAATACATACCCATATATAGGGAACTATTCAACAATAAAGTAGGTAATCAATCCGATTGATATTTCGCCGTCGATGCGGGCGGTGGGTGTACTCGTGCGTTATCATTAATTTAATATCGTCCAATTTGTTGACCCCTGCAGCTCGCCGACATTGTAAATCACGGTCAAGTTGTCTACGAGATTATGATTTAATCTGTTATCTCTAGCCACAATCTAAAACCGAAATGGCATAGGCTCAAGGGGCCCCACTAGAATTTAGTTTTGCGGTTGCCATGGAACACACATAGAGAGTAAGAAAACACTCAGACCTGTATCTCGGTATTAGCTATTTAGGTACAACAGATATTTGAGTTCATCAACCAAATCGAGTTCTTGAAACAGAGAGAAAGTTCTTGAGTGGAGACCACGTACCGGCGGAGCATAGAACGTCCACCCACAAGGTGGATGGATGACCTCATCAAGACCGCAGGATCGCGCTGGATGCAAGCCGATATATGGCATACAACAAATCGAGCGCAGAGTTTTGTAAGTGAGTGCCAAGGTAAAATTGGGTTGTACAATTTGGGCTGGAGATTTTTTTCTTCTGCTACATTAAAGGTATCCAAATTCCAAATGATAAAAACAAAACTTGTCTCCAAAGCTAACACGACTGAGAAATGAAATCTCAGGACCTTGGAGATGATTGATACATCGTTTGGCAAGCGTTTGTGTATTCTGCGAGTTTACGAAGGGCCTGGACTAATTGACAGTTGCTTACATTGTAAATACAGCTTTAATTTTATAATAATACTGTTGGAAATCTTGGAATAACATTTTGGAACTGCGGTAAAATCAATCTATCGAAAAATTGAGACTGCAAAAGGGTTGACGCACACAGTTCTGTAAATTACATCTGCACACATAGAGTAAATCTAAATACCAACTTAGAACGTTTTATGACTTACACATACCTACCACATCATAGGGGTTTTTAATTAATACAAAAATGCTAGAAAAAGAAGTTATCTTTTTTATGTATAATAGGGCTACATTTAGCCACCAACTCGCCTGATGGAAAGCGAAGTTGTAGCCTAAGATGAGGAGTATGTAGACCTAGAAGATACTCTTGACTTGAAGATATCCAAATTTCGTTATCTAGCTAATTTAACATACGATTTTAATCATCGATTGTAAAGATTTTAGAACGATAAGTTTTAGGTAATGAGCAGCATTGTCAAAAAATCATCCGTTTTGTTTTAAGTACAGTTTTTACAACTTTCAACTATTCCCCAACTTGGTCAGTAGTAACTAAGAAAAAGTAAAGGAAGAAATCTACTTAGTACTAGCAACAGGGGACGACCAAAGAAAGTGGAGATGAACTGTGAGATGATACTTATGAGCACTAAGAGAGTGAATAATAATATTTCAATCAGATACTATAAGTTACGCAAGATTAATCTCTATCTAACTGAGAAAACGAACATTGTTTATATACCAATCTCCAATCAACCATCAATCCAAGTGGGATGAAATTAGGAAAGTTATGCATGATGATAAACTTTTTCAGCCTCATTTTTAGGGTTTCGTACCCAAAGGGTTAAAACGGGACCCTATTACCAAGACTCCGCTGTCCGTCCGTCTGTCTGTATGTCTGTCTGTCACCAGGCTGTATCTCAGAAACGGTGATAGCTAAAACGTTGAAATTTTCACAGATGATGTATTTTTGTTGCCGCTATAACAACAAATACTAAAAATAGAAATTTAAAGGAGCTCCCATACAACATAGGTACCTGAATTTTAAGCCGATTTTGGCTCGGTATTAATAACGGTGACAGGTAGATGATTGAAATTTTCACAGAATATCATTCCATACAAAAAATAATAATTAAAATAAAATATATTAAGGGGGGCTTCCATACGGTACGGAACCCTTCGTGCGCGAGTCTGACTCGCACTTGGCCGATTATTAACTTAGAGCTCTGAACTTTTTATTAATTTTACCTTCAATTTTTCTGTGTAAATTTTGATTAAACTCAACGTATTTACCTAACCATTTACTTAGCCTCACTATTTCACCACAAAACAGCAACAAAATGGATGAACCATTCCGCATTTTTCACCGACCCAATTTTTTCACTCTATAATTCATTTTCTCATTTCGCTGCCGTACATTATCAAATAAACGCTGCATCCCTCGCCAGTCCCCTGCTGATAACATTACTCGGATAAACATACCAACTATCGGATTACTACTTTAAACTTTATGGCTTAGCAATAAAGTGTACTGTTCCAAAATGTAGTTGGGTGTAGGGAAGTTACCGCCCGTTGGTCTAGCCGCCACTGTGACGCCACCTTTACTTTCAGAACTACTCTAGTTTCAAATTAACTCCTGTTGGCTTCTGCTCGCCTAGTACTTTGCTCTGCATTTGAATTGAGACAATGGGAGTTTTTTTTTATTGGGACTGTGTGCTTGATAGGTTTAATAGACATTTTGAATTTTGTTGATTATTGGAGTAAAATGCTGACTTATTATGTACTTATTTATAGTCTTTTTTACGCAATGAAATGCCAAGTCAATGTTTTGACGCGACTACCAAAGAAAGAGGAAGTATTTTTGCATGTGTTTAGACTGTATAGGAAAGTATGTATTTTATGATCTTTTTCTGCTTTCAATTTATCAAAGCGATTTTGATGTGAGATGTCGTTGGATTGGTGTTGACATCATAGTCAACATCTACTAATGTGGTGTAGTAAACAACACAGGTAAGAGAGTTCTGCTGTTTTGTGGTAAACACCGATACATAAATCAATTTTGAGAGCAAATGTTAGCGTACATTTTTATAAAACAACTACAAGTACAAAACAACTAAAAAAATATATAAATCAGATTTGGTCTACGCTGCTAGTAGAGCAAAATGTCCCCAAAATAAAAATTTGGCAAAAACGATCCCATTAAAATGTATAATGGAGATTATTCCAATTTATTCGGAAACACCAGGGAGCACGGAGTGTTGCTACCATTTATAAAGTACTAGGAGTGTATAACATACAAAGAAGACCCCGATAACAATGCAGCTACAGAGATACCAGAAGGATAACTTGGTTGGTCGAGAAAATGAATAAGATGCATTGATTTTAAGGCATGAATTGGAAGGAGACATAGAAGAATATCGATTCAGACTGTTAGGTCGGATTTCTCAGGGAGAAACGTTAATCAAAACATACATTGCCAATTAATTTTGACAGTTGTTGACCGAAAATTCCTTTGATAACAAATCTAATAATAACAGATTGATAATGCTGTTCTCACTTGAAGCAATTCTCAACCAGAAAATGTATGGAAAATTTAACAAAGCTGCTGTCAAAGCTGTTAGTAATACGTATTGGAATTCGACGTTCTTTTCATAACAAAACCGGCATAATTCACCGAATCGTAATATGTTTCGTGTCTCTTTGTACTCGTGCTATATTAAATCGATGCATCTTTTTCAGAATTTCTCGTTCGACCACATTATCCCTCTGGTAACTCTGTGGGCAATTCAATATATTATTTCATAGTGAGAAGAGCTCTCAACTAGTCTGAAGCGTTACCGCTCAGCCACGACCTCGCCGAGTGAGCGGCACTGGGTCGCAGGGCGGCGAGCCATAGAATAAGAACTAAAGTAATAGAAACAGTACTAAAATAGCAAGAGATATACATCGCTTTGTCCCATTTTAAATATGAAATTTAAAAGATGTTAGATAAAGATGCACATACACCCGAACTTACGTAATTTCGAAGGGTTTCACAAACTAGAATTGAGCTATCTCGGGTGTCCAAACTCAAAAAGGTAAAAAGAAGGAAGGTGAAATGATCAGAGATTTGAACCCCCTTACTGGAACTAGAGGGTTTAAATTTCCGAAAAAGACAAATGACCATATTTTAACCATTTTGACATGCCAACTGGTGATTTTGACGTATGCGACAGACATTGCGTATATTTTTGTTCCACGAGCTCTCGCGTATGCTGTATAACCAGATATGAATAAGACAGCTGTAACGTAGTTTTTATTAAGCAATACTTTTATTACTTGTAATTCTACTGATCGGCAATTGGTAAGAACCAATATAGTAAAATGTTCGAATGACGCCACGACGCGGCGACGTGACCTCCCGCTCCAAGCGCTCGTAGCACAGTGATCCCGGAGTGATAACGCTGTAGTCACTTGAGGCAATTCTCGACTACAAAAATGTACCTTCAATCTGTCCTTTTGACAAGAATTGTCGTTGCACAATGAAAAATCTGACAACAGCTACCGCATCGATATATCTCTCGGGCCTCTTTCTAGCTCGTGCCATATTAACCTTCTGCAGCTGACGTGGTAGTCTGACAGTCCGCACAACCGAAAAACATGTCAAGCACCGAAATTTTTCAAAAGCGGGACCCCGCGCATTCATTACCTTTGGATCGTAGTCTCAAGCATGCATTGGTGTGCCATTAGCTGTTGCAGCACACACATGTGACGAGTAATGGAGCAAAGTGTCCACGAGTCTACCACGTCGGTGTTAACGTGTCTAGTAGACACATACGTACGTTAACACTAACTAGTGTCTGGTGGACTAATATGTCAGTAAGATTGTGAAAACTGGTTCTATGTCATGCAGAAGGTTAAATCAATGCATCTCTTTTATATTTTCTCGATCGACGACATTATCTTTCTGAGATCTCGGCGGTAAGGATTCTGTTTTATTCTGCGAACGCAGCAAACGACGCGGACAGATTCAATAAGCGACACTGGCGACAGATTGGCGGGAACGGAGAATGCAATGAAGGGATGTATTATTACCCTCATTTAGGGGGATTGCTTTGTAAGATGTCCTGTGTGATAGATACAATGTTTTGATGGTTTGGGTAATTATTGTTTGTTATTATTTTAATTTGACTATGAAACTGTGTAGTGAATTATTTGATGACATTTAAAAAACAAAAGAAAACCGTGTTAGATACCCTACTTTGTAATGATTGAAACAAATAGGAAATTTAAAACAAAACACAATTTTACTGCTTAACAGTTATTTTATAATTAAGTTCCTTTTATTTTTCTATATACATAAATTATACATAGGTATACGATAGCATTCTCAACAATATCCATGAAATGCGTGAAATCGTAGAGAATAACAAATGAATATTAAAATAGTATCTATAAGGTATAGTAAATAGTAGATATATTGTACTTGCAATCAACAAAGACACACTTGGTAAATACGACAAAAACTACCGTTATCTAAATGAACGTGGGCGAGAACAAACAATAATTTATCTTTGTTTATCCAGAATTTATCGAATAAGAGCTTTTATTTTCCTTTATCTAACAATGGAAATACATATTGGAAAGCACCCGGAGTTGCGTCCATCCCGGTTCCCGAATACTCCCAATTCCAGAGTCCTTCCAGCTTCCAGTCCCGTCCCGACCGCGCCGCGAAACGCTCGTACTGTTTCAGATTCTGACCGCCTGGTACTTTGGTCTCGTGTTTTTGTTGTGCTCCTCGGATTTTTCATTATTTTGGGACAATCTAAGGGTATTTATTTATTTTATTTTATAATTACTAAATTATTTTATAACCGTATTAAGCTAGCAGCGTGGTGGATAGCCCTATTACTCTTCGTGGGCAGGCCTACGTCCAGTATTAGACTTAATAAAGCTGGTTCAGTACAGTATTTTTATTTGTATTTTTAGATATAGAATAAGTTTAATTGTGATTAGAAATATTGACGTACGTTTTAAATTAAAAGATAATCAAATTCATAGAGGGCCAGATTTTCAAAGCTTGTTTAAAGCAAAGTTATTTATGTAAGTATTAAATATAGCAGCATTAGACAAAATGTACATAAAAGTTACTGTTGGGCAAAAATTCTCTCGGCAATCAGATCAAAATGAAAAACATCTTCTTTTTTATAGTACAGTATTTCGACTTCTGGGGTTACTCGACGTGGTATGGAAAAGAGTATTGTAATGTCAGTACATAAACTGACACATTTTATCTCTTAGCCACGAAATAATTTTGTCTTTCACACAATAAAGGCCGCTGCATACGTAACGAGAAAATACCTCGGACGGGACGTGAACGGGAAAGGGGCGTGGCTGCCCCGTTCGAGACGGGAACGTGTTCTTAATGCATACGTACCGTAACGTAAATTCGGATCTAACGTCTTTAAACTTTCGTCTTTAACTAAAAATCCATCTTTCCTGTTTCACAACACTAGCAAGTGTTGTGAAACAGGAAAGATGGATTTTTCATTTCAACAATTGGCTTTAATTGCAATGCAATAAATGAATACCGTCTACTATACTATACCGTACTGCAATAATGATACCGCCAGTGAGTGATAATTCGAATGCAATTTTATGCCACAGATAATTCTTATACTCTAAATAACAATCATAATCACTTTATTCATAACATTTTGTTACAAGTTACATATAAAATATATATTCAGTTAAAAACATCGCGTTTGAATATTTTACAAATATATATCATTCGTTCTTTTTACCTTGTAAAAAGACAATTTATCATTTAAGACAATCAATTTAATTAATTACAATTACGTTTATATGATAGAATTACAATTCTATAATTAATTAAACACAAAAATATGTCTACAATGCATTAATATTAATTATTGCTCCCAAAATACTAACAACAATGTCAACATATAATAAACTAAACAATCGGCCAAGTACGAGTCGGACTCGCGCACGGAGGGTTCCGTACTGTATGGGAGCCCCCCTTAAATACCTATTTATTTTATTTTAATTTTATTATTTATTATTGAAGTGAATATAAAACTCGGTCCCGTTTTCCCCTTTGGGTACGGAACCCTAAAATTTGAAAAAATACTTTGAGTTAGCTAAATTATAAAGGTAAAAAGCTGGGTGTGTGACCGTACACACTTGATTAGTTTTTCGTCGTCCATTTTCGACGGTGATGCAAACGTACAACAATACTTTTCTCTCCGGAACGAACGGAGTGACTGTGCATACGTAGCGGAAACACGGACGGGACGGGGCACGTGCCGGACGGGACGGGCTAAACATCGTTGGCGACGATATTTTTCCCGCCCCGTCGGTGCCACGTTCCCGTCCGTGTCTCCGTGACATATGCGCTTCCATATACATTTTGTATGAAACGATATTTCTAAAATTTCCCGTTCCGTCCCGTCCCGTCCCGTACGTGAAAAAACCCGTCACGTATGCAGCGGCCTTTAGGCTCCACGGCCTGTCATTTCATTACCGAATTTGTAACATTCTTATATCTATGTCTCTAATAATTAGGTAAATATGTGTATGTTTCATTAACCATAGACTTTTAATCAAGCGGAATTAGAATGTCCGCCGTCCGGTCCAAGTATTAATCAACAGGGTCCTGTAGCAGCATCATAAAAGCCGATGGGAGCGGCACCATAAATTTATCTCCCCTATTGATGTAAGCACCGCCAGCGCCCGTTCAATTTAACTTTTGTCACGCACTGCCCATCGGGCTGCAATGCATGCTTTACTCATTAGGGCAATTAATTTTGTTGGAAGCCAGATGGTGGAGCTATTAGGACAGTAAAGCTTAGCGTGAAGTGTTAGTAGCTTCTGTATTTTTATCTTTGAGTAGCGATAGTATCGACGCGGCGACGCTCAAATTGCAATGGCTTTTATTGGCTTTTAGTAATGCTTTTCTGTTCTGTGACTTGATATTTGACAGCATATTTATATCCAATGAATGCGCATGTGCTATGGCCTGATTTATGTCAACTGTTTAAAAAATATTTATGTATCGTGATAAAGTCTCAGAAAAAAATTAATCTTCTAGATCGAGATCGCTCTTAATAATATTCTGAATCTACAGCTAAATGGCTCATGTCTCTATCAAGCAAGCTCACTAAACTGATATTCTGTTAATTCATATAGGTTTTCGTTTGACAACATACTGGCAGTCAGGCAGTCCTGACTGATGTTAAGCAGATATGCGATCTGGGGTGTAGCACGCTTACTTAGAAGATACCTATTTACATGAGATTTGAAGACACCTATGTTGTACTTATGCGGAAAGACAGGTTCAGGCAAAGCGTTCTACATTATGGCAGTTTGTATGAGCGTATGCAACAATGTATCATGATTAGCGTTATCAGCTACTAAATACAATACCTAACTTGAACAGTCAGTTGTTTATGCTACTACGCCACATTTTCTGATTTCTCTATCTATCAGTCTGCATAATGTAGATCACATCCTCTTCTAGTTACGTCATAATGTAACACTGTTTATCATATTATATTTTGAAACAAATCCGTTGTTTTAACCGTTAGTTAAAATATACCTATGTACATAATATTTTTAGACTATTATTTTTATCTGCGTTAGGGCACTTGTGTCTCTATAAAATTACGAATGCGCTTATAGTCACAAGTAATTTTATATGTTGAGGGAATGTCAAATTCTTTGGAGCCATTTTTCAATCTGTTACAGTACCTCTAATTAAATTTGGAGCCATCTTTTTCATTTTTTTTTATCTTTAAACTTCGGTAGTAAAATGGCGATTATAACCATAAACTTAGAAGTTACAAAATACTTGAAAATATAACAATATCTCAATTACCTACAGTTTTGCTGGAATGTTTTTAAACAAATTCTAAATTTTGATTTAGTCATTTTTTTTTTTAATTTTACCAAATAATAAACTCGATTAGATATTTTCGAGCATTGAAATTGTCTCTCCATTACTTTCTAGGACTGTTAAACCAACTGCCCTGCATCACGGGCAGTCGTTTAATATGGATATCACTTACGTCTTGTTATCTTTTTCATTACCTACACTCCCTCACAATGGTTATCAACATTAGTGCTTATTTGCTTGACTCTTTTTGCAACAATCGTCCAATATCCACAGCTTGAAAACCGTACATCCCGCTGTAAGCATTTATCATTGCGTCAGTGAACGGAAGGAGGTAGTTGAGTCCTGGCCCAACAGACCCCGGGGTCCATTAGACCTAGTTGTGGTAACGACGCCTGACAAAATATTATCACTGGCAAGGGACCGATTGACGAATGATATTGTTTTGGGATCGGCTTTGTCGCTGGGATAAAAGGGACGGGGCGGAAAACAATCGAGCACTTCTATTTTAGGGTTGAGGTAATGGGTCACAAGAATTGTATCGATTGACAAAAGCTTTGGAGCTATTTGGAGAATTGTCACTAAGTGTATGTACTACAAGGTGGATATTAATACACGTACTGTTTATGCGCCAAAAGCCTCTAGTAAAACATCATGCTGTTGTTTTTCTAAAGGCAAAGGTTTACTCCCATGATACAGTTTAATCCCATGAAATGTATGTAAAATAGCGTACATACTAGTTGATGCTATTGTACGCTATTTTTACACACATATCATGCCAATAAACTGTATTAATAAAAATCGTCGACAGCAAAAACCATTAGCATTGCATGATCATTTATTTTTGGTTAAGTATTAGTCCGGTCAAATTAAACAAAAACTCCATAGTGAAGCTACATAAATTCCCAACAAGCTGAAAATTGGTGAAATCGTTCAAAATATAATCATAAATAAAATTTGAAAGTTCCCCATCTTCTGTAGTACCAATTTTTAGCTTGTTGTGAATTTATGTAGCTTCGAATATCTAAATTGACCGGGCTAATAAATATGTAGTCATGTAGTCATTTATTCATAACACCATTTGTTACAAGACAAAAATATCATTGGAAAATTGTTTTTGTCCCACCCAACCTGCACTGCACTCTTTTTAGGGTTCCGTACCCAAAGGGAAAACGGGACCCTATCACTAAGACTTCGATGTTCGTCTGTCCGTCTATCCGTCTGTCCGTCTGCCTGTCTGTCTGTCTGTCTGTCTGTCACCGAGCTGTATCTCATGAACCGTGATAGCTAGGCAGCTGGAATTTTTACAGATGATATATTATATCTGTTGCCGCTATAACAACAAATACTAAAAATAAAATAATATAAATATGTAAAGGGGGCTCCCATACAACAAACCTGAATTTTTAGACGTTTTTCGCTCTATATTAATAATGGTAACAGGTAGATGCATGAAATTTTCACAGAATATTTAGTTATATTTTCATTTCAAAAATAAATAATAAAATTAAAATAAAATAACTATTTGAGGGTGGCTCCCATACAGTACGGAACCCTCCGTGCGCGAGTCCGACTCGTACTTGGCCGATTATTTCAAAGTCTTTCTGAGCGTCTGGTGGACGCGACGCGTGACCAAAATGCTGGTGTTTATTTGGCTCAACTCATAAGCATTGCCATTCAGCGTGGCAATGCAGCCAGCATGCTGGGCACGCTGCCAACTGGCAGTGGGCTTGAGCATTTGGATTATCTTTAGACATTCAAGTGTCTGTGGATGATCCAATGCTTTTCATGTATAGGTAGTATTAGTGTAGGTAGTTTTAGCGTATAGTACCTATTGTATTTTGTTGTAGTTAATAAAGGCCCTCTAGCCCGATAAAAAAAAATAACGTTGCTTAGAAGTTTTGCTGGAAACATTGCCCTACAACTCGGAACACAGCAAATATACTAGGTACTGCTAATTACTGCTTGTATCATCGTTGTGTTTTACTAAATATTTCGTCCCCAGAATTCTCGGAAACTAAATGATTTAAGAAAAAAGTTTATCTTAGTCTAGTTTTAAATCATAGTCTTCTCTCTAAAGTCTTTACTCTTGGATTTCTCATCCCCTCATGTGTAAACGTGATAACCGACTCCAGTGCACGCACGACACTTCTCGCCAATTGCGTGGCAGGATGCGCTGATTGGCTCTCCTATCCACAAATCATCATTACGGCTTCGGAATTTGAACGCACAGCTACTAAACATAACGGTCAATTTTATTGTTTATTGCTACACAATTGAAGGATAGTAGAAGCAATAAAATAAACCTACAAAAAGCTTCATTATATTCATGTTTGTTTACAAGCCCTCAAGAAGGCTTATTTTCAGGACGCCCTCTATTGTTTTGAAAACAAAGAAGTAAGGACAATTTATACTTACCTATTAATTAATTAAACATACAACGTACAGTACGTTACGCATAAATGTTAGCTACTTTTATATTGCAAGAAGTCCGCCAGGTGGCGCTTCCAAGTAAACAAGTTCTTCACTAGCCCCTATTTTAAATAATTGAATAAAAATAGTTTTACAGTTTTAAATGTGTTAAAACACGTATAATAACAAGTGATAAATGACAATTACCACATGTGAGTGTTATTCAAGCAAAAAACTCAGTATAAGTGCAAACAAACATAAATTTTAAAAGAACCGGTAACAATATTTGAATTTTGTACCAACCGCTAAAATAAGCGTTTGAATCACGCGCCGATCATTTACTAAATACTTGTAAAGCTGGTGTATTTACGTTGAAAAGTGTGAATTTGACAAACTAACTCGATGTGAACTTTGTGATTTCCGTGATTTCGCCAAAACTGTTGAAAATTACTATTTTTAGACCTGTGAACTTTGATAATTTACAAGTAGCGACATCTCTGAATCGCAACAAACACTTCTGTGACGTCAACACATGGATGTATTACCCAAACGAATCAAGAATAATTCACGGATGTAAAAAAAAATACATGGATATATTATCCAAATTAAAAACATTTTCTAGTTTCTCCAAACTGCCACCATAACTATACAAGATTTTGTATGGAAAATCTTCATCAAGTTTCGAACGACAGAACATGTTACAGTGTGTATAAAAAGTGACTATCATTTGAAAATAAGTGACTCTAATAGTCTGAAATCGCATGCTTAGTTTCATTCAACTGATTGTGCTCTCTGAACTCTGTGACATCTTGTTCGCACGTGTTGGCTACCTACTATGGTTACCCGCTAATGTCATGGGCACGGAATTCTCTCTACTTGAGAACTGAAGAGTACAGTCTACACAGGCTAGAACAGGAGATTTCGATTAAGTTCTCCAATTCACATACTGACATCGCATAATTACAAGATGGCGCCAAAAACACCTATACAACCTCGCGACTGCGGAAAGTGCCCTAATAAAATCTTGAATAGAGAATTCCTCAAATGTTCTCTATGCAACGTAACCTATGACCTGACATGCGGAAACGTGTCAATAGCAAGGTTTCGACTCATGACACGTGAGCACAAAACTTCCTGGAGTTGCCAATGGTGCATTGGAAAAAAGTACAAAGTTACAAAATATAATACCTTAACAGCGAAAAAGAATATCACAGATAAGAAGCAACTCAACATTATTATGCAGGATAGAGACAATGTTACAATAAGGAAACCAAAGGTGTTACTGCAATCTCCACCGGAACTGGACGACGCTAACATTAATGTCAATTGCACGATTAATGACTCAAGATACACTACTCTGTGCAGTCCCATTAGCTTATGTGAAACACCAAAATCGTCGCATCCGGAAACTAAACAACTTGAACATGAAAATGAAGAATTGACGAAGCAACTCTCAAAAGCAAAAGGTGAAATAAGTCACCTACTTCAAGAAAACAATGATATGAAAAATAAACTCATGGCTCTTCAATCAAGGACTACCAATTGTAGATGCACACAAAATCTAGAAACAGAAGATACCAACAACATTATGTTAGGTGATAGTAAATCTCCAGACGATATTGACACAAAAGTACCTGTGTTAAATAAAAATAAGAAGAAACAGCGAAAACAAAAAAGACGCAAAACAATACAAAGAAACGGAGACAATGGTGAGACTAGTACTGGAAACAGTAATGAAAATACAAGAGATAGTGATGAAGATACGGATACGGCATCAGAAACCTCAAACATAACCGAAGAACAACCAAAAGTGCCTGAAAACCGACCAAAGATAGTCATCCTTGGAGACCAGAGCTGCAGAAGCATGGCTTCATTGTTGACCAAAATTAGAACTAAGTATAAAAACGCCAAAGAATATGATATTACCTGTAAGTCGTATCCAGGAGCACCCACAGACTATATAATTGAAAAATGTAATATTGCCGATCTGAAACTGTATAAAGAAGACTGGTTGATACTATCGATAGGAGCAAATGACACTAATCCTACAAAACTCCGTATAGAATTATCCGCACTGTTAAAAAAAGTAAATGGACCCCAAATTATAGTATCCGGTGTCAAATTCAATCCGTACTTAAATGAAAGCAAACTAAACAGAGAAATTAAATTTATTGTTAGCAACTTTGTGAATTGCCATTACATACCAACATCATATTATAAAAATATAAATCACTTAATAAATGTAAATGATTACGAAAGCTGCTTCTTAGGTCGGAACATAATACGAGGATCACAAAAAAACTCGATCGACAAAATTGTACCCAAGCAAAATGATGATTCGACGATTCCTAGTAGCACAGGAAAACCCGGGACAATACCTTACTATTTTAAATCAATTCAGCGTGTCAAATCACCCGCTAGACTTAACAATTCACCAATAACTAGCACACCTAATTTTTTTCGACAATAAACAAAATGAAAAAGTGAATTGCCTAAAAATAATGCATTTTAACGCCAGAAGCATTAGAAAAAAGGTAGAAAGACTGGAACTACTTACAAACGAACATAACATCGATATTTGCGGAATAAGTGAAACTTTTTTAAATCAAAATGAAGTTGAAATATTACAACTGGATGGCTATCAAAAAGCAGCTCACTTTTCGCGTAGGAAACAAAAGAAAGGTGGTGTATGTTTGTACATAAAAAACTCAATAAATTTTATTAAACTAGACTGGATAGCTGAAATGGGCATAGAAAGACACTTCGAAGTCTGCGGTGCTAGTATAACTGAATTAAACTATATTGTTATATGTGTGTATAGGACACCTAATAGTAATTTTGAGTTGTTTATTAAAAGTTTAGAAATTTTATTACATAAAATAACGAAAAGGAAAAGGTACAATAAGAAAAAAATTTGTATACTGGGCGATTTTAACATAAATATGCTTGAAAAAAATTATAAAACTGAAACTTTTAGAAACACATTACATTCATTCAATCTACATCCAACTATTGTCGAGCCAACTAGGATTAATGAATTAACCCAGACATGCATTGACAATATAATTTCTAACGTAAAAAGATATAAGACTGAAATAATAAAAGTAGAACCAGATTTTTCTGATCACACAGCACAAATACTTACAATACCAACAAGTGTGAGCTTTCAAGAAAAGTTCTGGTACATTGAAAAGCGTAACGTAGATAAATACCTTGAGGTCTTTATGAAATACATTAAGCAAATAAGTTTTAATGAAGTATTTAAACACCAAAATGCAGAAAACGCGTTTAATGAATTCATAAATCGTTTTAGCATGGTATTTAATCTGTGTATACCAGTGGAAAGAGTAAAAGTTACCCATAAAAGAAAAACAAACTGGAAAACTACTGGAATCAAAATATCTAGTAAGCATAAACGTCAAATGTATTGGAAAGCCGTACGAAGTAATGATACTACACAAATATCGACGTATAAACGATACAACAAAACCATGAAAAAAGTTATCTCTACTTCGCAAAAAATTTCAAACATAAAATATATTAAAAAAAGTGAAAATAAAAGTAAAGCAACTTGGAGGGTTATCAAACAAAATACAACTCAAACCAATAATCTCCCTAAATCTATTGATAGTATAAAAATCAACAATATAGAAATCAATGACCACTTGAAAATTGCCGAAGCATTCAATGACTATTTTGTGAATTTAAATAATAATAACACTTCAAGCTCACAACAGAAGTTTTCCAATGATAAAAATAGCAAATCTATCTTCTTTAAACCAGTTACTCCTCAAGAAATTATAGGCATAATAAAAACCTTGAAAAATAAAAAAAGTACTGGTCATGATGATATACCTACACAGGTTGTTAAAAGCGCCGTAAATTTTATAGCGGACCCACTTTCACACGTTATTAATGTGTCCATAGAAACCGGCTGTTTTCCAAACGACCTCAAAAAAGGAATCATACGACCTTTACATAAAAAAGACTCGACAAACGATATGAACAACTACAGGCCTATTGCTATTCTTCCTTGCTTCTCGAAAGTCTTCGAAAAAGTAATTTACAACAGAATTACATCTTTTCTCGAAAAACACAGTATACTAAACAACAATCAATTTGGATTTCAAAAAAGAAAAGATACAACCTCAGCAATTTTTAAATTCTTAAAACAAGTATTGGACGACGTTAATAATAAAATAAAGGGTACCGCATTATTTTTAGACCTATCAAAAGCGTTTGATTGTGTTGTGCATGAGATATTGCTAAAAAAGCTTGAAAACATTGGAATTAGAGGAATAGCACTACAATTAATTAAAAGCTATTTGTCAAATAGATGCCAGCTTACTAGGATAGAATTCTTTAATAGAAACACTAAAACTATAGAAAGAGTAGATTCAAGCGTTCAAAAAGTACTACTTGGTGTACCCCAAGGTAGTATATTAGGGCCATTACTTTTTCTCATTTACGTAAACGACTTACCTTTAGTAACAAAACACTTATGTGTTATGTTTGCTGACGACGCTACAGTGTATATACCAAAAAATGAGGACTTCAATTTAGTGGAATATGAAAAAGAAATAAATATCACACTGGAAGAAATAGTAAAATCATTAGAATCCATTAACTTAAAAGTAAATATTAAAAAAACTAAGATAATGCAATTTCGAAACTACAAAACACAACCCTTAAACTTAAATATATTGTATAAAGGTACTAAAGTATGCGAAGTTAGTCAATCCAAGTTTCTAGGCGTAAATATCGATTCCAATCTAAACTGGAAAGCGCATGTCTCCGAAACAAATGCAAAACTTTCAAAATATTGCTACGCTCTCTATATCTTAAGCAATATATCATCGAAAGAAATTTCAAAAATCGGTTATTATGGTAATGTTTACCCTCATCTGAAATACGGGATAATATTTTGGGGTAATTCTGTGGATGCTAAAATAACTTTTAAACTTCAAAAAAGATGTCTAAGAGCAATATTTAATCTACATAGTACAGACTCTGTGAGAAATATATTCAAAGAAAACAAATTTCTTACTCTTACTGGTATTTATATATACGAAATCTGTATGTTTGTTAAGAATAATCTAAATTATTTTTTGGCTAATAAATCTGTTCGCTCCGATATTCAACGCTCGAAATACAAACATAATATAAATGTTCATCAAGTAAATAACACAATGTACTATAGAAACTCATTTAATACTGCAACAAAAATTTATAACAAACTTCCATTACATTTAAAAAGTTCAGATGGTAAGAAATTCAAATATAGGCTCAAAAACTGGTTGACAGATAAAGCGTTCTATACACTGGATGAATTTTATACATATACCGATGATTATATAAAAAAATTGTACCTAGAAAATTAGATTTAGGATTATTTTCATTGTATATAACTATGTAATATTTGTAACTCTTGGTCTATTTTCATTTGTAGGTATATTTAGTAGAAGGCATGTGTATTAGTATTTTGTATATAATCTACATTATATACCACCCCTATACTACCTATATTGCATGTCCGTTATTAGGATAAACTGTTGGATCTAAAATTTAATGTAACACCTAAACTTGTACACAGTTCAAGCAATAAATGTTATTCTGATTCTGATTCTGATTCTGATTCTGATTCAGAACATAGGTCAATTTTTTTTTGTGTTTTTTACTTCGCCTACTTAAGCTTTTGCGTATGTATAAATAATAAAAGCTTTTTATTCGTTGCTAGGAGATAAGTTGCCGGGAGCTTATTGTGACACGTGTAACTTTGATAAGGTACCGTAAGCTCTCAAGCAATTATTCCACTTGCCCCACAATTTACAGACTCACTTTTTAGGGTTCCGTTCCCAAAAGGTAAAAACCCTATTACTAAGACTCCGATGTCCGTCTGTCCGTCTGACCGTCTGTCTGTCTGTCACCAGGCTGTATCTCATGAACCGTGATAGTAGACAGCTGAAATTTTCACAGATGGTGCATGTAAGTTCGTATAGGCCCAGTAGATACCCCTGGTGTCAAAGTTTTTAAGCCATCTGAAGGCCTCTGACATGGCTAAAGACTTAAAACAACCGGGACCTACAATTAAACGTGCCACCCTAGTCACGGTAGCTCTATGATGTAAATGCATGCCACCCGCGATCACCCATCCGAAGACTGACCGTGCCAAACGTTGCTTATCGTCAATGATCGCTAAACGCTATCAGCGATACTTTAATTTCCCTTGTTATTTATTATTTTCCTACTTATACCTAATGTTAAGAAACAATGTAAATTCAATTTTAACTTGAACGTAAAATACTTTAAATCATGTAGTACAATGTGATTGACTACAATTTTTATTAAGGAATTTGTTTAGTTTTGGGATGAGTGGCATCCCAAAACTAAATAAATGTATATTTGCAGAACTGCTAAAAACGACTTCCTAGTTGCTTTTCTTTCTAGGTATACAAGTGGTACCCCAGTATCATAAGAATGTACTTACTAACTTTATTATAGTTGTTCCTAGCAATTATTGTAATTTCTCATAAATTAATGATTTCATGCTAAGCCATCTTCCTAGTTAAATCATTTATGTTGTTAACGTACGAAATAGCGAAGTAATACGTGATTAGAAATGTATCTTTCTCGAAGTACCCCCTACTTAAGATTTAATCAGTAGGTAATTGTCAATAATTATTATAATGTAACTTTTAAAAACAGACTTTAGCCTACAAAACGAATTATTATTATTAAGATAAATTGTTACTTAGTCTATTTACGCTGAGTTTTCATATTATGTAATTATTTTATTACAATAAAATATATATTTAAAAATCAAATCAATTTCCCTCGTTGGAATGAGTATGAATAGAAGTTTTAATTCCCTGTTATCAAATGACTTCAAGGACACAGTAATGAAACGACTAAGTGATTTTTGGGTTTCTTGGATTTCTCTTGACATGTGTAGTTTAATTAAATATTTAAATGGTATGCGTTACAGAAAAGCTTTTGAATAGTCATAGGTATAGTTCGGAAATTCTAGGTACACTGATCTGATATATAGGCATCCGTGACACTTATTTATCAAGTGAAGTATTGTTCCTCTAGTTGCTCCATTGTATAGAGAAAAACATCCCTAATATATACGAGTAATACATCCGCAAGTGTTTGTTGGTTTCGGGTTAAAGAACTTTATTTCTCAAAAGAAATTATAATTTCACTTACATGAGAAATTAATCTTGGTCTATTGGTTTGTTCCTCTTTCACACAGGAACGGAGTAAGGGATTGACTTCATTTTTGGCATGGATATAGTTTGAAGACGAAAAGTGACATAGACAACTTTTTATCACAGAATAGTAAAAAGTTCCTATGGGATAGCACGAAATTTAAATACCACGTTTGCAAAGCCGCGGGCGAAAGCTAGTATTTTATATAATAATTTTAGCTACTTGTGTTTGTATATCAGCCCATGTAGTCTACATTAGCATATGGGAGTTCGCACCAATTGCACGACAGGATGCGCCGATTGACGTAACTTATCATCGGAGCCGACGACCTCTGTACAATCTGAATGGCACAATGCTTTGTCGAACATTGCTTCAAGTGATTCGGATTTAGCGGCTTTCTGATCCTCGGTTCTTGAACCGGAGCCGATGGAAACTATGTAAATTGTCTTTAACGACTGCCTCGGTGGCTCAGTGGTTAGTGACCCTGACTTCTGGATCAAAGAGGCGTGGGTTCGATCCCCACCCAGGGCAAACATTTATGTGATGAACATAGGTGTTTGCTCTGTGTCTGGATGTTATTTAGGTACTATCTATATATGTAAGTATTTAAAAATATGTCTATGTAGTATATCAGTCTCTGGCAGCCATATCACAATCTTTGCTTAGTTTGGGGTCAGAGACCGTGTGTAAGATGTCCTCTAATATTTATTTATTTAAGACTTGTTGTGTCAACATCATCTAGGTGTTTGTCAGAAATCACCAAATTAAGCAACGTTCAGCACTGTCAGTCTCCAGATTCGCGGTCAGAATTTAGACTGCGGGTGGCTTTTATAACAGAGGAGTGCCGTGGCTCGGATGACACATTAAATTGTGGGCTCCAGTTGTATTAATTGTTTAAAATAAATAAATATAAGAGGACATCTTACACACGGCCTCTGACCCCTAACTAAGCAAAGCTTGTGATATGGCTGCCAGAGATTGATAAACTACATATATTTATTTTTAAATACATACTTATATAGATAGTAAATAAATAACACCCAGACACAGAGCAAACACTTATGTTCATCACATAAATATTTGCCCTGGGTGGGGATCGAACCCACGCCTCTTTGACAGCCACCGAGGCAGTCAAAATGTTTAGCCATGTCTGAGGCTTTCAGGCGCCTTTAAAACTCTGACAACAGGGCTAGCCTATACGAACTTATTGATAGCGCGCGAGTTGAATGCAGTCGGGGTCTGAGGTAAAGAGCGGGAGCATCTCCCCCCGCTATCCGCACGCCCGCACCTCACGCGCCTGGGCGGGTTGGGCGTGCGGATAGCGGGGGGAGACATTCGCATTCCTAAGCTCTGCATTCAACTCGCGCGCTAACAGTACTTGGTTAACAAGTTAAGCAACGTTCGGCACGGCCAGTCTCCGGATGGGTGACCGTGGGTGGCATTTACAACTGAACGGTTCCATGGCTCGGATGACACGTAAAATTGTAGACCCCTGTTGTATTAACCGCTTAGCCATGTCAGAGGCCTTCAGGCGGCTTAAAAACTCTGGTACCAGGGCCACCCGGTCTGGTAGCCACCCGATACGAACTTCTTCTTGAACTTCTTGCCTTTATCCCACTAGGTGGGGTCAGCACGGCACGTTTCTTAATTTGTTGTGTAATGCAATGGAATATAGAAAAATTAGAAAAATGCTCTAGGTATGCCTCAGCACTGGATGTCCTTACCAGGTGTTTCTCCAAACGGTGGACTTATTGTACTACTACCTCATTGTACTTGTTTATTTTCATGTCAATGATACCATCAAACCATTGTTAAGAATGAATCTTTAGTGTATTTTCGCTCTGTTGTGATAATAAGCACAATAAAAAGGGCCATATTCTTACAGTATTCTTTTCCGGAACATTATCCAAATCTTTTGCGGAAGATGACTTCAACAAAATAGTAATGTAAGCTTAATCTGCTTAATTCCATCAACTAACACCCTACATCTTTTACTGAATATAGCCTGGTGCCTATGTCCGTATTATCAAAATTTCAAAGCGTCATGTTATTCAGATTGTTTCTTTATACTTTGAACATCGCATGAATGTTTATTTTTTAATCTAGCACTTAGTGCTGGCATCTTGATCTCTTGGTCAAACCGACTCTAGTGGGTTAATTGATATCCCACAATAAGTAGCGTCACTGTTACACCATCGTTTATCAAAATGGCGTCGCGCTGTCCCCACAATGCCTTGACTCATCGTTAGTTCCCAAAGGATATTCAAAACTTTCTGTAACGATACAAAATTGATTTTAGGTTGATTCTCATCATTCGTATAGCTAGTACAGCTATGATTACTACAAAATGATGTTATTATTACTTACTGCAATTATTATTTTTCGTTAAAAATGGCACAACCGACTTCAAAAGTGCACAAAATTCGAATAGTTCGATCTATTCAATCTATTGTTATTTTTCAAAAACAATCTACAGATACAGATACTATTGAATGACTTGATCAACATATTACTGTATTCTCATAGAGCATCACGGTATATTTATCGCACGACAATTAGGCAACGGCCTGCATTCGGGCCCCATCCTGCCGAGTTATTTGACCCCGCATGAATACTTGATCGTTAGGGACTGGATAGGAAACTGCTAGTTTACGATGCCATTTAAATATAGGATTTGGTGCAAGTTCAGAATGGAAAATGACTAGAATTTAGGACTATTGGATATTTAAATTATATAATATAAAATATAAAACTGCCGCTTTTTTACTGACTTCTAAAAAGAAGAAGGTTGTATGTTCGTCTGCATGTATTTTTTTTTTCAACTCTTTGTTTTGTTGATGTTCATCGACAATTTCACAAAATGTGAACATAATCAAAAAAAATTGTTGTAAACAAAAAAAGCGTTGCTGTACTTGCAGTCCCTTGGTTCACTGCAGAAATACCATATTTGTCAATAACTTTTAACACCATGCCATAGTTATTCAGAATAGTGACAAATGTGGCAATTGAAATAAACTGCCATCTAATTTTTATTTATTTATTTTTACAGATCAGAAGGATGATATTTCAGAAGAGAATGGATTAAACGAACGAAATGAACGAAGCATAATCATGGGTGTTAAAGAGAAGTTATAAAATGGTGACTTTAAGTAATGTGACATTGAGTGCAAAGACACAGCTATGGTGTGCAGTGATAGTCGTATTTATGAGTATTGTGGTGGAGGTGGCAACCCTCAACGGCCCCAATGTGTGCATGGTCAAACAAAAGTAAGTACACCAAAACTGTAAAATAAGTGTCAGAACACCAAATAAACTCTAGTAGTACTCTAGTATTTACGTGAAATGACTGTGTCCATCAAAGGGATATCTAAGACTGATGTTAAAAATGATGATCAGGACCACCAGTTAAACGCTAACTACTGAAAATATTATCTCTTCCGTAGGTTAAAATTAAAAAGCCGTGGTGGTCTAATGGTAATGACACCGGCCTTACAATCGTGAGGTCATGGGTTCAAATCCCGGTCCCGTACCTATGAGTTCTTCGGAATTTATGTTCGGGATTTCACACCACTGGCTTTTCGGTGTAGGAAAACATCGTGAGGCAACCTGCATACGTCCGTAGAAGAAATTTGAAGGCGTATGTGAATCCACCAACCCGCACTGGGCCAGCGTGGTGGATATGGCCCAATCACCCTTCGTGGGTTGGCCTACGTCTTAAGGTGGACTATTAAAAAGGCTGGTATAGGTTTAAATAGCTTTCATTCAGCAGCAAGTTCCTAAGATTTTATAAAACCGTCATGTCGTCTTACGCTATTACGCTACATTATATTTTCCGTTGAATCCACGACCATTACCATTTTAAGGATTTTAATTTCAGAAGCGTAAGATGTTCACTGCTGGGCATAGGTATCATTTATGGGTTTCTAATAAGACTGGTTTAAAGTGGCTTGCTTTCAGCGTTTTTCTACGACATTCATGAGATCGTCGATCCATATTGTCATCGCTATGCTCGCTAAAGTTTGCTTAAAGTTAAATAAACACCACGTACCTACTAACGTAGCCTTCATACGAATACTTTACTGGGTGAATCACGGCTGATATTATGATGACGATTATGAATTTTTGAAACATCTCTCAACAATCAATCAAATCAGTTGAAACTCTGTAAAAATAAATATTTGTTCAGAATTGTACAAAGCTTTCCATACAAAGTTAGTCATTTATTGGTAACAACACAAATGTTAAATAGAAAAAATACTGTTATCAGGTACAATATCACAAAGCGAGTGAAGTACAGAGCGCCGATGTCGGTGCGGACGTACGAGTGGTGCATGTCGATTCCTCCGCGCTGCTCCAAGTGGAGCACCGAGATGCGGGATCTAACAAGGCTCGAGGTCAGGACCAATTTTATACCTAGTTTACTTCTTTACTGTACAGGGTTATTTCTAATCAATTAGCATCCTTTCAGGGGCTTATTCTGTACAACAAAACTAACAACTTTTGTTCTACGACTTTTATTAATTCTCAAAAAAAAAGTTGTTTTTCGATAGAAAAATGTCGTTCACCCTCGACAAAATGTATGGAACAGGTGATTTTTTTTAGTTTTAACAAAGGTCGCAGAACAAAAGTTGTTAGTTTTGATGTACAGAATAAGCCCCTAAGAGGATGCTAATTGATTAGAAATAACCCTGTATATTTTTTGTTATTTAATAAAAATTTTTCACTGGCTACCTACTTTATTTAACAGGCTGTTGTCGTGCATAGTACGAAGATTTAAATAAATATATACTCATAATTATGAACAACTTTTAATATGTGACCAGTCTCAAAATCGCTGCATATGATCATTTGTCGAGAGTCAAAGAACTTTTTGTATGGAACAGCTGAATTTGTTTATGCGATTTCAGGGTTGGTATCATAATAAAAGTGGTTCCTAATGATAAGTGAGTATATACTCTTTGAATCTCTCTACATTTGAAAGCAACATCATGTATTTTAGCACTATCACTAGTATATTTTTAAAAATTGATGTGACCATTTATTTTTCTTGTGGTCCTAATTTTGACATTAATAGTGAATGCATCACTATTAGCAACAAAATTTGCATTAATATATCTCCATCATAAACTAGAGTAAGTACTTAATAAAACAATCTAATGTAGAGGTAAATTGCACCGTGAAACGCATAAATTATTATCAGCTTGGCTTGGCTTAGTTGATGTGAAACTTCATCCATTTAAGATTCTCATTAAACAAGCAATTCCTCGGCCGTTCTAATAATAGTAGTTGTATTAAATTGTCACATTCTGAATAATTCTGACATTTGCCAAGCTTACCTTGAGAAAAACTAGATCGTTTAAGTAACAGGTCACTTTTAATTGTTGCTGCATTCTTATTATGCAGCTTATGTTTGTGATCTGAATGCAAATGAGGATTTTTATTTTCTTCATAATTTGCATCATGTTGCTTGCATTATGTGTTGCATTGGCACTTACTTTAGTTCATTTCTGAGTACATTTCTATTTATCAATTAATGTATAGGCCAAGTCATACAAGTAGGCGGATGCAAAGTTAGCTAGAAGCTGCGCAATATCCAATCAACGCGCAGATTTATGTACGATTCAGTCAGGATTGGATATTGCGCAGCTTGTAGCTAACTTCATATCCGCCAACTTATATGATTCGGCATATAAGTGAAACCTAAAAAACCTAAATGATTATGTCCTCTACTAAAGATTTTTTTAATATGTTTCCATCATAAAAATAGTTAATGCATGTAAATAATCAGCACAGACCCAGGTGCCTGTGGAGAGTAACAAATCAATAAAGAAAAAATCTAAATGAGCTTGTATAGAGACCAAGAGATATATGTACTTATACTGTAACTCTAACTTAGATCTATAGTTACAAGGGTAGTGGTCATAAAATCATATCATCAATATTTTACATCATATTGAAAATTATATTTATTGGCACGAGTATTTATTCCCTCTGAAATAATTTCTTAGTTTTAATATTTTTTGGAGATTAATCTAGATTTGAATTATCGTACACTAGCGACCCGCCCTGGCTTCGCTCAGGTGTATTATACAGGTGATATAAACCTTCCCCTTGAATCACTCTATCGATTTAAAAAAAACGCATCAAAATCCGTTGTGTAGTTTTAAAGATTTAAGCATACATAGGGACATGGGGATATAGGGACAGAGAAAGAGACTTTGTTTTATACTATGTAGTGATAGTGAAGTATTTTTTACCTTGACACACCTTGATCTTTTCTCGGTTTTTCTACCCACTTTACGAAGTATTCAATTCAATACAAATGCCTAAAACCACACGAAAAATAAAGAAAATCACATTTCAGACAGAAGAAAGAACAGCAGAAGTGGCGGTTTGCTGCCCCGGATACAAGATGAAAGATGTGTCTTGTGTTCCTATTTGCCCTGATGGAAGAACTGGACACGGATGCTCACAAGGTAATCTTATAATTTCTTGACTATTTAGCCTACATGAAGTTTATTAGTAATTTTTAGATTTTTGTGAACGGTGCAAAATTACGTGTCCAAAAGTAATAAGTAGTACTCGTAAGCCAAATAAGATAATATAAGATACGATAAGTGTACGTAGGTTGGTAATATTTTCGAAATATTTTTTTAGGGTTCCGTACCCAAAGGTAAAAACCGGACCCTATTACTAAGACTTCGATGTCCCTCTGTCTGTCTGTCTGTCACCGGGCTATATCTCATGAACCATGATAGCTAGGCAGCTGAAATTTTTACAGATGATGTATTTCTGTTGCCGCTATAACAACAAATACTAAAAAGAAAATAAAATAAATATTTAAGGGGGGCTCCCATACAACAAACCTGATTTTTAGACGTTTTTCGCTCTATATTAATAATGGGAACAGGTAGATGCTTGAAATTTTCACAAAATATTTAGTTTTATATTCACTTGAATGATAAATAATAAAATAAGTACTTAAGGGGCCCCCCTTAAGTACTTATTTTATTATGTTAAGTGTTATTTTATTTTATTATATTTTCCCATACAGTACGGAACCCTCCGTGCGCGAGTCCGACTCGTACTTGGCCGATTTTTATACATTATTTTATGGTTTCATAAAACTCTTCGATCAGTTTGGTCTATTGCTGTGTTTTCCTCTCTAAGTTTTACATAACACTGCTACTATAGTCTGACCGTTTAACTGAGTCCTCGTCTGCGCGGGTACAGGGGCGCGGGGGTAGACGACAAAGGGGGATTGAGACAGGTGCGGGCGGCGGGTCCTCAGCGCCCGCACCTGTCTCAATCCCCCTTTGTCGTCTACCCCCGCGCCCCTGTACCGCGCAGGCGAGGACTCAGTTAAACGGTCAGACTAAGAATTCAGAATGCGTCGGAAGTAGAAAAATGATTGTTTTACCTTGATCTCTCTTTACGTCTTCATTAGGCCCAATTATGAAGGCACCATCGTAAATTTAATAGCAACGTACAAAGTGTTCTCTCTATCGAATGCCTGAAGTAAAAAGAAACAGAAATAGACTAATTAGGTATTATAATTACGATGGTGCCTTCATAATTGGGCTTAACATCGCAATATATTTCATATAATTTGGTCTCAACATTTTCCGCATGATCATATTACGTATTATATGTATTTCCCGAGGGCAACATAACTATCATTATCTCCTGTTGCAAGCTTGCTTAATCCCCTCGAGAATATACGAAATTCCTTACCATATTCTTATATTTAGTACGTACCTTACATAATATTCTGTACCTATTTTTGGAATAAGACCACACAATGTTGTGAGGCTCAGTTTTATTGTCCCAATTTTTATTATTATTTCACAGTCCATAAACTGTTTAGATGCTACACTATAATACTCGTAGATTTAAGAGTAGCACAAATAAGTGTCTTCCTTAAATTGAGAAGTCGTTTTGGGTTAATGTTTAGGTTATTACCTCAATTATACAAACTCTATGTTGTAACAGTGAATTGTACAAATAATTAAAATATAAACAAACTAGATTTTGCCCGCGGCTTCGAAAAGTATGAAATAAATATCGTTCGGAATGAATTTATAATTACGTAAATAAACATATAAAATGAATTTGGAATGTTTTAGTATGTCTGTCTGTATGTGTAAATAATATATAATATAAATACATATGTTGTGTTATGTATTAATATATTTAAATATTATATTTTAGAAATGTATTATAAATATATGTAAAATATATATTATGTAGGTGAGTAAGTGTGTAACGATTACGAGTAGCCTACAGAGTCTTAGTAATAGGATCCCGTTTTTACCCTTTGGGTACGGAACCCTGAAAAGAATTCGCCTAACTTTCATACCAATATTTTTTTTTTTAAATCACAGTTTTTATGATATGAAATAGGAATAGCGCGAGGTCCAAGTCCGGGGCGGACTACTAGTAATATTAGTAGGATAGTAGGATAAAGATGTGTGTGTGTATGCACTGTAGTGGTGAAGATATCTATAACATTATAATGAACACACAACTAATATTATAGTTAACACGACCAACACGAAGGGAACGACTAAGAAGACCAGGGGCCTTATTGTGTAAGCGCTCTGACGTTCGGCTTCGCTTTTCATTCCGCTCGCTCTCGTGGTGTGAGTAGCAGGAGAAAAAGCGAAACCGAACGTCAGAGCGCTTACACAATAAGGACCCAGGCGCAACGATTAGATAATTATTTTCCAACAATTGTGAACTGGATCACAATAAATATTCACAATAATATTTAATTTCACATTATGCAATTAATCTAATCTATGCCTGTCAAAAATTACCTACACCGAGTGTTGATCATTAATTACCGTGGAATCATTAATCTAATTTGTATCTAATAGCATTACCACGCGCCACTTTAAGACATTTTGCAAAACCCTTTCACATCAAGTTTTACGTGATGATTTGTTTTAATTAAATTGAAATGTCTACTTACCTGGTAAAGTTTTCATGATTTATCAAAATGATGAGTCAAAATTGGCGTTTCAATTAGGAACTAGCTTTTCCCCAGGCTTCGCTCGTGATATTTTGGATTTCGTGCTATCCCATAGGAAACTTTTATTTTTGGGGGACAAAAAGTCTAAACTAAGAAACACTCTACAACTGCTAAACTAAATCCATGTAAAAAATCAAGTCGATCCATTTCTCTGTTACTGGTTGAAAGAGAAACTAACAAATAAACCATAATATTTTTTCGCAAAAAACAGCATGACCGACTTCACTCGTGTACAGAATTCGCGAATATTTCGCACGGATCGATGTTACATTTTTCATATTATTATTGATTTATCAAAAATGGGTCAGCCGATTTCAATAAAATTTTAATGGAATCAATTTCAAAGTATACTCTTTCCAATAAAAAAAAAATTATTGAAGTCAGACTACTACGAAAAAAGTTATGCGTGGTTACACATAAAAAAAATATACGCGTCGAATTGAGTACCTCCTCCGGTTTTGTTCGTCGGTCAAAAATACACACGTGGCTTTCACGGGAATACTAGAAATGATCTATCGAAACAACACAATTACTTTTCAGTAAGTTATAGTAGGTATAGGCCAATTGACAGCAACAGGCGAACCGCGGCTCGTTTGCGGACCGCGAAAGGTCGAACCTAGGACCGCCAAAAATGAATAACTACTTAAAAAATAAAGAAATGCTAGAAAATAGGTATCGAATTCGGCCACTATTTTTACCTTGACATACATATGTGAAACATCTAGAATGTCACATAGATGATTTTTAGGGTTCCGTACCCAAAGGGTAAAAACGGAACCTTATTACTAAGACTACGCTGTCTGCCTGTCCGTCTGGCCGTCTGTCTGTCACCGGGCTGTATCTCATAAACCGTTATAGCTAGAAAGCTGAAATTTACACAGATGACGTATTTTTGTTGCCGCTATAACAACAAATACTATAAACAGAATAAAATTAATAGCTAAGGGAGGCTCCCATACAACAAACCTAAATTTTAACCGTTTTTCGCTCGATGTTAATAATGGTATCACGTGATGCTTGAAATATTCATAGAATGTTTAGTTGTAAATACAATTCAATAATAAATATTAAATAAAATAAATATTTATTCTGATACAGTACGGAACCCTGCGTGAGTCCTACTCGTTCTTGGCCGATTATTTGAAATACACATTAAATCATTCATGATTAACGGACTGCCGGACCATTGTCAGTTGTTGGATTTTTTCCACAGGTTCCGGACCGCACCTAGAACTACTTGCCAACCACTGGTTTAGGGTTTAGTAAGAGTGTAAGCGTTCATTGTTATTTTCTATCACATTCCAGAATGTCCGCCCAACAAGTGGGGCCCGAACTGCGTGAACGAGTGCGGCCCGTGCTCTGATCACGGAAGCTGCTCGCCCATCACCGGGGCGTGCTCCTGCCAGGACGGATGGCAAGGTGAGAGGTGGGTTACCACTTTTACATTATAATGCCTCATCTAAATCATTTCAGTCGTAAGATGTCGATGCTGCTAGACATTGGCTTTATCTACTGGTACCTACCATTACTTCGTTACTTCCTTATCCTTACTTTCTTTAGTTCCGTACTTCACTATCAATACATAGGATAAAACAAAGTCGCTTCCCGCTGTCTGTCCCCTTGTATGCTTATATCTTTAAAACTACGCGACGGATTTTAATGCGGTTTTTTTAATAGATAGAGTGATTCAAGAGGAAGGTTTATATGTATAATAGACCTGTGCGAAGCCAGGGCGATTATTCTCTAGTTTATTGGTTTGTTCCTCTTTCATGCAGCAACGGAGCAATGTATTGACTTGATTTTAACATACTTAGACATAGTTTGAAAGACGAAAAGTGAAAAGGCTATTAATTATCCCAGAAAAATAAAATGTTCTCATGGGATAGCACAAAAATTAAAATACCACGAGGGCGAAGCCGCGGGCAAAAGCTAGTATAATACTCGTATGTTTTAAGAATAGGATCGATCGTAAGCGAATCGCTTCCAGCTGGAAGCTAGGTCTTCAATGGACCTACTTTATAGGCGAACTTTGAATGTTCTAGTCTCCATTCTAAAACTCTTCGGTCCCGTCGATAATTACTTATTTATCAGTATTGCGTGCTGTATTCCATGACAACTGATATTTCAAGTACTTAGCTACCTGATCTTTCAATTATTTTAAATTACCTGGTGGGTGATTCTGTATGAAAACAAGCACGTAACGCGCTCTAACGTGCTCTTTTTTTTTAAGAAATTTGTGTGAAACATATTTATTTTTCAAATAATATAATTAAAACTCGGTTTATAACTTTATTTACCGTAATTTTACATTAATCAAACATTGCTAAAAAAGAAATGCACGGAAATAAAAAAAATACCTGCCGCGTTACGTTACGATTTGTCGACAGAAAATCAGGCCTCTGTTATGCCTAATGAACATTGAACTTAGTCAGTTTTTTTGTAAAAATTACAATTCAAAAACATTTTGTTAAAACGCCTGATATAATAAATCCGTTACTTTCTGTAGTTTGTTGGTTAAAGCGTTGCCATTTGATATTTTTTCACTTCACTATTTCGACAGGCGTTTAAACTTTAATTTGGATTTACAGCGGACTTTAGTTTGGTTTAAAACGCGTTTTAAAAAAATACTTTTACTTTTCAGTTGTGAAAGCCACATGTCTCCAACCACAAGTACGACCACAACTACTGCAAGGGTAGAAGAGCTACTAACAAAAACACCCGCAACTAAACCCTCTCCGCCTTCTTCTGCTATCCCTTCTACCCCTACAACAGCTTTAGTAGAAACCACTTCAGCTTCTACGAGTCAAACTACAAAAACTGCTACTACAAGTTCTAGTCAATTTACGACCGAAACCACAACAGTTACAACAACTGTTCAAAAGACTAATACAACATCTATGTTAACAACAGTAGAGAATATTCCAAGTTCAAAGAAAGAAGCTAAGATTCTGAATACTCAAATCACAGATAAGTCAACGTTATTGGCAAAAACTACAGAAAAGTCTAGCCCATTAACGACGCCTGCTACAAGTGTGCCAACAACTACTGAAACTACTACAAGAGCTATTGTAACAACGCCTGTTATTAAAAAAGTAAAAGCGTCAGATACAACTTCAGTGAAAGGACACATCAGTGTAAAAAACAACCAAACTATTTCGAAGAATTATGAAACTACAGAAATATTAAGCACAACAACTTTACCAAGTAATAAACTTACATTTGTACCACTTACAAGCACAGAAGCATATACTTCGACGACAGTTTATAATAATCTAACTTTGACCACACACAAAACTAATGTGTTTAAGTCAATCACACCTACAACCCAAATACAAAATTTTAGTACAATACATAGACCAGAGACAACTTATGCGCCGAAGCACAGTCCAAAAGAAGTTCACGTAGAAATAAAAACAACTCCTGTCCGAATATTAAAAGCAAGCGACGCAACTTACACTGCTCCACACAAAACAACTGCTATTACAGTGTTTTCTGAGCCGTCGATAGTTACTACTCACGCTACAACAATCACGGAGGGAACCACAAAAATAGAAACAACGAGAAGACCAGACGCAACGATCAGATATTTCCCTACAACAGTGAAATTCAAACCAAAGGAAATTTGGATACGGCCAGCGCAAAAAGGTGAATCATTTGAAAGTAAGAAAACAAGCGAATCGCATATACGGCATCGAGTTGCAACTAACAAAGAACCTCCAAATACAACACCAAAGACCATCATTGTGTCAATTATACCAACATCAGTGTCTTACGCAACTTTTAAAAAGATAGCTTTGACTACAGCGTCAGGTTTTCCACAAACAACAAATGCAACGCTCAAAGCAAACTCTACAGGGCAAGGATTTACAAAACCAATGTCAGTTTTGACAACTATACCACCGCTACTTTCCAACATTAGCACCTTACCAACTTCTGCAGTTGCACATACAATCAAGCCAAGTATTATAAAAAGCGTAAATACATCTAAATCTAATGAGCATTTTCACTACGTCGCTAAAACTTTCTCAACTTTATCTAACGCAGGAACGGCATGGAGAAACAAAACCGCATCTTCAAATGGAACTAACAGCATGGCAACTGTTACTCAAAATCTGAATTCTTCTAACCATATAACACCAACTGTCTCTTCGACTAACTTTTTAATGACTACTCACAAAAGCATTGTGAATAATAAGCTAAGAAATGTTACACAACATTTAGAGAAAATAACAAAAAAACCTGTTACAAAAGTAACACCTAAACCATTTTCAAGCGGTCATACAACGTCCAAAATAGCTGAAACTGATAAAGAAAAGACTAACGCTACTACTACTAAAATACGAAATATTTCTAATGACAATAATAAAACGGCGACCGAAAGTCCTGACGATGAAGAAACGTTTCATATTTTGACAGAACCGGAGCATATAACTGCCGTGATGGAAGGGAAAGAGAAGCAGAGAACATCAGTTGATCTGATATCTGTGATCAGCATAGCTGGAGGGATCATGATGGCAGTGATCACGGTGGCCGTGATCATAGTTATGGTAGAGAGATGTAGGCGGCCGCGGTACGAAGACGTGAGGAAAATGAACGACATTCACATGCAAGTCATGATTGATAATAATGATGTCCCACCTCCTTACGTGAGGAGCATTTTTCATACACCTTTGCCTGGTAAGCATAACTTAGCCATCCCAAATTGTAAATCCGAAATGCATATGCATGCTCATATTCTCATGTCAATTATTATTTTTGAATCAATAACAGAATTATGTTATTATTGTATCTTCCTGGTCACCATATCATTATTGGATTATTCCAGTCTATCCCCCAGATCTGTCCCCTGGGGGCCAGAACGGAAGAAAAAATACCTCATTCTTGTCACTATTATTTTTAGCACGATTACTTTTAGCACAATTTAATGCATCATGCATAGTGTATTGGTTAAATTTGACCAAACAGTCATCGGCCCATTAGCTCAGTTGGTTAGAGCGTCGTGCTAATAACGCGAAGGTCGCGGGTTCGATCCCCTCATTTTTTGCATTATGTTTTTTATTTTTGCAGATCCACCAACGTCAGACACGTATAGGTCAGACAAATGCCACTATCAGCCCATCTCAACTCTAGACAGGAACTTAAAACAATTTATGAGACCCGTGGTTGTACAAACCATATCGCCGATCATGCTTGAAAACTTCAGAGGTAAAGTTCAATAATTGCAAACTTTGAAACTAAACATTTTGAACAAAAATAGCATCAAAACTATTTTCACCGATAATTTTGATTATTTCATTATTTTTTTACTGGTTTCAGGAATATTAGAGTGCCACTATGACCATCTACCAAGACGAAGCCATGATTTTGAAGTTAGACCAAGACATTGTTCTTTAGCGCCATCTACCGACGATGTTGACGAACGCTCTCATCTGCGGCCTTGCAGCATCGCTGAGTCTACAATCGACGCGTTGAAATGTGAAGCAAGATTAGATGTTTTAGATTCAACTACTTCAGAACCTCTTTATGCAGAGATACCATGCTGGAGACCACCATCGGAACATGCGATTGAAATCATGAATTACAACGGCGAAGCTGTAACTGAGTTATGACCTAAACACGACAAACCAAAGAAAATCCACATCTAACAATTTCATTTCAAGGCATGAGTCAAGCGTAGTTAGTTCAAGCGGTTTTCACTAGATGGCGCTATTTTAGTATAATTGTGTGTTAAATGGTATCGAATTTTATTTTGTGTGAACGTAGGAATTTGTATTTAATGTTAATGATTTATTAATAAAACTAATTTAACCTTCTTTGTAGTTGATATTTTCTATATAAGCGTCAGTTTTATCTATCTACCAAAATTGTGACGAGGAGTCTGAGGGGCTTTCGCGAAACGCACTCTGCTTACAGCTTCACTCCGTGGAATAGGTCGATTTTTTTTGGGTTCCGTACCCAATGGCTAAAAACGGGACCCTATTACTAAGACTCCGCTGTCCGTTTGTCCGTCTGTCTGTCTGTCTGTCGCCAGGCTGTATCTCATAAACTGTTATAGCTAGAAAGCTGAAAAATTCACAGATGGTGTATTTCTGTTGCCGCCATAACAACAAATACCTACTAAAACAGAATAAAATTAATATTTAAGGGAGGTTCCCATACAACACCGGATTTTTTAGCAGTTTTTCGCTCGATATTTATAATGGTAACAGGTAGATGCTTGAAATTTTCACAGAATATTGAGTTGTATATTCACTTCATTATTATGAAATAAAATTCAAATAAAATAAATATTTAAGAGGAGCTCCCATACAGTAGGTACGGAGCCATCCGTGCGCGAGTCCGGCTCGTACTTGGCCGATTATTTTTGTTTTAGACCAAAACCATGAGTTAGTCAGGTAACATTGCAATGGATTAAAAATAAGAACGATGTGAATCTGATAAGTTGGTAGGTAAATGTTCATCGCATAAAAATCTAGGACCCTCATTACCTATATGAACAGCTATACTATTACTATGAATTCAAGGCCAACACAAAACTCAAGAAAAAAAAACAGCTGTTCTATACAAAATTGCAACTTGGAACCGACAAAATGTGTGAAACGACTGTTTTTTTGAGGAATTCCGGGTTGGCCCTGTAAGTATATAGTAAAAATATTTTATTATTATGGTCTGAATCACCTCCTGTCGGTATAGTATACCAGTTCTGGATAACCCTTATAGATAGATTAGAAGACACTACCCGATAGATAAAATAGATATGTTTACTCTAAACAAAACTGAGAAATCCATCAGTTTGAGAAAAATACCTAGGTACTTCTTGTAAGTCTATCGGTGTGACCTAAGACGACAACCTCCACACGTACATACGAGTACATACACAAGACTAATCGGTTAGTATCTCAAAGAACTTCAACCAGAAAACAACTCCGGCAAAGTCTCTAAAACACGTAAGTAAATAAAATTGAATCTGTGTTAATATAAGAATCTTTAACTCCGAGTGATAAGGTTTAAAGTTTTGACAACAGAGTGATTATGTCATAGTTACGAGTATTATCGTATGTGATTTGTTTTGTGTTTACTTGACATTGACTTTATTGGTCTCGGAGTCAAGTGTGGGGGCTTCTGAGAATCTAAGAGGAAAATAAGGACCCTAAATATAGCGTAGGATATAAGGAAAACCAGAGTTCTACTTAAAATGTTTACGAGTATTTCTCTTGATGGTCAGATGAGTATTTTTTAAAGGTAGGTAGATATAAAAATCGGAGGTGTGGGTACGTTAAAACTTTGTGCTATATAAGAATAATTTCATTTTAATTGAGTAAAACACAGGTGTTACGTTTGATTTTAGTAGGATACTATTAGAGTTTCGATCGCATTTGGCGATCTTTCTCAAGGTTGGAGTACTAGCACGCGGGCAATGCTATGCGAGACGAGCCCGCGTGCTAGTACTCCAACCTCGAGAAAGATCGCCAAATGCGATCGAAACTATTGTAGTCTCCTACTAAAATCAAACGTGAGTAACACCTGTGTTTTACTTAATTAAAATGTACGAAAACCACGTTCGTTTCCATAGTGAAAAAGTTTATTCTTATAAGAAGTCGAAATAAGTAGAGATAGAGGCAGTTTTCGGTTCAAAAAACTATAATTGACCATCTATTTGTTTAGCGCTTTTAGAACATCCCTACCATAAGACTAGAGCTGGATTTAGGGGATGGTAACCGGGGCAACTGCCCCTGGGGCCTTCACAATAGAGGCTTTACAATATCAGCAATAAATCATTAAAATAAACTAAAATAAAACAAATATTTGAGGGGGCTCTCATACAAGAAACGTGTTTTTTGCTCGATATTAAAAACGACATCAAGTAGATGCTTGAAATATTCACAGAATGTTTAGTTGTTTGAAAAATAAGTAATTAAATTATAATTAAATTTATTAAAGGGGGCTCCCATATAGTACGGAAACCTTCGTGCTCGAGTCCGACTCGCACTTGGCCGATATTTTTAAAGGAATCGTATCACCTTAGTAACAATAACGTATCTACTTTTGAACACTTGGCGTAGCAAGGGGGCAGCTGCTTACTTTTGTCCACCCCAGGAAAATAGAAATTACTCTCTACTAGGATGGTAGTATACTATAATGATTTAATGATACTAGGATGGTTAAGGCCCAACCGTGTCCCAAATTCGTGCCCAGAACTCAGATTTGGCGTAGCTTAAATAAATCATATCTCAGCTGTATTGTCTGAAGAGGAGATAGATTCGATGATAAACAGTAGATATCGTGCGTGTGGACCCATTGCAATATAATTTTGTTTTAAAGTACCTATAATTATTATCTAACACGGCATTTTTATAAAAGATTACTCAGTCTAGTTCTTCTGTGTTTTTTTTTGCATTCAAAGTTTCCTATTAATTTGAGTCAAAATTCAAATGTTCCAAGGCAAGTTCCAAGGCTTATATTATTCGAGTCGGGATTTTTTTTGCACAGTTTTATTAGCAAGAAGCACAGATTTTGTAAAAACAAATTGAAAATTAAATTAAATTTAAATTGACAAATTAGGTTAATCTTAGTTTTAGATATTCAACAGCAAGCACTGGTGTTTCCCACCGACGTTTGTATGGAGTGATGAGCGACTTGTTTACTCCTAATTTCCAGTTGAAATGCGGCTAATATTCATAGCCGCGCTGCTGGCCAGCGCCCACAGCCAGAATGTGAAGACAGCCAACTATGGGGTCAAGGGGGGCTACAGCCATGGCAGCCATGGATACACTGGGTAAGGTTTTTAGTTTACTTACCAAAACTTCTGAAAGAATTGTAGAAAGAAAGAAATAATTTTTAATCACAGAATACAACAGAAGTTGTACACTGAAAAATATTGTAATAAGATTCGAGACGCTCCAGTCGTTTTAAAGATAAAGATAAAGATTCTTTATTGCTCTCAACTGTGTACAATTAGATGTTACAACAATATTAAGGCACAACAGCTTATCCTGCGGACATGCAATATTTAGTTTTGGTGTAACTAACAAGCTTTGTATGTTATCTTACACCACAAACTTAAGAGATATATATTATAACTATTTTATATATATTTCAATCATATACCTATACTATTAATTCTATATTTACATTTTTTTTGAAATATTGCTTCCTACTTCACCTTACCATCATCATGACTGCCTCGGTGGCTCAGTGGTTAGTGACCTTAACTTCTGGGTCAAAGAGGCGTGGGCTCGATCCCCACCCAGGGCAAGTACTTATGTGATCAACATACGAGTAGGTGTTTGCTCTGTGTCTGGGTGTTATTTAGGTACTAAATTCAAAAATGTTTTTATTCAATTGACATATTACGAGTACATGTGCTTAGAATCTATCTAATATCTAGTACTATCCATATAAGTATGTATTTAAAATTATGTATAAGTAGTTTATCAGTCTCTGGCAGCCATATCACAAGCTTTGCTTAGTTAGGGGTCAGAGGCCGTGTGTAAGATGTCTTCAAATATTTATTTATTACTAGCTGCCCCGGTGAACTTTATCTCACCATCTGTCAACTGTCAATGACAACTTTTACATGCAGGAACATTTTGTATGGGAAAATTCAATGAATGTCTTTATTATTTTACTCACTATATTTTTATATTTTCTCACCGTTTAAACCTTCCCTTAGCTTCCACGGATATTTCAAGACCAAAATTAGCCCAATCGGTCCAGCCGTTCTCGAGTTTTAGCGAGACTAACAACCACGATTCATTTTTATATAATAGAGAAGATAGATAGATAGATTTATAGATTTATTTATAACCATTTCGGCTTTCGGCTTACAGACCTCTACTAGGACCGATTGGTAGCGGCTTGCATCTCCAAGTATGTATCATGGATGTAAACCGTTTCTAGATCTAGACCATTAGAAAGTCAAATCATTTGTTCCATTACTTGAACTGTTCGGTATTTAGTAGGTATTCACTGGACAGAGTTTAAGTAAACAGACTGATAGGCAATATAAATAATTTATCTAAATGAGCAACAGACCCCCGCTTACACCCACTTATAAACGTATTATTGTATTATTTTCAGTCACTACTCGAATAGCACTCAGCAACACGGCTATAGCTCTTACTCCGGCCAAAACTACAGCCAAAGCTATGGCCAAAACTACGGTCAAAACTACGGCCAAAATTACGGCAACTCGCAGTTTCAAGCTGGAGTGTGCTTCATCGAAGTGCCGTAAGTAAATTTGTGTTTGTACTAAGTTAACTGTATAACAGGCAGGGTTGGTGTCATTTTCACTTATAAATGTAACATCAAAAAGTCTGAAAATCTAGTCTGAAGATGTCGTATAATTTATCTGTTTTACTCTCAATTCAAAAAATAGAAAAATAGAGTTGGATGAAATAGAAAAGGGCAAGTACATACTAGATGCAAGTCAACCAATGTTATTAGAGACCTATGTCCAGCAGTGGATATTCTATGGCTCGATTTACGACGATGATTAAGTATAAGAGCACATGGAAAATTTTAGCATGATGTTAGAATGGTTAAAAAGTTGACTAAGAAATGAACATTGAATTTTTTTTAACCCCCGACGCAAAAGAGGGGTGTTATAAGTTTGACGTGTCTGTTTGTCTGTGTGTCTGTCTGTCTGTGGCATCATAGCGCCCGAACCACTGAACCGATTTCAGTTTAGTTTTTTTTGGATGAAAGGAGACTTAGTCGAGAGTGTTCTTAGCTATGTTTTATAAAAATCTATTGAGCCGTTTAAGAGTTATGGTGGGTTAAAGTTTCGTACTTTTTTAGGTAGGTTTTTGTGTCGGGGGTTTTTTAAATTTTTAATTTAAGTTTTATAATATTTTTTTCTGTACTATTTCGGCTTTATCACCAAAAATAAACAAAAATATTGATACAGTGTCTCCTGAGGCATGACAACAATTTCAAGAAAATCGGCCAAGGGGATGTGAACTTGCACTAAGGCCTCGAATTCAATAATAACAGATAACACATTAAATAACCGTACTGGACCGGTTAGTTACATTATCATCATCATTATAAGCCTTAAGACGTCTACTGCTGGACATAGGAAGGCCTCCGCTATGGATTATCAATAAGCCCCGTTGGAAGCAGCCTCCATTTAGTGTTTATAGTTATTTACAACTTTGTAGTTATTTACAAGGAATTACAATTTAGAATCGTCGTCATGCCAGCCGTAAGACGTCCACCGGAAAACGGCCAACCCTATAGACTCCCCGTAAGATTAATTAGAAGCGACTTCTATTCAGCGTTTCGATAGCCTTAATCAGCTCATGTCTAGTGTCTACTTTTTCAGTAGATGTCAATGCAGCAGCTGTCCTACACAAAATCGCAACTCCAAATCGATATAAGTATTGCATGGAAAGGCTAATTTTATTTCTGGAATTCTGAGATGACCCTTTAGTGAAATTTGTTCAATATGGTGGTCTGAATCGCCCTCTTTAGTTTTAAAACATCCTCTTCCCCTTAATCGAACAACCCTATAGAGTTATTCGATTTATAAATCGGAGTATCAAAAAATAATTACTCCGCTTTTCCCTTTACGCGATCAATATCATTGTGTAGTTGTCAGTGTATTAGTGTAATTCGTGTATGCGGTACTAATTGAATAAATAAATAATGAAATAAAATATTTTGTTCGAAAGAACATAATTCCTAGAACATTTCCCCGAAAGATTACAGGAATTGTTGTTGCTAAGAATACGTAAACAGATAATAGTGTTCTAAGAAAGTGTTACCAACTTTAGCGATAATCGGGTCAAAGTGGGTCAAGCAGAGAGTACGGATCAGGGGCACAATTTACATGTGCATTGACCTTGATACAATCATTGAAGATAACAATTATAACCAAAACAAACGTATCGGTTAATAAATAATCTGAGTAGTTAGATGTTAAATTCTCTGGTTGAAACATTTTTAGATCATAGTAATATGTATGATACAATTTTTGGGGTTCCGTACCCAAAGTGTAAAAACGGGACCCTATTACTAAGACTCCGCTGTCCGTCTGTCTGTCTCCAGGCTGTATCTAATGAACCGTTATAGCTAGAAAGTTGAAATTTTCACAGATGATTTATTTTTATTGCCGCTATAACAACAAATACAAACAGAATAAAACTAATAATTGAGGAGAGCTCCCATACAATAAACCTGATTTTTTAGCCGTTTTCGCACTAAATTAATAATGGTAACAGGTAGATGCTTGAAATTTTCACAGAATATTTAGTTGTATATTCACTTCAATAATAAAATTAAAATAAAATAAATATTTAAGGGGGGCTCCCATACAGTACGGAACCCTCAGTGTGCGAGTCCGGCTCGTACTTGGCCGATTATTTCAATTTAGGATTTATTGATTCATTCTCTAAATACTTCTGGACTTGCTTTTGTTACAATACCTTTTTTACTTTTTAAAACTTGCTCGAGAGGCCTCAATTTTGTTAATAGTTTACTGCTTCTGTTACAGAACTGCTTCTTTAGCCAGAGATCCAGCTCATGTGCCCGCTGGAAACGGAGTGAGTATAATTATAATCTATCAGTATTTGTATGCCAAATACAAAAAGATAAAAAACTTACGAGTCTAATTTTAGTCGTCATAGCTCTCTAAAATAGTAGATTATGCACCAAGAGAACCAAGTCGAGTCTTCACGTCACGGGTGACAAATCGGACCCTGAGAGTAGCGAGGGACCCTACAGGTAACTGCCGAGCGCAGCGAAAGTGTTTTAAGTTGATTCCCGAGAGAAGCGAGGGAATCATTTAGAGTCCTGAGTGAAGCGAGGGGTTCAAGTCGCCCAAGACGAAGACTGACTTGGTTCTAGTGGTGCATACTATACTTTTCATACCTCCTGTGAGAAAATAAAACCCCAGAAATATGAGTAATACTTACGTCATAAACTCAAATAGTGTTGGTACTCACTAGGCAACTCGGTATTGTTCACAATAAAATTAAATAAATTAGAATGTACCTACGAATTTTCATAGAATAGCACACAAATTCGTAATAAAACAGAGACTGTAAATACTACGCGAAAAACATAAGACCATGGCCAGCTCGATTACCATGGCCTAACACAGGCATTGCAAATAGGTTCTATTCTATAAAATCGAACTGATACGGGCACCAAAGAGGTTTCTTTCTTTGTTGCCGTGCACTGTAAAAAGATTTTACTCGATTTTACAAAATAAAACCTCCTTATGAAGTCCTTAAATGTTCTAAGTTAAGAAACTTTTATACGAGTTAGACGTTCCAAATTTAAATCACTTCACTCCCTAGATAGTTTCATACAACATTATAGCCCTCGAGGTTGTGTTGAGATAATAATGACTCGTTTTACTTTGAGATTGTAGTAATGTAGTAATGAGCGATTTGCAGCATCAGCAGGTGGTATGAAAAATGATTTATTTTTCAATCATGAGGAAGTTCAATTTAAATTACCATACGTTTTTCAGAATCTTCTCTAGGACTAATAAGTCTAAATGATCTCGTTTGTCGGTTTACAAATTACATAAGAATAAAATATTGTTAACTTTTATAAACCTAATTTATTTACAATTGTTTCTTCCTTCCTGAAGATTCTCTGGCTTTTTATATTAAACGACCTTTAATTTATCCTCGAATTAGGCTCTCTAACCTGTTTGATATCTCCTTCCAGTCTCGGCCTGACCTCAGCCGCATTCAAACCTGCTGCAGCGGCTACATCCGTAACATCCACAACCACCACCTCTGCGACCCTGTCTGCAACCAAGAATGCGTTAACGCGCTCTGCACCGCCCCTGACACATGCACTTGCTTCTACGACCACGTGAAGAACGCAGCTGGATTCTGTGTCCCAACTTGTCCTATTGGCTGCCAGAATGGTAACTGTGCGGGTGGAGAGTGCATCTGTAAAAATGGATATAGATTGGACTCAGAGGGCAAATACTGTCTCCCGATTTGTAGAGACAACTGCGGTGGGTTAGGTAAGTACAATCTCATCAAAAACATAAATGTGAAATGGGAGCCAAAGTGTCGCCACCAAAAGAATTGAGATCTAACACGGGGGCCAAGTGTTCTGTAGAAAATCCTAAAGTTTAAGCTAGCTCCAAATGGTTCGTGTAATATTACACACGGCCGCTGCGTCGCCAGTTTTCTTTGAATACTTTGTCTGGACACGCTGCCGCGTGTCTAGATAAAAAACTCTGTGTAAGTCTACTAACGAACCACCGGAGGAGGTACCCAATTCGACGCGTATATATTTTTTTTTGTTAGTTTTTTTGATGTGTAACCACGCATAACTTTTTTAATAGTAGTCCGATTTCAATAATTCTTTTTTTATTGGATAGAGTATACTTCGGAATTGGTCCCATTTAAATTTTATCGAAATCGGCTTAGCCGTTTTTGATAAATTATCAATAATGTGGAAAATGCTACATTGATCTGTGCGAAATATTCGCGAATTATGTACACGGGTGAAGTCGGTCATGCTATTTTTTGCGAAAAACAATTTTAATATTTGTCATTATATCAGCAGTAAGACATCGATACTAGACATAGCGCTCTCATTATAGATTTCTAATAAAACCAACTGAAAATGACTTACATTGTTGAGGTCTTCTGTCTACGTTGTTGATGGACGAGGACAAGGCAAAGGTAAAAACAAATTGCAATTCAAAATTGGTAAAGCCATTTGACCGCTAAAAAGTAATAACGAACCAGAGTTGGTAATCGTACTCATCCGATTCATTCCAAACCTTCCAGGAAACTGCACTGCACCCAACACCTGTACTTGCAAAGCTGGCTTCCAGTCCGCCCCAGACGGGTCGTGCCAGGCGTCTTGCAGCCCGCCTTGCACCAATGGCGACTGTATCGCGACTAACCAGTGCCGCTGCAAGCCAGGGTACTCCGCAGACTACCAAGGGAAATGTGTACCTCAATGCACTCAGTAAGTATTACTTACTTTGATTTGAGTAGGAACATCTCGGAAGGGTATGCCAGGCATCTTGCAGCCCGCCTTGTACCAATAGCGACTGCATTGCGACTAACCAGTGCCGCTGCAACCCAGAGTACTCGTACTCCGCAGATAACCAAGGGAAGTATGTGACTAAATTCACTTATTTAGTATAACTTCCATATGAGTAGGTTACCACTGAAGACGGATCGTGCCAGACGTCGTGTAGCCCACCTAACTCTAACGCCGACTGCATTGCAACTAATCAGTGCCGCTGCAAACCAGGGTACTCCGCAGACCACCAAGTAATATGCGTACCTCAATGCGCATGGTAAGTATTACTTTGGAATGTGTAGGCTTTCAACCTTGACAGTTCGAGCCAGGCATTGTACAGACCGCCTTGAACCAACGGCAACTTTATCGCGACTAACCAGTAAAACCAAGTCAGTAAGTATTACTTTTTTTTGTATGTTCGTCAGACTTCTCCTCCAACACAAGTCGGAGACGTTAGCAACAATCATCATCTTGCGATTTATGCAAATTTACTATGGTATAAGTCGAGCAATACATGGTTTTATAAACGTGCATGCTATTTTCGTCGGATGAACTAAAAGACGCAAACAATTTTTTTTCCCTCTTTTTTCTTGATTCCTTTTTTCTTTTCCTTTTTAACATTTTTTTTCTGTATTTTATATCTTTTCTATATATTCTTATTTATTACTCGTGATGCTACAGTTGTACAATATTTCATAAATCGACTTCTATATTCTATATTACTCACTAGTGTTATAAAATCGTGTGCTTTGATATGCATTCCTAATTCTATTTCTATATTAATTCTATCTACGCCATATATGGGGCAGTCTGTTAATATATGTACAATAGTTTCTTCCTTGTCGGGATCACAGGGGTATGCCGGGCTATCCTTGCGCTTGAATCGGTTCAAGTACGCAGAGAACCCGCCGTGCCCCGTAAACACTTGAACCATAATTGGAGTAAGCTCCATTTTCTTCAGTATAGGATAGGCCTGTACAGCGTCCGGGAAAAATTGTTTCGTGGTTGAGGCGGTGTGTCCCTCCTTGTAGCGCCGGTTCCATTCGTCAAGCGTATTTATACGAATCTGACGCTTGACGAATGATACCGGATACTGTCCGTAATCTGCTCTGGTTCTCCGATGTAGGGCGGCCTCCTTAGCCAACTCGTCAGCTCTTTTGTTTCCCTCCAGCCCCACGTGTGCTTTAATCCAAAAGTAAGTATTACTTAGATATGAATAGGTTACCCTTTTTAAGGTTCCGTAGTAAAACGAGGAACCCTTATAACTTCGTTGTGTCCGTCCGTTCGTCCATCCGTCCTCATTTTAACTTCCACATTTATCAACCAAATTGTATGAAATTTGATATTAAATGATAGTTTAAGTATAGATCTCAATTTTAATTACTTAAAAAATCAAAACTGTATATTTAAGGGATAGCTCCCATACATGTAAAGAGGGAATGTTTTTTTTATAACCAGCCCCTCATGTGGTGTGTCGTTAAGTAGGGTTTTTAAAAATGAACGTAAGGTTTCCTAAACAATTTTTTGCCACATGTACCATTGGTGATATATAGATCGACAAAGTTGAAAAAAGAGTGCCCTTCCCCTTAATTTCTAAAGTATATAAGATAGAATCTTCAAACTTTTTGAGTTTATAGACCATATTGAAAACTATCTTTCAAAATTATTTTGAGCACTGTGGGATTATAACTTTTAAAGTTTAAAAGAAAATTGAGAAATATATTTCTTAGCCAAATATGATTTTCTAGCAGTTTACCATCTAATGACATCATAAAAATTTTTACCATGATCATAATCATCGTCACCATCTACGGAAGCCTATCATACGCGTGTCGAGACAGGCACTTGACAACTTTTCTTCTTATTAGTACACTCTTGACGTATTAGTTGTAGCTGTGTGGATGATTCACGGATGCTCTACTCTTTTCTTCTCTGGGCTGCCGCACGTCTCGCGATGTTCCTCCATCTGTACCTTTTCATGGTACTTTATTTTACCCTCTCTTTTAATAAATAAGTAATACTGCCTACCAGGTTTTCCTTGATTCAGACGATTGCCTACAGGATCATCTGGAAGTGACTTCCATACAATTTGTTGCAACAGTATACCATGTGTGTCTCATTCAGTTTAACAAGAAATATCATCATCACGTTTAGTATGAATATATTCAAATAAGATTCATATTTTTAAAACCAATCATCATGAAATGATTTTAATTTTATAGTGCATCCCACACTAGGTTTATCTCAAAGAGTTATTTTTGTAATAAACATTTCAAAAATTGGCCGCGAATGCAGGACTTGAACCTTGCGTATTCGGATCACTGGCCCGACGCTCTCCCAACTGAGCTGATTGATAAACAGTTCACAAATTCGACGCAAAGTCAGGACAGCGAATCAGCTCTGTTGGGAGAGCATCGAGCTAGTGATCCGAAGACGCAAGGTTCAAGTCCTGCATTCGCGACGAATTTTTGAAATGCTTATCACAAAAATAACTCTTTGACCAATCATTATGTTTACTTTTGATAACTAACATTTATAAATGATTAATTTAATTTTGTTTTCAGGGGCTGTGGATCCACCGGGCAATGCGTAGCTCCTAACCAGTGCCGCTATTCCTCCACCAACACGCCTGGTTATCCCACGCCAACTGCCAACTCTACATCTCCTAATTCTTATAACAACCATAATTATCCTTCCAATCAACACATATACCCATCAAATTACTCATCAACTCATTCGCAGAACCCTGATAATCAACGACCCAATAATCAAAACTATACTCCACCTCAAAATTATCCTGGCCAGACTACCCAACGTCCGTACTATCCCGGGGAGTCTTCGTATTATCCAAATAACAACAATAATCAACCTTCGTATAATTTCAGTTCTGAATCCCAAGTGAGACCAAATTACTCTACCAACCCCACCAATCAATCAACGTACGGACCAAGTTCTACGTACCCTGGTCCACACGGTCAACCTAATTCAGAATATCCCCAAAATCAAACAGGCTACCATCCATATCAACCTTATAACCCTTCAGGTTCTAGTTATTACCCGTATTACCCAAACCGTCCCACTGGACCACCTACTGACCCGTACCAACCAGGATATTATCCAGGACAAAACACAAGCCAACCAAACCAGCCTGGTCAACCTGGGTACAATCCTAGTCAATCAAACCAACCTGGATATCCTTATCAACCTGGTCAACCTGGTTACAATCCAAACCAACCTAATGGACAACCTGGTTACAACCCTAGCCAATCAAACCAACCTGGACAACCTGGTTACAACCCGAGCCAATCAAACCAACCTGGACAACCTGGTTACAATCCAAACCAACCTAATGGACAACCTGGTTACAACCCTAGCCAATCAAACCAACCTGGACAACCTGGTTACAACCCGAGCCAATCAAACCAACCTGGACAACCTGGTTACAACCCTAGCCAATCAAACCAACCTGGCTATCCTTATCAACCTGGACAACCTGGTTACAACCCAAACCAATCAAACCAACCTGGTTACAATCCAAACCAACCTGGACAACCTGGTAACAATCCAAACCAACCTGGCTATCAACCGGGCTACAACCAAAATCATCAGAACCAACCTGGCTACAACCCCAACCAATCACACCAACCAGGCTACCAACCATACCAGCCAGGCCAACCAAACCAATATAATTCATCTAGTCCTTACCAACCATTATATCCCTCTGTGCCAAATAATCCGTATGAACAAACGAACAACGAATATTTAATACCGCAGTGCTCTCAACCTTGCATCAACGCAGTCTGCGTTGGAAACAACCAGTGCACCTGTAATACGGGCTACATTCAAGACGCTAGTGATCCCACAGGATCCAGGTGAGGTGTTTACAATACATATTGGTGTAATAATTTTTATACGCATTATGTTATGATTACTGACTGCCGTTTCTACCGGGATGTCGTCCATCATATATTTTTCTATTTATGTAGATGTTATCTTTTAACAACAATTACTGCATTATTTTTAACGCTAAACACAGACTGGAGTCTGTGTTTAGCGCTAGCTCTCTTGGAGAGAGCTAGCGACGTAGAGGATATAAAAATCTACGTCGCTAGTTCCATAGTGGTACTAGCGAAGTATTCATATGAGTATGTAAAATGTATGGAACAGCTGATTTTTTTTGAGCTTTGACAAGAGTTGCAGAACAAAAGTTGTTAGTTTTGATGTACAGAAAAAGCCCTAAAAGGATGCTAATTGATTAGGAATAACCCTGTACAAACATGGAGCTATACCATTTTTATAAATTCATATGTATTTTGTACTTAACGTTTTCTTCCTGCTTTCCAGGTGTATTCCCCATTGCCCAGGTGGGTGTCAAAATGGCGTCTGCTCTTCTCCAAACTTCTGTATCTGCAACATGGGCTACCGCAAGCAGCTAGGCGTCAAAGGAAAGTCGGGCTGCGTCAAGAGCATCAGATGATCACTTGGAATTTTAATTTAAATAGAAATAAACGGAATTGATTTATTAAATGTTAAAATGTACTGTCCCAGCCTTTTTAATAGTCTACTGCAAGACCTGTAAGTCTACCCACAAACGGTAATTGCGCTATATCCACCACGCTAGCCCAGTGCGGGTTGGTGGATTCACATTCGCCTTAGAATTTCTTCTACGGACGTATGCAGGTTTCCTCACGAAGTTTTCCTTCACCGAAAAGCCAGTGGTGTGAAATGCCGTACATTCTATATTCAATTCTGAAGAACTCATTGGTCCCGTACCAATTTTTGACCGACCGGGATTTGAACCCTCGACCTCACGATTGTAAGGCGGGTGCCACTACCACCAGACCACCACGGCCTTAAAAGGTGTTGTATATTTATTTTATGGAAGTTTTCCGATATCACAATGTAGAGCTTGAAGTTGATATTAAAACCGTAAATATATTGAAAAGTTATTTTACGCTATTAATTCACTTTTTAAACTTTTATGACTAAGACTTTGCTTGTTTTAGTTTTATGAGAACTGTTAATCTAAATCAAAGATTAAGCCTGTTTGTCAAGAAATAATAACTAGTTTTGACAAAAGTTTCTGTAAAATTTAAATGGGACCACCTTGGGAGTATACTCTTTCAAACTAAAAAAGATTTTTTCGATTCGAATCACAATTGGCGAAATTATCGATATTCATCGTGTACAAAATTCGGATATTTCGCTCGAATTGCTTAAATTATTGTTGGTTTCTTCAAAAACGGCACAGCCGATTTTTGTAAAATTTTAATGGGACCACTAAATTTTTCGAATTAAAAAATATTTTTTCGATTCGGTTCACAATTATCGATGAACATACACAAAAAAAAATGCATACACACGAACATAGAACCTCCACCTTTTTGGAAGTCGGTTAAATAGAAATGAAATGCCTTAACATAATTTCCCAAATTGGTTAAAAAATTACGAAGTTCTGACATGAATTTAATAGAAAACCAAATTTTTTCATCACCAAAACAATCAGTACTAAGGCATAACATTGTGGCACTTAGATATATTATTCAGGTATATAGGTAAAACAGGATACATACAGTCCACAGATCGTAAGTCACGTAAAGCCCATTTGAAGCTATGAATCAACGCAAATGTAATACTTTTATCACGTATGCAGATACCAAAGGTATCCTATTAAATGATTTTCTTTCAGCTACAAGCTGTTTCTAAGAATAGTCTTACAAAGAGAATCGATCTGTCAACATGAATTCAGTTCTAAAGATTTCATCGTTTCTGTTGCTCCAAGTTTGTGTGCTAGGCCAGATCTGTAATGAAACCAGAAGGTAAGTCAGCAATAAGCAATCATCATCACCATATCAACCGTAGGATGTCAACAGGAAGACATAAGCCTATCTGAATTTATAATAAAACCGATGGAAAGCACCTTGCATCTAGACTATTCCTGCATGCGTTCTTGATTAGATCATCACTTCACCTTGTAGGTGGACTTCTTATGTTGTGATTACTGAAACGGTCTTTATCCCAGAATTGAACAGTCCCTTTGGCCATGATTTCTTCGAACTATGTGTAACAAAGCAACAAGTTTAATTTAAAATACCAATACCAACTACATATATGTTAACGATGCGCGACGCGCTGTTTACATTTATCCAATCATGTTTAAATGCATTTATATACCTAGATTGTTTAAGTTTTAATATCAGTTACGCGGCAATTTTCTTATACCATATTTTTAACACTAATTGTTTATATTTTTCGGGCAGCATATATCGAGAAGTACCTGAAACGTACAGATTCAGTTACATCGAGACCTATGAAGAGCCGTGCATCATTTTCTGCTCTGTAAAAACGAGACAATCTGTCAATGTGACCACTAGGATGGTGCAAGTAAGTCATGCTCGAGAAATAAAGGCTGAATCAAACTTCTTGGCGGCTGTGAAGTTAACTACGAACTGCGCACATCCCCTCTCTTGCTCCGCTAACATATTAATTGACCGAGCTTTAGCGAGGTCTCTGAGTCTACTGGGACGAGCCGGCACTTGAGCTGTCAGATGTATGTTTCTATGTTTCTTTGTTCGACGATAACTCAAGTACCGCTCAGCTGATCTCCTTGAAATTTAGCATGCACGTAGTTTATATAAATATAGAATTTTTAAGTTCGAATATGAGCATCTTCTGTTCAGTGGTGTCGAAGATACCAGGACCGGTGGTAAAAAGAGGCAAAACGGCGCCACTTTCTGCGGGAGTTGCTGAAGATGTAATATTACTGTACGCTCGAGTATTTTGTTTAAAATTGTAAGAATAACCACTCAAATTCACGCAAAATTCAGGATAATATTTTAATTGTAATTGTTCAGGCAAATTTCATGATAATATCAAAAACTAAGCTTCTAAGTTACTCAAGTAGACCAGCAATTTACATTCTAGACCACTAGATGTCACTATGTGTATCGGATGGAAGCAATTCCAAAATTATTTATGGATTAAATTTCACTTTGGACAATATTTCTTTAAATTTTACTAAGTCTCAATATTTATTTTATTGATATTTTTTTTCAACTACGAATAAAATGTCTCTGCTACATTATTGGTTCTGTGACGCTCTCCGAAAATGCTCAAAATATATAGCACTTCAAATCTGAAGAGATTTCATAACTAGGTGGATGATGGAAACTAAATACTTCCCAAGGAACACCCAGGTGGAGCAGGTGAGCCACTGTAAAAAAAAAACTTTCCACGGTTACCCAGGTGGTCTCAGGAGGTGGACGGTAGGAAATAACCATTTTGGTCATGGTGTACGCTACCTCAAATCTTAGCCTCATTATAGTACAGTGTCAAATTGTGCTAGATGGAGCTATGATAAATAACTAGAGCAACATCATCATGTTTTATGAAAATCTTTATTACACAAACCCATGACTGCGGTAAAAATCGACATGAGAAACTGATTGCGGTTTCGGACTGGCGTCTAGACGGAAAAACCTTCTAAATTACGAAAGTCCAAACGTAAATTATGAAAGCAGCCGCACGGCCTCGCGAAACCCTGTTCGGCACATTCGACATTTGCCGGACCAAATGACTCATCCCTACAAATTATTCCGCCCGGCAGTGCCAATCGTGCCGAACCGCATATGTGTGTAGCAAGCTATAGGTTGGGATTCATTACCTGGTTTGAGGGTAAATAATTTAAGCCAACAAAAATCGGCTAATAATTATTATTTTATTTAAAATATGTAATTCTAACAGTTCTGTACTGTTTATATCATCAAACCTAAACGTACGCACTCCGTGAGCTACTCTGACAAGAAAGTCCACGACCGATATCTTTGTGAGGATCCGTCCATCACAGGAGGGCCGCCGGATCCGACCCTGTAGCAGTAGATACCACAGGAACTGGAAAGGTCACTGCAGGAGACCCCAGTGATAGTAGAAGCGTTTGAGAGCTGGTCCGTCGACAAAATGAGGCGCGTTGATTTGCACGCGATGCTCAGTTAAGGTGTGGTCGTGACGATATTCAAACAAATTAGGTATACCAATGACCATCACATTTTTACGATCATTTTCAATGTTCTGTTGAAAAGAAACCATTAAAATCTTCATAGGTTTAGCTATTTTGCATCTATATGAAGTTCGAGAAAATTTTTATGTTTTGACAAGTTGTCAGAAATGTCAGAGTTTGAATTATTAGGGTTTTTTTCCTTATTCAGAGGTTTTGAATAAGGAGGTACTATTTATTGCCAGTCGGATAAGAATGAGTAGTCATTTAAAGTAGGATAAAATTGCATAAAATTATATGAAACTGTATTTGTGTCTTTTCATCGAAATTAAAGGAAAGCGGGTCAAATATCAATTACTAGATTTGACCCAAAAAACAGGCGGGTGAAGTTAAATAAAACAGTTTAACATTTTGAAAATAAATAAACTTTTTTGTAAGCAAAACCTTGTTAGTTGCAATTGAACATTAATCTCAGAAAAAGAAGCAATAACGCAAGCACACATGAAATAAATGTTGTTTATGACTAGCGTAGTTGCGATAGGCGATAGTTTCGCTATCGATAGTCTGTCAAATTCAGTTACACTATCGATAGTTTCGAAGTTCAGCTGTTTACTATTGATAGTAAAAATCATGCAATTGTTTTGAATATTGGCAATGGTATCGATAGTATCGAATACCTACTGTACTAGCCTTTTGAATAGTTCACTGCAGGACGTAGGCCTACCCACGAAGGGTGATTGGGCCATATCTACCACGCTGGCACAGTGCGGGTTGGTGGATTCACCTACGCCATCGAATTTCTTCTACGGACGTATGCAGGTTGCCTCACGATGTTTTCCTTCACCGAAAAGCCAGTGGTGTGAAAATCCGTACATAAATTCTGAAGAACTCATTTGACAGACGGACAGATAGACAGACAGACAGACGGACAGCGGAGTCTTAGTAATAGGGTCCCGTTTTTACCCTTTGGGTACGGAACCCTAAAAAGAAGTCACCTAACTTTTTTTTTATTCTGAATAGGTTTGCATACATCAGGTCGTATGTGTTTGACCACATACTACCTGATCTTAAGCAGATAAGCGGTCTAGGTTGTAGCACGCTTACCTAGAAGATACCTATTTACTCGGGATTTGAAGGCGCCCACATTGTACTTTGGCGGGAAGACAGACCCAGGCAAAGCGTTCCACATTCTGGCTGTTCGTATGAGGAATGAGGATTCGAAACGCTTGGTTCTAATGGTTAAAACTTTCATACCAAAATTATTATAATTTTTTGAAATATTTTTACACAGTACATATTTATGATATAACATAGGAATCGCGCGAGGTCCAAGTCCGGGGCGGACTACTAGTACATATCTATATTTCTACTGCGTAGCCACTCGCCTCGTGTTTAGAGCCACCAAGAAGAATGATTCGCCCTGTAATTTTAGTTATAAATGATGCCAATAGTAATAAAATAAGATAATAATTTAATTTATAAGCTGAGTATCGCTATTCAGCGAGGCAATGCCGCCAGCATTCTGGCCACGTTACCCTCTGCGACAGGGCTTTTAGAATAGTTTTTTTTGTTTTAGTTTTAAGTTTAAATGATGTTAGGATACGTTTTTTTTAAATTATATAGGTAGCTGTAAATAATACTTTTTTTAATATCATTTGAGTTTGTGGAATTAAATATCATACAATTTTATGTATTATTTCAGCGATTCGAAAATGTTACTATAAATGTCTGTTGTGCAGGCTACATTGAAGATGTGAATCATGAAGGGAACGGGTGAGCATGTTTTGTTGTTTTCACGCAAATATAAATAGGTATGTTGCCCAACATACTAATACTTACTGGTTACAATATTCCAGGTTATATTGCGAACCAGTCTGCAATCCTCCTTGTCAGAACGGCTACTGCAGAAAACCAAATCAGTGCGCCTGCGAAGCGGGATACGCTCTTGACCCATTAAATTCTCGCGTCTGCAAACCTCTTTGCCTTGAAGGATGTACCATTCCTGATTGCATCTCCACAAAAACTCCTCAATGTTTTAACAATACTTCAGTTATCACAAATACGAGTAGTCATTCTCCAGTTTGTACAGTCCCTTGCATCAATGCAAAATGTGTAGGACCAGACATCTGCCAATGCTTTCCTGGCTATCATCAAACATCGCCCAATTACTGCGAACCTACAAGCTATTTTGAATTTTGTGAGCATGGGACCCTTATTGAACCCCACACGTGTTTGTGTGATGAAGGATGGCAATGGAAATGTGGGTCATGTCAACCAATTTGCGAAGGATGTGAACATGGAACTTGTGTTTCTCCAGGACAGTGTGAATGTGGCACTGGATATGCTATGGATAAGAACAGATGCAAACCACAATGTTCTAATGGATGCAAAAACGGCAAATGTGTAGGTCCGGGAATTTGTAGTTGCGATCCTGGATGGTATAAAACAGAAGAAGGAGAATGCAAAGCACATTGTAATTTAAACTGTGAGAATGGCGATTGTATTGCACCGAATATTTGCGAATGTCACACCGGCTTCCAACTCTACGTAAACCCAGAATTCTCTTTATGTTTGCCGAATAGCAAGGAATGTGCAGGACTGACTTCTAATCCAGAAACCTGTAAATGTGAAGAACCCTACGAAATTAGATTCTTTGCAGAAAACGGTGGCAACTGCGATTGTGTCGGGGTTTGCACAAATTCAAGCAGAAAATGTACTAAAGCAATGTGTCTATACATGGATTTGGGTTTTGATATGTTCCCACCAGAATTGAGTGATGACCACGACAGAGATGCAAAATCTAATAAAGATCCTGCCTCTGATAATACAAATTTGAAAAGTGATGAAATTACTATTGATTCAAATGTTAAAGACTTCAAAACAGACGATGACTACTTAACTTCACCAGATTTAAATTATGATTATAATAGTTATGAAGAAAATGACAATGAGTCAAAGCCTGAAGTAAATGTATCCTCAAATAGTGATGATATTCCTACTATTTTAATAAATGTTACAACGGAAGTTATAAAAGTTAGCAAAAAAGAGCCCAATCAATTAACCGAACAAATTTTCATCGATATAGAAAATTCTGGAATAACTACGTCTGTAATTGACGTAAAAAATGACAGCAGCGATGCAATAGAGACTGAAGAAGGCTACCAGCAAATGGATACGATATCTGTCCAAGAAGAACCTACTCCTATAAAAAGGATTGAAATTGCAGTTACCAATACTGCTACAAAAGAAACTATAGCAGGAGCAAATGTAGCTAAAACTGCTAACCCTATGAATGTCAAGAAAGATAACAAGCTATCGTAAGTTTACATTAAAACAATATATCGTTCTGTGTAAAACAGTCATGTACATTGTACACACTAGTTATTAAACAGTATTACCAACTTGAACTTGAGAGCTAGTTAGTTAGTCTCTTTGTAGTTGAGATGCAGTTTAAATACTTAAATATTTTTCTATATTTATCATCATAATCGGTAATTTAAATAGTAGTCTTGTCTTGTCTTGCGCTGGATATGACTAAGTACTATCATTTAATTTCAAATATTCTTCTTCTTTTCAGAATTAATTTGATAATTGGAGCAGTAATCGTTGTAATACTATTTCTGTTGTTAATCCTTGGACTGTTTTTGAGACAAAAATATTCAAAAAAGCACTCGTTAAAATCAACTGGTAAGTTAATAAGCATTATGAATTTCTACACTACTATTTTCAATTTTCAAAATACATGACAGAGACCTGATTTTTAAATATCTCTATTTCAACCCAACATTCGGAGAAAAACAAGATCTTGATTTTGTGGTCTTAATTGGCCGCTCTCCTAGCTCCTAGCTGTCTTATGGGTTTACCATACATTAGAAGCGGCCTGTGTCCAGCGTGTGCATGTGCTCTTGATTAGATTGACGGTACGTGGTCTCTATTTGAGAACGACCCTTTCAGCCATCCGTTAGCAAAGAGAACATGGTCGCGTGGGGCTTTTCAGATCAAGAACAGTGTGCATGTGGTGCTGCCGTTCAAACCATGGCACCTATTAACCTGCCCGCTTTGTCCAAAACAATGCACACAAAAAAACCTGAACCAGGCTACCGAGGTAGAGGCAGAAGTCGCCAGATTCTGGTCCCAAAATATTTATTTATGTAAAAAAACTTGTATAGTTGTATGGCTAGAAATCACAATTGAGTTCGTATATAAATTTAAAAAAACCGTTAGACTCGTTTAGAATTTAAATTGGCCACGCAAGAAATACCTAAAAATAGCTGATTTTTTAACTAATTTTGATTTCAGGTAATCGTAATGATGATGAAATAGGAGTGCATTATATTACTAAGGTTTCTTAGAATTTCTTCCATGCAGTCGTCAAAGGGTTGATTCACTCTCCAAGGGTTGGCGAAAAAAGTAATATTAAAACATTTTTTAATTGTACACTTCTAACTATTCTTACTTTAACTAACACACATAATTGAAGTTTATACGTTTTCTTGGTAGTTATAAACAGTTTTCAACATTATTTTAGAAGAATTTCATATTATGTAAAATATATTTAATAACTTCGTACTCGTAACATTTACAGTATCTACCTAACAGTTTACAACGATTATGAGTTATTTCTATTTCTAGAGATATTAATTTGCATAAGATTGCATTTAGAATAAATATTATTAGATACTGAAAAATATTTTTATCAGATTCAGAGTGTTTAGTTTTAGATTTCTCGGATATCTAACTATGAAAAAAAAAACACTTTCAAGGTAGATTTTATTGGGCTTAATTTATTGCGAATTTATAATTCATTACAATATTTCTTATATCTAAAAATAACAATCACAGTGTCTTGAAGCACACATGACAATTATGATAAATAATCATTATAATTTAGAGTTTATAAAACAAAATAGTTACTGTAATCTAAAAAAAATAAAATCAATCCAGATTTTTGTACTCATTAACATCGATATAGGACAAAATCTCAAATAAATAATATAATTTTACAAACAGAAAAATTACACTAAAACTTCTGTTTTGAAACATCAGGTAAACTGGCACAGCAATATTTAAAGATGAGTTTCTTTTTCGGCCGAAGTCACACTACATCATTTACACAGGCATTAAAAAAATTGACAGCAAGCAGCGATAGCTATTTTAAATAAACGCTGTATAATACACCACCTAAAAGTAAGAGTTTTTTGAATAACATTATCAAGTGCAATTTAATAGGAGTTGTGCTTATTTTTAGTTTGTTACTGGCTTATTAATAAACGCGGAGATTCTTCGTAGTACTTAATTAGTCTGTGTTTTTCTTTTTCTTTGACAATAATCAGTGTTAAAAGACTAAGTCTTAGATTAATGATTGCTATAAGGACTAAGTATAATACTCTGAAGTAATTCTGCGTTTATTAATAAGGCCGTAAGTAGGTTGTGTGTAACTTCTGCGAAACAATACAAAATGTACATTATTTGTAGTACTAAAAGCTCTGTTCCGTTTTACTTAAATACATAACGGAATGGAAGGAAAGTAATTAAATGTAGAATGACATAGTATCTAAGTTTTAATCCAGATAATGCAAACGCTAACTATTTTGTACTTGTCTCGTGTTTGGACCTTCAAAATATTTTAAATTTTAGCTTATCCTATTCGTTTTAGATTTCTACTGGTTTAGATACTGACAAAAGAGTAAATTAATACTTTTAAGAAGACGAGATTCAATCAATTTTGAGAAGATATTGAACATTATCAAATTTTGGACCTGGCTGAAAACATAAAAAACGTAAACTAAAACTCATCATAAATGAGCGTTTCAATTCCAATTTTGGTACAATATAATGCTAGGCTCCTCTTATACAGATGCTGATTTTCAAAGTGCACAGATTTACAGAGGTGTATGTTACTCATTATTATTAACAACTTTTACTATAGGATCAATCCTGCAACCGCAAATATATTCAATACGGTTTGAACTCTTTCGATTAATGGAACGACAGATTTCTATTACTACGTCACTATTGTTTCAATTCCATGTTTTGCTAGCAGCCAAATCGTGGCCAAATTACCAGGTCCAAAGTGCTGGTTTCTAATTAATATTGAGTATCAATATTGAGTCTTACTGTATTTATAATTAATTTATGATCATTCGATCAAAATCGTCAGACCGCATTATATCACTTCTCGCATATTCTCTCTATAGCCGGGCTAGTATATACGGGCACCACGGAATAATTCTTTCGACGTGTCAGAACGAGACAGAGTTATGGTGAAGTATACAGGGTTACTGGCAATCAATTAGCATTATTTTAAGAGCATATTCTGTACAACAACAAAAAAAACATCTTTTGTTCTAAGGCTTTTAAAAATTTGTGTTTATTATCTTCCATACAATAATTAAAAAAAATATAGTCTGGTCTAAACATAAATGTAAATGTAAATATGGAAACAAGTGTAAATAATAGTAACCAAGGTATGCAAAAAGCAATTACTTGTACATCAACTAATTCCACTTAGAAAAAATATGTTTTTTTTTCTGTAGATATTTGGGAAAAGTGGAAGAACAAAAGCTGTTAGTTTTGATGTACAAAATATGCCCTTAAAAGGATGCTAATTGATTGCCAATAACCCTGTATATCTGTTACTTTTTCACACGTCGACAAAACTCTTTTCATGGTCGTATGCTAAGCTAGTAGGCCTCAAATATCAGTTCGTTGACTATAGATGTTCGTCTTCGATCTCTACCTGTGCGCCGAGTAGCGAGTCCTGGTTGTCAACATCAGACTCTTTAGGGACTTCGTCGTAGTAGCCGTTCTCGGGTTCACCTTCAGGTATGTTGGAGTTGATGAGTGTGTTGGGTACGACAGTGTGGTAGACCACGCTGGTGTACATATCTGGGGACAAGCGATTATTTTAAGTTCAAATAGTATCTAGTGGAAATATGTTGTGAAAGTACCTATGCCCAGTATATATGCCCAGCAGTTGACTAGAAAATAATATATTTAATGAATGGTAAACCTGACCAGCATAACTTTTAACTTAAATAACAATTAGCATAACCCACATTTTCACAAAGTAGTTGCACCCTGGTGCACTAGATGACGTTCAGTTAAATGATTGCAATGAGAATATATCCTCTGACCTAGTAACTTAAACCCCAGGTAGTTTAAAACCAATTGGCTTCCCGCTGTCTGTCTGTCCCTATGCATGCTTATATCTTTAAAACTACGCAACTAATTGATGCGGTTTTTTTTTTAGTTTTTTTTTTTTTATCATAGATATAGTGATCCAAGAGGAAGGTTTAAATGTATAATAAACCTGTGCAAAGCCAGGGCTGGTCGCTAGTAGAAAATAGATCAGATAGAGCAGCAGGAGCAGGTAGGTACGTGTCTCAGCTTGACGGTTTTATCGGAATTCTGGTGGTGACGTGTCCAGGTGCACTGGATTATTACCAGCGTTACTTAAGATCCCCCAAGAGTAGTCAGGAAACAGCTGACACATACCGTTCTTCTGCTTGACGGGCTTAGGGCAATAGCCCTAAATAATAGGCTCTCACTCGAAAATGAAGTGCCCGACAAGGTCCATACTGAACTTTGTACCTAAACTTTGTTATTAACATCTTGTACTGTAAGGAAGCATGAATAAATGAAATGAAAGGTAAGTTCCTCTGGGGACTTACCCAGTTGCGCTGGATCATGATCAGAGGGTTCCTTAGGAGACATACCTGCTGGCACTTTACTTAAGATCCTACAAAGGACAGAGCAGATGGTACGTACCGTTTCTCTGCTCGATGGGTTTGGGTGATTTCCTCTGGCGTCACGCCCAGGTGCGCTGGATTTTGGCCAGATTTACCTAAGGTCCCTGAAACGTAGCAGCTGTTAAATGCCGTTCGTCTGCTCGAAGGGCTTAGGGTAGTTCTTCTGTCAACGCGCCCAGGTGCACTGGATCATGCCATGACCAGAATTACCTAAGGTTCCATAGAAGACCTAGCAGCTGGTACATACCGTTTCTCTGCTCGACGGGCTTAGGCGAGTTCCTCTGGCGACGAGCCCAGGTGCGCTGGATCACGACTAGTAACAGCACAATGAGCAGCACCCCCACGGCAGCGCCCATCACCCAGCTCCATTCCAGTCCAGCCAGGCTGCACCACAAAATATTCGTTAAAAACGAGACATCAGAATACAGGCCTAGCCGAGTTTGGTTTTGTAAATTCGTGACCTCATCTAACACTTAGTGCATTTGTTAACGAGACGGTTTTTCGCCGGGGCCACGCAGGGTTTGCGTTCGGTCGTCAGTTATGTATAAGACACAGGAGGACTGCACTTGCTAGCGACGCGCAAGACCATGTGCTCGCACCGCCGCCAGCCTAACTCGGTTTCTACCCGATCCGGCGCCAGGCTGGGTGCCGTAGGGTGCCGCTGGGTGGGGTGTAAATACGAACGGGACGGTTTAAAGATAGTAATTATTTCAATTTCAATATTTCAACGCTAAAGAAGGATGTCGGCAGCACATACATACGAATACCTGTTATACTCGAATACACCCATTTTCTCCCAAGTTTATTTCTAAAAATGTTATGTTCGTCACAGTAATTTATGACGCTTCTAAAACTGTATGTACAAGTTCGTTTTTAATGAAGTTTTAAAATATTTGGCCACATAAGCATTGGTAGGAGATTTAGATGGTAAAAACTTTGTAATAAGTGAGAACTGTTTGGCTTACGTATTGTCATTTAACCTCTTTTTACTGTGTTTGTTAGAAAGCCGTTAGTTTTCCATGTAATTTAAAAATAAAATAAAAACAAAAAATAATTGTAATTTTTCTGGTCATCTAATTTTACATTTAACTAGTGATATGAAAAAAGCGAAAAATCACTATATTTTTGAAGCACATATCAATATTAGAAAAAGTGGTTTTATTCCATGACTGCAAAAAATTAAAATCAAAATATTTTGACAGGCCAATTCTCTGCATCCTTCTTTGAAACCTATAATTATTTTTTGATGTTCTCTGAATGAATTCACATAGATTGTATTTGCTGTTCTATAGTAGCAACATCTAGCGCTCAGTTTAAAACACGTCATTTTTAGTGTCAGTAAAGCCACATAGCATTAGGTGATAAAACTTGTTAGGATAGATGTGTTGTGTGAATTAAATCGAATTTATAAAAAATCATCCATTATCCGGGGCCGTTTTTATCCCACTGCCTTGAACTTGTACAATGTAATAACTCTTTCTGTAGCGCGGGTATAATGATCTTTGGTTAAACCTGTTAAATCACAGGAAGCGCTATCTCAGAGCCAGATATACAAGTACATGTACTAGGTATATACGTTTTACTAATGTATAAATGCCTTTAGTAATTTAAAAAAAATAAAAATACAAAACAACTATTTACACCACTGCATAAGAGCATCATATAGGTATGGTTCATCGCCAGTTGAAGGTCTAGAAGTTATCCAAACGCTGAAGCCAACTACCACGGTGATAGTATTACCACGCTGAATGTAAGTAACGCCAAAGGAAGTAATTAGGTAATTCATTTAGTCCGGGTGGCTAGCCCAGGTGTCAGAGTTTTTAAACCGCTTGAAGTCTTCTAATATTAAAGCTAAATGGTATCCACAATTTAACTTGTCATACGAGCCACGACTACGTTCAGTTGTAAATGCCACCCGCGGCCACCTATCCGAAGACTATAATAGCGGTGCCGGACGCTGCTTATAAATTAGGCCAAATAAACACCAGCATTTTGGACAGCTTTGAATGTACCTGTAGTTAGTTATTAAGTTATTTGAACTGCAACTGTACCATCCGCTTTTAATAGTCCACTGCAGGACGTAGGCCTACTCACGAAGGGTGATTGGGCCAAATCCACCACGCTGGCCCAGTGCGGGTTGGTGAATTCACATACGCCATTGAATTTCTTCTACGGACGTATGGAGGTTCCCTCACGATGTTTTCCTTCAACGAGAAGCCAGTGGTGTGAAATTCCGTGAATAAATTCCAAGGAATCCATTGGTACGGGACCGGGATTTGAACCCACGACCTCACGATTGTAAGGCGGGTGTCATTACCACTAGACCACCACGGCTTCTTGAAATTCCGTACATAAGTTCTTAACTCATTGTTACAGGATCGAAATTTAAACCCACGACCTTACAATTTTAGGGTGTTATAAACCACTAGACCATCACAACTCACTAGTTAATTATTGCAGTAAAATGTAATACCTAGCAGACGTGGGGACATCTCCGGATGACATCTGAGACATGTAGCACGGTATGCCATTATCACAGCGGCAGTTTCCGTCGGTAGTGCAGTTGCTTTCGCAGGAGTTGCAGTCCACTCTAAAAGGAAAAGGATAAACATAATTTATTTATTGGTCTAAAACCTACACTACCTCTATAGCTTTATTAGTACCAAAAAACCTGTGAAGCAAACATTTACTAAGTTAATTTAATGATTATTTTTTATGGTTTTCTTTCCGAATGATATTGCTATCAAGTGTAAAATCGCATTGGACACAAATCTTTACTCTAATGAATAAAAAACAGCAACAATTGGCTAACCTTACTACCTAGTATCTCTAACCTTTGTCGGACCGTTGGAAGGACGTTTAACAAAATAAAAAATAAATAACTTGATTGTATTTCAGCGTTTGAAGTAGGTAAATAAATATACTCACTGTATACTAGGTTGGCAGGTATCATTCTGCATTTCAAAGCCCGTGTGGCACTCGCACACGCCATGGTCATTACAGAAGCCATTCTCACAGGGACTATCGCACAGTTTGTAGCAAACGGTCTTGTCATCTTCCTTCTTCACATAGCCATCTAGACAAGTGCAAACGTTGGGCGCGGAACAGTGCCCATTCTTGCACCCTTCAGAACAAATAGGAGAACATTTTGAGTCGGTAAATTCGTACCCTTCGTTGCAGTTGCATCTGCCCGGAGCAACACAGATACCGTTCTCGCAAGAGTCGCAAGAAGGCTTGCATACAAAAGGCTTGCTTGTCTCTTCATACCCATCCAAGCATAAACATTTGTTGGGAGCAACACACTTGGACTTCACACAACCAAACTCGCAGATTGGGTCGCATTCAAATGTGACTTTGTTAAGTTGGAAGCCTTTGGAGCATTCGCATTCGTTCGGTCTTACACAGTGTCCGTTTACGCATGGAGATTCACAATGTGGAATACATTTTCCATCTTCCATCTTGTACCCTTTGTTACAGGAACATTTATTTGGAGCTATGCATATTCCGTGTTCACAGCTGTCACAAACCGGTCGGCATTTCCACGGGCTCACAGCTTCATAACCAACGTTGCATACACATGTGTTAGGTGAAACACATGTAGAATTTTCGCAGCCAGGTTCGCAAATTGGTTCACAAGTAAATTTATTTAGCAGGCTAAGTTTGTGTCCGTCATTGCAAGAGCAAACGTTGGGCTCCGAACACAGTCCATTTTCACAAGGTTGATCGCAAACTGGCGTGCATTTTTCGTCATTCATTTCGTATCCATCATTGCAAGAACAGTTGTTCGGGGCAATGCAAACACCGTTTTCGCAGCTGCTGCATATAGGTTTGCATGTCCATTTGTTTTCAATTTCGTACCCTTCATTGCAAAAGCATGTGTTAGGCGAAATACATCGCGAGTTAATGCACTCTGGTTCACAGATTGGATCGCAGGAGTATTTATTACGAGGGTTAATTCTGAAGCCGTCGTGGCAGGAGCAAACGTTGGGCTTGACGCATTCGCCATTGAGGCAGGGATGATCGCAGACCGGAGTGCATTGACCGTCTTTCATCGCATATCCATCGTTACATCTACAGTTATTCGGGGCTATACATTCACCGTTTTGGCAACTATCGCAAACAGGTTTGCATTGCGAGCTGTTTTTGGGCTCGTATCCGGGATCACATTTGCACGTGTTAGGTGAAACGCAGGAAGCGTTGACGCACGGAGTTTCGCAAATTGGCAGGCAGTTAAATTTGTCATTTGGGTCGGGTCGATGTTGAGGATCGCAGGTGCATTCGTTTGGTGAGAGGCAGAGCCCTCTGTTGCAGGGAGTGTCACAGTAGGCGACGCAGGCTGTGTCGTTGTGTTCGACGAACCCGGACAAGCAGGAACAGGTGTCAGGCGCGATGCACTGCCCGTTCGTGCATACTGACTTGCAAATTGGTTCACATCTATCCTCTTCTGGGATGTACTTCCAATGGTTACAGCACATCATTGACTGTTTTGTTATTAACTGAATATGGAAAATAACATAAGGTTAGGTAATACAAAGAAAAACAAAAGAATAAGAAAAACATTTTTACTAAAGAGAACATCGCTGTAAAGATTTTTACAAAAAAGCCTTTTGTTCTATTTTAATTCTTAAGTTTATATTTAATTTATTAAAATACTTATTTAAAAAAAATATTAAGTTATCCTCATAAGTCTAAGTAACTTGTTAATGTTTACTAACCTGCGTACATCTTTTATGAGGAGGTTTAGGCACACAATTTGGTATTTTCACTCTTGTCCTGCAATCAAAAAAAAAATGTTATATAACGATAATGACAGTTTTACAACCGCTGCTGTTGTTTTTTGATATCTCTATAAAAATGGAGATGGCTCTTAGTTTTGTTCGTTTGTGTTTCATAAGCAGATTTGAATTGAAAAATGTATTGTCATACGAGTATTGATATAATTGTAGTCGACAGTCATATTTTTAACAGCTGAAATGTTGAGATAATAATTAATGCTGATAATAAGCTTACTTTAAAATTATTTCATTTAGTTTGCCTGGAAGAAATCGCTGCAGGCGATAAGGCCGCCCATTATTCTACCAGATTGTTTCTTATTTTCTAGTCTAAGCTTTTTGTTATACTGGTGTGAAAATAAAGATATATTGTATTGTATTGTATTGTATTGTATAAGCTCTATGGCGATACCTAAATACCTAATGTTTAATCTAATGGAAATGTAGCGTGAATCATGTGTTTTTCTGCGATATCATTAGTACTCGTACAGTTCATTAAGCTTATCAAAACAAGCTTATTTTGTGTATATAAAAATTAACGGCAGTCCTAGGTTTAGCATGGAATTTTACATAAACTGACGGAAAATTAAAAGTAACTTGATAATCCTGCTAAATTAAATAAAAATAATTAACGTCTTCTACCAATACAAGGATCCACTAAGATTTCCTATGTCTGAGGTGCCACAAAAGACAATGACAACTAACCACTAGATATAGGTACTAGTAGGAAGAGATATTTGGTATTTGAGTAAATAAATCAGCTGTCCATTTAAAATCGCAACTCGGAATCAATAAACTGTATGAAATACTTGTTTTTTTTCTTAAATAGGGATGTTTCCTGGGTATAAAAATCATTATTATAATAAGTCCGTCAGTTAGATTATTAAAAAATATTGGTATATTTTCTTTTGTCAATCAAACAATTCGTGACAAAGATAAACCTTGCTATAAAGCATGCAACCACGAAAAGCGACGAAAAGAACTCATTTCGATGTGTAAAAATGTGACAGTTATAGACTTTGCCATAACGCTGTCTCGTTCTGACACTACGAACGAAATAATTCGTGGCGCGCATACTAGCCCAGCAGGTCAAAGTTTGAGAGTGGGTGCTCGTGACGGCACTAGCCGGTACATTTGATAGCGGGTAGTAACGTCACGCGGAACTTTAACGAGCTATACCTTTTTCAATTTTTTTTATAAATTAACAAAAGAAAAAAATACGTGTCACATGTTTTTTGACAATCTATTTGTAAATGTGTTTTTTTAGGAAACAAGCCTATTCCGTTTGGGCTCTTTAAATGTTGGTTAAAATGATGGTCTTAATCACTCCCTTTCGGAGGTTACCTTTGCCCTGTATTAAGATACAGGGCAAATGTAACCTTGTATTTCCGATCTGCCCGACGCGACTGTCAAACGGGAAGTTGGATACTTTGTTATGGCCTTATCACCTAACACTAGGAGTGTGGTGTGTGTCATGGAAAATAGACAAATTGTATTTCCACTAATTCATTCCGTCGAAGAGGAAACAAAGTGGTTGTTGTTGGTGGAGTGGTTGCTTGGTAGAGATCGCTGTCAGCGATAAGGCCGCCATTTGTGGCACTAATTTAAGATTTATACTTTACTATAGCGACCCGCCCCAGCTTCGCACAGGTGTTATACGTATAAACCTATCTCTTGAATCACTCTATTAAAAACACCGCATCAAAATCTGGTGTGTAGTTTTAAAGATATAAGCAGACATGGGGACCGACAGCGGGAAGCGACTTTGTTTTATACTATGTAGTGGTATCTTTTGTTGTAATTATTAATATTTGTGCACACAACAAAGAGTTCTGTCTGTCTGTCAAAGTATGGATTGCTGAAGGAAGATAAAATGGTTTTATCATTATGCTTAGCGAAAGGTGCACCAGTAGACAGTACATTTACCAATAGCTAACTTAGGCTGAAGCCTAGAGCGACAGATTTCAGGAAAGCGGAAAAGTGAGTACATGCCGAATCAAACTCCTGGGCGGGTGTGATGTTAGCTACAAGCTGCGCCAAACCCAATCCTGACTGAAGCTCATTTAACGGCTGCGCGAAGATTGAGATTAAAAAATAATCGGCCAAGTACGAGTCGGACTCGCGCACGGAGGGTTCCGTACTGTACGGGAGCCCCCTTAAACATTTATTTAATTTTAATTTTATTATTTATTATTAAAGGGAATATAAACCTAAACATTCTGTGAAAATTTCAAGCATCTACCTGGTACCATTATTAATATAGAGAGAAAAACGTCAAAAAATTCAGGTTTGTTGTATGGGAGCCCCCCTTAAATGTTTATTTTATTTTGTTTTTAGTATTTTTTGTTATAGCGGCAACCGAAATACATCTTCTGTGAAAATTTCAGCTGCCTAGCTATCATGGTTCATGAGATACAGCCCGGTGACAGACAGACAGACAGACAGACGGACAGACGGACATCGAAGTCTTAGTAATAGGGTCCCGTTTTTCCCTTTGGGTACGGAACCCTAAAAATTAAAGATAAAAGAATGATAAGTCGTGGGGTTACGCGCAGCTCGTAGCGATCTTCCCAGCCGCCAAGAACCTTGATTTGGCCTATAAGGTATCCCAAAACTACTCTTTGAGCAATCTTTAATAAAACGACACTATTTCTATATTTTTCATTCATGCTAATTAAAGTATTTTATAACATATTTGCTCGTAAAGTGGCTGTAATTACACCAATTTCAATATCGTAATGTATTTCATTACGCACTTGTGCGATATTGTAATGTAAAATGCACGAGTGGACGATACTTTTTAAAAAGCAAAGAGTTTTTATGTCAGAAAAGTGGTCAATATTTTATGAATAAAATTAACTTTGGGAGATAAAATATTACAAATAAACATTTAATTAATTTTGACAATAAATTACAACCATTTATCTGTAACAAAAACACAAATATATTAATTTACTTAATTAGTAATATTGGCTGTTTTTGTACCTTTGCCTAAAAAAAACGATGATGCGCGCGCATCGCTAATTTGTGGACAAGTATAGATTTGTCCGTTTAAGAAAGTCAGAGTTTTATTAATTTCCTCGCAAATATGTTACGAAACGTCGTATGACATACGTGCGCTTTGAAAATTACAGCCACTGCTTCCTTATAGCAATATCGCCTCGACTATAATATTCAACTTACCGTACTTATATCATAATGTACTATTAATATTTTATGTAATGTAACGAGTATACACTCTCGTCTATTTTTATAGTCATTACATAGTACCTACGACTAGAGTTTCGGCGATCTTTCTCAAGTTGAGGTGAGTGCTAGCACGTGGAGCCGTCTCGCAATGCAATAGGCTGGTTGACTTTTTTTTTGATGTCCTCTTGTAACAGCTACCATAAACAGAGCCGATTAACGAAAACAAAAATAAAATCAAATTAGAAATAAAGAAGTTACAAGCATTTTATTTTCTTGCTAGACAAAGAGCGCACTATGGCAGAATACGACGTCACGGTCCGTAAGTGTCATACATTCGCCATACTATGTTAGCTTTGTGGGAAAGGGACAAAGCATCCCCTCTTTATCCCCACCAAAATCTTTACAAACTTATATCTCTGAACTGGATTAGCCAATTTTAGTTATTTTTTCAGTTTATGAATCACAATTGATTGCAGAATTCAGTAATCTTAATACTTACTTTCAATTAATTCAATACTAGTCAATTATCCTATACTCGCAATTAATACTATGTAATGACTATGAAAATATACGTAAGTTAATTCCCGTCACTTAAATTTTTAAAATGTGTGAAAACCACGTTAGTTTTCATAATAAATTAAATTATTATTGATAAAATATCGAGAATGTATTTTGGTGGCACTTAGTATATTACTTATCGGGAATTATATAAATCTGCCACAGATATCACCCATAGTTCCTCCCCTTCCTCTCTTCCCTCTCTGCGACTCTTTGTTTATCAATTATCGCAAAACTAAAGTCCAAGGTCAAAGCAGTGCAAGGATAAAACAACAATATTGAAACATACTACTGCTTTTCATTTTGGTTACCAAATAGTTTCAAAATTTTCCGCCTAATATTTATTGATGCGTCATATTCACAGTTTCAGCTAAGTTCACAATTCTCACGACCGCGTAAGTAGATTTGTAAAGGCCGAGATAAGCCGGTTGACTAGCCCTGGTGTCAGAGATTTTTTAAGCCGCCTAAAGGCCTCTAAAATGGCTACTCAGATATGAAAACCGGGACTTAAAATTTAAAGTGTCATCCGAGCCACGGTAGCGCTCAGTTGTAAATGCCAGCCATGGTCACCCATCCGAAGAATGACCGTGCGGAACGTTGCTTACCTTTGGTGATTGCTGACAAACACCCTAGTCAAACTACGTCAGGAGTGCTTGATATTAGAAGCGTGAAATTAGATTTAAGTAAATTGAATCAAAGCGTGATATTAGATAAACTATTGTAAATACCTAGTCAAAATTGAGGATCGCGGGTTTTGTTTTTTAAAAAGACAAAAATTGATTTTTACTTATTTAATACGTCTGATCATATTAAGAGTTGAATTATAACTAACTTACAACTAAACTAAAAGCTAACGGGAGCGGTGTTATCTACCGCCTCCCACGGTAATGCATGCCGGACCACCGTGGAGCCAGACGCGCACTCAGCGGTTTTGCCGTCTGGCTATTCTCGGTAGTGGGCTAGTGGACAACAGTTATAGTTGCTGTCGGTGCTCCAGCATACATGACTCCTTCCTCCTTAAGATCGAAATTATCGCGCGGATTTTCTTTGCCACGATAATTTCGTCTGTAAAAGTATACTGAGACACAAAATGCAAAAACTATGACTAAAATTACATATAAAATTAAAGTTCCTATGCTTATTCTCTTCATGTTAATCGCACTATCACGTTCACTATATTGACTCATTTCACTTTCACTTTTCACTAAAATGCTGGATAGTTGCTGCAGGTTGGTGAGGTCCATCCCTTTTACGTTCAACGGCTCCACAAAGCGCGTCTTCTCCGGCGGCATTAATTCAGGCAGGTTTATGATGGGTAATGCAGGTAGAGACATTCTTCCTGAGTGCTCTCGATGTCTTCTCATGACTAAGCCTTTAACTTCGGCTTCGCAATCGTCGTCTGTAGTCACGATGTAGGTCCCTCGAAGGTGGTGGTGAGTTATCTCGTTCCCGCAGTTTTGAGTGAGGAGGACGTCAGTCCTAGCAAACACCATCCATCGGCTATCCTGTATTTTCTCTACTTTTACCTCTTCTACGTCAACTGGTATCTGGTGACACTGAGTTGTATCTGATGCGAATCGGAGCAGGTCGGCAATGCAGGTATCCTTAACCAAGGAGGATGAGTTGTCTTCTTCACAGAGAAATAGGTATTCTTCTATTTCCTTACAGGGGCGTGATAGCGACACTGTTTTCAACCTTTTCGTCAGTAAATAAGGAAATTTTGGCAGGATAAGGTGAGTTTGGCTACGGGAATTTGTAACAGGTAGGGGAAGGACCTTGTAGTATGTAAATGTATCGTTTTCTACAAGGGGTATGTCCATAATGAAAGTTATTTGATTTTCCTTTGCGTAAGCCTTTAGCTCTATACATTGCTCTAATTTCAGTAGATTTTCAAAGTTAGCCGTGAACATGAGTTTACCTTTTCGTTCTACATCCTTAAGTATTAACAACAATTCGTTAGGGTCTAAAATGGCTTGATGTAACATTCCTAATTTACTAAAAGCTACAGTAGTTTCAATCTCGTTCAATATGGTATAGAAAGTTTGGAAGTTATGGAAAAATAAGTGATATGTGTTAATGATCTTGAGCGTATCTGTAGTGGCGTTATTACTACTTAACTGTTGTCTAACTTCCCAAATTGCCTTATCCAATTGAATGAAATTGTTCTTAGTATTGTTCGTAATATTCACCAATGACTTCAGCATTTCTGCGACCATTGTTACTCTTTTATTTTCTGCGATTTGCGTCGATTTTACATTTTGTATTAACGCGTCATACTTCATAGCGTCGTCATTGTCTAAATTTCCGGAAATTAATTTGATTATCGATCCCAGGGGATTTAAGAGGCCGCGTTTAACTCTTTTAACAGGAATTAGCTGGTTTAATTTCTGCAGTGTAATATTTTTGATAAAATCTGTCTGAGTCTTTATGTCGTTGATGCCTGCGTTAATGGGTTTGTTTCCGAAATAGTTCTCTACATGCTTATTCAAATCTACGTATCTATTAACATTAAAATCTAAATCGTCTCTGATTAAACTTAAATCTAGGGTTTTAATAATAGACCACTTATCACTACTTATAAGGGCTTGACCTTCTTTGATCGGGAAGATCCCGGGGTTATCCCTGATCTGCTGAAGTAGAAGGGCCAGGGCAGCTGACGTCTGCAGCAGGACCAGGGCGCACCTGTGAAGGACGTTTTAAATCCTTAATTGGTGCTTTAGTCTCACGACCTTTCATTTTAATCGGTACTATGTTCCTGTCTAATTCACCTACGACTTCCGCCTTTTCGTACCGCGGTTTATCCTTGCCTCTTCTTACGTTTACGCCTTTTACGAAAACTGTATCTCCCTCTTTTACTTTGAACTCTTTTTCTCCTCCAAGTTTCTCCTTGATTTTCTTTTTGATATTTATAGCTTTATCGGTTAAATATTTGTATAGGAATTTGATACGGTTTTTGTGATCTTGTACTAGTTTTTGTGTGTATTCCCTGTTAAATTCGACATTAAATGGATTTTTAGAGTCGGTGTGACCGAATACTACTTCGAAAGGCGTTAGTCCTGTGGTGGAGTGGATTGTATGATTATATGACATGAGCGAGTAGGTCATTACTGACGCTGCGTCTGTGAGTTTGTGTTCGTATTTGGCAAGCCGATAAATTTCGATAAGGGTTGAATGAAACCGTTCGACCACCCCCATTGAGTTTGAGTTATGTGGGGTACCAATATGCAGGTCTACCTTATAGAGGCTTAAGGTTTCCTTCAGCAGGGCGTTATTAAATTCTGACCCGGAGTCGGCACTGATTTTATGTGGTACTCCATACATAGAAAAATACTTAATGAGAGCCCTAATTATTTCAGGTGTGGTTTTATTCTCAATCCCCATGGCTTGTCCGAGTTTGCTGAAAGCGTCGACTAAAGTTAGGTATGATTTTCCTTCTATGGTGAAGACATCTATGAAAATCTCTTGGAATGGTTTTGTCTGGGTCTGTGTGAGTTGTAGCTCTGGTTTTAGTGGTTTCCTGTCGTATTTCATAGTTTTACAGCCGTCGCACGAATTTATTATGGTGGCTACTGTAACCTCCATGTTATTCCAATAGTATGTTCGTTTCAGATGCGTAGTCGTCTCTTTTATTCCTCGGTGACAGGTTTTTCCAATGTGGTACTTTTTCGCAATCTCTTTCTGCTCATTTTCATCTTCAACGTATATGACCCTCTGGGTACATTCGAATATCTTTACGGTATCCTTTTTAAATAATTTGGTAATTACTTCAGCAAATTGTTTCCGGTGTCCTTCGTCTTCAAAATAGATGAAATATTTAACTTTTGGTTTAATGTATTCTTTAAGGAACTGTTTCACTAAATCTGGTCTTTCCAGTGGTAAGTGGACTTCCAAAATCTTTTGTTTTGGCCTTGATAAGTCCTTAACTGTTAATTCTCCTCTGAACCAAGTGTGTACTAAGATTTGGTTAGATTTAGTATCTATGGCCTCGTTCATAATGGGAATTCCGGAGGAATCCGTTTCGTAAACGGAATGTTCCGTTTCCGAGTGTTCCGATGCTGTCAACGTGTCGCTTGTTGCGGATGGAATAGAAAAAGGAGACCTTGGTTCGTATAGAGGGGTTAGCGGGCCATATTCTGATTCGGATGACAAAACGATTGTGTCTTCGCTTTGATCTTCTTCTGATTCTGACAGTATTATCTGGTAGACGGTCATATTGTCGCCGTCTTGAGTTTCTTTATCTGTTTCCTTTTTTGGGATTTGCTTTTGTTTCTTTTCTACGTTGACCTTCATAGAGTCGACGTCCTTCTCTATCGCGTTGACTTTGATACGTGATAAGGCATCCGCTACACAATTTTGTTTGCCTTTTTTATAGATGATGTCATAGTCGAATTCTGCCAAGCGGAGCTTCCACCTGGTAAGCTTGCTGTTATGTTCTTTCATATTATTGAGCCAGGCAAGGGGTCTATGGTCGGTATAGATGGTGAACCGCCTACCGTATAGGTATGGCCTGAAATGCTTCACGGCCCAAACGATGGTTAATAGCTCCTTTTCTACGGTACTATACCTGGTTTCAGCGTCATTCAGGGTGCGACTGGCATAGGCTATTGGTTTATCCGAGCCTATGGGGCCCTGGGATATTACTGCACCAACCGCGAAATCAGACGCGTCAGTTGTGAGTATAAATGGTTTTGAGAAGTCCGGGAATTGTAGGATAGGCGCATTCACTAGCAGCTCTTTACATCTCTCAAAAGCGCCCACAAATTCGTCTGTGAGTTCTATTTTGTTTCGCTTTTTTAAACAGGACGTCAAGGGACGGGTGATTTTGGCAAAGTCCTTAATAAATTTACGGTAATATCCCACTAATCCCAAAAAGCTTTTAATTTGGGTAGTCGTTGTTGGAATTGGGAAGTTCAGAACGGCCTGTATCTTATCATCATTGGGTTTAAGTCCATCCTTAGTTATCATATGGCCAAGGTAAAGTACCTCCTTGCGGAAGAATTCACACTTGTCCAATGTCACTTTCAGGTTTGTTTCCCTCAATCGGTCAAAAACCATACGCAACTTCTCAATGTGTTCTTGCAGGCTAGATGAATACACGATTATATCATCTAAGTACACAAGGCAATGCAGTCCTTGTAATCCTCTGAGCACGTTGTCCATTGCGCGCTGAAACGTAGCTGGTCCGGTTTTTAGACCGAATGGCATTCGGGTAAACTCGTAGTGACCCGCTTGCGTGGAGAACGCTGTCTTTTGTCGGTCTTCTTCCCTCACTTCGATCTGGTGGAATCCGCTTGCTAAATCGATGGTACTAAAATACACAGATTTCCCTAATTTGTCAAAGAGATCAGCGATATTAGGCAGCGGGTATTTATCATCCGTGGTCACTTCGTTGAGACGTCTGTAATCTATGACCATACGGTATTTTCTTTCACCTGATGCGTCGGTTTTTTTGGGTACCAGATGTACTGGCGCGCTCCAAGGTGAGTGCGATTCCCTTATGACGTCATTTTCTAAGAGTTTGGTCACTTGGTTTCGGATTTCTTCGTTGTAGAGGGGTGGATGTCTATACGGTCGAATAAATATGGGGTCTTCATTTTTGGTTCTAATTTCGTGTTTGACCTTGTTTGAAAATGAAAGTGGTATACCTTCGCAGTGGAAGATGTCTCGATATTCAGTGCATAACTTTTCTATAGCTTCTCGTTCTTCTTTATTGGTGTGGTCTAGCCGTAACTTTTTTAGATTTTCTTTTAGGAGTTGTCCAACCTCGCAACTACTCGAGGTTACGTTTGTGTTACATACTTCGCCCTCGTGTTTGGTTACTTTAAGTGGCTTAGCAAATGCCATTGAAATGGTGTCTTCGGAAGTATTTTGAATAACGGTGTAGGCGAATGAATTTTCACACGTGACAAGGGCACTTGGCATTCTTACTCCTTGTCCAAAATCAACAAAATCTATGATGGCCTCGCCATTTTGTAGATCGGTTGGGACTTTGACTCTTGATTCCGTTCGGGGCTCTAGTAATATTTCGTACGGTGGGTTATATATAATTGGTATGTTTGCGTAGGGTGTCTGTAGGATCTGGTTTTTCATGTCGATTTTAGCTTCCACTTGCTTCAATAGGTCGCTTCCTATTAGACCATCGTAGCGACTATCGACGTCATACACATAGAACTTGTGCTTGCCTACGCATTGGAAGGTTTTTAATAGCGGTATGCAGATAGCCTCACTGTGCTGGCTACGGGCGTGTGTACTTATCACCTCGAACGGCTCGTAGTATTTGAAAGCTGAAAAGTATTCGTCCGCTTTTGCAGGGCTAATGAAGGACCTTGTACTTCCGGTGTCAATCATGAAGCGTGCTTTAATTTCGGGTATTACTATATGCGGTAGTTTTAGAACAGAACTGCAATTTAGCTCTATTATTTCGGGTGAAAACTGGAGGCTGTTAACTGAAAATTTTCCGTGCCCGTCATATCTGCGTATTCGTACGCCTCCCCGGGCATGTCATGGGCTTCCGGGACCTCTGTATTGTACATGTAGTTTTCATCGTAGTATGCGGCATCGCCATTTTGCTCGGTGGTTTCCTCTACAATTTCGTTATTGTAGAATACGTTTTCTGTGTCCGCCGAGGCATTCAACATGTTTTGCCTCAGTGGTCGGGCTGTCCTCATCGAGACCTCCGGTTCTTCTATTGGTTTGGGGCGATTTGCGTTTGGCGGGATGCCGAATTTAAATCCTTGGCCAAAATGTTGTTGCGGCATAGGTGGTCTTGCGAAGTTTGAGTTAAATGGTGGTCTAGGACCTTGTCCAAAATTGAAATTTGGCCGTGGGGCGCCGAATCTGAAGTTCTGGGGCCCGGCATTTTGATTAAATCTGAAACCTGTTGGCGGGGTGTTCATTTGAAAATTGGGTCTAAAACCAATCTGTGGGGGTGTGTTTTGGGGCTGAAGGCCGAATCTAAAACCTTGGGGTTGTTGCGGTATCCCAAACTTAAAGCTTGGGTTAGGCGCTGCGACTTGGTTTTGGTTTGGTATTCCGAATTTAAAGTTGTTATTAGAATTGTTGCTTACTGTTTTAGCGGGTGCGGCCGAGGCCTGTCTCTGTTTTTGTTTGGCATTAAATTGCGTCATGAAGTTAACTTCTTCAGTGACGATGCTCAACGCGGCCTCTAAATTGGGGCACCCTTTCAGGCGCACGATGCGAATTAGGTCTTCAGTGAGGTTGTACAGAAATACGTTTAGAGCCATGTTATTATATACGATCATTTTAGCCGCTTTTACTCCTTCGTCGGCTAAAAGATTAACCTTGGCAAAGAGTGTGCTACGGGTCTGCTGTATCCTGTGACAAAAATCTATGTAACTTTCTCCGTTGTTAATACGCATTTGTTCTAATTCAATCGCGATACACTCCTCGGAGCGTGGGTCGCCGAAATGCTGAACTAATACATCTCTGAGTGCGGGCCATGAGTTTATGTCTTCGCGCTCACTTAGTAAAGCAGCGGCTCTACCATGCAACCTACTGGTAATTGCGTGAAATACATATTGTTGCTGTACTGCATTAGTTGTTGAGCTATATCCGTTATAAATGTACTGCGATTTTCTTATAAAAAGATTTAGCAGATTTTGTTCCCCCTCATATTTAGGTATTATACATAATAAATCTTTGGGTACTATTCTCACCGTTTGGTCTACCATTTTGATATATTTATCTTAACACAATTTATAAACTAGTTTAACTAAGTACTTGAAATTATAGCGACGATGTCGGTACGCAATTGAAAATCAAATAACGATTATTTGGTCTAACCAACGGAAATAAATGAAAACAGGGAATGGAATGCGAAAAGGTTTACTCACATAACACCCGTCTTCATCCTTCTGCTGTAGTTAGTGGTGCCTTGTAAAAACTGCCGCGTCCAATGAAGAAAAATTTATTTGTTGGTTCGGATTGCTGCGAGCTCGGTCACTGAATTTAAGAAACCGTAACTACGTGTACGCGCGAATATCACTTTACGACTTTACGCGACGTATCCCAGCAATCCTACCGGCTGCGCCAGTCAAAATTGAGGATCGCGGGTTTTGTTTTTTAAAAAGACAAAAATTGATTTTTACTTATTTAATACGTCTGATCATATTAAGAGTTGAATTATAACTAACTTACAACTAAACTAAAAGCTAACGGGAGCGGTGTTATCTACCGCCTCCCACGGTAATGCATGCCGGACCACCGTGGAGCCAGACGCGCACTCAGCGGTTTTGCCGTCTGGCTATTCTCGGTAGTGGGCTAGTGGACAACAGTAATAGTTGCTGTCGGTGCTCCAGCATACATGACTACCTTGCCAGCTATACTAAAATAAAACATTAATCCAACGATGTCAAATATATCTAAATATACTCCATAAAATGTCACAATAAGAATTTCGTACACCTCCCACAGAGCTACAACAGTACCTATCTCACGCATGCTCTCAATTTCGATTATTTTCTAAGAATAGTTTTAAACCTTCTAAAATCTAAAGCTTATCAGGATATTAGAAAAAAACTTGACTAGAAATAGGTAAAGGATAATAGGATGTACGAGTAGCGTGGACATAGGAAATATGATATCGACAGTCAAAACAGGTTAAAACGTCTAAAAAGCTCTCAAATTAAACTCATAGATTTGCTTTTCATAGAAATTCTTAACATTGCATGATAGGGCATCATTCCATAGGGACGTATCGACAAAAACTCGATTTTTTTATTTCATCATTGAAATACATAGCTTCGGACCCATGTATTCGTCTAACATACATATTTTTAAGTATGTTAGTTTTATTGATATTTGTGAAAACTTAATAGGCGTATAAGATAAATTGAATAAATCTGTCGTGTAAAAGAGGCGTATGAGCAAAGTATGCTTCAAAAATTAAGATAATTTACTAGCTGTAGGGTACTAGCTCAAATCATTTTCATGGTCATAAATTTTATATCAAGTAATTTTATTTGCTTGTTGCATTATGTGAATTTTTATTTAAAATCAACTACCCAATTCAGGAAAATATGTTACTTCTACAGTAATCTAGGTGAACTTAACGCACATTATACCGTAATACTCATTCTCTTCTTTTAATGTTTATTTTTCTCTGCCTATTTCTACACTTACCTACTTTTACATGTTTTACTTATCTTCTACCTAGCTAGCTATTATTAATCAGGTGTGTCATATTTTTATTATGTTTTTCCTTATTTATTTCCCTATCACGTTCCATTTTAAGCCCTAGTTAAAGTGAACAATGTTGTATCAAATCAGTCAAACCATCACTATAAGAGTATTTTTATGCACCTACAGAGTGTTGGAGATTAGAAAATTAAGTGTGTATAGATAACCTAAAAACTACACGTAGAAGAAACTATACTAACCCTTAGCTATACGCTTTGGTGCTCGAATGTAAAATACCCGAGTTTTCTCATTATGTTTGTCGATAAAAGTTTATGTTTTCTTGTGCATATTGATTACAGGACGGCAGATACTATTTAGTTACAGTGATATTTACTTGTTTCGTAAAGATTTTATGAATAAAAAATATAATAATATCATCATATGAAAAAAAATACAGTTCCTCACAAAAACTTCACTGACTTTCGACAAAATAAAGCAACTGTTTTGTGTCAGTGTGGGTTGGTTTGGTTTTATAGCAAAAGTAATTGCAATGGTGATAAACTTTTATGTATCTGAAAGTCCCTGTAGTTTGTAAAACAACATTCTGTATCTAACATCCTATTTGTAGGTTTTAATAGGGAAAAATATAGCTATTAAAATGAGCCTGAGCATCAAATTTCTATAACCAAAGCGTTTCCATATATACGTAACCCAAGTAATTCCAACTTTATGTGCTGAATTAAATACGATCTTGCTATCGCAATTCTACGATAGTATTTTTAATTATTTGTTTCTACTACGAGACTTTAAAATTACTAAATATTAAAAAAAATGACCTGAATAGCTTTCTTGTGATAAAATTAAACTTGTTAAACATAATTAGTTAGTATTTTATACTTGAAAATACATATATTATATAGACTGCATATACCAAAATCATAATTAAACCCATTATTGCGGCCTAAGCACTGAGATGAGTACCAAAGTTATTTTTTTAAAATATTGATTAACTCAACTATTATAATAATTTTGCATACTGCATCACTACATTTTTCTACGCGGTACCCATCCTTACCTATCTCTTGGTGTAAAATTAATAAGTTATCTATTATGCTGAACACTACGTAGGTATATAAAATCAAATCATATTATTTTTACATTTTAATGACATTCAAAAAAGTTTTTATTACTTCTCAATATTACTAAAAATACCTTATTAGCAGAATTTAAGAAATTATTCCATGATCTTGTCGTGGAAAAGAGGCGTACAAACTAGAATATTTTGAAATCTAGGCTACTTAAAGAAATAAAATGATAATTAATGTCATAGCATTTATATTAAAACAACAAAGCAAAATTAATTGTAGAAAAATCTTTTTTGCTAAATGCCCCAAATTGTATAGCAAAACTATTTACCCATTTATGTAAAAAATCTTCCGAGCCATAGAGGCGTATAAATCAACGAAATCTACTATAAAAAAACCAAATACATCAATTTTCATAATATTTTAATATCCGGCATCACTTTTAATAATTAAACTGAAAATATTAGTAATCTACGTTGTCTTATTAAAAAGTTAGACAGTTTTTTGTCTCTCCTGAAAAGTGGTCAAAAAACGATACGCCCCTATGGAATGATGCCCCCGTTATGATGATTAAAATATTAATACGAGTGTCTTTTCACATGAATCATGTAAAACGTACTCGTATGTGTCACTGATGTTCAATACGTCGCAGTACCGTTAAGGCTGCGCCTAATGCTAGGAAAAAATCAGATTTTGCCCGCGCTTCTTGCATCGCCCGCTATCATCTATGCGGCTTTGTTTAGAGTCGAAAATCGCATGACACAGTTTATGACGATGTTGGCTTCGAGCTCCAGTTTATATTTTTAGGTGGGATTTTATTTATTTATTCAAAATTTAAGTATGTAATAAAAAAACTAATTGATAACTCGGCTAGAACATTAGCCTGGCTACGTAATTTGTCAAAAATAATGTGGTGTTGTCGCTGATAATTTCGAGCATTTGAAATAAAATGTATTTTTTTTATGATGCGAAGTTTTAATTTTTTTCTAAAGTAACCATATTATTTTCCAATATTCTACGCGATTACTCTGCTACTTTAGGTTTTTTTCTTTCCTATATTATTTTTTTAATATGGATGTTTATGTTCGTTACCTTTACACCACGTCTTTAAAAGTACACCGTTCGCTTGATTTTGGCATTAGGCGCCCCCCTTTCAAATCATGATCATACAAAATGTATGTCCTTGATAAAACATAGAAGTCACTACGGTTTGGGTAAGCCCAATATATCTGAAACTTTATTTCACGACCTTATCATCATAACCTTTCTTGGATGTATGAGCATAATGTTCGTTAGTATTAAATCATGATCTAATTTAAGTACCTATGTGTTAACGGAAATTTTGAATTTAAATTACGTATTTAACATAGGTAATTACCTTAACTTTATCAAATAAACTTAATTTACGGAATCGAATACATAAACGAATCGGTGAGTTTGATTTTAAAAACAATGTATTTTTTTGTAATGTGTATAACTTCAAAATCTGTCAGTATCTATCTAGTCGATACTAGTATGTATGTCAGACTAATTTGTACAGTGTAATTTTGCTCTCTGTATTATGATATGATTTCTGTTCTCATACCATACCATATTTATGTTCGTTACAATAAACAATTCACCATTCAAGGACACAAAGCACTACTTACTCGTATATCAAGCGGCTTTCGACGTACAACCTAAACTTATTTTTTTTTATCGCGATTAAGTCCGCTCTTGACCATCTACTCGTTTGATGGTAAGCGACCATCAGTACCATGGTATCATCCTTATTTAATTTAAAAGCTTTACATAAGTTAAATAAATATCACCTACTTAGTAGTCCTAGGGCAGACTCCAGTATCTTCAAATTTCAGTCCGTCACACACAACCACAAAACACAACACAAACACAGGTATTTTGAGCTCCATCGTCACATCGATGCGTATTGAATCAGTATTACAGAAACACTGAACCTCCCACCCGCGGCTCAACTACACAGCTACCGCAGCTGATAACACTTATCAAGAGCTTCCTCAGTTTGGCGCACAGAGTTGCACTGTTTCACAAAGTTGCACCTCAACTATACTCTACGAGTATTCCACACTGGCCAAATGTCCCAGTTGATTATGAGGAAAAGTCTTTAGTAATTTTTAATGAGGCTTATACAGGGGGATTTACGATTGGTTAGTTAATCGAGCTTTTCGTTTCGTGTAATTATTTAATTTGATTACTTCTAATTACTAAATAGGGTTAAAGCTCTGAGGTAAATTGTTACACAGTATCGTTGCGCTCAATGTAAATAATTATGTGAGTAATTGGAAGTAATATACAATTATAAATCTTGCGGCAAATTCAATAAATATGTGGTCAGATAAAATTTCTAAGTAATCATTACTAATAATATTGAAGTATCTAATTGTTTAATTTCATGTATTTAAAAGAAATGTTTTGTTACTTTTAATAAATCAATATTTATTCAAATCAACAAAAATAAATATTGGGTTTTTTATGTTTTTAAAAACGTAAATGAACGCTTGAAGTTGTAGATAAATTATCATCAAAAATAAATAATTGAAATAAAATATAATAAGGGTGTGGAACCCTTCGTGCGCGAGTCCGACTGGCACTTGGCCGATTATTTCAAATCAATTGTTTATTAAATAAGCAATTATTCCATGTTATAATTTATTTGTATTGGATACCTAGATACTTTTAAAATGAAAAAAATATCGAACACAATTGAATAAACTATTCTCAAGGTCTTTTACTTTTTTAATCACTGATGATTATTTTCTGAAATGAAACGGTTCAATGCACGAGCTACAGAAAATCTGAGCGACAATAATCTCCACAAAAATTTAACACGTGTCGACTTCGAAATGATTTATAAGGTTCAATAATCTTAATCACTGTACAAATGTCAGGTGATTAACAAGTGAGCATCGCCGACGATGTCTCAACACAAAATGTTGAGAACAATGACATTTTGCATATACAGTTGATACTCGTAGACGTCCGGTCGTTAATAATATCGTGACGTTGGGATACGATCCGAATACACAATTGTAATTTAACTACGCAATATGAACTTATTTGATACATTATAAATCTGTCAATGTTGCCACTCGGGATGTAGTGATAGAACGCAGGCGGTCATATTAATAAGACTTGCATTAGCTATTTGCATTTGTCTTTTACATACTTGCGGCAGTGATCGATTTTTGACCGACGAACCACCGGAGGAGGTACTCAATTCGACGCGTATATATTTTTTGTTTTTTTTTTTATTTTATGTATAACCACGCATAACTTTTTACGTAGTGGTCCGATTTCAATAATCCTTCTTTTATTAGAAAGAATATACTTCGAAACTAGTCCCATTTAAATTTTATCGAAATCGGCTGAGCCATTTTTCATAAATCAACAATAATGTGAAAAATGCGACATCGATCCGTGCGAAATATACGTCTGTACACGGGTGATGTCGGTCATGCTATTTTATGCAAAAAATAATTATGATTTCTATCCCTTAAATTGATTCATTTCAACATTGTTATTTTGAGTAGAGAATTCTTTTGTTCGACATGAAGGGTCAATATTTTCCGTATAATAAACAGATTAATGAAAGATTTGACATCTTGTAATACCAGAATAATGAGTGCTGGATGTAGCTTTGTACCGTGCTAGATTCAACTGTCAAAATTATAAAATCTTAAAATATATCAAAATTCAGAATGGATTTCATACTCAAATTATTATACAGAGCAATCACAAACATATTCTAAAGCTTTTCTACTGGTCAAGAATTTGCTTCATTTTTTTTTTCATTATAATATATTTTTCGCTTTTCATTTAATTCAAAGGAGCTTTTAGATTAAGTTTTAAATGTTTTTAGTTTAGGTATTTTGGAAATATTTTAGTACAGTAAGTTAGAATAAATTATGTTTTTTTAAGTTAATTCAATAAAAGTAAATGATTGAATTAACTACTATTTAAACTAAACACGCTAACAAAAAAATAAAATAGAATTAAGGAGGAACATTGAACATGTCATCTCTACATAGTATGTACTTACAAATAAAGATTCGCATACATAAATCCATAAATAGCATTCGTTTATAGCAGCACGTGTACAGAGTTATAATAAGATAACCTACTTCTCCATGTTTTAAATTAAATTGAAACAATAACGAAGAACATCTCTGTTTATAAAAGTGTACATACAGCACCAATCCCACCTAAATATGTGGAATATGATTATGCAGATAATGATGATTCCGAAATAAGGTTTTCCTATGAAAGGCTAACTAGAAAACTCTACCGCAAGTTAAATACGAGTAGTAGTAATTTATCTTTTAAAAGCTCCATGCAGGGTCCTGATTCCTATCAGCATAAGATAACATAACTTTCCAAGGTTGTTTATTATTTTCGCGATTTTTGCTTGGAATAATATATTTTACATAGATAATTATGTTTTACGTAAATAATCTACCATAATTATTTTTCGCGAAAAATGGTAAAACCACCTTCCATCGTGTACTAAATTCGAATATTTTTCTCGACTTGTTAACATTATTGTTGATTTTTCAAATACGGCTCAGCAGATTTCTGTGAAATATAAATGGGACTACCTCAGGAGTATACCCTTTTGATCTAAAAAAGAATTAGGTATTCGATTCGGTTCAACAATGGCGAAATTATCGATAAACATATTATAAACAAAAATAAAAAATTATACATCTAGACGAACATAAAACCTCGTCCTTTTTGGAAGTCGGTTAAAAGTAGGTTTCTCGCGAAATTCTTGAAAACAAAACTTTTCTTGAGACTCGAAACGCGCATGTTTTGGTAAATAAAATTAATCAGGCTATAAACCAAATCAAACTTTTTGGCGGCTAGCGCGAATGAGTAATTAGCTACAAAATGTGTTAAATCTAATCCTCGTGCAGCTGTTATGTTTGCTTGCTTTGCTACCTTCAGTCAGGAATGGGTTTTGAGCAGCTTCCCCAACCGCCAAGTAGTTTGATTCAGCCTTTACTTTAAAATGATATTTTACTCTTAGTATCTTCTTCTTTTCGAGTCAATGTCCCAATGTTTTTTTTCTTCAGATAAAATAATATTTTATCTGAACTATGAAATTAAAATCATTTCGTCTTATTTTTTAATATATATTAAAAAATAAGACGATTATATTAAAAGATAAGACGTCTTATTTTATAATATATTATATTAAAAAATAAGACGAAATGATTTTAATTTTATAGTGCATCCCACACTAGGTTTATCTCAAAGAGTTACTTTTTATGATAAACATTTCAAAAATGTTTTGAAATGTCTATCATAAAAAGTAACTCTTTGAAAAAATAAGACGTTTGTATTTATATTTTGTTACTCTTAGTATCTCTAACTTGTACGAAAACAATGAGTTATAACATTTCCGATACCTACAAGTATTTAACAAGATCGCTTTGTCCTTCTATTATATTATATTATATACGTATATTATATACGTACGTTATATTATATACGTATATTATATACGTACGTTATATTATATACGTACGTACATTATATACATAATTAGTTCATTGCCCCTAGCTATGTGTAATGATAAAACGTGGTAAATATCTACATGTTGCGAAATCTACATCATTGTTAGCTCGTGACTTCGATTTGGAAGCACGCTGGTGACAATAATATTACATACATGTCCAGGGTTATCCAGAACTGGTGTACTAAACCAAAGAGAGGTGATCCAGACCATCACAATGAACAACTTTCAATGTGGGGCTAACCTATAACTCAGCTGAAATCAAATATCAAATCAATTAAAGAAATCAGCTGTTTACATTACACTACATACACACTACACTACATTTTGTACATTTTGTATAAGAATCCCACATAAATAAGTGGAAAAATAGTATGCAGATGACGATGATTATGAAATAAAGTTTTCCTATAAAAAGCTAACTAGAAAACTCTATCGCGAGTTAAATTGTAGTAATTTATCTTTTAGAAGCTCCATGCAAGGCCTTGATTCCTATCAACATAAGATAACTTATGCCCAATGCCCATTGCCCATTTTGCAATTTTGTATGGAACAGCTGATTTTTTTCTCGTTTTCCGGGACCACAAAGTAAAAGCTGTTCATCATAATGGTTTTAGTCACTCCTTTTCGGCTTAGTTCATGAAATGAAAATATTTTATGCATTCTACCATTTACGCCATTCACTTCTGGCATCTCAACTTTGCCAGAATTAAGTTTGTGTGTGTGTGTGTGTGTGTGTGTGTGAGTGTGTTTGTGTGTGTAAGTATGATCTTATGTGTTTGCGTGAGTGCACGCGTATGTGGGTGCGTGTATATTTGTGTGTAGTATTAGGTATCTCTGTGAGTGTTAGAGATTCTGACCAATTAGCACGCTTAAGTAAACGCTCGAAGACACAAATTTCAGGCGAAACACATTAGTACGTACATAATTATTGTAAGTACATTGATTTGATTTGTGACCTTTGTAACATCCTGTGTATTACGCTCTAAGCTCGTCTAATCTGCTCTTAATTATTATTTTAATTATCAAGCTTGTTTTCAATCAACATTTAAACGAGTACATTTTACCTACTCGTTTATCAGAGGTAAATATGTACCAATATGTATTGATTTCAGCAAATTTATTAAATTATTGATGTTTGGTTCCAAGATTCTACATTTAAGGAATAAATTAGCTGGTTATGGTTACAGGAAAAGTATTTAAATGTATTCGTAAGTATTCGTTATAAGTCTGATTAATTCGTCGACTTAATTATAATCTTGATTTTGCCCGCGTGGTCAAGTAAGTGTTTTTTCATTATATAAGTAACTAGCTTTTACCCGCGGCTTCGCCCGCGTTATATTTTGATTTTGCCTTATGTTTATGTCGGCTGCGAAACCTAACCTAACCGACAAATATCAAAATACCTTAGAGGCATGCTTTTGTTGGTTAAGTTACGGTTGGAGTGTATATACAACCCCCCGTGTATTCCCGCCTTGTCGTGGGGGAGGTCTGAGGCAGCTGAAAAGGCGGCGCTCGAAGTCTCCCTCTTCTTTGGGTCTTTTCCCCCAAGGAAGCTTAGAGGCTGGCATTCGAGGTTCAGCCGCTTTTAACTAAAGCAGCTGAGAGGATGGCCGGTAGGTTGCGTACCTTATGAGGAGTGTCGCAACTTAGGCGGGCTGCAGTGCCGCTCTTGCGACGCTGCATCCGAGGATTTTTTTTACTGACATGATCAGGGGTCTAATTACAAATGAATAAAAACTAAACCTATATTTCAATGTTTTTGGCTGTTTGCAGCTATAATAAACATTACAATGGTACAGCAAAGTTTATACCTACTTGTTCCTAATTATTGTTTTTTTACAAATATTTGTGCAAAAAATCAATAAAATTGTTTCTAAGGTTTTTACGTGTTAGATAAATTCCAATTTTTTTGTTCTAAATCAAATCTCTGCTTTTCATAAACTGGGCATTCCAAGATTATGTGCAGTGGAGTCTCCTCTTTTGTGGGTTCACAGATGCACGATGGGCTTTCCCTCAACTTAAATCGATGTAAGTATTGGGAAAACCCACCATGCCCCGTCAGCACTTGAGTTGTGATTCCCACTGGTGCTATTTCTCTTACGATCCTGTATGCCGCCCTTGCATCCGGAAAATATGTTTTGGTTACCGCCGCTGTGTGTCCATCCTGATACCGCCGGTTCCACTCGTCAAGAGAGTCCTTTCGGATTTCTCACTTGACGAATGGAAAGGGGCAGTTATCGTAAATAGGTCTGCACTTCGAGTGCAGTGCTGCTTCCTTTGCTAGCTGGTCCGCTCTCTCATTTCCCTCCATCCCCGCGTGCGCTTTAATCCAATAAAGTTTCACTATTTTATTTTGTACGTGTAGTAACTTTATGTTAGCTTTGAATTTACTGCTAAGGGATGGAGGGATGATACGCCAACTACCGTTTCCAGTGCAGACCGAGTCACAAAAGATTTTTGCTTTTTCGGTAGCCTCAAGAAGTGCCAATAACTCGGCCTGGTACACAGAGCACCAATCGGCCAATTTCAGCTTGCGGGTACTGATCTCAGCGGCATCATCCCAAATGGATAATGCCGCCCATACTTTCCTTTTAATTTTGCTGCCGTCTGTAAATATGTTAATATCTCGGTTAAGATTTTGCTCTAGTGCTGCTCCGTCTGCCAGGCATATGAACTCCAGTTCCTCCTGCTGCGCTGGGTGTGGCTTCTTTTCTGTCTCTCTATCTCCAGTTACTTGCTGGGCTAATAACTTTTCTTAGTTTCATAAAGCAAGGCTGCTTCCTGGACTCTGATATGACAGCCGAGGATTAGGGGCCGCGGTGGGATATATGAAACTGGTGGTGTGGGTGCCGCCACCTACCCTACCTTGCGTTAGGCCGTCAACGTGTTGGCAGACGCAGTGGGGCTGCAGGGGAAGAGAGGTGTCGGTATCGCGATGGCCGTTCTCACTGCCCTCTGCAGTTGAAGAGGCAGGCGCTGGGCTACTATGACTGACCCGCTGCACTGGGACCAAGGCGTTGGAATGCTGTCTGACGTTCAGTACTGGTTAGTCCCGAGTGGTGGATGACGATGTGTCTTGTGCTCCGAAACACTCCGTCATTATGGCGAGAGCGCAAGCTCCGTTATGGAGCCCGAGTCTGGGCTAGCGCTGTTGAGTGCCGCGAAGGAGTGCGAAAAATGTAGGAACGTCCTAAACTTGCCATGACAGGTTATTTCTGGCGCTAAGACGGCTGCTACCGCGGCCCGCTCACTTAGTTTTTATCCTATCCTACGGGAACTGTTAAAGTTTTTGCGATAAAAAGTGGCCCATGTCACTTTTCGTCTTTCAAACTATGTTCATGAAATAAGCCAAGGCAAGTTGCTCCGTTGCTGAGAAAAATGTATAGTTAAGTCCTACGGGAACCACATTTTTTTCGGGATGGAAAGTATCCTATGTCACTTTCCGTCTTCCATACTATGCCCACCCCAAATATCAAGTCAATCCGTTGCTCCATTGCTGAGAAACAGTTATTGTCCTATCCCATGGGAATCACGAATTTTCTCGAGATTAAAAAGTATCCTATTATCACTTTCTGTCTTTTAAACCATAGGTATACCAAAAATCAGGTCAATCTTTTGCTCCGTTGCTGCGTCAAAGAGGAACAAACCAACAAACTTTTCGGATTGATAATATTAAAGTATGATGATTCTGTACCATAAAGGTAGAATAAAGAAACATGTTAAACCTCTAATGATAGAAGATTTAAAAATATTTTTAACGTCAGACAAAATGACGGCCTGGTATTAAACGTCATAGTAACATGTAGCATGCAGAGGGAAAAAAACATTTTATCCAATTTTAATGTCAGTTGTCATTTTCAATCCATACTTTATTTCCTCTTCAAGGGGATATAATGGTGGAAAAACAATTTGTCCTCTTGCCTTGCTACTTGTGATTTATAAAAGTCTGCAGACAATGTCACCTGTCATCTAATTACGTTGGGCTGTGACGTTTCGTTAGTCCATATTAGCGTCATAGAGGAATTTATCACTTAGCGTCTTTGTGATGGTGGCGACAGTTTCGCTTTCGTTGGTTTTTGTTCTGTCCTACAGGAACTATGCAATTTTTCGGGATAAAAAGTATTCTAAAGCTCCTTCTGCCTTTTAAACTATGTCCATGCCAAAAATCAAGTCAATCCGTTGCTCCGTTGGTGCGTGAAAGAGTAACAAACCAACAAACCAACAAACTTTTCGGATTTATAATATTAATATATAAATAAATATATATATATATAAGTAAGGAAGTAAGGATATTATACTTAAATCCGAAAGTGCGTTTGTTACTCTTTCACTCAGCAACAAAGCAATGGACTACCTCGGTAGCTCAGTGGGTAGTGACCCTAGCTTCTGGGTCAATGAGGCGTGGGTTTGATCCCCACCCAGGGAAAGTATTTATGTGATGAACATAGGTGTTTGCTCTGTGTCTTGGTGTTATTTAGTTACTATCTATACAAGTATGTATTTAAAAAAGTATGTATATGTAGTATATCAGTCTCAGGCAGCCAATCACAAGCTTTGCTTATTTTGGGGTCAGAGGCAGTGTGTAAGTTGTCCCCAAAATATTTATTATTTATTTATTTACAGTTGATTTTTGGTACGTGTATGTTTATGTTGGTAATTCGAAGGTCGGCGAGTGTCTTATGCTACTGTATCTCCAAAAAATAAAAATATCACATGGATAGAGAGGACGTTACATCTCCTATTGTTTTAACTCTACATCTCAAGTACCTAATCCCTCTTACGAGTTCATACTTATCAGTGAGATTATATCTTTAGATATTTATTTTCAAGTTTTCTTTTTATATACCTAATATTGCTTCAAAAACACTATTACTATTATATGTATTTCACTATTACTGTTTAACGGTTGAACGAGTGGTAAAAGTGCGATGCCTTATTTGCCGGGGCGCAAAGAGTTTCAAATAAGATACTAGTCTGACTGAGTCTGTATCTCTATCTCACTATATTCTACCTTATTATCGAATAACAACAGCTTATATACTAAATTATATCTACACATTGTGATTTATCTAAGTCACGTAAAACAATCAAAATCACGAACTAGTTAATCACGCTATACTTATCTAAAATATTCCATCGAGCTGCAACAGCTTACTCTGGAGGAGTTAATTGCTGGTAGAGCTTACTACAAAAATAAATCTTAAATAACTAAATATCAATTATTTGCTATACCTTCATAAAATGATTGTTTACTTCTCATATGGTCTAGTGGGCAAATAGCAATAGTTATTACAAACCACAGTAGGAATTTTCCTACTATGATAGCGTCGGCGGCGACAGCGATAGCGGTGCTGTGCTGAAAAACGTGACAAACTCGTAACAGGACGTCAAACGTGCGGCACAGGAAATCTGCGTGCTTACCGCAAACACGCATGCTGCATAAGGGTATTTTGTTTATTTATGACTTAAGAATAAAGGTGTCTGCCCACTATAACATAATAATAGAATTATCTAGACGAGGGTGAGGTGATCTGCACTGACATCCCGCTTGGGGTGTGTTGTATGCATTCTCCCCTTTGCCATCTTACTCAAACCGAGCTGAGCTCCTTAAAACAAAGGAGCACCGCTTTGGGTCGCTGGCATATTTGATCCACCTCTGTTGCGCCAGATGTTTCATTGCTGGAGATTTGTAATGCGCCTTTTTAAGGAGTCACGATTATATTGTAGAAATTTAGCTACTCGTACATGTTCCGTGAAACCCAATCGTTCGCAGCTTTTTGTGAGCTTCAGGCAGGATAGGATATTGCACAGCTTCACATCCGCTGACTTGTATGATTTGGACTAGGTAAACCATGACTGGCCACTATAACGTACCATAACATGCCCGGTATTTCCTCCTGTAGATTATTATGAGGCAAAATACTGGGCAAGTGAAAAAGTGGGCGGTGAAAGATATTTCTAGATCTTTCTGACAGGCTTTGAAACATTGGGAACTGGTACTGAGACACGGGCATCAAAACTGTGGAACAACTGTATAGACTTGACTAGGAAAAATTTCAAAAAGCTGACTGCCAACTATCAGTAATGGAGCTGAACATCATCCTTGGAGATGAATTAAAAAAGAGAAAATCATTACTGGGCTAGGGACGTTTCCATGCCGTATTGAAAAGTATGAGACCATATCCACTAGAGCGTTCCTTCACCGACCGGTGCGTGCCATGTACAGAGCGTGTCGACATCCGAAAAATATTTCGACGACCATTTATTCTTATTCACGTTGTAGTGGGCATAGTAGATGTTAAATTTGTTTTCCATTCCAGATACGTTAATAGCCCGCTTACGGTATGGAACGTTGTAGTGGGCAGACCTTTTAAGGAGTATTATTTGTAGCTTGTACCTCCGAAAATGTATGGATGCGGAAATAAAGTTGAGTATACACAATCACGCCAATATAATTTAAGTCAAAATAGAAGCCAAAATTGTACCCGATCACTTAATTTGGAGCCATGTTAAACGACTGGGTTAAAACTATATTTGGTATCCTTCTCACGATCACTCCAAAATAGCGAAACTATAGAGCATTGGCATTTGGCAGTGCACGATAGTACTCATATAGCGCGATGGCTTGGCGTGGTAGAGATACCTACGTATGTCTGCCGGCACTGCTCGCCTGTAGCATGATGTGGCGGCATCACATCAAGAAAGGAATTCACTGCCGTGTTTCGGGTAAAAAATCTTCGTTAAAATACATTAAAAATAATTTAAATAAACGAGTTAAGAAATCGTGTTTTGAGGCAAAATTCATAAAATTGCCGTATCCCATACATTTTCATACTTTTCACTCCGCTGATTGTCGTGTCGGCAAGTTCTGCCTTATATACGGTTTTGTGTTTACCCTAGTAGCCCTAATTGCCGTATAGCACGGCGATTGCCGTAGCAATGTCTACTTTGCGTCACATCATTTATCAATGGAGCGACGAACGTGGAAATTCAGAATTTAACATGATGCCATCAAGATTAATCACTCACTACCAAATTTCGGCTCCATATCACTTTTTTGGCACGATGACATGACCGTGAGTGGTAACCTTAACAAAGACAACCGTTATATTTTATCTTCCCTGAAAAACGTGACGTGTGACATCAAACGTGCAGCACAGGAAATATGTTGCATTAGGCTTTTTACACCAGGATAATTGCGTCATTAAATGTAATTAAAAATTAATAATACGCATAATTGCTTCATGTGCATTTTCCTCTCTGAAAAAATATTACGCAGTAACTGCGAATTCATGAGCTATAGTTTGCTCTAGGATAAATCCTTACTAATATTATAAATCCGAAAAGTTTGTTGGTTTGTTGGTTTGTTACTCTTTCACGCACCAACGGAGCAACGGATTGACTTGATTTTTGACATGGACATAGTTTAAAAGGCGGAAGGAGCTTTAGGATACTTTTTATCCCGAAAAATTGCATAGTTCCTGTGGGACAGGACAAAAACCATCGAAAGCGAAACTGTCGCCACTATCACAAAGACGCTAAGTGATTAATTCCTCTATGACGCTAATATGGACTAACGAAACGTCACAGCCAAACGTAATTAGATGACAGGTGACATTGTCTGCAGACTTTTATAAAACACAAGTAGCATGGCAAGGGGACAAATTGTTTTTCCACCATTATATCCCCTTGAAGAGGAAATAAAGTATGGATTGAAAATGACAACTGACATTAAAATTGGATAAAATGTTATTTTCCCTCTGCATGCTACATGTTACTATGACGTTTAATACCAGGCCGTCATTTTGTCTGACATTAAAATATTTTTAAATCTTCTATCATTAGAGGTTTAACATGTTTCTTTATTCTACCTTTATGGTTATATGGTTATGGTCCCCACCTATTGTTTCTCACGGAGACGCAGATTGCTGGTCCATCCGACGTGTCGTATCTCTCCTACCCAGGGTACTCCCTGGAGCACTGTTTCAAACCACGTGCGGGTGTATGCGTGTACGCCCGGGATGACATTTGCTTTCTGCGCCTTCGTAGGTTTGAAGACTCCTCTTTTTCAGTGCTTTGGGCTCTGGCGGATACTGGCTTAGAGAAAATAATCTACGCTTGTGTATACCGATCACATAGTGGGGACCAGGAGACGACCAGACTCACCGAATACCTCAGTGAGGCGGCGGATGCTGCTCAGCTCAGATACCCTTCGGCCCAATTAGTGATCCTGGGGGACTTTAATGGCCACCACAAGGAGTGGCTTCACCCATACCTGGACACAAACCATGCTGGGCTTGAGACGCGCAAGCTTGCCTTGACATTTGATCTCACCCAGCTGGTTCAAGGCGCCACACGGGTACCTGACGTTGACTCGCACACGGCCTACTGCTTGGACCTTCTACTGACTACCGATCCAGACCGTTATTCAGTGTCGATTTCCTCACCGTTAGGTACATCTGATCACTGTCTGGTGAAATCTGTATCCGTCTACTCCCCATCAGACCCCAGCCCCAAAGGGTCAAGGCGGGTGTGGCGGTACAAGTTAGCGGATTGGGACGAGATGCGGTGTTTCTTTGCATCTTATCCTTGGCAGCCTGTGTGCTTCTCTTCCGATGATCCTTCTACGTGCGCGGATGCCGTGACAGATGTGCTTCGTACCGCCATGGAATACTTCATCCCATTTTCGGACGTGCCCCTGTCTAGCAAAGCTAGGCCCTGGTTTGGGCCTGAATGTGGACGCGCTGAAGCGCAAAAGCATCAAGCATACCTGGCTTGGGTCGATGCTCGAAACCGTAAGTCGAGGGACGTTCGTCTAAGGAAGAAGGCATACAATAGGGCTGCTAAGTCCTGCAAAAGGGTTATGCGGAGGGCTCGCTTTGATCACATTAGTCGAATAGGGAACAAGCTTGCTTCTTACCCTGCGGGTAGTAAGGCATTCTGGTCCCTAGCTAAATCGGTTGAAGCGAACTTCTGCCGCCCCTCTCTGCCTCCGTTGCTGAAACCCAATGGTTCGCTGGCCCATACAGCGGTGGAGAAAGCAAATTTATTTGCATCTCAATTTGCTGAGTCTTCGCGTCTGGACCCCGGTAGTGCGAGACCTCCAACTTTGCCAAACTGTGGCACTGTAATGAGTGAAATACATATCCGGCAAAAGGAGGTTCTCAAAGTTCTCCGCAGTCTAGATGTGAACAAGGCCAGTGGCCCTGATGGTATTCCGGCCATTGTACTGAGGACTTGTGCGCCTGAGCTGTCACCTGTGCTGACTCGCCTCTTCCGCCTATCTCTAAAGACAGGTCAAGTGCCCAAATCTTGGAAGCTTGCTAACGTGCAGCCTGTTCCCAAGAAAGGCAGCCGTGCCGACCCTGCTAACTACAGACCGATTTCGATCACGTCTATACTCTGTAAGAGTATGGAACGTGTTCTTAACAACAGGCTCCTGGCGTACCTAGAAGCGAATGACCTACTCAGTGACCGCCAGTACGGCTTTCGCCGAAACCGGTCTACTGGGGACCTTCTGGCGTACGCCACACACATCTGGAGTGAGGTCATCGAAAAGCACGGGGAGGCGCTGGCTGTCTCCTTGGACATCTCAAAAGCTTTTGACAGGGTCTGGCACGAGAGCCTTATTGGCAAGCTCCCATCTTACGGCCTGCCTGCTGATTTCTGCGCATGGATATCTGATTTCTTGAGGAATCGGTCGATACGAGTGGTTGTAGATGGCTGCTCATCAGACCAAATGGCTATCAATGCCGGTGTTCCTCAGGGATCAGTACTCTCTGCGACCCTCTTCCTACTGCATATCAACGATCTGCTAAAGCCCGGGATCTTTGGGTACGCAGACGACAGTACAGTCGTGGAGAGCTACACATCCGATGCAAGAACCAGCGGGCCACAGATCGAGTCACACAGAGAGGCTATGGTTGAACGGCTCAACTTGAGTCTGGAGGCGGTATCTGACTGGGGCGATGCTAACCTGGTCAAGTTTAATGCCACGAAGACTCAAGGCTGTTTGTTCTCGGCCAAAAAGAGACCCTTTCAATTGTCTCCCGCTTTCCGCGGTGTCTCCGTTCCGGTAACTGACAGCTTGGAACTACTGGGCGTTTCACTCTCATCGACTCTTAACTTTGGCTCTTATATAGAGTCAAAAGCTCAATTAGCCTCCAAAAAACTTGGTGTTCTCGCTAAGGTGAGACGGTATTTCACACCTGAGCAACTGCTTAGTCTTTATAAAGCACAAGTCAGGTCTTGTATGGAATACTGCTCTCACCTTTGGGATGGCTCTGCCAAATATCAACTGGAGGCTCTGGAGTCGATTGAGAGGCGAGCCAGGAGGCTGATTGACAACGACACCTTGACTAAGTCGCAGCTGCAAAGTCTTGAGCATCGACGTAAGGTGGCGTGTCTGTCGGCCTTTTATCGGATACACTTCGGAGAGTGCGCTCAGGAGTTGCACAATCTGGTCCCACCTGCCCCTTTCTTCTATCGTACGGCTAGACAGACGCGACCAAAGCGCCACCCTTTTATGGTGGACATTCCGCGCGTTAGAACCAAGCGTTTCGAGTCCTCATTCCTCATACGAACAGCCAGAATGTGGAACGCTTTGCCTGGGTCTGTCTTCCCGCTAAAGTACGACGTGGGTGTCTTCAAATCCCGAGTAAATAGGTATCTTCTAGGTAAGCGTGCTACATCCTAGACCGCATATCTGCTCAACATCAGGCAGTATGTAGTCAAACGCAAACCTATATTGAATAAAAAAAAAAAAAAAAAAAAAAATGGTACAGAATCATCGTACCTACTTTAATATTATAAATCCGAAAAGTTTGTTGGTTTGTTGGTTTGTTACTCTTTCACGCACCAACGGAGCAACGGATTGACTTGATTTTTGAAATGGACATAGTTTAAAAGGCGGAAGGAGCTTTAGGATACTTTTTATCCCGAAAAATTGCATAGTTCCTGTGGGACAGGACAAAAACCATCGAAAGCGAAACTGTCGCCACTATCACAAAGACGCTAAGTGATTAATTCCTCTATGACGCTAATATGGACTAACGAAACGTCACAGCCAAACGTAATTAGATGACAGGTGACATTGTCTGCAGACTTTTATAAAACACAAGTAGCATGGCAAGGGGACAAATTGTTTTTCCACCATTATATCCCCTTGAAGAGGAAATAAAGTATGGATTGAAAATGACAACTGACATTAAAATTGGATAAAATGTTATTTTCCCTCTGCATGCTACATGTTACTATGACGTTTAATACCAGGCCGTCATTTTGTCTGACATTAAAATATTTTTAAATCTTCTATCATTAGAGGTTTAACATGTTTCTTTATTCTACCTTTATGGTACAGAATCATCGTACCTACTTTAATATTATCAATCCGAAAAGTTTGTTGGTTTGTTCCTCTTTGAAGCAGCAACGGAGCAAAAGATTGACCTGTTTTTTGGTATGGATACCTTTGGTTTAAAAGACAGAAAGTGATAATAGGAAACTTTTTTATCTCGAGAAAATTCGTGATTCCCATGGGATAGGACAATAACTGTTTCTCAGCAATGGAGCAACGGATTGACTTGATATTTGGGGTGGGCATAGTTTGGAAGACGGAAAGTGACATAGGATACTTTCCATCCCGAAAAAATTGTGGTTCCCGTAGGACTTAACAATACATTTTTCTCAACAACGGAGCAACTTGCCTTGGCTTATTGCATGAATATAATTTGAAAGACGAAAAGTGACATAGGCCACTTTTTATCGCAAAAACTTTAACAGTTCCCGTAGGATAGGATAAAAACTAAGTGAGCGGGCTGCGGTAGCAGCCGTCTAAGCGCCAGAAATAATCTGTCATGGCAAGATTAGGACGTTCCTACATTTTTCGCACTCCTTCGCGGCACTCAACAGAGCTAGCCCAGACTCGGGCTCCATAACGGAGCTTGCGCTCTCGCCATAATGACGAAGTGTTTCGGAGCACAAGACACATCGTCATCCACCACTCGGGACTAACCAGTACTGAACCTTAGACAGCATTCCAACGCCCTGGTCCCAGTGCAGCGGGTCAGTCATAGTAGCCCAGCACCTGCCTCTTCAACTGCAGAGGGCAGTGACAACGGCCATCGCGATACCGACACCTCTCTTCCCCTGCAGCCCCACTGCGTCTGCCAACACGTTGACGGCCTAACGGAAGGTAGGGTAGGTGGCGGAACCCACACCACCAGTTCCTTATATCCCACCGTGGCCCCTAATCCTCGGCTGTCATATCAGAGTCCAGGAAGCAGCCTTGCTTTATGAAACTTAAATTATTTGATAAATTTTTGCCACACTGATGGCCTTTTAATTAATTTTTGTTTGTTAGATATTAATTAGTTAAAGAAATCAATGTAACTCTATTATTATTATTATTTAATTTTTTTTTAATTTGAATTATTGTTATTTATAACGTGTATATGATGGACGTGTAACTTATTGTTACAAATAAATGAGTATGAGTATGAGTATGAAACTGAGAAAGGTTATTCCCAGCAAGTAACTGGAGATAAAGAGACAGAAAAGAAGCCACACCCAGCGCAGCAGGAGGAGCTGGAGTTCATATGCCTGGCAGACGGAGCAGCACTAGAGCAAAATCTTAACCGAGAAATTAGCATATCTACAGACGGCAGCAAAATTAAAGGGAAAGTTGGGGCGGCATTATCCATTTGGGATGATGCCTCTGAGATCAGTACCCGCAAGCTGAAATTGGCCGATTGGTGCTCCGTGTACCAGGCCGAGTTATTGGCACTTCTTGAGGCTACCGAAAAAGCAAAAATCTTTTGTGACTCCAGGTCTGCACTGGAAACGGTAGTTGGCGTATCTTCCCTCCATCCCTTAGCAGTAAATTCAAAGCTAACATAAAGTTACTACACGCACAAAATAAAATAGTGAAACTTTATTGGATTAAAGCGCACGCGGGGATGGAGGGAAATGAGAGAGCGGACCAGCTAGCAAAGGAAGCAGCACTGCACTCGAAGTGCAGACCTATTTACGATAACTGCCCTTGAAAAGAGAAATCCCTTGACGAGTGGAACCGGCGGTATCAGGATGGACACACAGCGGCGGTAACCAAAACATATTTTCCGGATGCAAGGGCGGCATACAAGATCGTAAGAGAAATAGCACCAGTGGGAATCATAACTCAAGTGCTGACGGGGCATGGTGAGTTTTCCCAATACTTACATCGATTTAAGTTATATACACTCCAACCGTAACTTAACCAACAAAAGCATTCCTCTAAGGTATTTTGATATTTGTCGGTTAGGTTAGGTTTCGCAACCGACATAAACATAAGCCAAAATCAAAATATAACGCGGGCGAAGCCGCGGGTAAAAGCTAGTAAATAAATAAATATTAGGGGACATCTTACACACGGTATCTGACCCCAAATTAAGCATAGCTTGTAATATTGCTGCCAGAGACTGATATACTACATATACATATTTTAAATACATACTTACATAGATAGTACCTAAATAACACCCAGACACAGAGTAAACACCTATGTTCATCACACAAATGTTTGCCCTGGGTGGGGATCGAACCCACGCCTCTTTGACCCAGAAGTCAGGGTCACTAACCACTGAGCCACCGAGGCAGTCCACTCTTTGTCGTTGATGCTATACTAAACTTTCTACTACTGGGAAGTAGTTGTGTTTGTCATTATGACCAACTTTTACGATGGAACTAAACTTGACCAAACTCGAAATCGCAAAAAAACAGCTATTCCATACAAAAATATCGTCAAACCTCTACAAAAAGTATGAAACAGCTAATTTTTCGTCGCGATTTCGGATTTGGTCCCATAGCAAAAGCTGTAAATAATAAATAATAATAATTTATAATAAATATACATTATGCACCTCTGAAAGCATCTGCAAAGCACCACCTTATTAGGGTTCCGTACTGAAAGGGTAAAAACGGGACCCTATTACCAAGACTCGGATGTCCGTCTGTCTGTCTGTCACCAGGCTGTATCTCATGAATCGTGATTGCTAGACAGCTGAAATTTTCACAGCTGTTGTATTTCTGTTGCCGCTATAACAACAAACATTAAAAACAGAATAAAATAATTATTTTAGGGGGGCTCCCATACAACCACTGTTAATTTTAGGAGTTTGTTGCTCGCTATTAATAACGTCGAGAGGAATGGGGGGCTAAAGGGGGCTCCAACATGGTACGGAACCCTTCGTGCGCGAGTATTAATTTTCCCCAGTAAAATCTAGTTATTTTGAAGTGAAACTTGTAATGCGACTCCAACAAGGTTCCAACAAGGTTGCGTAAAAAGTTTTATCTACACTAATGTTGGAACATTCTACTTATGTTTCCAATATTTGACTTATAATGACTACTGTTATAGCACAGACAACAAACCACTCAATTTAAGCAATTTCAAATGATGTTATAATTTCCACATCGATATCGTAAAATCTCATTATAACATCGATAAAACGCGACCAATTAACCTGGCGAGCCTTATGTCAAAATCCTCATACAAGTTGTATAAAATTTTGAAATTAGGCTGGCTTTTGAAAACAGTTGGGTTATACGTGAAAACTTCGTCGAAACTACTAAACTTACATACACAAAACTCTTTGGTAAGATCTTGTGCCAAAGAAATAAAAAAAGAACAGCGCGCGCTCGCTCCTGATTGACCAATGAGAGCGCAGCTGCGCGCGCAGTCATTGGTTAGATTTTAATGGCGCCAAGTTCACTGTGACAATACACGTAATGAATGAATTTAATGTTTCGCAATATGTTTTTATTTTTATTTTTATTAGTGAAGATAAAGTAGTGTATGCAACTGCATATAACACGGGTATTAAAACACTCGTTACTATTATGAAACTCGCTGCGCTCGTTTCATAAACTCACACTCGTGTTTTAATACCCTTCATTATATGACAGTTGCATAAACTACTATAACGCTGCCATGGAGGGGGTATGAAAGCACTGTTGCGTCGAAGTTTCACTTCTTCCGCGCGGAGGGACTCCACTTGCACTCTTTTATCCAACGTACTTCTAAGAAATATCACAAATACTTAAATACATATTATTACGCTATATCTATAACTAGTAGGTCTCGAACAACCAGTTATTCACGCCACGAGAGCGAGCGGGAGGGAGGGAAAGCGAAGCCGAACGTCAGAGCGCTTACACAGTAAGGCCCCAGGCAGTTGTTTAACTGAACTTTCATAAGCTTAGGTATAATTATCTCGTCTCGCTCTCGCCCGCAAATCTTGTTAAGATTTAAATGTTTTCCAATTATTATCAAAAAATCAGTATATAAACAGCGCTACAGCGAAATTTCCTCTTTTTAATCGACTTCCAAAAAGGAGGAGGTTCTATGTTCGTCTGTGTGTATTTTTTTGTGCATGTTCATCGATAATTTCGCTGATAGTGATCTGAATCGAAAAATTATTTTTAGTTCTAAAGGGTACTACCGAAGTGGTCCCATTTAACTTTTACAGAAATCGGCTGAGCCGTTTTTGAAAAATGAACAATAATGTAAACAATTCGAGTGAAATATTTGAATTTTGTACTCGATGGAAGGCGTTTTTGCTATTTTTGCGAAAAATATTGCACACCAAAACAAAATCTCCGACGACAAAACATATGGATCCCGTAGTTTCCATATGTTTTGTCGGAATCGGGGAACTTCCGACGACAAAGAGTTTCGTCAAGATTCGTTGAAAATGTGACCTGTGGAGGAGAACCAACATCCAGAAAGACGTAAGAAAAATTGTAGAGTCAAAACTGAGACTCTCTCACTTTCACTCGGTAAATAAACACCGAGTATTTCGTTATATTAAAAGTACCTAAATGTACCTATTTTGTTAAGATAGCTCGACAGAGAGCTTGATATTGTAACTGATAAATGCTTTGTGGTTTCACTCTATAAATATTTTTGTTATCTATTGCAATTCCATTATTTCAATTATATAAACTGTTAGTTATACTACTTATTTACTAGCTTAAAACCCACGGCTTCGCCCGCGTTGTCTTAGTAGACCGGTACTTGCTTATGAAAATAGCCCGTGGTTTTACCCGCGTTTGTCTTAGTACTCGCTTAAAATTATAAAAGGCTGTCGGTTGGCCTGCGTTGTCTTGGCACTTGCTTAAAATAATAATAGTTCGTGGTTTCGCCTGCATTGTCGTATAACGTATTACTTGAAAAGATAATGCTTAGTAGGCATTATCTATTCAAGTAATAGGCATTGCCAACGATTTGGCCTTAATTGTCCCAGTGTTTAGCTAGAATGATAATAGGTCGCGGTTTGGCCTGCGCATTCTTAGTACTTGCTTAATATGGTAATTTATAGTACGTAGCTTGGCTCGCGTTGTCTAAGTACTTGCTTTAAATTACAATAGCCTGCCGTATGGCTTGCGTTGTCGTATTGCTTGCAACGATAATAGCCCATGGTCTGGCCCGCGTCGTTATAGTATTTGCTCAAAATGATAATGGCGCGCGGTTTGGTCCGCATTTTCTTAGTACTTACTTTAAATGGTAATTTCCCACAGTTTGGCCCGCGTTGTCTTAGTACTTTTTTTGCTTAAAATAATAGCTCTTGGTTTAGCCCACGTTGTCGTATTACTTGCAAGGATAATAATTAGCCCACGGATTGGCCTGCTTTGTCTCAGTATTTGCTTAAATTTACTTGTTTCTAAAGCTTATTATGGAGTACGACAATTTTTAGATGATAAATTGCAAAATATTCGAATTAAATTTAATAATAATGATTGTATATTTTTTTCATGTTCTAATGATTATTTCATGGCCATGTTGGACTTAACTGATAATTCAATATGTTTGTGATTAGTAGTAAGATCTCAATGTAACTCAGTTCAACAATAAATGTTCTCTGACTTTAATAGCCCACGATTTGGACCCCGTTATTTTATAACTTGTCATAAAATAAATACTTAATAAAGTTATATTTTAATATACCTACTGATTTTTATATCGAGAAAAGAATGTTTTTCGATATATTGCTCGATCATGAGTTGACCCATGTAGTTTCCCACTCGTATACCTAATTTTATCCAACTCCATTCGCATGTCATGGTCTACATTACAATCGTAAGGTCCTAATCCTGGTCAGACCACTGAGCTCTTTGAAACTTATGTACGGAATTTCATACTACTGGCTTTTCATTGATGGAAAACATTGGAGCAACCTGCATAGGCACGTCCTTAGAGAAAAATCGATGTCGTATGTGAATTCAGCAACCCGCGCTCGGCCAGCGTGATGGATATGGCTTAATCACCCTTCGTGGGTAGGCCTACGTTCAGTGGTGGACTATCAAAAATCGGCCAAGTGCGAGTCGGACTCGCGCACGAAGGGTTCCGTACCGTATGGGAGCCCATTCCTCTTGCTGTTATTAATAGCGAGCAAAAAACTCCTAAACATCACGTTTGTTGTATGTCCCTTAAATATTTATTTTATTCTATTTTTATAATTTTTTGTTATAGCGACAACAGAAATACATCATTTGTGAAAATTTCAGCTGCCCAACTATTACGGTTTATTAGATACAGCCCGGTGACAGACAGACAGACGGACATCGAAGTCTTAGTAATAGGGTCCCGTATTTACCCTTTGGGTACGGAACCCTAAAAAGGCCAGTACAGGTATTCATCATGTTTCATTAAGTCATTAGAAATTTAATTAATTTCGATTATTCTGAACCCAATGACAATCTCGCCCAAAACCGTTTACGCGGTCAAAAGTGATAGAGACACTTGTAGGACTTTCAGACATTCTCTGACCAAGTACAGACGAAAAAGTAGCACACAAGAAGGTACATTTTATTTGAAAAATACATAGCGCACCTACATCTAGACAACAGGCATGTTCTAGGATTCCATTATACTCATCACTTGACTAACTATAGTACCAACCCAGAAATCACGTAAATAAAATTAGCTGTTCAACACAAAAAAATCATCGACCCGCGACAAAATGTAAAGAATAGGTAATTTGACGTTAATAGTCATTTATTAGTTAGAAGGGTGGGCTATTTTCAAACAATATTGCATCGGTTTTCGAACAGTCATTTAGTACTATTTTTAGGAAATTGATATCCTGAAGGACCCACTGAAATTTTCCGGGATAGCAGTACCCCAAGTGGTAATTTGTGTTATTGTCTAGCGTCGTACCAAATTTCATTAGAATTCATTTACCCCTTTTCTTAGCTTTATAATTGATTATTTTGGCTATTGCTAAGAAACCTTATAGATTTTCCGGGATAAAATAGTTACTGTATTGAAACATGTGTGCTTCCTACATATCTACCAGATTTCATTTATAACCGTTCAGCTCGTCTGATGTAATTATTGATGCTTTTTTTACCAATTTTGGGAACTTATCTGACCCCTTAGATAAGGAAAATTCGGAAAAACAGGAAGAAACGTAACTTTTATTTTCTTTGTAAAGCATATTTATACAAAGTTTTAAGTCAATCGGTAAAGGTAATAAAAAATTAAATGCAAACGAAAAGGGCCCGTTTTACCCCGTTAGAGGTCGATTTTTCGAAATTTTCGTCCTTTGTGCTTCATTACGTGGTACATTGTACATATGTTCGAAATTTCAAGTCTCTATCTTTAGCGGATTGGGTTGTAGCCTAAACCGATTAATTTTGGCTATCCCTAAGGATCCCCATAGAATTTCCGGGATAATAATAGTTCCTGTGTTGAAACATGTTTTATTTTATTTTTATTTTATTTTATTTAGATTCCATTACTTGTCACACTAACAGCAACGCCAAGGCGTGTGACGAGTCAACAATACAACATTCAAACAGAGTAGGTACAATAAGTCCAAAACGATAACACTTTCGATTCTAAATTACAAATTAAATTCACAAAAAAAAACTAAAACCAAATAATTACGTACATGTCACAAAAACTACCACAAATAAAATTATAAGAAAAATGTCAAACAAGTAAATAAATTCCAATGTCAGTAATTAATTAATGTCAAGTTTTATATAATAAAGAAAATTAAATGAAAACAAATAACAATGTCAGTCAAAAATAATTATAGCTAAGGAAATTGATACAATAGTTCACAAATAAGCCAAATTTTACGTCAAAAATGTCAATATCCGGGTGCTGAGAAAGGAAACCGTTGAGCAATGAGACGGCCTGGGCTGTGGGGGCGTGCTGAGACGTGCACGTGAGCATCCGCGGGGCCGCGAGCAGGCGCCGCACGTGCGGCCGCCGCTCCCGCTCCGGTACGACGAGTGCAAGGCGCGATAGACTCTCCGGATTGTCGACCTTATTGCGAAGCACCAGGTAAAAGTGTACCATAATAGCACACTTGCGCCTGAGCTCAAGAGTATCAATACCTACCATCCCCGCTACGAAAAGGGACGGATACAAGAATGGGTAATAACCATAAGCTATATTATATAAACAACGAGCGAATCGTTTCTGCACCTTCTCTACCATGAGCTTGTACTTGCTTTCGTGGGGATCCCAGATTATGGAGTTGTATTCCAATTTACTCCGTACAAACGCATAATAGAGGGCCAGGATCGTTCTCTTATCTTGGAATCGTCGGGACTGCCTCAAAACGAACCCAAGTGACCTGTGAGCACGAGCACACACATCGACAATATGGTCGTTGAAAGTCAACTCCGCGTCCAAAGTCAATGTTGTGTGCTTCCTCCATACCATATTTCATCCATAACCGTTCAGCTCGTTGGATGTAATAGACACTTTTTTCACCAACTTTGGGACCCAATTTGACCCCTTAGATAAGGAATATTCGGTAAAACAGGAACAAACTTAACTTTTATTTTGTTTGAGTAGCATGTATACAAAGTTTCAAGTCAATCGGTAAAGGGAATAAAAAGTTACATACAAACGAAAAGGGCCCTTTTTACCCCTTTAGAGGTCGATTTTTCAAAATTCCGTCCTTAGTGCTCCATTACGTGGTCCAATGTATCTTTGTTCCAAATTTCATGTTCCTATCTTTAGCGGTTTGGGCTGTAGGCTGTCTGTCAGTCAGTCACTCAGGGAAGCCTTTTATATAATAGATAGTAACTAACAATTATTGCCATTCAGCGTGGCAATGCAGCCAGCATGCTGGGCACGCTGCCAACTGGCAGTGGGCTTGAGCATTTGGATTATCTTTAGACCATCAAAGGTCTGAGGGTGATCCAATGCTTTTTGTGTAATAGTAGTGTAGTTTTGTTGTAGTTAATAAAGGCACTTTTGCCAGATTAAAAAAAAATTATTGTGAATACAGGCCGTTTCTTCACAAAGTACAAGGTCTTTCAGAGTATACAACTCTCCTCGTTATTATGAACAACTTTTTTATGGAAAAGCAGCTCATTTTTCGGCATTTCGAAATTGGTCTTTTGATTTGAGATTTAACAATAAGCTCAAAATAACCCAACGCACTATGTGAAGAAACTCTATGCATGATCGGATCAGTAATGAGAAGGCCCGAAATCAAAGATACCGAATACGTTCAGTAGATTAGAAAAAATTGAAAAAACATGAAAAAATAAAAAATAAAATTGAAGAGATTAGCAAGTAGAAATGGCAATAGGTTAGGTACATTACGCAAAACTGACGACCGATGGGATAGAAACGTTTTCAAATGGAGATCACGCATGCACTCGTAAGCACCGACAAGGTGGATAAATGATTCAATAAAGATAGCTGATAATGAAAGAAGATGGGGCCTTATGAATAAGCTCAAGATAGCCCAACGTGCTATGGAGAGGGCTATGCTGGGTGTCTCTCTGCGAGATCGAGTCAGAAATGACGACCGCAGACGACCTAAAGTTGCCGACATATTCCAGCGGATTAGCAAATTGAAGTGGCAGTGGGAAGGACACATACTCGTAGTTCGAAGAACGGGTGGCTGACAGGGCCGTAAAGTTATTAAATGGAGACCACGGACCAGCAAGCGCAGCGTAGTTAGTACGTGGAGCGACTAGCTGGACTGACGATATAATAAAGGTCTCATGAACGCGCTGGATGCAGGCCGCTTCCAGCCGGCCTTTTTGAAAAAATAAATAATAAGGTGGACTACTAGAGAAGAACTAGTTTACGTGTGTGTGTAGTGTACTAGTGTACTTATATTTTATTTTTATATTGGTGTACCTCATTCAGTGCGTCAGGCGTATACGATCATAAGTCAATGACTCTATTTATCATAAAAATGAAATGTAAAAATAGTCAGAAATATCTTTACAATGTCCTTAGAGATAAAACGTTCCGATGCACAAAGACGCGTTTGAATTGAAACATTTTAATCATCGTTCTATGATTAGGTTGCGACGAGCATTGTTTACTAAATGCTCATTAATTTAATAAGTTTTGGCTTACAATTACTCATTGTCTAATTATGATATTAGTAAACCGTAGTGATGAACATATTCCAGATATTTCGTCTAGAGTCAATGAGCGTTTTGAACAAAAAGCTCATTGACTCTAGACGAAATATCTGGACTTCTTTGACTAGACGAGGCTAATTTTTCCCGCAGTTAGTCCCATAGTAATTTTGTTCATAAAATTGATTGTTGTGATTCAAAACTAAAAATAATGATGATTGTAGAAAAAAAAATTTATGTATTGCAATTACGCCTTTGAAAGTCCATACTCTTTGTAAGACATTTTGTATCCATGTAGAGATACACCCAGGCTGCGGATGATGATAATGATAATTTAAATTGGTATAATTGCAATATCATCTCAAAAAATCGGCCAAGTGCGAGTCGGACCCGCGTGCGAAGGGTTCCATACCGTATGGGAGCCCGTTCTTGCCGTTATTAATAGCGAGCAAAAAACTCCTAAAAATCACGTTTGTTGTATGGGATCCCCCAATTCATTAAATCTGATAGCTAAATATTTAATAGTATTTTCTGTTGTTACTATTTGTTGTTATAGCGGCAACAGAAATACATCATCTGTGAAAATCATTCAGCTGCCTAGCTATCACAGTTAATGAGATACAGCCCGGTGACAGACGGACAGACGGACATCGAAGTCATTGTAATAGGGTCCCGTTTTTACCCTTTGAGCACGGAACCCTAAAAATGTGTGTCTAAGCTTAGTGGCATGTTATGACTTACTATAACGCCTATATATAACGTCTATAAGCTATAGTAGTACGATAAATACTATATAATCGCCCAATGGCAAAATGTAATAGCAAACTTTACACGTCTTTCATGTAATTTGTTGCAGGCGTTTGAATACTTACTAAAGTATTTTTGATTGAAATGAATTTGCTACATTACGAGTATAACTTGTTTACAATTACATTTTCTATAATTATTATAACGATCCAAAATAATTACACGAGTAGGGATACCGAGGTATTGTAGAGCTACTTTAAAACCACTTCCTTTATGAATTTTTTAGCCATCCTTCATATAATGATTTTTTTTACGTATTTAGAAGAGTTCAATTAATACTGAAATCATTGTGAACAACTATTGCTATGGGACCAACCTTGACATCGCGAAAAATAAAGCAATTGTAATTCCATACAAAATGTAAAAAAAATATAAAGAACAGCTGATTTGGAACGCTTTGCCTGGGTCTGTCTTCCCGCTAAAGTACAACGTTGGCGTCTTCAAATCCCGAGTAAATAGGTATCTTCTAGGTAAGCGTGCTACAACCTAGACCGTATATATGCTCAACATCAGGCAGTAATTATGTGGTCAAAAGCAAACCTATTCTGAATAAAAAATTTAAAAAAAATCCAGCCTGATCGACGGCCCAACAATTTTTTATCTATTCTATTAGGTATAAGTCGAATCAAACAACTTGGCGCCTGTGATTAGCTACAAGCTCCGGTTAACCCAATCCTGAGTAAGACCCGAGTTCACCATCGCTTGTTTAAGTTAAACGAGTGATTACTCCATTTAAACAACGGTTAAACTTGGGTCCTAGACTCGAGTTCATTTGTCAGTTTGTTCTGTTTGATTTATTAACCGTTGGTTAAATCTTAAACGGCTTATTAACTAAATTTTGCTGTTCACCAAGCACTAACCGTTGTTTTAATACAGTAATCACATGTTTAACTTAAACAAGCGTTGGTGAACTCGGGTCTTAAACTCACGAGGATTGGGTTATCCGCGCTTGTGCCTACAATATACTATATCACCGAACAGGAACTAGTTTTTGAATGACTAAAATTTGACAGTCAGTCATACCTACACGCGCATCCTGACTGACAGATTAGCAGCGCGTTGCCCCATCTCTACACTGGCTAATGCTATGTATATGTGTTTCCTTCCTAGCCGGATGAGATGATAATACATTTATTCTGATTGCAGTCACTATACTTAGTTGCTATGCTATCACCGAGCGATCGAGCGAATGGAAGTTGAAATGACGCATTTAGGTACCCATGTGTAATAGTTTACATACTGTAGAAATTCTTGATCGAAGGTAAAAAGTCTAGCTCTAGGATATCACACGTTGTCTACACCTTTAGTTGTAGGGAATGGCGCTAAGTCAGTTCATATGATGTGTTCGTATAGTTTTGTTTCAGCGTACTCGTACATTATGTAGATATACAATAAATAATTCGAACCTGTTATGAACCATTTTTTGCACGGGATCAACCCTAAAATCGCAAAAACGTGACGAGGAACGGAAAAGTTTAATTCACCATTAACAAAATTTACGAAACAGCTGATTGTTGTTCGTTATTTTACCATTTATAGGCTAAAAGTGCGTTGTGCATGCTTTCAACACAGGCAGGAGATACGAGTCTAATACGAAGTGTAGACAAGGTAGCTTTCGCAGGTAGAATAGAATAGAAAACACTTTATTGTACACAGAAAATAGAAGACGAACAGTAATACAAGAAATACTTATTACTCAAGGCGGCCTTATCGCTGGAAGCGATCTCTTCCAGGTAACCCATTACAGCAACATTGAGCCTTTAATAAGTGCCACTTGACTAGCTGAGCACGGACCTCTTCTCATTCTCATAGAAAGCTTCACAAGCAGCTGTATTTATCACGATTATCAAAATCGGGTTAACTCATGGTTAGCAACAAATTTATAACATAATGATGAACATAGATAAGTCAACTTACCTAGCAACGCAGGCAACCGACGGGCACTCTCCGTTGGCATCGCATCCATGGCCGCACTCCGGCCTGCAGCAAACTCCTGCGTCGTGTAGACTTTTATAATATCCCTCGTAGCACGAGCACTCTCCAGGCGCCGTACAAACCCCGTTCAAGCAGGAGCACACTGGCTCACAGACACCGTCCGTCAAACGATACCCTTCACGGCACACACACTGGCCCGAAACACACTCCCCGTTTTCACAGTCGCATCGCACACAGTGCGTGTCGTTTACAGCTGAAAATCCTGGCAGGCATTCGCACTTGGACCCCACACATGTTCCGTTGACACATTGAGGGCAGATCGACTCGCAAGTGAAGTCATCTTTGGGTTCAAATCCTTCAAGACACTTGCATTTGTTTGGGGCTATGCATTCTCCGTTGACACATGGAGTAGAGCATTCTGGTGTGCACGTCAAATCAGAGTTGATTTTGTAGTTTTCCTCGCAGAAAGCGCAGTGCGACTCGTTGTAGCGACGCGTGTTGTTCAGACACTCGCATACCCCGTTGGTGGTTGCTGGGTTTTCTTTTCGAGGGTTTTTCATACATATGGAGTTGGCGCAAGGTGGGTCGCACACTGGGGTGAGGCAGACGTATGGGCGCACTGGGTCGAGGTACATAGGAGAGTCGCACTGGCACCTGTCAGGTGCTACGCAAGTTCCGTTTAGGCATCCTGTTCCGCAGACAGGCTTACATACGTCCAACTCGGCGTCGTGTTGCCAGCCTGCGCAGCATAAAATGCCCAGTCTCAATTTCCCATACGTCTGGAAATTAGGAAAACACTGTTAGACTATTTTAAGAGAAAAAAACACGGATATAGAGTATGATCTCGTAGTATTCTTCAAGCATTGAGCAGCTCTACTGCAGGAGATAGGTCTTCCCTATGGATTTATATTAAGGCTAAGTAGTTGAAAGCAGCTTGCATCCAGCGTGCCTCTACCTACAGCATTTATTAAATCGTATGTCCAATAACCTCCATCTTGTCATTGGACATCCTACGCTATGTTTTCCGGTGCGTAGTTTCCATTGAAGAACTTTATGGCCCCAACAGTTATAAGTTCTACTTTGTGCCCTGATCACTGTTATTTCAAGTTTACGGGCATACGACAAGAATACTACAGAAATATCATATTTTAAACGAAATAAAACGGGACTCACTCACGTGTTCGTATAGTCATAACACGACTATAGTTTCTGCTATGGATAAGCCGTCTCGCAATGCATTGCGAGACGGCTCCGCGTGCTAGCACTCGCCAACTTGAGAAAGGTCGCCGAACGCGACCGAAACTATAGTCGTGTTATGACTATACGAACACGTGAGTGAGTCCCGTTTTATATCGTTTAAAATGTGTGAAAACCACGTAAATTTCCATAGTAAAATGTCATATTATCTATACCATTCTGGTCTATATTCATTTATGAAATACGATATCACAAACAGACATAATTAATATGTCTATATTATAGAGACACCGACAGAAACGTCAAACTTAAATAAAAAATAAATAAAAAAAAGTAGGAAAAGTTCTGCCATCTGCGAGCTATTCTAGCGTGCGCTCCAAGAAATGTCAAAAAATAACTGTCAAATCGAACAAATGTCAAATCGAATTTTTGTTTTATTATTTTCCAACCCCTTTATTGAGAGTGGTAAGGTAGGGCCTCGAAATATCATGTGGGCGAAGCCGCATGAATAAAAAAAATAGATTTATTAATACGCACCACTATCCTCGATTTTCGAACTCGACAAATTCTCCTCGATCCTGTACAATAGCCAGTCGTGGTATAAAATAGTCTTTTTGTGGCAATATCTCTGAAAATTAAAAAAAAAACAGGGATATTAATATCATTCGTTCGTTCGTTATTTATCTCAGTTGTGAAAATGGGACAAAGAAAACATCTACGAGTACACTCAAGTAAAAATGACTAGCAGACTTCGTTTCACGCGATATCTTTAATAATCGGCCAAGTACTAGTCGGACTTGCGCACGGAGGGTTCCGTACTGTATGGGAGCACCCCTTAAATTTTTATTTAATTTTAATTTTATTATTTATTATTGAAGGAAATATAAAATTAAATATTCTGTGAAAATTTCAAGCATCTACCTTGTACCATTATTAATATAGAGCGAAAAACGTCTAAAAATTCATGTTTGTTGTATGGGAGCCCCCCTTAAATATTTATTTTATTTTGTTTTTAGTATTTGTTGTTATAGCGGCAACTGAAATACATCATCTGTGAAAATTTCAGCTGCCTAGCTATCATGGTTTATGAGATACAGCCCGGTGACAGACAGACAGACGGACAGACGGACATCGAAGTCTTAGTAATAGGGTCCCGTTTTTACCTTTGGGTACGGAACCCTACAAATTATAGCCTATGTGTTATTCTGATGTACAAGCAATATTATTGCAAAGTTTTATCTCAATCCATCCAGTAGTTTTTGCGTGAAAGAGTAACAAACAGTAACAAACAGTGTAAACGCGAATGTATGGATACATTCGCGTTTACAATATTATTAGTAGGATAGAATACCTACTATCATTTGTAAATATATAATTTTATATATAAATTCTAACATTTATAACTTCTTAATCAATAGTCCCGATAAAAATAAATCACTATTTTAACATCATTTGTGCAATTTTTACCGACTTCCAAAAAGGAGGAGGTACCATGTTCGTCTTGTATTTTTTTGTGTATGGTAATCGATATTTTTGCCAATTGTGAACCGATCCAAAAATTTGTATTCGGTGGAAGTCGATAACCCGATTATCGAAAAATAATTAGAAGGATAATAATAGCAAATGCTATCGATAAGTAGGTATAACGATTAGCAACCGCATGATCAGGTTGGATGCAAGCCGCTTCCAACCAGGCTTATTGGAAATCCATAGGGGGTTCCTATGTCCGGCGATGGATGTCCTAACGGCTGGTAATGATGATGAGCCATAAGATTTTGATCCGTGTACTGGACCCACGGATTAAAATCTTACGGCTTCGAAACGTTCCAGAAAAGATTTTTCGAAGTTATTTGCACATTTATTCTCACTAGCACACCGGCCGTCAGTTTTCGGCTCTGTGCCCTGCCCACTGCCACGTTAACTGGCTATAGTTCGGCCGTTCAGAGAATACGTTCCTGACACGTCATCTTGAAAAAATGTTTTTGGCCGATATCTCGGAAACTATGTACTTAGGGGCAAAAAACATTAAGATCATTATTGTAGAAAATAAAATTTTGCATCTTTTGTTTCCTTTAAACTTTTTTGTAAAACTTACCGTTTACGATTTATGGCCCATCTAATGAAATTTCATTAAATGGACCTTAAAACATTATATCGGCCAAAATCATTTTTTCAAGATGACGTGTCAGGAACGCATTCTCTGAACGGCTGAACTATAATACTTTAGACTACGTCGGGAACTTTAGTTCGCCTACAGTATTTTCATTTCTGATACGATCTCGCAGAGATACTCCGAGCATAGCCTTCTCCATAGCTTGTTGAGCTGCTTTGGCCTTGCTTGTAAGACCCTTAGTGAAGCACCAGTCACAATAAGCCCGATTACAGAGGCGCTATCTTAATTATATTAGCTAAATAGCATAGTTCTGTTTCTTTTTAACTTTAGGAATTCGATAGAGAGAACGCTTTTTACGTTGCTATTAAATTTACGCTAGCGCCTCTGTAATCGGGCTTCTTATGCACATAACTGGAATGCACTGGTGAAAATCGTGCGACTATTCAAGGTAAATAAATGACTGGCTTGATGGCTCAGTGGTTAGTAACCCTGACTCCTGGGTCAAAGAGGCGTGGGTTCGATTCCCACCCAGGGCAAGAATTTATATGATTAACATAGGTGTTTGCTCTGTGTCTGGGTGTTATTTAGGTATTATCTATATAAGTGTGTATTAAAAAAATATGCTTAAGTAGTATATCTCTCTCTGGGAGCCATATCACAAGCTTTGCTTAGTTTGGGTTCAGAGGCCGTGTGTAAGATGTCCCCTAATATTTATGAATTTACGTATATTATGAAATTGTTTGTTAACTTAATTTAAATTGTATTTTTGTCTTTTAAATATTACATGACTGTATTTTATTTTACTTTATTTTTGACCGACGAACCAACCGGAGGAGGTGCTCAATTCGACGCGTATATTTTTTTTATGTGTGACCACGCATAACTTTTTTCGTAGTAGTCCGATTTCAATTATTCTTTTTTTATTGGAAAGGAGTATACTTTGAAATTGGTCCCATTTAAACTTTATCGAAATCGGCTGTGTTTGCTGTAATTGCTGTAGCATTTTTCACATTATTGCTGATAAATCAACAATAATGTGAAAAATGCTACATAGTTCAGTGCGAAATATTCGCGAATTCTGTACACGGGTGAAGTCGGTCATGCCATTTTTTTGCAAAAAAATATTGTTATATTAACTATTGACCTAGTGAACAAAGTTAAAGAAGTCTTCGTTTTAACACAACGATAGTGCTTTCCTCTGTCCAGATGTTATTATTTATCTACACATCGCATTTTTCAACAAATATCGACAAAACTTGGTACCCAGTGGGCACAAACCAACTATCAATAAATCAATAATCAAATTTATTAATAACGCCAAGTTACAAGTCAAATAGTATACAATTCAGGTATATGCCATAAAAAATTATAAAATTACAAATTTTAATTTTATTATAATGTTCAATATAATAGCATTACAGAGGCACAACAACAAACAATCATTTATCCAAGTAAATAAATAATCTACTTATTGAGAATTAAATTACATCTGGTAATTTCATGAACTCGGCTGTATCGTAAAATAAATGCTGTAGGAGCCATGATGATTAATTTCTGGTAATATTTTGTAGGCATATACTTAATCATGTTTATTATTGTACCTTATCGGTACCTACCGGATGCAGGCGGGATTTTTAGCACAGCAAAAATATGATAGGACCTAATAATAGTGGACAAAATAAATATGATTTTATTTACGAGATATCGTAGTAAGTAATTCTAGAAAGTTCTAGTGAATTCGTACCAGAGATTCAACGAATCAAGCTTGTATGCAAGCCCAGCAAGAATAACTGTGATATGCACAACAGTTAGGACCTTCTACCCCATGAATAATGTTTTATCGTTTTTGGGGCTCCGTACCCAGAGGGTAAAACAGGACCCTATTACTAAGACTCCGCTGTCCGTCTGTCTGTCTGTCTCCAGGCTGTATCTCATGAACCATTATAGCTAGACAGCTGAAATTTTCACAAATGTTGTATAATTATTTCTGTTGCCGCTTTAACAACAAATAAACAGAATAAAACTAATAATTAAGGGGGACTCCCATTCAACATACCTGATTATTTAGCCGTTTTTTGCTCTACATTAATAATGGTAACAGGTAGATGTTTGAAATTTTCACAGAATAGTTAGTTGTAAATTCACTTTAATAATAAATAAAAAAATAAAATAAATATTTAAGGGACCATACAGTACGGAACCCTCTCTGCGCGAGTCCGACTCGTACTTGCCGATTTTTAAATTTCCTTACACATGTCCCAAATGAAATGTTGTGAAGTCATTTACTTAAATTGGATCATTCAAGTTAGGCTATCTTAAAAATTCTTAAATACAGATGAACATTTGGCATGCATCAAAATTACATAATTATGATGGATGGATGGATAAATAAAATATAATGAAAGTAAATGCAATTTAGTCCAGTAAAGGGGTGAATGTATCATTAAACTCTCTTATGGGGTTTCCTGGAGAGCATGAAAGCACGTCAATGAGTCAATATTACACTCGCTAAAACCATTCACTTACACCTATTTATATTCACAAGCTCTCGTTGATTAACTAATGCATTACAGTACCTAAACAGTGCAATTATATGACCTGATTATACTACTCGTATAACAATAGAACAAAATAGTTTTTCCAGAATAAATAAAATAGTACGACGTAAAGCCTGAAAAAAGGCGTGATAGTGTAGTGGTAGAACACCCGCCTTAGAATTGTGTGATTGTGGGTTCAAATCCCGGTCCGGCGGTTCCATTCCAGAGTTTTTTGGAATTTGTGTACAGAATTTGACACATCTGGCTTTTCGGTGAAGAAAAAAATCGTGAGACCACCTGCATATGCATAAGAAATTCGGGAATTTCACATATCTGGCATTTCGGTGAAGGAAAATATCGTGAGACCACCTGCATACGCAAAAGAAATTCGGGAATTTCACACATCTGGCATTTCGGTGAAGGAAAATATCGTGAGACCACCTGCATACGCAAAAGAAATTCGGGAATTTCACACATCTGGCATTTCGGTGAAGGAAAATATCGTGCGACCACCTGCATATGCAAAAGAAATTCGGTGGCGTATGTGAATTCACCAACCGACACTGGGTGGTGTGCTCAAACACGACAGCGTGTTGGATATGGCCCAATCACTCTCCATCGGTAGGCCTATGTTTATCGGTGGCCCACTAAAAAATCCTAGTGCAGTACAGTAAGAGCTATATTATTGAACCTGCCAGAGATGTACATAAATAAAAATAAACAGGTTTTTTTTTTAAATCAAGTTTTTACTGAACAAGTACTCGCCAAGACGAATTAAACGAACCGAAACTCGATGGGTTTGCGTCGTTTCATTGCAAAGTTCCTTTGGCCACATAACAGCACCATGTTATCATTACTGTTGCATTGTCACGCAATTCACACATGCATGAAAAATTTCAGCTCAATCGGAAACCGTGAAGTGCAAATTCAACTTGCAAGATTCGATTACAGACCGACAGACAGACAACGGGACAGATGAAACTAAATAAAACCTTGTAAATATAAGAAAATGCCAAGTCGAGAACCACAAGACTGCCTATTGCAATAATGCATATAATTTTATTATAATATTATATTTAAGGGTTCCAGATTAATTTAGCAGTAAATAAATTTCGAAGCAAATCACGAATCGACTTTAGAGAGATGAAAACTCGGTACCAACGCGTAGAGTTTAACGCACAGTAAGTTTGTCACACAGAAAGTGATACCTAAATTGTGGTACATGATAATTGATTTACAATATTGTATATGGGTCCCGTAGCCAGAAATAAACCAATTCTATTTTCATCTTATTTACTTTTATACCAATTTCAATTTCAATTTCAATTTATTTATTTCAATCAACACGGTATAAACACCAATTACGTTAATTAAATCATATTTTTATATTACAATTAGAATTAGAATAATAGTCAATAATTGAATTAAATTAACAAATAATAAAATCAATCAAATATGCACATTAAATTTTAAAATTAATAGAAACAAAATCAATAAAAACACAAAATAAACTAAAACAATTAGGTCACACTTTCACAATAAGTCAAACAGAGCGTCAATATTTGCGTCCATCTATCCACAAACAGGTCACAGGTGGGGTATGAGTTCAGGAGCCCGTTGAGTGCGGATAGCATACGCGGAAGAGGCGAGTTAGCTCGCGCAACTGTGCGATAACGCGGGCGGGAAAAAAATTCATGCTTTCTGGCTCTCAAATAGTTGTCCGGTACATAAAAACTACATAGCTCGTCACTAATATCAGGTGCGTTAATGTTCCCTCGAAAAATCTTACAAGCGGTCACCATCTGGACATTCAATCGGCGAGCTTCCAAAGAATTGTACCCTAAGCAACCCAAAATAAATTTGCTTGGGTACATGTAGGGATAGTATCCGAAATGTCGCTTGTAAAGTGACCGCAAGAACCTCTTTTGGACTTTCTCCAGCGCGAGAGCATAAGTCGATTGGTGTGGATTCCACACGCATGCACTAGCCTCTAGTTTTGTCCGCACCAGCGCACTGAATAATAGCTTTACGACGTCATGATCCTTAAAGTCCCGGGCATTCCTTAAAATGAAGCCCAGCCTTTTAAAAGACTCCTTGACTATTATATCAATGTGATCGTGAAACGTGAGCCCCATGTCGAATGTGACTCCCAAATCCTTCACGGTAGCAGTTCTGAGGATGCTCTCGTCATTGATTTTATAGGCAAAAAGGATTGGTTGCCGCATCCGACCGAAAGTCATCACGTTGCACTTAGCAGGGTTAAATTCCATCTTATTGGCCAATCCCCAGGCATGGATCGCATCTCTTTGTAGTTCCAGACAATCTGACACAGATCTAATCTCAGCAAAGAGTTTTAAGTCGTCTGCATACAGAAGACATTTTGCATATTTGACTATCCACGGTAGGTCATTCACCATAATCAAGAATAACAGTGGTCCTAGGATTGACCCTTGGCTCACTCCAGAACGCGTATGATAGGGCCGGGACTCATATAGTCCAAGTCTGACAAACTGCTGGCGGTCTTTGAGATAATCTGCCAACAATGCAAGGAGTGTAGGATCAAAACCAATTTTACTTAGCTTTGCCAACAGTATGTCATTATTGACCCTATCAAACGCCTTCCGGAAGTCAAAATAAAGTACATCCACTTGACACCCTCTGTCAAGTCGTTTGGAGATATAATCAACCAAACATAGCAAATTTGTATCGACTGATCTTTTGCTTCGAAATCCATGTTGCTCGTTGCATAAGTACTTTTCTACTTGAGCATATATGTACTTATGCAATATGAATTCGAGAATTTTTGCGGATGAGGACAAGATTGCTATGGGGCGATACTCCTCTACCTTGGACTTTTCACTTCCCTTGGGTATTGGTGTTACTCTTGTCAACTTCCATTGCGACGGATATAAACCTGTTCGCAAGGCGAGATTAAAGATATGACACAAAGGAGCGGTCAGCTGATATTTCATGGCTTTCAAAATAGACGGTGGAAGATTGTCTGGTCCAATGGAGCTTTTCGGCTTCAACTTATTTATTCCAAATAGAACATCTTCAGGAGTAATACTTTTTATGCTGACATAATTACTATCCCGGCTAGTATCTAGCGCGCTAGCTTGTTCCGCATTTAAGTATGGTATGTCAGGCAGAAAAACACTAGCAAAGAAAGATGCAAAGGCCTCGGCTGCCTCAGGCCCAGAAAATTCAATACCATTGTAGGTCACATCACGCTCAAAACCACCCTTAGAACGCAAGCTCGTAATGTGCTGCCAGAATTGGCGTGGGTTTTGTCTAATATTGTTCTCTATACAAGAGATATGGTCCTTATAAGCCGAATTGACTCGAGATTTTAGATCCATTCTAAGCTCAGAAAACCGCTCGTAAGATTCTTCACTTTTAGTTTGTTTCCATATGGCATGCAACCTAACCTTTCTTCGCGTATCCCGTATAATATCTGCAGTAAACCAAACAGGGTAACGCCCACTGCCCTTCCTTTGCTTTTTCGGCATGCAAAGGTCGAAAATATTATATAAAATGGCATAAAAATTCTCACAGGCGTCATTGGCATCCTTGGCCTGCAGAACTTCATCCCAAGAAACATCTCGAATCATATCGTAAAGCAATGGATAATCGCATTTCTGAAAATTCCAATCTTTGTCAGAATTTATGTTACTAGGCAGCTGTCGATTGGAAGAATGAGAAGAGCTGATTGTGACCTCGATATCCAGAGCAGGATGATAATTATCGAGACGGGTCAGCTCGTCAGTTTTCGCAACTACTACTTTACTACTATGCACACCAACGCGCTCCTGAATCAAAACAACGTCCAAAATACCACCATATACATTTGTGATTGAATTATTTTCAGTCAAGTTACAGAATGAACAAAAATAACAATAATAGTTACAAACATTTGAGGAAGCGCTATTTAAATTAAGATCTCCTAAAATTATAACCGTACCCTTCAAGATATTTATGAAACTCTCCACTTTACAAAACCATTCCATATATTCAGAGTCCTTAGCACTTGGTTTTATATAGACAACGCATATGTAGACGGAGCGACCACCAAAAGTGAAGGTTGCCCATAGATCTTCTCCTTTGCCTGTCTCCAAGTCTCGTCGACGACGCAAATGCTTTTTGCACATGATTTTGAAATATTACGTATTTAAAAATGTAAAGCACTAACTGCCCTCAAATGTGAAAATTACTTTATATTGAAGGTATTTTATTGACAATTTTTATTGTTAAAAAAGTAAGAAAATAAATATTTTGACAAAAAATTTGAATGACAAAAAAATTGGACAACACATAAACATACAAAATTGAAATTCCGTGAAAATTTGTAGAGGACAATAATTTTTATTTTGTCTGACCCGTAAGTAGGTCAGTAATAGAATAATTTTCCTGCTCATCCATTAAGGTTATTCTAAGGTTAATACTTACGTATCGTATAAACAAAAGATAGGTAGGTACCTTCTACAAAACATATATCTAAAACACTAACAGTCTTATTCCAAAACACGTTTTAACTTTAGTACTGAACTTAATCCGAACTTAAACCATGAACTAACAAAAACGTTATTTGAAAACGAAGTTTATCACTAAACCACGGACTAAATGAGGTACTAAAGATAAACCTGCGAGACCCCTAGTTTAACCATGGACTAACTTCGGCACCAAGAGAATTTTAGCTTAGAATTTGATTTGAATTATTTCACTCGGCACTTTTATTACAAATTAGAATTTAGAAATACAGGAAAAATGAATTTCTTTGTAATTAATAACCAATCAATCAATTCTTGATTTGTGGCTTCTGCGAAGGTGTTTCACAATTTTGCCAATGTCTTGTGAGGTACTGCCATCAAACGTAGATAATTTGTACGATGTTTGATGTGTAACATAGAAAAGAAAATACACTATTAAGTTCAAAAACGACAATAACAAAGTCTCACTTTTTTCAGGTTTTTTTTCTCAGGTTTTGGCCTCACATACACTCGCATTTGCCATGAAAGTGAAAAATGTATAAATAATGAATTAAGTTTAATTATTCGAAGGATACTTAAACAAACAACAATTCGGATATATATTTATGCATTAAGATGCAATTATTTAAACATTTGAAGTGTGTTTTAAAAAGTTTTAAACACGCAAGAACAAATGAATGATTGTAATTTCTATTTTTCATCTGTGGCTACTGCTTAAACCAAGGACTATCGTTGGTTTATCGGATCTTAGGTTAGTCCTTGATTTGTAATAGTAACGTATTTTAATCCTTAGATTAACTTTAGTACCGTAACAACTGTGGATCTGCTAAGCCTGGTTTAAACCTGGTACTAATGAACTTTTTTGTAATAAGACTGTTAGTATTTTGTTGCAGTATTTTGTTCTTAGGCATTAGGTATTTTCTTCGAGACCCACATACATACCTAGCAATGAGAAGTCAACATTTAGCGTTTTTTACTCGTCCTTACCAATATTATAAATAAGAAATGTGTTTGTTGGTCAGAGTTGTCTGTTAACCCTGTCTTAAGCCGAAAAGGAGTAATTAAAACCATCATTACGAACAACTTTTACTATGGATCCAACAGCTGTTCCAGACAAAATTGCGACTCGGAATCGACAAAATTTATGAAACAGCTTATTTTTTTTCTCGAATTTTGAGTTGGCGTCATAGTAAAAGTTGTTCGTAATGATGGTCTTAATCGCCCCCTTTCGGCTTAGTTCGCCAGTTCTGGATAACCCTGTATAACTTAGTTAACATTAAATAGGCCCAATTATGAAAGCGCCATCGTAAATTTAATAGCAACGTAAAACGTGTTTTCTCTATCGAATGCCAGTGAAAAAGAAATAGAAATAGTCTAAATAGCTATTATAATTACGATGGTACCTTCATAATTGGGCCTAAAGTTTTCTTACCGGACTCTCCCTCGACAAGTACCAACATCGCCTTGCTGCAAACTCTCCGTCTCAAGCGGCAACATCACAAACAATACTACTAGCGAACAAAACACAAACCACTTCGAAGCCATCGCGCAAAAAAGTATTTAATAACTGACCACTTAAAAAGAAATGAAACTTTTTTCTTCAAAAATAAAAAAGAGTTCAATTGTTATACCGTGGAGTTTACACACACAGCGTTCTTTTTTTTTAAACTATGCAGCCAGTTACATTGTAGGTTATCAGTAAAAACAATTCTTTATTGTTTTTTCAAAATTGGCTAAGGCAATGAACTTCCAGTCGATTGGTTGTTTCACACTACCATTGTCCTGCAAAGTTCACTATAAAATGATGAGCTATCTCCGAGATACACAAGTACCACCAGATGACAATATATGGAAGCTGCGCCAACCTAATTGTATTGATAAGTACTGTTATCACCACGACATTATAATGTTTGATGGTACAAACTAAATAATTGTGTTTTTTTGGGCTTGTGGGTTTGCATTGTAGCTTCATAAGGGTGAAAGTATTTCAATGAATTATTAAGCACTGGTAAAGCACTAGATAATACGGAATAAGATCCTGTTATCTACAGTGACATACAGATAATGAAGGAAGCCATAATAACGAAGAAACGAAGAAGAGTTTATAAGGATTAACTTAAAATGTAAGTAGATATAAGCAGATGATTTTCAGCCCTTAGAGAACAAATCTAAATCCTTCAAAGCACTGCCCTAGGAGGGGTGCATCACATATATTTTCAACAGCATTTCCTTACTAATGTGCTATTGGAATTATTATTCCGAAGAAACGAAGAAGAGTTTATAAGGATTAACTTAAAATGTAAGTAGATATAAGCAGATGATTTTCAGCCCTTAGAGAACAAATCTAAATCCTTCAAAGCACTGCCCTAGGAGGGGTGCATCACATATATTTTCAACAGCATTTCCTTACTAATGTGCTATTGGAATTATCTAAAAATTACTGTTTTTAAATGGTAGGTATCTCTAATTTATAACTCTATTTCTCAAAACATGCTTCAAAATGTGAGCATTACTTGACCATCTTCTTCGAGATAAATCGACATTGCAGTAGTGGCCAAATATATGCGGGCAGTATTGCTTACTGCCACTGAGGAATGACTTGGACTATGTTTGGACTTGACTGCGACTTTATTGGACTATAACGTGACTACGATTGACTATTTTGATATAATATCAAAAATTATTAAAAATACTTGACACTGGCAAACGCACAATAATGCGAGGCCACACATAAAAGAAGAAGAAGAGGTAAATAATAATCAAAGGTTTTGTTTAAATTTAGAGCTGGCTTGCACATAGAAAGCTGTTTATTGAACAAAAAAAAAAAATTCAGCTGCCTAGCTATCATGGTTTATGAGATACAGCCCCGTGACAGACAGACGGACAGACGGACATCGAAGTCTTAGTGTATATAGGGTCTCGTTTTTTCCTTTGGGGACGGAATCTTAAAAAGTAACGAACACTTTGGCGCGTCAAAAAATTTTGGTTGTTCACGTATGTGTGCCTCGGCTTAGCCTCGGCCCGCGGTTGTTGGTTGCCTGTTGATACCTACCGTTGATCTAAAGTGTAGACATATAAATACATCTAAACTAACGCTTTGCCTGGGTCTTTCTTCCCGCTAAAGTACGACGTGGGTGTCTTCAAATCTCGAGTTAATAGGTATCTTCTAGGTAAGCGTGCTACACCCTGGACCGCATATCTGCTCAATATCAGGCAGTATGTAGTCAAACGCAAACCGATACGGAATTTAAAAAAAAAAAAATGGTGAATCCTAAACAAATGTAATTGCCTGTTGGAATATCGAAGTATTATATTGGCCGTATTTAATGTAGTAGATCTCGCATGTTTTAATCTGAATCTTCATACGCACAAAAGAATACCTTAAATAGTTTTTGAACAATTAAGTTTGAATTTGCTATTTGCTTTAGGATTTAAATACTAAACGAACTTGCCAATTACATTATGAAAATTGGTTAATAAATAGTTCTTCAACTAATTTTCCCCTTTTTTGAGGGAAATAACACCCAATTAAAAATCGTCGACGATAAAAAAAAAACAAGAATATGTAGAAGCTGTTTACCAAATTCAGTCAAAATTCGTTGAAAATGCGATCTGTGGAGAAAACTGACATCAGGACAGATGAAAGAAAATTTTGCCAATCTGGAAGAGGAGAAGCTTCGCTCGCTCCGTCAATTATAATCATAAACTGATGAAGTTCCTACGTAACACAAGGTTTTTAAGGAAAAACTAACTTTTATTGTTTGTCGTTCCAAGTTCAACCCGGAAAAGATAGGCTGAAACGGAATAAAGTACTAGGGAAATATCAAAATGGTCTGCTTTAACTTTATCAAAATATGGTGAGCTGTGACTCTTGATCAGCAAAATGGTGGCTAATCTCATTTATTGAAAATTTGAAATTGAATTGATTGATTGATTGATTGATGGACTATTAAAAAGGCCTGTACAGTGCAGTACAGTCAGAAAGAAAATTGTAGAGACACCTAAAGCGTACAATCTCTTGAGGGTTCTTCTCACCACAAAAATGTGTGAAATGTTTGAGCAAGAACTGTCAAAATCAGGACAAAAAACTTAATAATTGTTCCATGAAAAAAATTGTCACTGATTACTCGTACAAAACCCAAAAAATAATTCCAATCGATACATAAAATCATGCATGGTAATCTAATTCTACTATAGCTGTACATAGGTATTTTATTACAAGGAAAAGCTATACAACTAATTTAAACCAATTGTCATCCAATAATATACATAGCCATGACACCTAAAATATGTAGGTAGGTACATGGTAATAATTTTGTATCATGAAACTGTTGTATTTTATTTCCCTGACACATTCGAGCGTATAAATGTTGTATCAATAACTATTTGTTTTTTTATACACAGTGAAAAGACGTGAAAGTTACGATATATTTTAGTAAATTAAATTGAAATAAATGATATTTAATGACAAGTGAGAATGTTTTGCGCTATAATGACAGTACACCTTAGATTGCCTATGTTGTTTGGATTGCATCTAACAGTAAGTATTTCTTTGTTAAGTATTTAGTATATCAAATTCGGAAAAAGGAGAATATACTCAAATCAAATCATTTATTTTTGACATAATAAACGTGTTACAATAATACATAATCCATAGGCTCCTGAACTAGTCTAAGACTGTGTCTCAGGAGCCAGTGGCTTCTCCATATTAATATTTAAAAAAAACATGCCAAAATAAAAATAAAAAGTAGACTTAACTAATTTGGAAAAAAAACGTAATCTCAAAAACTTAAATGAAAAAAAATTGAATTTAGATATTTTTTTTATTTTTTTTTATTCTGAATAGGTTTGCGTTTGACCACATACTGCCTGTTGTTAAGCAGATATGCGGTCTAGGTTGTGGCACGCTTACCTAGAAGATACCTATTAACTCGGGATTTGAAGACGCCCACATTGTACTTTAGCGGGAAGACAGACCCAGGCAAAGCGTTCCACATTCTGGCTGTTCGTATGAGGAATGAGGATTCGAAACGCTTGGTTCTAATGCGCGGAATGTCCACCATAAAAGGGTGGCGCTTTGGTCGCGTCTGTCTAGCCTTACGATAGAAGAAAGGGGCAGGTGGGACCAGATTGTGCAACTCCTGGGCGCACTCTCCGAAGTGGATCCGGTAAAAGGCCGATAAACACGCTACCTTACGTCGATGCTCGAGACTTTGCAGCTGCGACATAGTCAGAGTGTCGTTGTCGATCAGCCTCTTGGCTCGCCTCTCAATCGACTCCAGAGCCTCCAGTTGATATTTGGCGGAGCCATCCCAAAGGTGAGAGCAGTATTCCATGCACGACCTGACTTGAGCTTTATACAGACTAAGCAGTTGCTCAGGTGTGAAATACCGTCTCACCTTAGAGAGAACACCAAGTTTTTTGGAAGTTAATTGGGCCTTTGACTCTATGTAAGAGCCAAAGTTAAGAGTCGATGAGAGTGAAACGCCTAATAGTTCCAAGCTGTCAGTTACCGGAACGGAGACACCACGGAAAGCGGGAGACAATTGGAAGGGTCTCTTTTTGGCCGAAAACAGACAGGCTTGAGTCTTCGTGGCATTAAACTTAACCAGATTAGCATCACCCCAGTCAGAAACCGCCTCCAGACTCAAGTTGAGCCGCTCGACCATAGCCTCTCTGTGAGACTCGATCAGTGGCCCGCTGGTTCTTGCATCGGATGTGTAGCTCTCCACGACTGTACTGTCATCTGCGTACCCAAAGATTCCGGGCTTTAGCAGATCGTTGATATGCAGTAAGAAGAGGGTCGCAGAGAGCACTGACCCCTGAGGAACCCCGGCATTGATAGCCATATGATCTGACGAGCAGCCATCTACGACCACTCGTATCGACCGATTCCTCAAGAAATCTGATATCCATGCGCAGAAATCAGCAGTCAGGCCGTAAGATGGAAGCTTGCCAATTAGGCTCTCATGCCAGACCCTGTCAAAAGCTTTGGAGATGTCCAAGGAGACGGCCAGCGCCTCCCCGTGCTTTTCGATGACCTCACTCCAGATGTGTGTGGCGTACGCCAGAAGGTCCCCAGTAGACCGGTTTCGGCGAAAGCCGTACTGATGGTCACTGAGTAGGTCATTCGCTTCCAGGTACGCCAGGAGCCTGTTGTTAAGGACACGTTCCATACTCTTGCAAAGTATGGACGTGATCGAAATCGGTCTGTAATTGGCAGGGTCGGCACGGCTACCTTTTTTGGGTACAGGCTGCACGTTGGCAAGCTTCCAAGATTTGGGCACTTGACCTGTCTTCAGAGATAGGCGAAAGAGGCGAGTCAGCACAGGCGACAACTCAGGCGCACAAGTCCTCAATACAATGGCCGGAATACCATCAGGGCCACTGGCCTTGTTCACATCAAGACTGCGGAGAACCTTGAGAACCTCCTTTTGCCGGATATGTACATCACTTATTACAGAGCCACAATTTAGCAAAGTTGGAGGTCTCGCACTAACGGGGTCCAGACGCGAAGACTCAGCAAATTGAGATGCAAATAAATTTGCTTTCTCAACCGCGGTATGGGCCAGCGAACCATTGGGTTTCAGCAACGGAGGCAGTGAGGGGCGGCAGAAGTTCGCTTCAACCGATTTAGCTAGGGACCAGAATGCCTTACTACCCGCAGGGTAAGAAGCAAGCTTATTGCCTATTCGACTAATGTGATCAAAGCGAGCCCTCCGCATAACCTTTTTACAAGACTTAGCAGCCCTATTGTATGCCTTCTTCCTCAGACGAATGTCCCTCGACTTACGGTTTCGAGCATCGGCCCAAGCCAGGTATGCCTGATGCTTTTGCGCTTCGGCGCGTCCACATTCAGGTCCAAACCAGAGCCGAGCTTTGCTAGACAGAGGCACGTCCGAAAATGGGATGAAGTATTCCATGGCGGTACGAAGCACATCTGTCACGGCATCCGCGCACGTAGAAGGATCATCGGAAGAGAAGCAAACAGACTGCCAAGGGTAAGATGCAAAGAAACACCGCATCTCATCCCAATCCGCTAACTTGTACCGCCACACACGCCGTGACCCTTTGGGGCTGGGGTCTGATGGGGAGTAGACGGATACAGATTTCACCAGACAGTGGTCAGATGAACCTAACGGTGAGGAAATCGCCACTGAATAACGGTCTGGATCGGTGGTTAGCAGAAGGTCCAAGCAGTAGGCTGTGTGCGAGTCAACGTCAGGTACCCGTGTGGCGCCTTGAACCAGCTGGGTAAGATCTAGTGTCAAGGCAAGCTTGCGCGTCTGTATGTGTTGTATAAATTGTAAATAAATTAAACATTGACGAAAAAAATATATTTCAAACCAAAGATTATATTATAAAGAAAACTTGACTTGTCTTAAATAATTTAGAAAACAAAAACGAAATCTGATAAATTAAATTTAAACATATGAATTGAGCTCTCATACTTACCTTGAGAAAATGCAACCCTCGGAAATCGCTGAATGCAAACCGTTTCCAACCAGGCTTATTTGAAATCCATAGGGGAGGCCTATATCCAGCAGTGCACGCCCTACAGCTGATAATGATGGTGTAAATAAATGACCTTGAGAAAATTTTAGTATATAGTACTAGTATTTCCTCTGTGATGCACGCTTTGCCTCAACATTTCTGATGAAACTGCGTGACCAAGTCGGACGGTCAAGAAATGGAATAGAATAGGTAGGTACTTGCTATCCGGTTTCTTCAGAAATATAAAATCAAGGTGTTTTAATAATAGTATTCTACTTTTTCACCTCTAAAGATGTATTTTACTCAACATTACGAACAACATTACCTACCATAAAAATCAGCTGATCTGTAAAAAACTGCTCACAACAAAATGTATGAAACAGTTGATTTTATTCGTGATGTGCGGGTTGATCTTAAATAATAAAATATGTTTGATTTGTATGTTTTAGCTTTAGACCGCGGCTTCGCCCGCGTGGTATTTTAATTTTTCGGGTTCCGCACCCAAAGGGTAAAAACGACCCTAATACTAAGACTTCGATGTCCGTCTGTCCGTCTGTCCGTCTGTCCGTCTGTCCGTCTGTCCGTCTGTCCGTCTGTCCGTCTGTCCGTCTGTCCGTCTGTCCGTCTGTCTGTCTGTCACCAGGCTGTATCTCATGAACCATGACAGCTCGGCAGCTGAAATTTTTACAAATGATGTATTTCTGTTGCCGCTATAACAACAAATACTTAAAACAGAATAATAAATATTTAAGTGGGGCTCCCATACAACAAATTTGATTTTAGGAGTTTTTGCTCGCTCTATTGAAAACGTAAATTATACGTATTGAATAATGGTACTAGGTAGATGCTTGAAATTTTCACAGAATATTTAGTTTTATATGCCCTTTAATAATAAATAATAAAATTAAAATAAAAGAAAATCTTTAAGGTGGGCTCCCATACAGTAGGTACGGAACCCTCTGTGCGCGAGTCCGACACGTACTTGGCCGATTATTGTGTTAGTTATCCCATGGGGACATTTTATATTTCTGGGGTAAAATGTAGCCAATGTCACTTTCCGTATTTCAAACTATGTTTAATCCAAAAATCAAGTCAATCTGTTTGTCCGCTGCTGCGCGAAAGAGGAACAAACCAATAAACCAACAAACACACTTGCGGATTTATAATATTAGTAAGGAAATAAGGATGATGAGTATTATGATTTATTAAAATAATGGATACCTACCTAATCAAAACATACACCCCAGGTGTAGGTACATAGGTCTGTCTGTCCGTCTCCAGGCTGTATCTCATGAACCGCTATAGCAAGAAAGCTGAAATTTTCAAAGATGATGTATTTCTGTTGCCGCTATAACAACAAAACTTAAAACAGAATAAAATTAATAATTAAGGGGGGCTCCCATACAACAAACCTGATTTTTAGCCGTTTTTCGTTCTGTATTAATAATGGTAACAGGTAAGTGAAATATTCACAGAATGTTTAGTTGTAGATTCGCTTTAATAATAAATAATAAAATTAAAATAAAATAAATATTTAAGGGGCTCCTATACAGTACGGAACCCTCCGTGCGCGAGTCGGACTCGTACTGGGCCGATTATTAAGTACAGCTACACTTAGGAACAAAAAAATGCCAAGTAAATGGTTGGTAGGCCAACCATTTACTTGGCATTTTTTTGTTGTTATAAACTACCAACAGATGATTTAGAAGTCTCATACGTAATAAATGTTGACTATAAATAAACCATATCCAAGATTATCGGTTGTATTCGACTTGCATCGAGCGCAGCAGTCTTGCAGTGACAAACAGATCTTCTGCTCATTTTGTCCATGTTCGAAGGTGGACGGACAAACATTATACATATGTGACGATGCTTACAAACAGACGGCGTCCAAATGGATGTCGTCAATGTTGTGTAGTCAAGTTTCGGCTCCATATTGTATCCACACATTAAGCCCAATTACAGAGGCGCCATCGTAATTATATTAGCTAATTAGCATAGTTCTGTTTCTTTTTCACTTTAGGCATTCGATAGAGAGAACGCTTTTTACGTTGCTTTTAAATTTACGCAGGTAATCGGGCTTATTGTTTGAAGCTATAGGTTATGGAAAACACAGTATAGGTACTTGTAAATAATACCTCAAGTTGATCAGATGGGAAACTAAACTATTTTTGCCGCCGATTATTCCTACAATTTGATTAAAGTTTCTACACCAAGACAAAGAAAAGTCGTTATTTCGAGCGACATAAACTCACTAGATTAGCAACATGGATTGAACGCATACCATTTGGAAGCCACATTCCTTAAGTTCTAAGTTTCACACGTTTCAGCCATAGGACGTCCACTGCTGGACAAAGGCTTCCCCAATAATCTTTAGCAAGACCAGCTGGAAGCGGCTTGCATCCAGCGCGATCCTGCGATCATAATGAGGTCATCCGGTTTTTTTTATCTTTCCCGGCGCGAAGGGCGGGCCCGCGAGCTATCCCTACTTTTGAATATGCAGAGTTTATTATCTTTTATAGTTATTCTAAAATATTTTTTTTCAGAGGGTTTTTTTTATTAATTTTTTTTTGAGGGTATCCGTTATATGTGTACTCCTACGTTGCGCCTGCCGGTATGAGGGCTCCACTCGAGACCCCATCGGTCCTCCGTACTACCTATGTGCCCACACTGTAACTTAGTTCTGGTTATTTCTAGATGATGCTTTCTGTGCTTCAACTGTCGCGCGCTGATTGCGACCACTACTACATCATTTACGAGAGGGAAACTACATGGGACGGATCTTCTGTTCATGACATTATTACTCCCAAAAAACTGTACGTACTTATACTAAAATATTAATTATACGCAAAGAACAAAATAATTTGGAGGATTGTACTTTGATCACTTATTTGCCGTATAAAAAACTTATAAGAAAAGAAACGCAGGGTTACTTTGGAGCTGGTCCGTCATTCGTCTCTCTCTTGCTTTAACAATTTTAATTTAAATGCAAAAGGCAATATACGAAGTAACTACCTACGTAACTACTCCGAAGTGACTCTGCGTTTGAAGTGGACTAAGTTAGTGTACGGTAGAAACACTAAAGCATTTGTGCGTGAATCGAGGTTTATTTTTATCGCGATTTCAGAAATAGTAAATATACATAGTAGTACATATAAATATTCAATCTTGTACTTATCTACTAAGTACAACATGTTACACAATATCATGGACATCAATCGATATTTTTTACTAGCGGATGTTGCTTTGCAAACGCAGTTGGTCTCCTAGTAAAAGTGGCTCATAATGAAATGATTTTAATTTCATAGTGCATCCCACACTAGGTTTATCTCAAAAAGTTATTTTTTGTGATAAACATTTCAAACATTCGTAGCGAATGCAGGACTCGAACCTCCGTTCGAGTTCGTCCTCCGTTCGTCGAATCCGAAGACGCAAGGTTCGAGTCCTACATACGCGACAAATTTTTGAAATGTAGGTATGTCACAAAAAATATCTCTTTGATGATCACAATATAGGGTTATCTGCTGGTTCTTCACTACGCCGAAAAGGGTTGATTAAGAACATGGATTAGTTGATTTCTTTTTCTCCAATTCCGGGTTGGTATAATAAAAGTTGTCCATAATGATAGTTTGAATAACATGCTTTCGGTTTAGTTCACTAGTTCTGGATAACCCTGTAAAAATTAACTGTTTTAAAAGGTACTTTGCGTAACAACACTTTGTACAGGCAACAAAGTATAGGCACTCATTTGCTATTTTGAAGGTACATAGGTATACCTACCTTCAAAATAGTAAATGAGCTAGTATAATTATTTCCAGATCGGATATTTATACGTCAACAAATTACTCAGAATGCTTCAACTCTACAGAAGAATACAAGGAAATACAGGAAAATAACTATGGTTGCATTTTAGAGCTATGTTGTAATTCACGTAGCAACATGACAGTGTACGATCCTATAATAACAAAATTAAAACCACCCAATGCACTAAAAAGTAATATTTCAACAAATTGCTCTACAATAGCAACGACAGAATCATCAACAACGCCTAAACCAACAACAATAGAATCAACAACAATAGAATCAACAACGTATAAACCAACAACAATAGAATCAACGACATCTAAACCAACAACAATAAAATCAACAACGTCTAAACCAACAACAATAGAATCAAAAACGTCTAAACTAACAACAACAGAATCAACAAAAAAAGAAACAACGAAAAAACCTACAACAATGGAAACAACCATAGAAAAATCATCGACAACTCTTGTAGAGTCATCATCAGCAACCTCAACAGAAGAACTAACATCATCATCTAAACCACCGTCAAATTTTACGACAACAAAAACAACAGAAACTACAGCTACAAAAGACGACACGGCTACGCAAATAACAGAAGCTAATAGAACAACTAGTCCGATTTCAATGGAACATAATAAGAAACAAGAAGTGATCATTGCAGTTGCAGCCGTTAGTACTATAATGGGGAGTGCTTTGGCAGCATTTCTAGTAAAATGGTTCTTAAATGCGAGAAAATACGGAGCTTATCGTAAGTATAATTATCTTGTATTTTTTAAACCTAATTCTGTGAACTAGGAAACCGATAATGCAATGGGTTCATAATATTAAACAAGAAGAGGACTACACGTTGGTATGTCAAGAGCCCTCCCTTCCTCCCAGTTTAATGGCATTAAACAAGAGATATATGTCCAACAGTGGGTTGATGATGATTTTGTGAGCCGTATAAAAAAATACTAAATATTTTTTCGATACCTAACTATATTGCTATACCTACTAAGCCTTTATTAGATATCATAAAGGTTCCTTACCTTGTCTTCTCTTCTAATCCTAAGGCCCCACATCGGGGCAAAGAGCAGATACAATACTTCGCCACTCGGTTCTGTCTTGGGCAACCCGCTGCACCTCGCTCCACGTCTTGACAATGCTCTTGGCCTCTGCCATGACACAGGGTCGCCAAGTCTGCTTGGGACGACCACACCTGCGCCGCGCCGGCCTTGTGAGTTCCAGTCCAAAGCCTCTCTTGGAATATGATCCACGTTCCTGAGCAGGGTGTGACTAATCCAACACCATTTACGACGCCTAATTTGCAGATCTACTTTGTCTTCATGACAGTCTCCACAGGTCGTTTTTAGTGATTGTGTCCGGCCAGAAAATTTCCACAATTTGACGAAGACAGCGGTTTATGAAGACTTGAAGTTGACGAGTAACTTGCTTAGTAGTCTTCCAGGTCTCGCAACCATATTGCATAACGCTCTTAACGTTAGTGTTGAAGACCCTCACTTTCACTCTGCGAGAATAGTGTTTCGACTACCATACGGGGCGAAGACAAGCAAAGGTACCCTTGCTTTGCTATCCGGGAAGTAATGTCCAATTCGGTTCCTCCAGATCTCGACACGATCTCCCCAAATAAGTGAAGTTATCCACTCTCCCCACCAATTTATCGCCAATAAATAGCAGATGAGAACGTTAACGTTCTCCACTTCTCTTATCTTATATCTACATTTATCTTGAGACCTACTGAGGCTGCTTCCTTTTGTAGCTCATTTAACTTATCCTGCATATCAACTCTGTGGTGATTGAATAAGCAGTGGTCATCTGCATAATCGAGGTCTTGAAGGTAGCCTGTCAGATCTCACTTAATCCTTCTTTGTGGCACTACATAGACACGCAATAATCTAGCCATCTAGCTCGATAAGGAATAGCAGCAGCGATAGGAGGCAACCCTGTCTTACTCCCGCGTGAACTGGGACTTTGTCAGATATAAGCCCTTCGTGGCGTACTCTGCCTCGAATACTGATGGTATGCAGCTTTTGATAGATCTATAAACTTTCAAACACACCAATAGCCTTCATTTGAGACCAGATTGCGACAAATGCCTTCTCAAACTCTGAAACAGATACAAGACTTGCCTTATTATAATAATCCTACCGACACAGGGGACTGAGACAGGTTCGGGAGGCGGGTCCCCGGCGCCTGCACCTGTCTCAGTCCCCCTTTGTCGTCTCCCCCGGCGCCCCTGTACCGCGCAGGCGAGGACTAACTTAAGCGGTAGGATTATAGTTAGGAAAGTGATTGTTTCAATTTTATGACCATAAGTTTTTCTGAAGAAAAAGTTTAAATGTGATTACCACCTAGAAATACGTAATTAGAAATCATTTTACACTAACGAATATAATTTTTAAAGTTATTAAAATATTACCCTCTTTCGTAAGAAGCCAGATCAATAGAAACCCTCTCAATTTTTAGTCGCAAGAAAATTAGTTCCTTGGCAGTTTCAGTTTATTTATGTGATTACTCCTATTATTAAAATAGAATCAACAACTATCAATTATTAAAATTATTATCATCCTTTTCAGGAATTCCAGATCCAAATATACAAGACACAGTGTTATAAAACGAGAAAAACCAAACGAAACATAACTCAAATTTATATAATTATTGTGTTTATTTTAATACCATCTTAATAAACAGTAGTGTTAAAAGTAGGTATACAATTGATTTCTGAGACACAAGCTATAACCTTAGTTCAGTAATCCGAAGATCATGAATATCATTGTAGCGATGAACTGAGTTTATAAAACGAGTTTTTTATAAATAAGTTTAGTTTATTTATAGTTTGTATCTAAGAAATCAATGTTTGACATTTTTAGATTACTTTTAAAAATTAAGTGTTCAAAAAGAAAAAATACGTAGTAAAAAAGAGAAGAGAGAAATCTTATTATTTTTATTTTAATTAATATGTATATAGAAACACTGGTTTTAATTGGTCATCACCATAAGATGAACCTAGAAAAAGTAAAGTGGGTACAAGTAAAATATTAAAAGAAAAGATTTAAATAGGTACTTATATGAATCGCTGTCAATGGACTTTAGTCAGAAACTTCTGAATATCATCAAATAGTTTGCACCTTGTTAGTAAACGGGTATATTGATGTGATAAATAGCTTGGATAATAGAGTCTAAGATTAGAACAATTATCATAAACAAAAAGTGCTGCGTAGGATGTTCTGAGAATGTCAATAGAGGACCTGATAACAAAACAACGGGTTGCACAAAGGGAGTGCCGGCAGAAGTGAAAACTTGAACACATAAAGTAGGTACTATCAATTAAATGATATTGCATTTTACCACATAAGTGCACAGCGGATCCAGAGACAATGACGCGGCTGACAAACTAGCTAAGAGAGGTTCAGGTAGACACCCCATAGGACCAATGATCCCCCTGCCCTTCAGCCAAGTCAGATCATGGATTCGACAGCACACCAAAAGACAACACAAAGGATACTGGGCAAGTACCGAAGGCTGCAGGCAATCGAGAGAAGCTTTCCTGGACCTAAATCCGAGATACTCTCGACGCCTGCTAAACCTTGCAAAAGAAAGGCTTCGACGCTTAGTTGGAGTTGTCACTGGACATTGCCCTCTAAACAAAATTGGTGTTAGAGACAGTCCCAAGAGGTTGAATGGAGGTAGAAGAAACAGCCGCGCACCTGCTGCTAGAGTGCTGAAGCGTAGCAGAACAACGTGAGAAGGTCCTCGGGTCGCCGAGTGCGCTCCGGGAGGCATGCACCGGCGTCAACGAGCTGCTGGACTTCCTGGAGGACACCGGATGGCTAGTCTAGCAGCCAGCCGGGGGATCACGCAATTAAGGGCCCGAAGTGGCCCGTCTTGCGGAAAACGCCCACCCATCAAGTACCAAGTACCACATAAGTGGTAAAATATAATATCACACTCGCGCAACGAATCAGCAGAAGCAGGAATACATTTTCGAACTATACAATAAGAACAGCATGTACAATTTAAAATTATGTTGCAATAAATGAGTGATTCTGCTGATCTTCCGAACATTTATCACTATCATATTCTGATTTAGTTTATGTTAAGATATCATTAGAGCAATATTGTATTTTTTGGTCTTCAAACCTTTACCGTACTTAGACTTCTTATATACTTCCACGTGCCAGAACAGCCAGATGTTTAATCCAATGAGTTCTACTACTGCGTTTAATCACACTACAACATACCTATCAAGGAAAAACTATAAACTTCAAGGTAACTTGAAAATTATATATAAATATGTATATTTATAGCCATGACACCAAAAGGGTTTAGCGATTTAAGTATTACGCACTGTTTGCAGTTGTATTCAGTTTGCGTCTACCTCATCGACGAGTGTGCCTCTTTATTGCAAATGCATGTAAGAAAATAAAATTTCATGAAATAATTCAGTGACTTGAGATCAGTGTTTTTAATTCTAATATACAGGGTTATAAAGATATGATGTACCAAGTCAAAAGGAGGTAATTCAGACCATCATTATGAAAAACTTTTGCTATGGGGCCAAACCGAAATTCGAGAAAAAAACAGCTGTTTAATACATTTTGTCGATTCCCAATTGCAGTTTTGTATGGAACAGCTGCTTTTTATCGAATTTTGGGTTGGCCCATAGTAAAATTTGTACGTAACGATACTCTTAGTCACCCTTTTTTGGCTTAGTGATACGAGTATAGCAGATAACCTTGTATAATTATATCCATAAAATTTATTTTCAAGAATAAGTCCGCTTTTAGGCACCATTTTGCATAAACAAGCAGGCAGATTTAGAATATAAATATTCTCGGAAATCAAATAAATTAAGTGTTTATTAATATTTATAATTGTGGAGCTTAAAAGAAAATGTAACAGTGAGTGGAAAAGTTAATGATATTAACTGAGACTTCTGTGCCGCACAATGCATGTGATTTTTGGGTTGCAATTGCTGTTGGTATTGCATCTGACTGTGAGTAACTTGTCTTTACTTTATCCAAAAACATGGACTTTGCTGAAAGACTCCGAGCAGAATCTAAACCAAATACTAATTTACTATTTTTAGGTGATGCTTTCAATACTTGAACTCGCACATGGTGATTGCGACCACTACTACGTTATCTACGAAAGGGAAACTAAAGCGGATGATTTTTTTACAGAAGAGACTATAACTCCCAAAAAACTGTACGTATAACTGATCCACAAAGAAGTATGTCGGCAGCTCATATATACAAATACCTGTTGTTTATGAATACACTCATTTTCTCCCAAATTTATTTCTAAAAATGTTATGTTCGTCAGAGTAATTTATGACGCTTCTAAAACTGTTCTGATATGTACAAGTTCGTTTTTAATGATGTTTTAAAATATTTGACCACATAAGCATTGGTAGAGGATTTAGATGGTAAAAACAATAAAAAATCATTGTAATTTTTCTGGTGGTCTAATTTTAATTTTAACTAGTGATATGAAAACAGCAAAAAATCACTATATTTTTGAAGTACATATAATAATTAGAAAAGATGTTTAGTTCAATGATTGCAAAAAAATAAAATAAAAACGTTTTGACAGGTCAAGTCTCTGCATCCTTCTTTGGAATTCAACAATATAATAATATATTTTATCTTAGGTAATCACAACTACGAATTTTGTCACTTAAAATATCGTTGGCGCTATTTAGATATAGGTATTAGTACGTAGTAATAATTTCTCAAAGGGTAGCGCAGAATAAATATTCGGCCAAGTGCGAGTCGGACTCGCCCATGAATAGTTCCGTACCTTATGGAAGCCTCCCTTAATATGTTTTATTTTAAATGTTTATTTTGGAAGGGAATTTACATCTTGATATTCTGTGAATATTTCAAGCATCTTCCTGTTGCCGTTATTTATATCGTTCAAAAAATCACGTTTCTCGTTTTTTTTTACCCTTAAATTTTTATTTTATTTTAATTTAATTACCTATTTATTTAATATTTAATTAAATATTTTGTGAATATTTCAAGGATCTGCCGGTCACCGTTATTAATATCTAGCGAAAAACTGCTAAAAATTCAGGTTCGTTGTATAGGAGCCCCCCTTAAATATATTTTAAAATTTTAATGTTCTAGCTATCACGGTGCATGAGATATAGCCTGGTAACAGACAGACAGACAGACGGGCAGACAGAGGGACGGATAGCGGAGTTTTAGTAAACGAGTCCCGTGCTTATCCTTTGGGTTCGAAACCCTAAAAAGAGTAAAAAAAATTGGTGAGACTATTGCCCAGCAGAGAAGTAATACAGGAAATAAAATTATCATGCTAAAAATACAGAATCTAGTGTTTAAAGTCTAATACCCATTAACCTGATTTACAGGATATATGAGTAGGGATATACACTCTGGAGCCACGGACAGGATACACACACTCTTATAAGAACATTATATCAGCCGAAACGGAGAAAGATGAATAGATTATTATTCATTTCTGAAAGATCTAATACTACTACTACTGGTACTGGTACTAATTGCACTAATGCCACTGATTATTACATGACGTGTTGTTTTAATCCTTATCCTTACTAATCCTACTAATATTATAAATGCGAAAGTAACTCTGTCTGTCTGTCTGTCTGTCGCGCTTTCACGCTAAAACTACTGAACCGATTTGAATGAAATTTGGTACACAGATAGTCTAGAGCCTGAGAAAGGACATAGGCTACTTTTTGATTCGAAAAAATAGTTTTAAAGGGTTGAAACGGGGGGATGAAAACGCATTGGCTAGAATCTTAGAAGAAAAAAATGTACCATGACAAATGGTAATTTGCATCTTGACTTTCCAAAATACATTCTCTATGCCCAATGCCCATTCAAGGCTGTTTTTCATTATTCTGAGATTCAAGGCTGCTCAAGTTGCAAATGTCAAAGTCAATAAAAAAAAAGAAAAGTAAAATTTAGAGAAGGTTACATGTATTTTTTCGGTTTAATTACGTAGTTTTCATTCTAATAGGTATGCCTAGAAATCGAATCGAATCTAGCGCGTAGTTCTAGCGGAGCTCGCGTAAAGAAAATTGCTAGAAGCCAAGAGTCTGAAGAGCACACTTAAACGCGTTTGACATTAGATGCCAAACGCCACGCATCTCAAAGAGCTGCTGAGACTCAAGAGCAAAACCAAGCGCGTCGAGTTTTAGATGCTGAGCATCACGCAGCGCAAAGAACTGCTGAGACTCAAGAGCAAATCAAGCGCGTCGAATTTTAGATGCTAAGCGTCACGCAGCACAGAGAGCTGCTGAGACTGAAGGAGAAAGTCAAGCGCAGCGACTTTTAGATGCCGAGCATCACGCAGCGCAAAGAACTGAGCTGAGACTCAAGAGCAAAACCAAGGGCGTCGAATTTTAGATCCTAAGCGTTAGACGTTAAGCGAAAAATTGCATAGTTCCTGTAGGAGAGGAAACTATCGAAAGCGAAACTGTCGCCACTATCACAAAGACGCTAAGTGATGAATTCCTCTATAACGTGTCTATGACACTAATATGGATTAACGAAACGTCACAGTGAAACGTAATTAGATGACAGGTGACATTGTCTGCAGAGTTTTATAAATCACAGGAAGCATGGCTAGGGTACAAATTGTTTTTCCACCATTATATCCCCTTGAAGAGGAAATAAAGTATGGTTTGAAAATGACAACTGACATTAAAATTGGATAAAATGTTTTTTTCCCTCTGCATGCTACATGTTACTATGACGTTTAATATCAGGCCGTCATTTTGTCTGACATTAAAAATATTTTTAAATCTTCTATCATTAGAGGTTTAACATGTTTCTTTATTCTACCTTTATGGTACAGAATCATCATACCTACTTTAATATTATTATCAATCCGAAAAGTTTGTTGGTTTGTTCCTCTTTGACGCAGCAACGGAGCAAAAGATTGACTTTATTTTTGGTATGGATACCGATGGTTTAAAAGACAGAAAGTGATAATAGGATACTTTTTATCCCGGGAGAATTCGTGATTCCCATGGGAAAGGACAATAACTGTTTCTCAGCAATGGAGCAACAGATTGACTTGATTTTTGGAGTAGGCATAGTTTGGAAGACGGAAAGTGACATAGGACACTTTTCATCCCGAAAAAATTGTGGTTCCCGTAGGATAAGATAATATTTTTTTCTCAGCGACGGAGCAACGGATTGCTTTGGCTTATTGCATGAATATAGTTTGCAAGACGAAAAGTGACATAGGCCACTTTTTATCCCAAAAACTTTAACAGTTCCCGTAGGATAGGATAAAAACTAAGTGAGCGGGCCACGGTAGCAGCCGTCTAAGCGCCAGAAAAACCTGTCATTTCAAGTTTAGGACGTTCCTACATTTTTCGCACTCCTTCGCGGCACTCAACAGCGCTAGCCCAGACTCGGGCTCCATAACGGAGCTTGCGCTCCCGCCATAATGACGGAATGTTTCGGAGCACAAGACACATCGTCATCCACCATTTGGGACTAACCAGCTCTGAGCGTCGGACAGCATTCCAGCGCCCTGGTCCCAGTGCAACGGGTCAGTCATGGTAGCCCAGCGCCTGCCTCTTCAACTGCAGAAGGCAGTGAGAACAGCCATCGCGATACCGACACTTCTCTTCCCCTGCGGCCCCACTGCGTCTGCCGACAGGTTGACGGCCTAGCGGAAGGTAGGGTAGGTGGCGTCACCCACACCACCAGTTCCATCCCACCGCGGCCCCTAATCCTCGGCTGCAGCGTCGTAAGAGCGGCACTGCAGCTCGCCTCAGATGCAACAGTCCTCATTAGGCACGCAACCTACCGGCCATCCTCTCAGCTGCTTTAGTTAAAAGCGGCTGAACCTCGAGTGCCGGCCTCTAAGCTGCCTTGGGGGAAAAGACCCAAAGAAAAGGGAGACTTTGAGCTCCGCCTTTTCAGCTGCCTTAGACCTCCCCCGCCACGACAAGGCACTATACACACACTCCAACCGTAACTTAACCAACAAAAGCATTCCTCTAAGGTATTTTGATGTTTGTCGCTTAGGTTAGGTTTCGCAGCCGACATAAACATAAACCAAAATCAGAATATAACGCGGGCGAAGCCGCGGGTAAAAGCTAGTCTGTATATAAATAGGAAAGAGTTTACAATTTTGCTATTGACAAATAACCAAAGTTTAATGTGTCACACATACTTTCGCAAAAAATGGCATAACCTACTTCAATCGTGTACAGAATTCGAATAGTTCACCCGGATCGATGTAGCAATTTTCACATTATTGTTGATTTATCAAAAATGGCTCAGCAGATTTCGATAAAACTTGGTAGATCGTACCATCTACCAAACAAAAAAAATATATTGAAATCGGACTAAGTACTCTGTAAAAAGTTAAGAGTAGACACATAAAAAAATATACGTGTCGACTTGAAAACCTCCTCCCTTTTGTCGGTTAAAATACACACATCAAAACTTATTAATTTATTTATTCCAGGTCCGATATTTATACTTCACCAGAATATTCTGCGTGCTTCAACGCTTCAGACGAATATAAAGTATTACAGGAAAATAATGGTTGCATATTGGAACTGAGCTGCAATGATTTTTACAGTGTAACTCTCTGTCCTCCTAGGACAAAAGGGATAGCACGAAAATCTATTGACATAATTGAACGTACGGCAACAAAACCAAGTAGAATAATTGAATCAACAACCACGATAACTACAACAATGAAACCTACGACAAAGGTAACGGATCCAACAACATCAGTTGAAACTTTAACTTCGGAATTAACAGAGTCCACTACAATAGAATTATCATCGACAACTCCAATAGAAGAATCAACTGCTTCATCAGAACTAACATCAGATTCTACAGACTCGACAGAAACAACTATGGAAGATGAAACGACTACACAAGTCACAATAGACAATGCTACAGCAAGTCGAATAGAAATGGAGAAAAAGAAGAAGGAAAGCCTTAAAATTGCCATAATAACCACTAGCGCTGTAGCGGGTGGATCCGCGTTGGCATTTTTGGTGAAAAAGTTCCTGGATGCCCGAAAATATGGAGCTTACCGTATGTATTTGATGCTTAGATTTGATGATATAAATATTAATGATGACTTAACGTTGGTTTTTAGGGTTCCGTACCCAAAGGGTAAAAACAGGACCCTATTACTAAGACTCCGCTGTCCGTTTGTCCGTCTGTTCGTCTGTCTCCAAGCTGTATCTCATGAACCGTTATAGCCAGAAAGCTGAAATTTTCACAGATGATGTATTCCTGTTGCCACTATAACAACATATACTAAAAACAGAATAAAATTAATAATTAAGGGCTCCCATACAACAAACCTGATTTTTAGCCGTTTTTCGCTCTATATTAATAATGGTAAGAGGTAGATGCTTGAAATTTTCACAGAATATTTAGTTGTATATTAACTTCAATAGTAAAATTAAAATAAAATAAAAGGGGGGCTCCCATACAGTACGGAACCCTCCGTGTGCGAGTCCGACTCGTACTTGGCCGATTATTGGTCTTTTTAGTATAATTATCAATTGATTTAGTTAATTTTTTATTTTAATATGACTTAATTGTAATTTTGATTTCAATTTTAATTTTATATAATTATTTTTTTTTTTTAAAAGACTCCTTCGCGAATATCTAAACGCTAGTGGATAGTTACTTGTATTACTTACCGCCAAAATCCAAACCCTCAACTATAATACAGAAATTATGCCTGAAATTGCCTGCCTAGGAATTGCTCAAAGCTATAAGGCCGCGTATATACTCGTACGTAACGTAAAATCTTTGTATTTTACCATAGACTTGGCATTTTTTAATCCTTATTGATGTGTTTTACCGACTTCCAAAAAGAAGGAGGTACTACCCAAGTAGCAAAATAGATCTAATAACCGTCTTCAAGACTACATTTCAATGCTCTAATAACACTTTTGTAGTATACTGTAACCCTGGAATTGGGCGCACTTATTGGAGTACAAGTTCTTGTTACGCTCCCGTAATGATCTAGCAGAATGTTAATAAGTTTCATTACTGTCTTGCACCAATATTTAGAAGCACTAAAAATCCTTTAAATGCCGTACTTAATCTTAACTTAGTCTATTTTTTAGTTATTTGTAACACATTTTTATTTTGGCCAGTTCTTTTTTTTTTTGTTAATTCGTGTGCAGTGTTTATGTTACATAAGTAATTTTAGTTATTATCTTTGAACTTTATGTAAATGAAATAAACTCAGCTATAATTCAGTTAGAATACAATGAACATGTGGCAAATCGATTTTTACTGTAAAAGTGTAACATGTTTGGGCTGATTTTTTATCGCGCTTGCGGAAATTGATCATTAAGTCTAGTTTAAAAATATGACCAACCACTTAATTATTGTTTTTAATCATTCAGTCGCCATGTTTCGAAAATTGCTCTGCATCATGACATTTATAAGACTGTTATGAGTACATTTACTCTTAGATAAGATCAGCGCACCGCCATGTTTTAACAAATCTTATAAGTGTATTTATAAAGACCACATCGCTTCAAACTTGTAATGATCTCAGCTAAGTATGTTATAAAATCTGAGAATCTTACACAATGTGATTATAAAACTAAATTGCTGCATATTTCTAATGATCTCAGACAAGTATATTATAAATTTTGGAAATCTTGCACAGTGCCACTATAAGACTGTAATTTTCGCAGGACTGTTGAGACTTCGTCAAGGCACTTATAAAACTATGTGTCTTGTAACTATCCTATGAAATACTTTAATAGTAAACTACAAGCTAATTATATTAGTAAATATGCTCTTGAGGGTATAAATGCTTGTGCAAGGTTGTTATTAGCATAAAAGTCAACAAAAAAGCCTTTATAAGAGCTTTTTAGTCCAATTTTACCTATTGTATTTTGTTATAGGATTCCCTTGCTAGTTGGGTATGTTGGTCTGTATGTATTTTTTTGTATGTTCATCGATATTATCGCCAATTGGGAAACGATTTAAAAAAACCGGTCAAGTGCGAGTCGGACTCGCGCACCGAGGGTTCCGTACAAACCTGCAAGGTTTACAAAGTTCTAAGTTCAAAGTTCTTCAAAAAAAGTAATAAGTTTATATTTATTAAAAAATATATATTTTGTAATGTAACTAAAAATTTAAGGTTTTCGGAATTTTTCCTTTATGTGTGCTATAAAACGTTGCTTCATGCCAAATTTCAAGATTCTAGGTCGACTGGAAGTTACCCTTTAGGTTTCGATTCCCTTGCGAGTACTTGCGAGTTTCAAAATATGCAGCTTAAATTGCTGTTTCTTTTTATTGCGTTGACATAGAAGTTTGATTTTGTTACAGCTTAAAGGTATTATAGACCTGAGTATTTGGTATGAATTTCAATTTAATACCTCTACGCGTTTATGAGGAAATGGGTAGTAAGGTTAAAATTATTAAAAAAAAATATATTATGTGATGTAACTAAAAATTTATGGTTTTCGTAATTTTTCCTTTATCTATGCTATAAGACGTTTCTTCGTACCAAATTTCAAGATTCTGAGTTCACGGGAAGCACCCTGTAGGTTTTGATTCCCTTGCAAGTGTCGAAAATTTGCGGCATAAACGGCTGTATCTTTTGATTGCGTTGGCTTAGAAGTTTGATTTTTTCACAGCTTCAAGGGACAGTAGACTTGAGTAATTGATATAAATTTCAGCTTCATACCTCCACGCGTTCCTGAGAAAAAGGGTCTTGACAGACGGACAGACGGACAACAAAGTGATCCTATAAGGGTTCCGTTTTTTCCTTTTGAGGTACGGAACCCTAAAAATCTTTAAAGTTCGAAAGAGTTTACTTCCGAGGTGGTCTCATTTAAATATTATTAAAATCAGCTGAGCCGTTTTTGACAAATCAACAAAAATGTACATTGATGTCTCATCGATTCGTGCAAATTATTAGAAATCTGTACACGGTGTAGTCGGTGGTGCGTTTTTTTCTGAAAAATAATTATACTTATCTCTTTTGGTCTCCAAGTTATATTGTATTGTATAAACAGCAGTCTAAATAATATTTTTTTGCAAAATATGCCATGACCGACTTCACCCGTATACAGATTTCGCGAATATTTGGCACGGATCGATGTAGCATTTTTCACATTACGATGATTTATCAAAAATCGTTGAGCCGATTTCAATAAAATTTTAATGGGACCAATTCCGAACTACACTCTACACTCTTTCTAATAAAAAAATAATCCTTATCCTTACTTAATATTATAAATCCGAAAAGTTTGTTGGTTTGTTGGTTTGTTACTCTTTGACGCACCAACGGAGCAACGGATTGACTTGATTTTTGGCATGGACATAGTTTAAAAGGCGGAATGAGCTTTAGGATACTTTTTATCCCGAAAAATTGCATAGTTCCTGTAGGACAGGACAAAAACCATCGAAAGCGAAACTGTCGCCACTATCACAAAGACGCTAAGTGATTAATTCCTCTATGACGCTAATATGGACTAACGAAACGTCACAGCCAAACGTAATTAGCTGACAGGTGACATTGTCTGCAGACTTTTATAAATCACAAGTAGCATGCTCAGTAGCATGGCAAGGGGACAAATTGTTTTTCCACCATTATATCCCCTTGAAGAGGAAATAAAGTATGGATTGAAAATGACAACTGACATTAAAATTGGATAAAATGTTATTTTCCCTCTGCATGCTACATGTTACTATGACGTTTAATACCAGGCCGTCATTTTGTCTGACATTAAAAATATTTTTAAATCTTTTATCATTAGAGGTTTAACATGTTTCTATATTCTACCTTTATGGTACAGAATCATCATACTTTAATATTATCAATCCGAAAAGTTTGTTGGTTTGTTCCTCTTTGACGCAGCAACGGAGCAAAAGATTGACCTGATTTTTGGTATGGATACGTATGGTTTAAAAGACAGAAAGTGATAATAGGATACTTTTTTATCTCGAGAAAATTCGTGATTCCCATGGGATAGGACAATAACTGTTTCTCAGCAATGGAGCAACGGATTGACTTGATTTTGGGGTGGGCATAGTTTGGAAGACGGAAAGTGACATAGGATACTTTCCATCCCGAAAAAATTGTGGTTCCCGTAGGACTTAACAATAAATTTTTCTCAGCAACGGAGCAACTTGCCTTGGCTTATTGCATGAATATAGTTTGAAAGACGAAAAGTGACATAGGCCACTTTTTATCGCAAAAACTTTAACAGTTCCCGTAGGATAGGATAAAAACTAAGTGAGCGGGCTGCAGTAGCAGCCGTCTAAGCGCCAGAAATAACCTGTCATGGCAAGTTTAGGACGTTCCTACATTTTTCGCACTCCTTCGCGGCACTCAACAGCGCTAGCCCAGACTCGGGCTCCATAACGGAGCTTGCGCTCTCGCCATAATGACGGAGTGTTTCGGAGCACAAGACACATCGTCATCCACCACTCTGGACTAACCAGTACTGAACGTCAGACAGCATTCCAATGCCCTGGTCCCAGTGCAGCGGGTCAGTCATAGTAGCCCAGCGCCTGCCTCTTCAACTGCAGAGGGCAGTGAGAACGGCCATCGCGATAGCGATACTTCTCTTCCCCTGCAGCCCCACTGCGTCTGCCAACACGTTGACGGCCTAGCGGAAGGTAGGGTAGGTGGCGGCACCCACACCACCAGTTCCATAAATCCCACCGCGGCCCCTAATCCTCGGCTGTCTTTATGAAACTAAGAAAGGTTATTCCCAGCAAGTAACTGGAGATAGAGAGACAGAAAAGAAGCCACACCCAGCGCAGCAGGAGGAGCTGGAGTTCATATGTCTGGCAGACGGAGCAGCACTAGAGCAAAATCTTAACCGAGAAATTAACATATTTACAGACGGCAGCAAAATTAAAGGGAAAGTTGGGGCGGCATTATCCATTTGGGATGATGCGGCTGAGATCAGTACCCGCAAGCTGAAATTGGCCGATTGGTGCTCCGTGTACCAGGCCGAGTTATTGGCACTTCTTGAGGCTACCGAAAAAGCAAAAATCTTTTGTGACTCCAGGTCTGCACTGGAAACGGTAGTTGGCGTATCTTCCCTCCATCCCTTAGCAGTAAATTCAAAGCTAACACGAAGTTACTACACGCACAAAATAAAATAGTGAAACTTTATTGGATTAAAGCGCACGCGGGGATGGAGGGAAATGAGAGAGCGGACCAGGTAGCAAAGGAAGCAGCACTGCACTCGAAGTGCAGACCTGCCCCGTTTCATTCGTCAAGCGAGAAATCCGAAAGGACTCTCTTGACGAGTGGAACCGGCGGTATCAGGATGGGCACACAGCGGCGGTAACCAAAACATATTTTCCGGATGCAAGGGCGGCAAACAAGATCGTAAGAGAAATAGCATCAGTGGGAATCATAACTCAAGTGCTGACGGGGCATGGTGAGTTTTCCCAATACTTACATGGATTTAAGTTGAGGGAAAGCCCATCGTGCATCTGTGAACCCACAAAAGAGGAGACTCCACTGCACATAATCTTGGAATGCCCAGTTTATGGAAAGCAGATATTTGATTTAGAACAAAAAATTGGAATTAATCTAACACGTAAAAACCTTAGAAACAATTTTATCAAATTTTGGCACAAATATTTGTAAAAAAGCAATAATTAGGAACAGGGATATTTGCGATATAAAAAAAAATCCTCTGATGCAGCGTTGCAAGAGCGGCACTGCAGCCCGCCTAAGTTGCGACACTCCTCATAAGGCATGCAACCTACCGGCCATCCTCTCAGCTGCTTTAGTTAAAAGCGGCTGAACCTCGAGTGCCAGGGGGGGTTCTGGGAGCATTCCTCTAAGGTATTTTGATATTTGTCGGTTAGGTTAGGTTTCGCAGCCGACATAAACATAAGCCAAAATCAAAATATAACGCGGGCAAAGCCGCGGGTAAAAGCTAGTTATTATATAAAATCGGACTACTATGAAATAAGTTATAATGTTACACATATAAAAAAGTCGAATTGAGTACCTCCTCCGGTTCGGTTCGTCGGTCAAAAAGATAAAATAGACGAAAAAAGCTACAAAACTATTTACTTGTGTAAAACTACAAATATCTGTTTCAGGAATCCCCGACACAAATATTAATGAGTCAGCGCTGTAAAACTGAAGGGGACAGCGATAACTAATGTATATTTAGAAGACCTTATTGACACCACAAGAAATAAAACATAACAGAAGAAGAAAAAATGACAGAAGAAATGTACAAAAGGCGGTCTTACCGCTAAAAGCGATTTCTTCCAGACAGCCTCTAATTAATGGAAACGTGTAATTGACATGGCATCGACATCCTCTGTCTGTTGTAAAAAGAGACCTAGTCTGGGTTCGTGGATGTTGGAGTTCTTGCCATCCACTCAATTTTTTTTATTTTTTTTTATTCTGAATATGTTTGCGTTTGACCACATACTGCCTGATGTTGAGCAGATAAGCGGTCTAGGTTGTAGCACGCTTACCTAGAAGATACCTATTTACTCGGGATTTGAAGACGCCCACGTCGTACTTTAGCGGGTAGACAGACCCAGGCAAAGCGTTCCACATTCTGACTGTTCGTATGAGGAATGAGGATTCGAAACGCTTGGTTCTAACGCGCGGAATGTCCACCATAAAAGGGTGGCGCTTTGGTCGCGTCTGTCTAGCCGTACGATAGAAGAAAGGGGCAGGAACTCAATCGGGCCCGGGGAGGACGACAACGGTGTGTGGCCACGTTATCCTTTAAAGGCTTTAAAGCCTAGGTAGGTTTGAGAAGTTAAGTATAGTGCTGGATCTCAACCAGCAATAGATCGATATGGATTGCTACGATGATGATATTAAGATTTACTTTGCTTTATCATTTGTGTGTGTTTGCTTGATGCTAAGTAGTATTTTTTTCACTGTAAAGAATTTCCTTATATTTTTTCATTTTTTATCTTGTTTTTGTGCGGTCCTAGTACCTATATCTTAGTATGGTGTAAATAAAATAAACGTTTGTGATACGAACTCGCAATGTTACTCCCAAGAATGAGTTGGATACCAGTCGCATCAAAATAACGTCATTGATAAAAATAAATAAATAACACTATTACTAAAATTAAATAACCTACTTAAGCAAAAAAAGAAAAGAATAAAAAATAATTAATTTTCGCTAAAAATCGCAAAACCGCAATACTGACTTCCACCGTGTACAGTATTCGAATAATTCGCACGAATCGATGTGACATCCATGCACATTATTGTTGATTTATCAAAAACGGTTCAGCCGATTTCGATAAAATTTAAATAGGACCACCCCGGGAGTACACTCCTTTAAACTAAAACATAAAAATTTAGAAATCGGTTTACAATTGGCGAAAGTATCGATGAACATACAAAAAAAGACGAACATAGTACCTTATCCTTTTTGGAAGTTGGTAAAAAATACATTATCTATGTACGTTAGTTCCTTTAAATTAATGGTATATGTCAGTGGTTACCAAAGTTGTGTAGGCTGCGACTCATTTAATACAATTTGACAATCTCGGGACCCACCTCTAGGAAATTTAACCGTTATTGTAGCAGCCTTTTTAATAGTCCACTGCAGTACGTAGGCCTACCCACGAAGGGTGATAGGGCCATATGGGGTTGGCAGATTCACATACGCCATCGAATTTCTTCAACTGACGTATGCAGGTTGCCTCACGATATTTTCCTTCACCGAAAGCCAGTGGTGTGAAATTCCGTACATAAATTCCAAAGAACTCATTGGTACAGGATTAGGATTTGAACTCACGACCTCGCGATTGTAAGGCAGATGTTACTACCTCTAGGCCACAACGGCTTATTAACATAGTAATAATAACGGTGTTAATATTCCATGGTTACTAATATGAATAAAATACTTAACTACCTAACTACGTCAAAAAAGCTATTTTAATGAGAAGGATAAAATTGTTTCCTATGTTTTGCCATTAGGTAGGAGTTATTTTTAACCACAGTGAGTTTGATAAGTCTCATTTATTTGAGTATTTAATTTAATGTGGTGGCCTACTCAATATCCGCTTGCGACCCACCATTGGGTGGCGACCCATAGTTTGGGAAACCGTGTATAAGGAATAGCCTTTTTTTCGAGACTTCAAAGTTGAATAATAGTATAATGGCGTGGCCACATTATCGCCCTACGGCGAAGTTTTCGTCACTGGGGCTCATTCATCTAATTCAAACGGTAGTAATTGGTTGTTCACGATTTGAACTACTACCTGAAGCTGGGCACATACGCTGCGATGATCGCATCTATTCATCAGATCAGTCCAGCGAGGTCCTAATATAGTTACATTGCCGGTAGGTAGTTATTGAGGAATCAAAATGACACCCCTATTTTAATCGAAAAAATTGATTTAACAAAAAAATTATTGGCATCAAAGTTGTAGAAAATCAAATTTTAAATAACTTTTGTTCCTATAACTTCTGCTGAAAAATTGAAATAACACAAGTTATTGAAGAAATGAAATGGCACAACCAGCTATTTGAAAAAAATATCGATCCTACAAAAAGTTAATGGGAACTAAAGTTGTAGAAAATCAAATTTTAACCATTTTTTGTTCCCATAACTTCTGCTGGAAAATTGAAATAACACAAGTTATTGAAGAAATGAAATGGCACAACCGGCTATTTGAAAAAAATATCGATCCTACAAAAAGTTAATGGGAACTACAGTTGTAGAAAATCAAATTTCAAACAACTTTTGTTCCCATAACTTCTGCTGGAAAATTGAAATAACACAAGTTATTGAAGAAATGAAATGGCACAACCGGCTATTTGAAAAAAAATATCGATCCTACAAAAAGTTAATGGGAACTAAAGTTGTAGAAAATCAAATTTCAAACAACTTTTGTTCCTATAACTTCTGCTGAAAAAATGAAATAACACAAGTTGTTGAAGAAACAAAATGGTACGACTAACTATTTAAAAAAAATATCGATCCTTCAAAAAGTTGATGGGAATCAAAGTTGTAGAAAATCAAATTTTAAACAACTTTTGTTCCCATAACTTCTGCTGTAAAATTGAAATAATACAAGTTATTGAAGAAATGAAATGGTACAACCAACTATTTAAAAAATTATCGATCCTGCAAAAAGTTTGTGGGAATCAAAGTTGTAGAAAATCAAATTTTAAACAACTTTTATTCCGATAATTTCTGCTGAAAAATTGAAATAACACAAGTTATTGAAGAAACAAAATGGTACAACTAACTATTTAAAAAAAGATCGACCCTACAAAAAGTTGATGGGAACAAAAGTTGTTTAAAATTTGATTTTCTACAACTTTGATTCCCATCAACTTTTTGTAGGATCGATATTTTTTTAAATAGTTGGTTGTACCATTTCATTTCTTCAATAACTTGTGTTATTTCAATTTTTCAGCAGAAGTTATAGGAACAAAAGTTGTTTAAAATTTGATTTTCTACAACTTTGATGCCAATTTTTTTTTGTTAAATCAATATTTTTCGATTAAAATAGGGGTGTCATTTTGATTCCTCAATAACTACCTACTGGCTATGCAACTATATTAGGACCTCGCTGGACTGATCTGATGAATAGATGCGATCATCGCAGCGTGTGTGCCCAGCTTCAGGTAGTAGTTCAAATCGTGAACAACCAATTACTACCGTTTGAATTAGATGAATGAGCCCCCAGTGACGAAAACTTCGCCGTAGGGCGCAGATGTGGCCATAGCATAAGTTTCTCATAATAATTATGAGTACAATAATGTTCTAGAATATCTCTAAACTTTTCGCATCCCTTAGTTTTAGTAAGGCGAGGTAAGGTGAAAGGGTCATGGTGCCGCCATATTCTCCACGACGCGACAGGAGCACCGCAGCTGTAGCTAACTTCACATCGTATACAAGTCGGCGAAGTGAAGTTTCTTGAGAAGCTTCTGTAGCTAACTTCGCATCGCCGACTTGTATACTTGCATACGATGTGAAGTTAGCTACAGCTGCAGCGCTCGTGTCGCCTTGTGGAGAGTGTGGCGGCACCATCATAATCTAACGGTGTCTTACCTATGTGCAGTCAAAGAAAATATACGAGTAGTATTACTTGGTAGTACAAGCAATCTAAATTGTCTCAATGACGAAGGCGCGCAAATTCTTCTATGGTAATTGTATTTCACCGGGCCACCAAGATACAGGCATCGCCTAGTTTGGGGCCCACCGGCATTGCGCAACATCGGCAAATGTTTCCGATATATTTTATCAGTAGTACCATTCTTTTTGCAAAATATATACCTACCTAGTTATCTTAAATTTTCTCGCCAAAGAAGGGTAGATGAACTAAATTTAATTATTAATCATGTATCTACTCAACATAATGATTTATTTTCCCTGTTGTACCTAATTATTTCGTTTTACTACCTACTATGTGTTACAAACCAAAATATGTATTGTCATCAATGTACCTAGCTACCTTCAGAGGCAACATTTTGAATTTAATTTTGAGTAACTTTTATGTATCATTTGCGCGAATTTTGTTAAAGTTTCTGTTGGTAAATAAATATATTCTCTTATTCTTATTCTAGTAAGAGTAATGCGTGCGAATACGCAGGTTAAAACTAGTAGAAAATACTAAACTTGAAACTAGTCTTTTTTTTCTCAGCGCTGCAGCTTTTTTAAAATATTAGGTAAGTCAAGTTGGGCCACATTTTGGCACCAACTCGCCTGATGAAAAGCAATTTTGTAACCGAAGATGGAGTACGTGGGCATAAAAGCAAAAAAAAATGGCACCACCCACTTTCATCGTGTACAGAATTTCAATACTTAGTTTACACAATTCGATTTAACATCCTTGTACATTATTGTTGATTTATCAAAAACGGCTCAGCCGATTTTGATAAAATTTAAAAGGAACCATCTAGGGAAAAAAATATTTTTGATTGGTTCTAAATTGGCGAAAATATCGATGAACATACACAAAAAAATATTTACCTACAGGTATATATATTTTTGTGTATGTTCATACCTATAGGTATGTATTTTTTTGTGTATGTGCATCGATATTTTCGCCAATTGAGAACCAATCAAACATTCTTAGAAAAATAAGGTAATATATGTTCTTCTGTAGAAGAACAATTATTACCTCCTCCTTCTGGAAGTCGGTAAAAAAATCCTGTGTAACAACATCCAATGACTATCACAGATATGTTAGGTACCTGTTGTGTTAGAACAGGAGTCTTTACGAGCGTTCGGAGGAACACCTGACTGTGCGAGTCGATTCCGCCGCGCATGCCTCATCCTCGCTCACCACTGCCCACGACCCCTTACACTGATGTTAGGATGGCGACAAACGAAGTACGGTATAAACGCCTGCGATTACACTAAGCCGTGGTGGTCTAGTGTAATTGACCCCCGCCTTACAATCACGAGGTCGTGGGTTCAAATCCTAATCCTGTACCAATAAGTTCTTCGGTATTTATGTACGGAATCTCACACCACTGGCTTTTCGGTGAAGGAAAACATCCTGAGGAAACCTGCATACGTCCGTAGAAGAAATTCGATGGCGTATGTGTATCCACCAACCGCACTGGGCCAGCGTGGTGGATATGGCCCAATCATCCTTCGTGGGTAAGCTTGCGTCCTGCAGTGGACTATTACAGCTGTATACTAGCTGTTACAGTACAGTACAGGTTACACTAAAATAATGCACGTGTTTTTATATTTGGTGGGAAAAAGACCTAAATTTTGATTTGCTGGAATAAAATCCACTAGTTATTATCACATTGTCGTTTCATATTGGACATTGTAAACAATGGTAAGACATTATTAATAATGACTCAGCATTCTATGAATAGCAACTATCATAGAGATGTTAGGTACCTGTTATGTGTACTGCGTGCCTCATCCTCGCTCACCACTGCCCACGACCCCTTACCTGACACTGATGTTGGGGTGACTCCAAACCAAGTAGAGAATAAACACCTGCGATGATACGCGTTGAAATTAAATTTTTGATGGGCAAAAGTATTTTAAAAGAGACCGAAACGATTTTCTACGAATTTCACTGATGACTCTTTCATAGAGTCATCAGTGAAATTCGTATCAAGTATCATAGAGATGTTAGGTACAAACATTATTGCGATTGTGATGCGACCTTTCTTTCTGTTTGACGCGATCTTTGTTTTATTTTTCCTTCACGAACGATAAGAAAAGCTATGAAATCGACATGACCAATTTAACCATCGATGTGCCCAAATGTGGCAACTAAAAGATCTTTCACTTGGGGGTATTGTTTTTCTCTGAAATTACGATGGTGGCGCTTCTATGAAAGTCCACAGATAAACTGATGGCAGTATAAGGTCAAGTTAGGCTGGTTATCGCAACAACTTCAGAGCCGTCGCGTTCGGAGCAGTTCGGGAGGAGCTCGGGAGTCCTCGTGGCGTAAAAGGCTCTTTATTAGAAAGCTGTGAGGACGGATTTAGGAAAACTTTGCCAACTATCATCATTACCTAATGTCTACTTCAAAACGTAGTCCGAAACCTACCTTATAGCGTAGTTTGACTAGGTCTCTGTCAGTGATCACCGAAGTTAAGCAACGTTCCAAACGGTCAGTGTTCGGATGGGTGACCGCGAGTGGCACTTACAACTGAGCGCTACCGTGGCTCAGATGATACGTTAGTTTTAACCGTTTAGCCATGTCAGAGTCCTTCGAGCGGCTTTGAAATCTGACACCAGGGCTAGCCACCCGGCCTATACGAACTTACTTTTTTACACCATAAATTTCACCATAGATATAAACTGACTCACATGGTTACTGGTACGTACAACCCCTTAAAAAATAAAACAGGGCAAAAATACATCGAAATGAAGAAATTTTACAATGGGACTAATCCTGAAATCCCCAAAAACATCAACTTTTATTTTTGCTGTTTTAAAAAGTTATGTCTAACTAAGCTTAATCTGTAGAATATGATAGTCAAGACATAAACTACTTTTTATCTTTACTTTAATAGCAGAGAAATCAGCGATAGAAAAAATTAGTTACTTATCTGTAAAGTCGATTTATGGACGATAATTTTACCTACATGTTAAGGTCATTAGAAAATACTGTTGAATAAGCAACTGATACAAGTCGAACGCTTAGGCCGATCGTGCCTCTCTATCGCTTGTTCCGCGCTCTCGCTTGCACGCTCGGCTCAGGCGAAACGTGACACTATTTCATGCGTGCAGCCGGCATTCATTGATTATAAGACGTTATCACGACAAAAATTTTGAACTGCAAAAGAATATTAACTACTTTTTTCTGCAAATGCTGAGGTGGTTAATGCCAATTATATTTAAAAAAAACACAAGGATTACGAACCTATCAACAGCCTAAAGTGCCCCCCTGTGTGCTGGGGGGTGCAATGGCCGCGCACGCGCGTAATCAGCCCTCGCCCGCCGCCGCCCGCCTAGCCCAGCGCGGCTGCACGCCTCTTCGTGACACACCTCCTTTCAAAACACAAAAAAGAAAAAAACCTTTCAAAAATACCTTAAACTCTTTCCAGCCAGTCTCAAAAACATTCCAATTCCAAAAATCTATGTTCTATTCTTCGAAAATTCCACGCGTGTTGGTGCAGTGACAAAATGACTGCATAGTGCTGTGATGTTTGTTACAAACACATTTATATTTTAATAGTGTTATACAATTTTGAAGTTTTATATCGTTTTGTGATCGTGGATTGAAATTAGGGCGTATTTAATTGATCAGATGGTGCGGGTTGTGATATGAAGATAGTTCTTGCGTAACTGGGCCTGCAAAGGTAAGCGAATTTATACTGGAAGTACTGCAGTTGTCGATTAGATTTAAACGTTTTTATATGCTTAGAAATAATAAGTGACACGCTATTTAGGGTAAATTATAACAGTTACACTGACCTAGATTGCTAGATTTCTATGTCGTATGTGATTTTGTACCTACGTAATAGGCGTTGTTAGCGTAAGAATTCATGTTTAGGAGAAGGCGTCTCAACCTAAATTATCGATATCTCGTATCAAGCAAGACGATTTTCACCATTTTTGCTGCAATATATCTGACTCATAGTTAGATCTCATGAACACTCTAGAATGAAATCTTAGAGAAAATTTTAATAATTTTAATCTCAGATACTACATAATTTTTTTTGAGCCATCTAACCACGGCTTTTAGTCAAAATATAGTTGAAGCTGATAAAAATGAATAAATAGACTAAACAGCAATGGCAGCTGGATAAGCTTGGCTGCTCGCTAGGTACTTTGATTTCAACAAATTCTTGGCTACATATATTTATTACTTTAGAGCGGAAACAATAGTACCGGCGTAAGGCAGACATCATACTTCTGGAGAAGATATTCGATGACGTCCACCAATCCGTGAGCTATAGTGAAGTGGACATGATCTAATTGTCCTGTGAGGACTGCTTTCAGTAGTGCACTGGTGAACATAGTACAGTACCCCTTACCTAATGTTTTATTTCTTTGTCATCATACCAACCAAATTTGTATATCAAGATGTGAATCTGAATAGTCCTCAGTATCGATCCTGGGCCTGCGAATGAAATGGTTACGTTGCATTACAGGCATCATAAACTTCTGTGACCTATTTTCACCTTTTTATGGCAGGATTGTTTTAGGTTTAGCGTTAACCTGGCATTTTACGATCCTACTCTTAATACCGAAGTATTGTATTTTTAATAAAAAGGTGTACGTATCTACTAGGCTCGTTTAGATGTGGTTAAGTCTGATAGCTGCTAAAAGGGAGAGAGAGGACACGAAATTCCGACGCAAAATATTCTTTGCGGTACGCTTGGTCACTTTATTCTGCTTGCAGCTGCTTGAAGGCCTGTGTCTTGCCACATTTGACAGATATTCTGACAACAGCTGTTACACAGGCTACTAAAATCACATGCAGCTCAGTTATCTTATTCTCTTGGGTTCGTGCGTAACACTCCTGCATGCGACAAGCGATCCCCTGGAACTGGTCGTTTATACGCTCGATTTTGGTCACCAGCCGCATGCTGCCGGTCGCCGCGCGGACAAAGTCGGATGCTAGGATGCTACCCAACTTTAGGGCTTGCGGCTTTAGTCACTTGCAATCTAGTCGAATTGCCATTAAGACATACGATTTTTGCCGCACGGCAAAAATCGTGCGGCTTTAGTCATCCGTGTAAATCCCCCTTTATTCTCTACAATTTGCAGTGGTCGGGCAAATAAAGACTACCCAAGTCTACTATGTAACATGTACCTAACTGATTCGAGCCATGGGACCACTTAATTTTTAATTCTACTGAGACTGAGCAGGCTTTGCTTTACATCAGCAAGGTTGCCTTGAAAGAAATCGCTTTTAGCGAAAAGACCGCCTTTTGTGCCTCTCTTTTGATTCTAATTTTGTGGTATCAAAAAAGTCGTAATGATGAATATCATCATTGTTTATAATGATTTCCCATACCTTTACTGTACTGTACTGTACCAGCTTTTTTATTAGTCCACTGCAGGACGTAAGTCTACATGAAGGGTGATTGTCCCAGTGCGGGTTGGTGGGATTCCTTACAATATTTTATTATCTATTTACAACCGGCTTAATATAGGCGTGGAATCGAGAAAAAAAATTACGCGAAAACCATATTGATTTTAAGAACGCAACCGGTCTCATACGATCGTGCGGTTATCTGTTTTTTCCGCACGATTGTATGAGACCGGTTGCGCGCTGTTACGGAGAGACGGATCGATTTGATCTTTTTGGACAAAATATAGAGGTCAGAGAGTATGTCATGTACTAATTTTTATTCTGGAAAAAATTGAAATTAATACGGAAGGATCCTGTGGAAACCGCGTCTAAACCCAATAACAGGTATATAAGTTGTATATAAGTCTGTCGTCCAGAGACAAATCCACTATTTTAAAAGCTTTTTTTAACTTGCAATGTATGTATGTAAGTATGTGTTCGGGTGGAATCTTTGAACTCAATTTTGAAGTAGATATCTTCAACCTATTGAGCTGAAGTTTTTAAAAAATATTGAGGATCAAAAGAGGTAAGTAAACTTCAAGAACAGCCTTAAAGCATCGGCTTGTCAACTTGTCAATCGAAATGCCGCACAATAACGTCTTTATAACTTTTATGAAGCTTTCCCTTAAAATAACGAAAGGCAGTAGATAGAAGCGCCCTAAAGTAGAAAATTTGTAAGATATGATTATAGCAATATATGGCGTCAAAAACGGCTAGAAACTACTAAGTAATCGACGACATAATTTAACACAAGTGACACTTGAATTACTCATCAAATGTCACATCAAACAGCTATATGGCGGACAAACTTCAAAGCCGTCCAATTCGGATATTTTAAACTTTATTGCAATAGCTATAATACCATCTAATTTATAACACTCGGTCCACTCTATACAGGGTTACTTGAAAAACACCGGCAACATCGTGGTACTACTTAGATAGCACACATCGTAAACATGTTTGTTCTTCGACATTTCTTAATTTGTTAGATTTGACTTTCATACATAAATAATATTAATTTAATTTATACTACACCTGCTCGGAAAGTACCTTGATACTTTATCAAATTTACGGTAGAAAGTACGTTATTGCATATCGAACAAATATGCGGGGAGAAAACGCATCTGAGCGGGAGAGCAAAGTGTATGAAAATCCATTTCTTACGTGGTTTTTCTTTTTTAATTCTGGGTAAGACTATGCGCTGGTAACCTAAATATCAAAAGCCAAAAAGTTTTTACAAGTGAGTTTTTATCTCCAAGTTCGCAAAATGACACTGGCTACTAGCTGTGTGTTGGATGGTGTCAAACAATTTGAAAAAAGAACATGTGAAAATTGCAGACGCCATTGGCGCCATTTTCAAGTGTTACATTAAGCTTCACTAACTGCAACAATTTCAATATAAATTTCAATTAGTAAAGATTTAGTTTTTTATTTTCCTCGTAGGTGTAGTATAAAGCACTCACTCGAGAGAAAGTGCGATTCCCGATCTCGGGTGTTTTAATGTGTAGTAATGTAATGTGTAATCGGTCACTTTCTCCTCTCGGTGAACAATGTACTATTTCTGTCAGAAAGTTCTTTAACCACACGGGAGTCGCGGGGTTTAGGGCGGGCGACAGGGCGACCTACAAATATCACTTCAGTGCAATAAAAACTTGAACAATTATTTCTATTTATTGCATTGATTTACATCAAAACTCGTAGAACAAACATTATTGTTTATGATGTTTGCTATACAGGGTTATTTCTAATTAATTAGCATCCTTTTAGGTGCTTATTCTGTACATCAAAACTAACAACTTTTGTTTTGCGACTTTTGTCAGAACTGAAATAAAAATCAGCTGTTTCCCTACTTTTGTCGCGGGTGAACGATATTTTTCTGTTTTTTTTTTTAGTTTTGACAAAAGTCGCGGAAAAAAAAGTTGTTAGTTTTGATGTACATAATAGCCTCTGAAAGGATGCTAATTGATTAGAAATAACCCTGAATAGTCTTGCGAGGTTGCCGGTGTTTTTGAAGTAACCCTGTATAGTAAGTTCATGGCTAAACGACAAGAACAGCCTTATTACATCGGCCTGTCGACATGTCATTCGAAATGCCGCAAAAGAACGGCCTTATAACCCTTTGTGTAACTTTCCAGACTCAGACAAAGATGGATGTTTATTGACGGGCGAAATGCTTCCGATCCCATAACAATGCAAATACGATGGTTTTAGGTCGGCCCTTCGAACTGTAGGTATTACTTACGTTTTATTAGGCTTTAAATGTTCTATGTACGTGTATTGTATAGGTACAAAAACGGTAGCTATACAGGATATCATCATCATCATCATTATCGAGACGTCCACTGCTAGACATAGGCCTCCTCAATGTATTTCCAATAAGCCCAGTTGGAAGCGGCCTGTATCCAGCGCGTTCCTGCGGTATTAATTATTACTAAAAAAAATTAGCCATTGACACGAGATGAATGAATGAATGAATAAAATATATATTCGGCCCAGCTAGTCAGTGAACGTACTACGCTACGCTTGCCGATGCGTGGTCTCCAATCGGAAACTTTACAGCCCCACTCGGCCACTCGTTCTCTAAACTATGTGCCCTGCCTAGAGCCATTTCAACTTGCTTATCGGTAACTTTGAACTTTGGTTCGTCTCATCCTCAGACCCTTGAAGGTCTAAATATAATCCAAATGCTCAAACCCACTGCTAGTTGGCAGCGTGCCCAGCATGCTGGCTGCATTGCCACGCTGAATGGCGATGCTTCCACGTCAAGCCAAATGAACACCAGCATTTTTACGGTCGCGACCGAGCTGGTCATCACTGCCAAAGTCCCTGCTCTTTGCAGACCAACACTTTGTACATTATGATCAGATTAGACTTTCGTATAGCAAAATCCGTGAAATGTACATTTGTATACAAAACACATTCATACCCATAATGAATTTGAAATTCATACAATAATTTCAAAGCTAGGGGACCAATTTAACTGATGAAAAGGTCCGATAAATAAATACTCCCTGATCCGCTGGAAAGCGTGAAAATGGAAATTCGGAGCCGGAATAATTTAATTTGTTAACGCACAATACATATTTCATATGGACTCATATGAGGACGGACACATGGTCTTAGGTAGCAACAAAATATGAATACAAATTGATGAAAAAATCACGATGTAGCATTTATGTATTACTAGCTTTTGCCCGCGGCTTCGCCCGCGTACTTTTTATTTTTTCGGGATTAAAAGTAGCCTATTTCACTTTCTAACCATTGAACTACATCCACGCCAAAAACCAAGTCTATCCGTTGCTCTGTTGCTGCGTGAAAGCGTAACAAACAAACTTACATTCACATTGATAATATTAGTAGGGTTTTTATAAATTTTTGAAATCTTTAAGAATGACTTTTATAATTACATGCTGTGCTATCCCGTTCACACGACATAGATTTTCAACACTCGTGCCTGCTCCTACTCGGTGTCGTGGCGTGGCCCATTTGCGCATAACATGTCCTAGCAGTCTATCAGATCAAATCTGTCTTTCATTATTCATAGGTTTAAATATAGAACCCCAGTCAAAGAATATATAATAATCCCAGTGAAGTAAACAGAGCTTTGCCGTGCGCCACCCCGTGCGCTGAGGCCGTGCTTAAGGCGAGCCACCAGTGAAGAAGCGGAGAAAAACGTTTTGCTAGATCAAATTTTTTAGGTATTTACTACTAAATATCGGTCTTGCAAAAAATAAGCAATATACTTAAGGATATAGTCTAAGTAATGTGCTAATTTGTTACACGATAGGGTGTACTTTACTCGATCATAAATAAATCCAAAAACAGCTCAATGTAAAAGTCTAAATCGAATTACTTAATAATGAAATTTCTGACTTTCCACATCATTTTTATATGGATATATTTGTCTTTAAATAATACAGAGAACCTGCTAAAATTTGGGTTCCAACTAAATTCCTATATTTTTAATTTAAATATTTATCCCAAAACTTGAATATTTCCCAGCGGTTTGACATGACGCCGCGCCGCCCGCTACCCCGTCAGTTGCAATCGGGCGCTTGCCAACGCTAGACGTTTGCCAAATTTTTCTCCGCCCGTTCATACATTCACGCAACAGAATAATAATTGAAAATGGCTAATAAAAAAAAAGGAAGTTAGGCAGAAATCAGTGTCATTATCTAAAAGAAGGACAGGGAAAGAGAACTATAAGAAACGGTAAGTAAATATTTTAATCATAAAATAGGAAATTTACTAAACTAAAGACATATCTATATACTTTTATAGACACGCGATTATAGACTCTATTTGTGTACTACGAGACATTATTGTTCCTATCACGTTCAGTCAGTGGCTAATCGTCGGTGATTCCGAAACGATAGGTACCTACATAACGCGCGCGCCGTCGACGACTGCTGACGGCCTTGCGGCGGCCGGCGCGCGACTGCTATGATGTACCTGCCTACCTACGCTAGAAATCGCACGCTGCATCATCATCATGCACGTCTAGTAATAAAAACACGGATTAGAAAAATTTTGTTTTTTGGCGTAAACTCTCGAAGCAACCGATGTGGCATGCTAACGTGTTTTTTTCTTTTGCAGACATAATGATTCTCGGAGTACAAACTCTGCAGCATCACTCACACTTTTAAAAAAGGTTGAGGTTAGCTCATCAGATGGAAGAAGCACTCAAAATCAAAATTATGGGTATAAATCACGTCTTACTGATTTATAACTAGCTGCGCCTCGCGGTGTGTGTGTGCCGGCCCCACATAATTTTTATACAGGGTGTCGGTCTATCCCGAAAAAAAACCTGCGGGGCCCCACATGTTTTTATAACAATTTTTATACAGAGTGTCGGTCAATCCGGAAAAAAAGGTAACGGTTTCGCTTGGATAGCAAGTGAAGCCACGGGACGCAGCTAATCTTTCATACTATAATAGTAATATTTTTTATAGAGAATGTTACAAAATTTGTCAAATGACAACATATTGAAAAAAGCTTAGGTTTATTTACAAAAATACTTTAACAATTGTAACCTCGCACATAAATAACCTGGATTTTGTGTTTTCAGGAACAAGGGCTTAATTTTGTTTTTTTTTTGACTCCATACTAATCTTAAAATTTTCTTTTAGAGACACGGATGATATTGCAATATCAACACCTGAAATGCAACTGGATAACAAAAATAAAGATTCACCAACTTGCTAGTAAGTACATCCATACATCCTCATAAACTTTCGCTTTTGTAATATTAGCAGGATGTATCCGTATCATTCAAACGCAAGTAATATCGATCATCGTAGGTTTTCCTCGTCGTTTAACAACACATCTATACCACTAATCTCATTCTATGCTGTATTGGACTAATATTATAACTGTGGTTTTTTTTACATTTTATATTTTTTGTGTTTTAGGATTGATGCCGAAGACCAACCGTATATCATAGAAACAGATTCTCAGGAAAATTCGTACGTGCCAGTACAAGGCCGAAGAGTTGTAAATGTTATGCATTTCATCCAGGAGCTGCAAAAAAATTCCAGTCACAGCTCTTTGTTTGACTGTAGCTTAAAAGATATATGTATATAAATACACTTGTAGGAGAAAAAAAAAACGGATTGATTTGTAAATAGAAATTTAGATGCAATATGTGCAAAGAATATTTCATTGTCACAAATGATGATCCTGAAAGCAAGCACAACGTCAACGTGAATTTAGCTGCCGTGACTGGAATCACTTCGGCTGGTATTGGCTATTCACAATTTCAAGAAATCGCAGCGTGCATGGACGTACCAGTTTTTTCAGAAACAACATATTTATAAATTCAAGATGTCGTTTACCAAGAATGGGAAGCAACGGGAGTTGAATCTATGGAAACGGCTGCTAAGCGTGAACGTGATGCAGCTGTAGCTGAAGGGAAACTCAGTAAGGATGGTGTACCAATCGTAGACGTTTATGCTGATGGGGTTTGGTAGTCGCATAATTTAAAAAAAAAAACTTAAAATAAAGCCTTGAAATGATTAAATAATGATTGATTTTATTTTAGACTAGCGACCCGCCCCGGCTTTTGCACAGGTGTATTATACATATAAACCTTCCTCTTGAATAACTCTATCTATAAAACAAAACGCATCAAAATCCGTTGCGTAATTTTAAAGATATAAGCATACATAGGGACAAACAGAGCAGCGACTTAGTGTTATACTATACTAGACGACCCGCCCCGGCTTCGCACAGGTGTATTATACATATAAACCTTCCTCTTGAATCACTCTATCCATTAAAAAAAACCACATCAAAATCCGTTGCGTAGTTTTAAAGATTTAAGCATACAGACAAACAGACAAAAATAGCGACTTTATTTTATACTATGTAAGGATAGTGATTTATAGTGACACCCTGTATAGATAGTGAGCGTTGGTTATGGTTGCATCAGATAAACCTATGAGAGTCTATGGTTGCTGGTATCAGTAAATAATATTGATTGGTTTGTGGATACCGGAATACCCAAATCTTTATCGGGTATCCAATAAAATACCTACCTACTTAGCAAATAGCAGATTAGGTACCTACTAAGAACACCAGGGTTATTTATAAATTGTTAAAATTTCTGCGTCGCTAGTAAGATTATTCAAAGATCTTAGAAAAATCGTGAGAGATTTCTGAGACACTGATACAGCATTGACCAAAATATGAGTTCGCCAAAATAGACACGCGCGCGGCGCGGCGACCTCGGGCGCTATAATATCGTACGTACATAAGTCGTGAATGGAATAGGTGCGCGGGGCGACAGCGTAGTTACGCGCATCCACTGCCCCTGCTTCACCCCCTCAAATACCTAAAAGTTTACTGTAGCAGCGTCTTAACTTAAGCTGGAAACAAACTATCGGACGCGGCTGACGGACGCGACTGACAGCCGCGACTTATAGGTATCTAGATAATTAATGTCTACTGAGCCGTGCAAACTATCGGACATAAGTCGCGGACGTCACCTTGGGCTGACCTTGAGCGTTCGGACATCCGAGAGCGATCTGGCGCGCCGGATCTCAAAAGACTGTGCACACTGATAAGGACGCGACTGTCAGCCGCATCCGTAGTTTGTTTTCAGCTTTACCCTTCAAAATGACTTATTTTAAAAAGCTTGTCTTGTAAGTAGTAAAGCTTTTTCAGACTGAGACGACACAGAGAAAACACACTAAAAGATATACCTACACGGTGTTCAGCTGCGCATTTTAACCCCCATCCGGCGAATTTTTCCATAACCGTGGCATCTCCACAAATTTGTACACATTTTCGCCAAGCAGTAGGTGGGATAGATAATATGATTCATCGATAAACGACGAGCCCTCAAACCTAGTTCGACAGGCCGCCACCTCCCAATATTACCCCTAATGGGTATTCCAACTTGGGCTAAAGTTAGCCTACCTATCCCGCGGCTTGCCTAATGTAATTTGGATGAAACTCCAGAATAGATAGTAACAAAAGAGCCGATTGGCAGTTTTAACGATATTCAAGCAGTCTAGGGCTAGACTAAGTAAGAGATATTGTAAAAGGGATTTGCTCAGATGGTTGTCGATCCTTTTCTCAGATTTGTATAGGTAGGTAATAGGATACGGACGTAGGGAATTAACATTATGCTTACCGTACCAGCATTTGTGGAGCCTACCTGAAAAGGGTGATTGGATCATATCCTCTAATTCGGAATCGATCTGATATATTAAACAGCTACTGTTTTTTTTTCTCGCATCCCGGGTTGGCCCCATGGTAAAAGTTGTTCATAATGATTGTCTAAACCACCTCTTTTCGTCTTAGTGTACCAGTTCTGGATAACCCTATAATATTTTTTATGGACTCTATCTCTTACAATTTATTGAGAACTTCCGTCGTTCAATTTCATCGCTTAAATATTTTTATTATCGGGCAAGAGTGCCTTTATTAACTACAACAAAATACAATAGGTACTATATGCTAAAACTACCTACACTACTACTAACTATATACATAAAAACATGCACAGACCCTTAAAGGTCTAAAGATAATCCAAATGCTCAAGCCCACTGCCAGTTGGCAGCATGCTGGCTGCATTGCCACGCTGAATGGCTATGCAATTGCGTTGAGCCAAATAAACACCAGCATTTTGGTCACGCGTCGCGTTCACCAGACGCTCAGAAAGACTTTTGAAAATAAGATGAGCTCCCGGCCCCCACGGACCCAAAGCCTCAACTCCAACTGGCTCAAATATGTAACCACTACCGTGGTTAGCATATTTGCGCCGCTTGTGCTGCTCCGCTGAACTGGCTGCCGCTCCAGCCCTACTCTAAATCTCAGAAAGGTGCGACGGCGCCAAAGTATCTACGCAAGTTACGTCCCTTACTAAGGGCCGGCCACACCCATGGGACCAGCGTCATGCCGTCAGGCCTTTTGCCCTAACCACGCGCGAGCCCACTCGGTTCGAGTATGGCTGCGATATTGGCGGTGGCAAAAGCCCTGCGTATGACATCGTTAAGGCTGGCGTGGCGACCAATCCGACCAGCGCTTCTTGAGCAAGAGAGACCGTGGTGACCAAACTGGTCAAATTAAATTAAAATTAGGCATTCGGTATGTATTTGACCGAGCTTTAGCGAGGTCTCTGAGTCTACTGGGACGAGCCGGCACTTGAGCTGTCAGATGTATGTTTGTATGTTTCTTTGTTCGACGATAACTCAAGTACCGCTCAGCTGATCTCCATGAAATTTAGCATGCACGTAGTTTATATATATATAATTTTTAAGTTCGAATATGAGCATCTTCTGTTCAGTGGTGTCGAAGATACCAGGACCGGTGGTAAAAAGAGGCAAAACGGCGCCACTTTCTGCGGGAGTTGCGGGTTAATATTACTGCACGCTCGATTATTTTATTTAAAATTGTAAGAATAACCGCTCATGTTCACGCAAAATTCAGAATAATATTTTGTTTGTAATTGTTCAGGCAAATTTCATGATAATATTTAATTTGTAATAATTTAAATGTAATACCAAGCCAATTTTGGACGCCTAGCGCCACCTAGTGCTATCAAAGTGTAAACTTCACTTAGCGGTTGTTTTTAGAATTCCGTACCCAAAGGGAAAAACGGGACCCTATTACTAAGACTTCGATGTCCGTTTGTCCGTCTGTCTGTCTGTCACCGGGCTGTATCTCATGAACCACGATAGCTAGGCAGCTGAAATTTTCACAGATGATGTATTTCGGTTGCCGCTATTACAACAAATACTAAAAAAAATATATTTAAGGGGGGCTTCCATACAATAAACCTGAATTTTAAGACGTTTTTCGCTCTATATTAATAATGGTACCAGGTAGATGCTTGAAATTTTCACAGAATATTTTGTTTTATATTCCCTTCAATAATAAATAATAAAATTAAAATAAAATAAATATTTAAGGGGGGCTCCCATACAGTACGGAACCCTCCGTGCGCGAGTCCGACTCGTACTTGGCCGATTATTCTAACTCTTTACTCAGGTCGATGTCAGAATAATTCATGTTTGGGCCGTATTGCATGGTGTCGCCACTTTGTATGAAATAAACTCATAGCTTGCTTTAGACTGATTCCACGACTGTTCGGAATTAATTATTTCTCATCTCACGTCAGTACGGGTAGCATGGCAAAGGGAACAAACAATTTTATCCACTTTTAATGTCAGTTGTCATTGTCAATGCATACTTTATTTCCGCTTCGAGGGGATATAATGGTGGAAAGACAATTTGTCCCTTTGCCATGCTATCCGTGCAGGAGCGTTCAGATAGAGTAGGAGTTGTCGCAAACATTATTGTTCTATGAAGCCCGATATGCTATATTATGCGACTTCTGCGAGTGTTATATTCCATTCAGTATGACCAGTGTAGCAACCCATAGGTTGGGATTCGTTACCTGGTTTGAGAGTAAATGATTTGAACCAACAAAAATCGGCGATACATTTTTATTTTATTTAAAAATATGTAATTCTAACAGTTATGTACTGTTTATATCATCAAACCTAAACGTACGCACTCCGCGAGCTACTCTGACAAGAAAGTTTACGACCGATATCTTTGTGAGGATCCGTCCATCACAGGAAGGCCGCCGGATCCCACCCTGTAGCAGTAGATACCACAGGAACTGGAAAGGTCACTGCAGGAGACCCCAGTGATAGTAGAAGCGTTTGAGAGCTGGTCCGTCGACAAAATGAGGCGCGTTGATTTGCACGCGATGCTCAGTTAAGGTGGGGTGGGGCGACGATATTCAAACAAATTAGGTCTACTAATGACCATCACATTTTTACGATCACTTTCAATGTTCAGTTGAAATGAAACCATTAAAATCTTTATAGGTTTTATAGTTGCATCTGGTTGCATCTATTTGAAATCCGAGAAAATTTTGATGTTTTGACAAGTTGTCAGAAATATCAGAGTTTTAATTATTAGGGTTTTTTTTCCTTATTCAGAGGTTTTGAATAAGGAGGTACTATTTATTGCCAGTCGTATAAGAATGAGTTGTCATTTAAAGTAGGATAAAATTGCATAAAATTAAATGATACTGTATTTGTGTATTTTCATCGAAATTAAAGGAAAGCGGGTCAAATATCAATTACTAGATTTGACCCAAAAAACAGGCGGGTGAAGTTTAGCATTTTGATAATAAATAAACTTTTTTGTAAGCAAAACCTTATTAGTTGTAATCGAACATAAATCTCAGAAAAAAAAAGCAATAACGCAAGCACACATTAAATAAATGTTGCTTGTGACTAGCGTTGCTGCGATAGGTGATAGTTTCGCTATCGATAGTCTGTCAAATTCAGTTACTCGTACGCTATCGATAGTTTGAAAATATCGAAGTTCAGCAGTTTACTATCGATAGTAAAAATCATGCAATAGTTTTGAATATTGGCAATGCTATCGTTAGTATCGAATACCTACTGTACTAGCCTTTTTAATAGTTCACTGCAGGACGTAGGCCTACCCACGAAGGATGATTGGGCCATATCTACCACGCTGGCACAGTGCGGGTTGGTGGATTCACCTACGCCATCGAATTTCTTCTACGGACGTATGCAGGTTGCCTCACGATGTTTTCCTTCACTGAAAAGCCAGTGGTGTGAAAATCCGTACATAAATTTTGAAGAACTCATTTGACAGACGAACAGACAGACGGACAGCGGAGTCTTAGTAATAGGGTCCCGTTTTTACACTTTGGGTACGGAACCCTAAAAAGAGGTCACCTAACTGTTTTTCTTTTTTTCTGAATAGGTTTGCATTTGACCACATACTGCCTGATGTTAAGCAGATAAGCGATCTAGGTTGTAGCACGCTTACCTAGAAGATACCTATTTACTCGGAATTTGAAGACGCCCACATTGTACTTTAGCGGGAAGACAGACCCAGGCAAAGCGTTCTACATTCTGGCTGTTCGTATGAGGAATGAGGATTCGAAACGCTTGGTTCTAATGGTTATAAATTTCATACCAAAATTAATTTAATTTTTTGAAATATTTTTACACAGTATTTATTATATAAAATAGGAATGGAGCGAGGTCCAAGTCCGGGGCGGACTACTAGTTATTTATTTACGTATTCGCTTAAATTTGGTATTCGGTCCACAATATAGTATAAATATAAACCCAATGTTAGAGGCGCCATCGTAATTATGTTAACAATTTAGAGAAGCCTATTTCTTTTTCACTACATGCATTTGATAGAGAGAACACTATTTTACGTTGCTATTAAATTTACGATGGCGCCTTTAAAATTGGGCCTTACGTGCTTACCTACTTAATTTTTTTCTTACATTCTATAATGTTATTTGTAACAGAGCATCGTAACATGTCACGTAACGTCCACATAAAAATCATCAATATGGAAATCACGGAATGTAGATTAATTATTTTTTGCAAAAAATAGCATGACCGACTTCACCCGTGTACAGAATTCGCAAATATTTCCACGGATCTATGTAGCATTTTTCACCTTATTGTTGATTTATCAAAAATGGCTCAGCCGATTTTGATAAAATTTAAATGGGACCAATTTCAAAATTTACTCTTTCCAATAAAAAAAGAATTATTGAACTCGGACTACTATAAAAAAAGTTATGCGTGATTATACATAAATATATATGTACAGTGTTATTTCTAATCAATTAGCATCCTTTTAGGGTCTTATTCTGTACATCAAAACTAACAACTTTTGTTCTACGACTTTTATCAAAACTTAAAAAAAAAACTGCTGTTCCATACATTTTGTCGAGGGCGAACGATATTTTTCTATGGAACAACAACTTTTTTTGAGAGTTAACAAAAGTCGTAGGACAAAAGTTGTTAGTTTTTAAATACAGAGTAAGCTCCTAAAAGGATGCTAATTGATTAGAAATAACCCTGTATACGCGTCAAATTGAGTACCTCTTCCGGTTGGTTCGGCGGTCAAAAAATGCCAAGTCGATGATAATAAAAATGTAACGCTATGTTGGACGCGCGAAATCATCATCAACTACAAGTCTAAAAAAATCAAGACGATAACAAGTCCTATCCTACGCGTGTAAAAACGTTCTTGACTTATTTATGTTTTGAGTTGTTAAACGTGTCTGAGAAAAGCGTCAAGGGTGAGAGAACCACTCATCTTGACGAGAATAAATTAATACTAGAATAGGTCAAGGGTCCCGTGGTCTCCTAGCTGTCAGGAGGCAAAAAATGTTCGTGTACAAGATATATTTATTTCCTTTTTAGTGCTTTCAGAGTGCTCTGAAAGTTGGATTGGTATTTTATTTGTATTGTCTACTGTACTCGTACACGTTTTAGTTGACCTAATTTTGGGCTCCAGCATTTCATAGGGAGATTTTCAAAGATAATAAAAGGCACGCTAAATAGGAGCCACTTTCAATTGATCACATTTTTCGGGAATCTGATAATTTATAAATACGGTTTTAAAGCTCTCATACACGGTCTGATTTGGTCGGAGCGAACCAAATTGGGGTCGACATCCAACATTGTTACAGAAGTCCCGAGTCGATGTAGGTACGCTTGATTAGTTGATCAGTAGCCATCCAACCGATAAACATAAAATATTGTTTGACCAACCACGTCACATACGATCTGATTTGGCGGTCGACTCTAACCTAATTGAAACGTGTATAACTCTAGCTGTGGCTACTATTTATAGTCTTCATCATCTCGATAATTTCAACATATTTTTCATAACAAAATAAAAAAGGTCTTCCACTTCCCACGTTTCTCTCTTTCTTTTTAGGGTTCCGTACCCAAAGGGTAAAAACGAGACCCTATTACTAAGACCCCAGGCTGTATTTTATGAACCATAATAGCTAGAGAGTTGAAATTTTCACAGATTGTGTATTTCAATTGGCGCTATAACAACAAATACTAAAAACAGAATAATAAATATATTTATGGGGTACTCCCATACAACAAACATGATATTTTTTGCCCGTACGGTACGGAACCCTTCTTGCGCGACTCCAACTCGTACTTAACAGCTTTTTTCTTCTCTCAACCTGAAATAAAAAAGAACAAAAAAAAATTTCCACGTTACATTACACATACAAAGATAGAAAAACACCTCTACCTATACAGTCTCACTTTCAACTACACCTTACCAAATTTTTTCCAAAACAATCGGAAGTGGCTTGAACCCATCGTGTCCAACTTCCATTATCTCCTCTACCCACGTCGCAAGACAACTTGTTATTAAGACAGCCCCGACCTTATCAGCCATATTTTCCCAAATGAAATTACTTCGGCCGAAAGCAGACCAGATTCCGCCCTCAATATTCATTTGGAAAAGCTGTGAATTTATGGCGACTCGGCCAATACTGGCGGCCCGGCCAATACTGGCCCACCGTCACGATCCCTCTCCATTTGTGGCTCGATTTTGTTTCATGTTGATTTAGGTAAAATAGTGGGATTTAAAAAGGTAAATTGGGATTTTGTCTACAATACAATACAACAACACTTTAACCAACACATAGGAAAACATAACAGAAGAAACAAAGATAGAAAAAGCACAAAAGGCGGTCTTATCGATCTTACCTGTTTCGAAACAGATAGTTTTCAGTATCGTCTACGTTTCAGCCATAGGACGAGCACCAAGCACTAGACATAGGTCTCCTCTAGAGATCAATAAGACCGGTTGAAAACAGCTCGCATTCAGCACCATCCTGCGGCCTTAATGAGGTCATCCGTTCACCTTGTTTTTAGTGTGTCTTAAAGAAATATGTAGAAGTGTATCTATTTGGATACGATCCGGTTATGATCGCTTCCATTGCAGACGTGTAGGTGAGGCTTCTGTCTCCTACGACTAAAATGATTATGATAGATGAAACGATGTATATCTTGACTTGAGCATACAGGGTTATTTCTAATCAATTAGCATCCTTTTAGGGGCTTGTTCTGTACATCAACTCTAACAACTTTTTTTGTTGATGTACAGAACAAGCCCCTAAAAGGATGCTAATTGATTAGAAATAACCCTGTATACCTCTACATACACCCTGTTTAATAATTAAACATATAAATTACTCTCGCCATAAACTTCCTCAAATAAACTCAGCGCAATACGAGTACAACTTGCAAACAGTGACGCACATACTCTACTTCTACTTCATTCAAAGCGTCGAGTTATGCACGTCTGACTGCATCTACCGCAGTGCAGACCTGACGTGCCACGTTTAATTTATAACCTTTCCACCATAAATACAAGGTCTAAAGTCGACAGAGCGGGGGTTGATTTTTGTTCTACATGTAGGTTGGTATAAGGCTGACGGTACGGCAAAGGTGTGAAAGCTTGATTCGATCTCAAACGCTGAAGTTAATAGGTTCTCGTCGCTCACGTATCGGCTTGATCGTTTCGCTTCACTTTGAGACGTTCAATCGAAGATACCTTATAGATCAATAGATGTAGTAACAGTCTGTTGTTTTTTTTAACCGACTTTCAAAAGGGAGGAGGTTCAATATTCGTATGTGTTTACTTTTTTTTGTGTATGTTCATCGATAATTTCACCAATTGTAAACCGAATCCAAAAAATATTTTTAGTTCCCATTAAAATTTTACAGAAATCGACTAAGGCGTTTTTGAAAAATCAACAATAATGTAAATAATTCGAGCGATATATTCGAATTTTGTACACGATGGAAGGCGGTTTTGCCATTTTTTGCGAAAATTAATTATTGTCGTAATCAGTGCAACGTTTGCCAACCAGCTTCGGGTGCTATCAAAAGATCCTGATTATTTCTAACAAACACAGAATTTTCGCAATACATTTTGTAAGTCTATTTACGTCTGTGGGTAAGCTAGGAAATCCTCCCTAGAAAGTGTTATTTTTAAAATTACGCGATGTAAATGTTACCGGCAATCTGTATTATTAAGGTATTCTATGCAATACCTAGGTATTGTATAGAATACCTAAGGCATCTAGGCAATATATGAAATAATATGATCATTATTTTCCATTATATACTTTACCTAGGTAGTGTATACACTACCTATCTATCTACCTATCTATATACATACCTATCTATCTATATCGAATACGATTCCTAGGTATTGTATAGAGTAGGAAATAAAATTATTTATGCACAACGATGATACTCATATTATTCCACAACTGGAATTGGTGCGTTTAATGGCATGTAAATTATTTTAAAAAAATTGTTCAAATTCGTCAACCTGACGAAGCACACAGGATGGGTTATCAAGTTTTCAACGCGCTCGATAGAGTAAGCGTAAATTACCACGGTTAAGCACCATCTGTTGTCATCGTTTTGTCGCAGTGTCATTCCAAAATTGTTGTTTACGTTAACCCTATCGACCGCGTAAAAATTTGACAAACTCATACTTATGCTACAGGAGAATAAAACTTTTAAAAATAAATCCGAAAATATACAACCGTACATAGCTCAAACCTAAGTCTGTATACAAATACTAGGCACCTTTATACCGACCTTTATACTCGACAAATATTGAGCTAGCCCAGATACAGCCGAGTAAATTGTTAACAGAGCTTTACGAAGCTTTCCTCAAGACACTCCAATTAGCGACTCGGCGGCACAATGTAATGTGAATCTGGTGGAAATGCACCGCTTGAAATCTATTTCTGAAAGAATTTTATTAATTTTAAAACGGTTTTAACACGGTAATGCGGATATTAGTGTAGTAGAATCACGTAGCCGACTGCATTAACTACCTACAACACCAGTGCCGTCGGGCAACACTTAAGCCGTTAATAGACGTAAAAAGATCGACTATAAAACCGCGTTTTTCAAATCGACGACTTTTTGACATGCCATTTGACGCTTTTTTCCTCTTTTTATCTTTTCTCATATTTCTCGTTTATGTACATAAACGAGAAAGGTTATTTATAGGTAGGTAGGTAGGTACCTACCTACCTATAAATAAATAAATAAATATTAGGGGACATCTTACACACACCTATCTATCTATCTACTTAGTTTTCACAATTTTTTATGTTGAAATATATCATTGTGTACAAATTATCTCAGACCAATTAAAAAAATCGTATAAAATATTATGTTATTTCCAATATAAAAACCCGAAAAAATGTGCTCGAATCAAAACATACCAATATAATTAAACAAAGTAGATTGTAATCAAACAACATTAAGTGACCGATAAAGGTTACTTACAACTATAAACACTAACAACTGTATAAAACAACATTTATTAACCGTGGCGTGATATTTTCATGCTATCTACAATGTTTACTAATTACCAGAACGCGATAAGCAATTAAATGTTTAAAAGTAAACTATAACTTAATGTAAATACAATAACTGTTTATAGGGAATTTAATTTTAATTTTACTTTTAATCTTCGTTCAATTTATCGGCCACGGGACGTACATACATACACTGCTGGACGTAGGCTTCTCCCATGTATTTCCAACAGTACCGCCTTGCATCCAACGCGATCCTGGGGTCCTTATGAGGTCATCTTACCTTGTGGATGAACATCCTACGCTGCGCTTAATTGTACGTTTCTGCGATCGCCACCACGCCTGCTTGATGCGGCTCGGTGATTATTATTGACAATTTCCTTCCATGAAATGATACTTTGAAGTGAAATTTCTTTATCGGCGATGTGCGCTTTTTGGGATGGCTAGTAATAAATGTTAAACTCGCGTCAAGACACGTGACCTGCGGGGCAATCCTGTTAACCGATCCCGTTCCTGACGTGATACGTTCTTGAATATCTTTCGTTTTTATGACAGTTTTGTGCTGCCAGAACTGTCAGAAAAACAAGAGAGGTTCAAGAACGTGTCACTTCAGTAAAGAGAATTGCACCGCAGATCGAAAATTCGTAAGACGGAGGGAGCAAGTTTTCACTTCTGCCGGCTCTCTCAGAGTGCACCTCGTTGTTTTTTTTAATAATTTGATAGTAGGTATTAGTAAATATTGCGCTGCTGTCAACTGAGATATGGTCAGGATTGGGTTATCCGCAGCTTGTAGATAACATCACAGCCTCCGTTGTTTGATGCGGCTTATATACTCGTAGAGTATAGATATCTGCAAACCCAACTAGCAATAGCAAACATGTGTATTGTACCCACCCTATACATATTCACAAAGGGCTGGTATCAATCACGTCAAGGTCAGCTGTCAGATCGGCGCGATAAGGCGCGTTACAGCAATACGGACCATTGTTGTAATGTTCCTTGAAAATCTGCTTTAGTCTCTATGGGGTTTTCAACCTAGGCTTTCGTGGTTTTGTAGGAAAATAGTCGAGTTCTTTTTTAATCGGAAGTTTTAATAAGTATTATAACTATTATAAGCAATATGGGCCGTAATTCGTATGTAATAATCTTGCGTTTAAGTCAGGTGGCGAAACCTGAAAAGTGGTCTTCTTGTTTTCATCACGTCAAGGTCAGCTGTCAAATTGGCGCGATAAAGCGTGTTACAGCAATACGGACTATTGTTGTAATGTTCCTTGAAAATATACTTTATATGTGGTTTTCGACTTTTTTAGACGAGTTTTGAGGGAAAATTGTTTAGTTTTTTTAAGTAATTTTAGATATTTTATCAAAGAGCAGGCTTCACTACGGCATAAAACTTCAGAATTCAAACATTAATTCCTGAATCTTGATAGACTTATGATAGATGGACAGACACAAAACAAGACAAGACAGACATCGTTATTAGTTTCCTTAGAATCAGGTAAGTTTTCGCTGTTTCTCTTTAAGTAAATTCTGGCACAGTTAAATTAATTCAATATTTTATTTCTAAGCACTGAATCCGAAAAATGATACAGAAGAGGCAGAGACTTCGTAAACAGATTGAATTGAAAAGGAGAATCAAATCTCAAGAAGTTATCAAAGCAACCTAAAACCACTGAAATGTTTATTTTGCCTTCAACGCCTCGCTTACCAATTTATTTAAATTTCTAAATGTATCTCTCTATTGAAAATAGAATGTTATTTTTCGTTATTATTAGGTAAGTTTCCATGAAAATGAATATCTTGGAATGATATCATATTGTTTTCGTAAGATTTCATTGATTAACCTCATTGTATCTTTCCAACATCTTTTTTTGTGGCGTCTCACAAGGAAGCATTCTTGGTCCAATCCTCTTTTTAGTGTAGCACTACAATTTGTCTGCCTTCTACTGCTACAGTTATAGCGGCCGCACGCACAACCACGCTCAGCCACTAGGTATAGTTCACGCGAATAATATGGTCGCACCCGCATCTTTAGGTCAAGTCAAACTTCTTGGCGACTGTAATGTTAGCTACAAGCTGCGCAACACCCAATCCTAACTGATGCTCAGCGACAAAACCCTTCCTCAATAAAGATTTAAAAAAAAAAAAAAAAAAAACTGATGCTCACCGAGGATTGGGTTTTGGCAGCTTGTAGCCAACTTCACAGCCGCCAAGAAGTTTGATTCGGCACGGGAATCATGGCCATGGGACAAATTGTCTCTCCACCATTATGTCCCCTCGACGACGAGGAAATAAAGTATGGATTGACAATGACAACTGACACTAAAAGTGGACAGTTGAAGTGGAACGTTTTCTCCCTTTGCCACGCTACCCGTGCTGATGTACAATACCTACTTAAATACTGTTTAGTTAGGCCATAGAGTTACTACAATCATAGAGATGGCGCTGTTGTCGCTTGAGACCATCAACCACAAAAATGCATGGAAAATCTTCCAAGCTGCTGTAAAAACTGTCAAATAAGTATCGGGATTTGACGTTCCTTGTCTAAAAATCCGACAACAACCACCTAATCGAGATATTTCTCATGTCTCTTTCTTACTCATGCCATATTAAATCAATGCATCTCTTTCAAATTTTCTCGATGCACCACATTATCCCTCTAGTTGTAATAACTCTATGGTTTAGGCGGATTATGTGACAGCATGTAGGTACGACTTATAACCACTACAGCTCGCGCGGATAATACGCATTGAAGACGTTTGTTATATTCGGGGATGCGAGATTTTTGTATCATATCTCCTTTGATATAAAAATCTCGTTTCACAGTGTTTTTTGTAACTCCTCCGAAATAGATTTACCGAATTTTATGAAATTAGTGTCTGTCTGGTAGCTCTGAGGTCATAGGCTATTTTTAGGGTTCCGTACCTAAAGGGAAAAACGGGACCCTATTACTAAGACTTCGATGTCCGTCTGTCCGTCTGTCTGTCTGTCTGTCTGTCTGTCACTGGGCTGTATCTCATGAACCATGATAGCTAGGCAGCTGAAATTTTCACGAATGATGTATTTCTCTTGCCGCTATAACAACAAATACTAAAAAGAAAATAAAATAATTATTTAATGGGGGCTCCTATACAACAAACCTGATTTTTCAGACGTTTTTCGCTCTAGATTAATAATGGTAACAGGTAGATGCTTGAAATTTTCACATAACATTTAGTTTTATATTCACTTCAATAATAAATAATAAAATTAAAAAATATATATATTTAAGGTGGGCTCCCATACAGTACGGAACCCTGCGTGCGCGAGTCCGACTCGTACTTGGCCGATTATTATACTCCTAGATGATAAAGTTGACCTTTTCTAGATTTTTTTCTGTGTGGCAAAATAAAGTTTACCGGATTAGTTATTTTATATTTCTCAAAAACTAACTCAGATGAGGTATATGTACCTACAGTTAGTTTAATAATTATTTTTATTGGTCGCAAGGCTCCAAGAATCGAAACAATATTAGGGGACATCTTACACACGGTCTCTTAAACAGTTTCTAAACTTTTGGTCAAACGTATCAATTTGAAATGAAAATAATAATCACACGAACTAATAACAATACGCTGAGGAATCTCCGAGAATCAGTCTGTCTTGTAGATAGGTAATAATGGTGGTATTTGCCGAGGCGTCCGGCGGTGGCGCGTGTCCGTACATACATTCCGTATCTACTGCTTATTCATGGGCACGACTGTCCATGTATCGTCCACTTGACAAGCTCAGATTAGATGGGTAGATCATTATTGCATGGTGCATACTTCATTTATCATCATCCACGGCCTTCTTATCCCACTGCTGGTTATTCTTACTGTGCCATCTGCCTCGGTCCTGTGCCAATCGTGTACAGGTACGACCAGCGCAGCGGTTTCGACTACATCGTCGACACATACTTCATTGAAAAATGATTATTTATGAAAAATGTGAACTGCTGAACATAGGCCTAGCTACGAACTACAATTGGCCCATATGCACTATATCGTACGCATTAAAATTTGTATGCGGACTTATTCAAATTGCCTCACCGTGTTTTATTGACATCTTGCTATATTAATTACCTACAACCTCAGTCCTCCTAGTCTGTCGACGTCCTATCCTGAGCTTGCTGGTCCGTGGTCTTCATACGAGAACTTTGCGGCCCCATCGGCTATCCGTTCTTTGAACTATGTGCCCTGCCCACTGCCAGTTTAACAGCTGGGTTATGTCGGTAACTTTGGTTCGTCTGCGGATCTCTTCATGTCTGATGCTTGGTTGACGGCTTGATTAGCTTGTTCTAAACGTGTTGTAAATTGACAAATACATTTACCAACATTGTGTATTTGTAAGATTGAATCTAGACAATTTTACTAAATCCAGGGGTACGCGGGACCCAGAGACGACACGACATAGGGGCAAATATAGGACACCTGCTCACTCGCTCGCGAAATTTGACAAGTCGGTATATGTGTGTGGTCCGCAATTACACAACCACCTGTTAGAATGCGTCAAACATACACCTTCTGATAAAATATTAAAACTGTATCTCCTGGGCAAAGCTTACTTTTCGGTCAGAAAATATATCATAGCCAATTTCATTTTTGGGATGGGTGTAGGTACGTATAATTGAATTTTTACAACGTGCAAATGTATTGTAATTTGATTAGTATTTTTGAAGTGAAACTTGTAATGCGACTTCCAACAAGGTTGCATTAAACGTTTAACGCTACCATGGAGGGGGTATGAAAGCACTGTTGCATCGAAGTTTCACTTCTTCCGCGCGGAGGGACTCCCCTTCCGTTTTTTTATAAAGAATCTGTATGGTTCCAGGGGTAGCGGGTGGGTCGGGGCGCGCGGTGATGTCGGCATGGAGGGCGTGGTACCGCTGGCGCTGGTTTGGGTGCTGTGCGTGAGCGGCGCGCCCAACGCGACCCGCCGCCGCGCCGACGGGCCCGACGACGCCGTTCTTCTGGATGAAGAGGATGACTTCGCGCACTACTACGATGAGGACAAGTTCAACATATCGGGTGAGTGGTTGCCGCTACACTACAACTGTGATGCTGAGTGAATGGTTGCTGCTACAACTGGTGTGAGTGGTATTTTACAGCGCCTCTAGTGGTCATGTATATAACTAAAATCGGCACCATGAGTCATTACGTCAAATAGGTTAGCGAATTGAACTCGACAGCAACTTTGGTTTTTGATAGTTGTTTGGATCGTGTTCTACTTGAAACTCCGTAAATTCATTATCGAATGTCAAAGGAAGGTCGACGTTTTCGAAACCAACTCATAGTAGAGCTACTGGTCGATTTCGTTAAAAGACTCGACGATGACTACATTAGTTCAGCATACGAGTATCTATCTGGTGAGTGAATCTCGGCATATATACAATATAGCGAGTATATCACTCACGTCATTCCAAATGGACTTAATGTCTATTGACAGTTTAACTTGGATTAGAGCAGAACATTGAGGTGCAAATTGCATTGCAAACAACAAGCTATTAAGCCTGATAGGTAAGTAAATTACACTACAAGCTGTCATGCTAAGAAGTAATTAACATCAGTGTTTTACAAGCAATGAAAATAGGCAGATCACCGTCATTGATTCGGTAGTATTATTTTACAAACAGATCCGAATGAAGGAACGACCTTTGTATTTCTAATCATGCATTGTTATCTATTAAAATAGTACCATGATTTGTACATTTAAAACATATTTTAACATTTTCATTGTGACAATAAAATTTACGGGGAACGAATGTGATTCCACATCCACGCCTCGCTTTTGGAAGTCGTCTCAAAATTACATCAAGTAAAATAAAAACTGATATACCTAGTTATTTTTCGCCAAAAATGGCACAGCCGACTTCAATCTTACACAACATTCGAATAGTTTGTTGAAGTCGATGTACCTATGCCATTTTTCAGGGTTCCATACCCAAAGGGAAAAACGGGACCCTATTACTAAGACTTCGATGTCCGTCTGTCTGTCACCGGGCTGTATCTCATGAACCATGCTAGGCAGCTGAAATTTTCACAGATGATGTATTTCTGTTGCCGCTATAACAACAAATACTAAAAAGAAAAGAAAATAAATATTTAAGGGGGGCTCCCATACAACAAACCTGAATTTTTAGACGTTATTCGGTCTAAATTAATAATGGTAACAGGTAGATGCTTGAAATTTTCACAGAATATTTAGTTTTATACTCACTTCAATAATAAATAATAAAATTAAAATAAAATAAATATCTAAGGGGGGCTCCCCTACAGTACGGAACCCTCCGTGCGCGAGTCCGACTCGTACTTGGCCGATTATTCAATATCAGCTCATCCGATTTCGATAAAATTTAAATGGAACCACTACTAAACTATGATCTGCCAAATGAAAATAAATAATCAAACTCAGTACATACGTAATTGACGGAATAATTGCGTAACATACATACAGTCGAATTGTCGAACCTCCTTCTTTGAAAAAGGTTCTTCGGTTAAAAACCATCACGCATGTGCTTTGTAGTAGGTACGTGTTAACGAAGCCTATAAGTATTCAGTAGGTAGGATCCTTTTTCGTCGCTGACAGGCCAGAATTAATCGGTGCCTAATTAAATATATTGTTGCTTCGTCCTTGTACAGGCAACATTGTTTATTTAACACAATGGGCTCTTTTCCTTTAGGCCCAGAGTCCACCAAAGCGGTAATTAAAGCTGGATAATAAGATAGCGATTGAGCTACGCACAACGTTCTTCGTGAACCGACTGTTATAATTTCATTTCATTTATAGGTCGCGGCATATCTAGCTAGTAAGTCTAGCGCTGAGCGAAGTGTGGAGGGGGTGGCTGCGCATGAGTTTAGTATGGCGGTCAACATGCGCACTGCAGCCATCCCCTCCACAGTACCCTCAGCAATAGACTTACGTGCTGCTACTTGTACTTAGCGAGAAACAAAACACAGTCGTAAGCGGAGCGGAGATGAGCTGAACTGAACAGAGCGTAGTAGTCCCAAATTGTTAATGCTATTTTGATTAGCACCCGCAGTTACCCATCCGAAAATTAACCGTGCAGAACGTTACTTAAATTGTGTATCGCTAAAACAACGCCTAATCAAACTAATTATACAGTGGAGTCACGGATCTCCACACGAACTCCGCCCAGAAACACAATTTTTGAGACGATAGAAATGACTTCTAGAATCTCATACTAAGCTATCCCGTTTACATACTGTATTATATGCGCCTGCTTCCCCTAATTTAGATAGTAAATCGTGGGCGTAGTACAAAAACTCTATTATTCAATTATAACACTATAATGAAGAGATACGATCGCGCACCATTGCGCGTTGCCTGTCCAATCCGACGCGTCGCTAGTGTTGTGCTGCGAGTGTCTGTCTTGCGTCAGTACCTATTATACCGCTACCACTCGATTCGGAGAAGCAAGTGTACAATACTAACATACATTTTATAATGCTCTCTCCTGCTCTAACTCAGTCTCATAAGCATAAATGCTTATGAGACTGAGTACTTCCTAGAGAGCTATCGGTTCAGATATTAGCTCACCTCAGCTCCGTTCCGCTGTGGTGGAGTATGGGTTTTACAGTCGGGGGTCTAGTTACTTATCAAAGGGATTTACATAGCAATCGGCTTGAGACTGGAAATGTGAGGTTCCTTTGGCAATATGATCAGGCTTTCAGATTTTCGGGAGCCGTGTGAATCTGAGGTGCTGAGTTGCTGACTTTTTGAATTAATTACAAGCTTTGCTTAGTTTGGGGTCAGAGACCTTGTGTAAGAAGTCCCCTATTATTTATTTATTATTTTATTAAATTGACGGACATATTCTAGGAAACATTTCCTAATCAGAACATAATAATGATAGTACAGTGTAGTTGTAACCTTCGTCTATAGATTAACAAGGTACTTATCATTATTACGACCTCTCATACTAGCTACTAGGGCAGTAGCGAAAATCGCAAAACATAGCTAATTCATATGAAAACATTATCTAGTTTCGACAAAATGTATAAAGCGGCTAATTTTATTAATTTCATAAATTACTGGAGCTTTACCCTTGCCAATTCCGTGGTTACCACGAAACACACATTTAACGTTAGCCAAAGGGCTTGTTTTTGTGTGGTGCATACATTTATATACAGTGCCCCTGGTGGAAACGAGAAAAAACTACCTAACAAAGAGTATAGATCTAGGCGAAAATTATTTTTTACGTTTACTAAACAATTTCATTCTAAAACTTCTGCTCTATTTTCAATGTGGGCACATTGAATTGCCTAAAGCCTCTACAACAGGGTATAGATTATATTTAGACAATTTTAATTCATTTGTGGTTCCAATTTCACTGAAATAACTCTCTCCATACAGTTCAATAGGTACATCTGTGTCTATCTTTGTAGTCCGTAAGTTATTTCTGATTCGATATCGTCGAGAAATTCCAAGCATAGCCCACTTATCAACTCGTTCAGCTATTCTGAGCTAACATAAGGACACAGTTATTTTATATTATAAGGTAAATAAATAAGTAGGTAGCCTTGGTGTCAGTTTCTAAGCCTTTAATCTAAGCTTGCTGAGGGTCTTGACACGAATATCGGTTAAAACAACCGCACCCCTAGCGGTGCAAAGGAATTAAACCGGTTTTAGCTACTTGTCAATTTTCAATGCCAATCTATATTTCGTTACCTCTTTTAGGGGATAAATTAGTGAAAAGACAATTTAATTTTGTTTCAGCACGGGTAGCACAGCAAAGCTCAGAATAAGGAAAAACAGTAGAAGTGACATAAAGTAAAAAAGTTGTGATGCATGATTCCACAAACATGGCGTCGAAAATCTATAGAAACTGCTATGTAATCTAGACACAAATGACACTTGAACTGCTGATCAAATGTCAAATTTGATTTCACAAAGATGGTGAACAAACTTCAAACTTCTCCTAGGCAGGGCTTTTATTTTGAACTTTATTGTCGTAGCAATAATGCCATGTCATTTCAAACACCGCCCCTATGCAGCAAAGGGAGAAAATCAATTTATCCACTTTTAATGCCAGTTGTCATTGTCAATCCATACTTTACCTATTTCCTCTCCGAGGATATAATTGTGGAAAGACAATTTGTCCCTTTGCCATGGTATCCGTGCTGTTTGACATTCATAAAGAACACAGTGCGTTACTGTACCGGCTTTTTAATAGTCCGCTGCAGAATATAATACAAGCCTACCCAGGACAAGTAGGTAATTGGGTCTTATCCACCGCGGATTACAAAAAAAAATATAATAGGTATACGGGAACTTACTTAATCATACCGACTACAATTTCTTCTGTTTTCGGCGATTTTTCTCAAGCGGACGAGCGCCAGCGCGCGCACCCGTGTCGCAAACCATTAATTTCCAATTATAAAAATAAAATGAGAAAACAGTTATTTTCCATGATAAAATACCCAGAATAAAGACTAAAACCACAATAATATGGAATTAATATCAAATGGACGTCCGTACGTCCGCATGCGATGTTATCAGTACTTTCATTGCGTCATGTTATTTATTCCTGGTAATTCCTGTTGACGATTGTGCGACAACGTACGGAACCTGCATGTTAATATCCTGCGAGATTAGCATGCCCGGGTAATGAACCTACTGCCAGTTGTGTTGCTCTTCCGTATGCCGATATCGGTATCCATCTCGGAACATATTGTCTATACGTATAGTACGATACAAAACTGTGAACAAACAACAAACAAACAATAACACTTTTTAAAGAAAAATAATAATAATACATTTAGTCCGAGGACAGACAGCACTGTTGAGGAGTGAAATTATGTCGGCCTGTCCCCCGATGATCAACCGGGGGACAGACAAGAATTTTTTCTTCCATTCTGTCCCCCGGGGGACAGATCCGGGGGACAGACTGAAATTATTGTTATTAGAAAACCACATTACATTAAAAACAAATTACAGTTACAAAAAAATACAGTTTATAGGTTTCTAGCTGGCGGCCTTATCGCTTTAAGCGATTTCTTCCAGGCAACCAAGAAACAACGTGAACATAAGACGAATCTTGGCGCAGTATAGAAAATACATGTCAGTTAAAATCAAGAGTTTTGCGCGGCTTCGCAATCCTGTAGCGATTTGACGATGATAATCAGAATTATGCAGGTCAATAACAAATTATCAAGGAATTTGTTTTTCGCAAAAAGTGGCAATACGGCCTTCCATCGTGTACAAAATTCGAATATTTCGCTCGAATTGTTTACATGATTGTTGATTTTTCAAAAACGGCTTAGCCGATTTCTGTAATATTTGAATGGGACCAACACGGAAGTGTAACCTATCGAAGTAAAAAAAATGTTTTGATTTGGTTCACAATTGGCGAAATTATCGATGAGTATACACAACAAAAATACATACAGACGAACGTAGAACCTCATCTTCGTTCGTCTGTATGTATTTTTTTTTTTGAAGACGGTTAAAAAGGTCCCTTTAGATTGATCAATTTAAAAAGGCTTACATTCAGCCTTTTTATCGTCTTCATCAGTTTATTTTTGACCGATGAACCACCGGAATAGGTACTCAATTCGACGCATTTATATATTTTTTTGTTTTTTTTTTATGTGTAACCACGCATTTTAATAGTAGTCCGATTTCAATAATTCTTTTTTTATTGGATAGAGTATACTTCGAAATTGGTCCCATTTAAATTTTATCGAAATCGGCTGAGCCGTTTTTGATAAATCATCAATAATGTGGAAAATGCTACATCGATCCGTGCGAAATATTCGCGAATTCTGTACACGGGTGAAGTCGATCAAATTTTTCGAAAAATAATTATTATACCTTATGTACTTAGGTTTGAACAAAAATATGCAAACCAAAAACATTTTTTCATATCTTTGGATATTTCGATATTTATTTATTTCAGCAAATACAAGGCAAATACACATGCAATGCAAACATTATACATAGGTACATACAATACATATGATTCATTATATCTTTAAATAAATAAAGGAAACAAACCAGAATTACTAACCGCTCGCGCTCGGTAGATTAGCAAGTTCCAAATCACATCAGCTGGAAGCTCGTTCAAAATCGAATTAAAACCGAATAAGACGTCCTACTTCGCCCTGTTCGCGTTTCCGTCGGCTCCCGGAATCGATCGCGCACTCTGAACTTACCGGCCTATTTAATAGTCTATCTGAACATAGGTCTACTCACGAAGGACAATTGGAACACATCTGCCACACTGGCCTAGTGTGGACTTGGCGGATTAACATTCGCCATTCGCCATTGATATATTAAAAAATACTTTCATACTCGACTGAACACAGGCCTGCCCACGAAAAGCCATATCTACCACGCTGACCTAGTGCGATTAGTGGGATTTAAGTACGCTGTTGTATTGTTTAAAAACATCTTGCATGCTTTTTTGCTGCTTCCAGCCGGTCATATTGGCGATCTATAGGGAAGGCCTATGTCCGAAAGTGATCGTGCTATTTTTTTTTTAATTGGCAAAAGTGCCTTTATTAACTACAACAAAACTACACTACTATTACACAAAAAGCATTGGATCATCCTCAGACCTTTGAAGGTCTAAAGATAATCCAAATGCTCAAGCCCACTGCCATCGTGCTATGTTTGACAAAAAGAGACTAATTTGATACTCAACTATATGGCAGTGTACCTAGTGTAAATGCCACCGCTGTTCGCAATCCTATGGACATAAATCACAACAACTAGAAATTTGTTTAAAACCGAGTTGAAACCAAATGAGACGTCTTACTTCGCCTTGTTTGCTTTCCGTTGTCTTCAGGAATCGATCGCATACTCACGCTATGGTGTATTGTATTAGCCTTTTTAGGGTTCCACAAGGAATCCTTTTAATTTCGTCGTATCCGTCCGCATGTCAAAGGCGCATTTCCCATATTTATAAACCAAATTGCCTGTACACAATGATAGTTTTGGTGTAGATCTCAATTTTAAGTTCTTGAAAATTTCAAAATTGTGTATTTAAGTAGCTCCAAGAAAAAAATCACTCCCCACTTAACATGTATTGTATGGGAGCCGGCCCCCTTATAAGACACGATCAATTTGTTAGATATCACTTACCTAACAGCTGCGTGTGTTTGGCGCAGCTTTTATCTAACTTCGTAGCCGCCAAGATGTTTTATTCAGCCTATAAAGTTATAAATACCATCCAATTTTGTTGACATAAATCACATCACTTATAAACTCGTTTAAAACCGAGTTAAAAGCAAATAAGACGTCCTACTTCGCCCGCCTTGCTTCCCCGTTGTCTCCTGAAATCGATCGCGCACTCGGCCGTGATGAATCGGCGATATTAATCTAACTGCCGCAGCGCCACCTACCGGCGGCGACATGAATACTCTGACACGAAGGTTTACAACAAATGGTTGCTGATTGTGTGATAGTGGAGCAGGGTGTGGGCTCGTTATTTGACGAAATAGGGGCAAAGTGGCTGCTGTACCGGCCTTTATAGTCCTCGGCTAAATATATAGGCTTCGAGCAAATATCTACAGAGCCACAGTCTCTAAGTGAAAGTAGTAACAAAATGTCCTAGCGCCGTCATACATACCGACTTAGATATTTACATTAAACATTTACAATGATCCGTTTACGAGTACGCCATCCAATTTCTTTTACGGACAAATCAGCAAATCACTTCACAGGGAACGTAGCTTGATTTCGAGATTGATATTACCTATATGTTCGATAAACGAAAAGTCGACTCAAATAGAATATATCGCAAAACAACAATTTTTCCTTCACACAAAATCCAGCGGTCTGAAAATCTGCACATAAAATATAATAAAAAAAAAAAAAAAATAATTCCAAAGAACTTATTGGTACAGAGCTGGATTTCAACTTCGAGATTGAAAGGCAAATGTTACTACTAGACCACGAAGTTTCTGGAGAGTAGAGTAGCGTAGTCTCACAGTAATCTATTTATTTTTAATCCCTGAAAAAGACCTAGTAGTCTGGAAACAAGGTGGGTTGACGTAGCATCTAAATCGGAATCGGTTGAACTTAAGACTGGTAAAATAATATCATCTGCAATTTATTTTTCAACAAGCTATCTAATCTTTATCATTATAGATTAACAGATAAGATCAGAATAAGTATTTCCCTTTGGCCTGATGTTGTACTATTACATCGAACAGCGTTAAAAGCTTTGGAGCAAACTTTGATCTATCGGGAACTAGCAACTTTTACAAGGGTCACTATCGGAAACTTGCCAGTTAAGTCTCAATAAAATTCTTTAAGAAACTAAATCGGCAATAATTTAAGATAATGCTGTGATAAATGTCATAGTTGTGCCATTACCGAGCCCACTATTTGGGACGCCATATTTCTTGGGTGCAATTGTCTACTGGAGCTAGTATTCATATTAAAGCCTGACCTCGTCGTTTTATAGGGATTACCGCTGTGTAGCAATGGTACAGTCTTCGAATGGGTTGCAGCAATAGGCAATGATGACTGCGTAAAAAATCATTATTATAATTAGTCAGTGAGTTAGATTATCAAAAAATATTAAACACGTGTTTTTTCTTTTGTTAATCAAACAACAAATGACAAATATTAAAGTTCGGGAGTGGGGATCGCGACGTCACCTCTCTTACAGAAGTCTACACATTTGTGTGCACTTGTGACGTCACGCGAAACTTTGACGGACTATATCTTCATCAATTTTTGTTTAATTGACAAAAGAAAATATAGGTGTGTAATAAATTTTGATAGTTTATCTGACGGACCAATTATATTTTTTTAGTCATCGTGCCAATTGCGTGTACAATTGAGCGCTAGTGTCGCTTGATAACAAGTTTAATTTTAGCACCTGGTACTTTTGATAATTTTTAGCCATTTCAGAGGTTTTCATGCGGGTTAAAAACTGACCTAAGGGATAACAATCCAGCCCGTACATACCTATATAGGTATCATTATCATTTTAGCTGTATTTCTGTAAGTAAAACATTGAAATAGGAAACTTTGCTAAAAAAATAACAAGACCGATCGCTCGCATCCCGGACGATCCTGCGGTCTTCTGATCTGATTTGTCTACCTCGTGATTGTCTTTCCAGCCAATATTATTTATGGATTATACCATTAGGGACCCCATTATTTGAGACTCATTTGTCGAATGCTATTAGATGGCCCATTATTTTTGCCCCATTTGTCGCCCGCGCCTTTGGGACGCTCTCGCGAAATGCAGCAGTAATTCTAGTTATGCAACCACAGGTTGCGACGCTGGTGTCTGATGCTGGTGCGAATCAATCTAGGTCCTTCTTCCTCCCGATGCGGAATCAGGAACCAGGGCGAGGAACTAAACAGGACGTGCCTTGACTTGATCCGTACAATCAGTTGTAAGGTGGATGACGGCAGTCATAGCATTTACATCTGAACAGCCTTTTAAACCAGCCTTTTAAATAGTCCACTGCAGGACGTAGTCCTACCCACGAAGGTTGATTGAGCCATATCCACCACGCTGGCCCAGTGCGGATTGGTGGATTCACATACGCCATCGAATTTCTTCTACGGACGTATGCAGGTTGCCTCATGATGTTTTTCCTTCACCGAAAAGCCAGTGGTGTGAAATTCCGTACATAAGTTCCAAGAAACTCATTGGTACGGGACCAGTATTGAACCCACGACCTCAAGAATGACAGGCCAGCGTTACAGCCACTAGACCACCACGGCTAACACCCTCGCCAAACGGCACTGAGTGTGGAGCGATCGAGGATGTATATCATGTTGTCGTGGAGTGTGTCCGATTTTTTTATTCTGACAAATGTTAATTCAATGAATGTTGGTTGGTGTAACAGTATTCTGGCCTATCACTTATCGGAGGAGGCCAGAATGCTGTTAAGAATAGTAAAATTAGGTATAAATAGAATAAGTAGATAATATTATTATGATATTTTTATTCTTTATGAAAGGCCAACGTGACCATGTCTGATCAAACCCTCTCTTTAAAAAAAAAACTGAACACTGCCGTCGCTTGTATGATACCCTGGTTGTTTAATGTTTAATACTCAAGATATGCCCAAAGTCTTAAAATGAAGCGGTTTTAGTAAACTACTATCACCACCCGACCTATATACATGCTTATTGAAGGTACTATGTGTGGCCCTATTGTCGAACGCTATTGGAAACCCCATTATTTGAGGCCCATTTGGAAGACGCCATTTGGGACGCCATTACTCACGAAATGCAGCAGTAATTCTAGTTATGCAACGAAAGGTCGCGAAGCTGGCGCGGCGCCAGGGGCCAGACAAACAGGCCAATATTACTTAATGAAAACAGTATTCGATATAATGTCTATGCCTAGACTCGGTAAGTAGAGCTTCTGGAACAGCTGGGAGCTTTTCAAGGCTTCGTTCTAAAAGATTTGTCTTGAGAACAACAGCTGATACAGAGGTCGATAGTATTGTTATTCTGGTATTACTTAACAGTTGAAAAGAAAAATAAAACCGAATCAGTCTTGAATACTACTGAAATGATTTTGATACAGCTTTCTCTATTTGACCGACGAACCGGAGGACTCAATTCGACGCGTATATTTTTTGTATAACCACGCATAACTTTTTTCATAGTAGTCTGATTTCAACAATTCTTTTTTTATTAGAAAGAGAAATTGGTTCGATTCAAATTTTATAGAAGTCGGCTGAGCCATTTTTGATAAATCAACAATAATGTGTAAATGTGAAAAACCAATTGTTGAGACTCATTGTCTCATACTGTACTATCGGCCGAGGATGGTAGCACTGCAGTGTTTCACGTTTCGCTTCTTGATTGAAAATAAAGACTTGTTCCCAGGAGTGAAAAAGGTCCTAAGATATCGAGATTGATATGCTCCCAGCGGCCTGATTCTGGAATCTCGCCTAAGGGACTGGTCACGTGCCGGTGTACTTTTGCGCGCTGACATCCGATGCATGCTCATCGATCCGTGCGAAATATTCGCAAATTCTGTACATGGGTGAAGTCGGTCATGCTATTTTTTGCAAAAAATAATTATACAGTGTCAATAAAGTTGACAAATAAAATAATTATAAAACTGCGTAGAGCCTATGTACCAAAGTTCCGTCATGATTCGTTAAAACGAAAGAAGCGTAACATTCGAAATAACAAGTCAACACCCGGACAGTTAGTAGAAAATTTTAGAAAAGACGCTCGCTTGATCAAATCGCTATTCGGTTTGCAGCAGGATTCTGCGGTCATCTATCAACCTAATGACGAGGTGTTCTACGCTGCGCTTACCAATACAAAGTATTTAGTCATTTATACTTCTGCTTCAGTGCCGAGCAGAGTTTGAATGTACATTTTCTGATTTACTACACTAATCGATCTTGCACAATCAAGCAACAATTTACGCCCATAACGATGTATTGTACCTACTATTTGTCCTACATGTTGCTATCGAATACTTATAAAAAGAATGTTTTCAACAGAAGTCTCTTGCGTGACCCCTTTAGGCATGGAGAAACTTTACAACGTATTATGTAAGACTGTATTTCCGATAAAGTTAAAATCGATCCGCTTCTGGAGTAATCTTCTATTGTAGAGCACATTTTGATAATCTTTCTTAAGCTTCTTACAAGTACCTGAAGGTTTTTTCAATAATGTATTATCTTAGCCCCCGAGCCTCAACAAAATGGAATTGCCAAAATAAGTCTCTAGTGCTGAGTTGATTATAAATTAGGTTTTCCACCAAAATCCGCGCCGGACTTAACAAATAGGTTATTGTAACGCGAATAGGGTGACCACGGGATCAAAAAACTATTTATGTCATCTTTACTTGCGAGTTTACTTAGTTATGCTTACTAGTCAGTAAACTCAAACTCAATCATTTATAAGTGTTCGCAGTATTTTTGTATACCATTTTACTTAAATTATTTTCAACAATTTTTTATCTAAGTCGATTCCTTCGTATCTTGAACTAATGAGCAAACAGTGGCCTTAGAATTTAGAGTCATGGAATCGAATTCCGGTGCCACTTAATTCTTTCGGAATCTTATACGAAGTTTTTTACTACTGGCTTTTCCGTGAAAGAACCGATCTTGGGTAATACCTAACGGCCAAATAAACATGGCATGTGTGAATCCACATGCTGCCAACTTGTCGGATAGGGACTAATCATCCTTTTTAGATAGGCTTAAATAAATAAATAAAAGAAGTTTTTATTTCTGTAACCAATAATACATTAACTTACTGAAGATTGGGGCATTCTATTAGGTATAAAAATACCTGAGTCAGAAGACCCCGCTCTTCGATATCCATACTATGGCAACAATCTTGGTTAATTTAACATTTTTTAACAAAAAGAATACATTTTAAATTCACTCTCTAACTTTAAAAAAATGCCAAAAATATAATTTATTTTGTTTTAATATTTTATGTGTGTGTGTGTGTGTGTGTTGTGCGTGTGTGTGTCCGCGCATGTATGTGTGTTGAGTCCAAATACTTGTGGCTGGCCTGTGTACTACAAAAGTCGAAGCGAAGGCGCTATGGTAACTAAATTTGCCTTTGAGAAGTAGTGATCCAGCTCGACCTACCAACAGCAATGCAGATAAACTTTCGAGCACGGTCGTTGTCATACTATAATAGTAGCTATAAACCTACTTGACTAGAATATGTTTCTGCTAGGCCACTGAACTGACGTCATCTTTAATAGCGATAAGTTCATAAAATCAGAAAGAGGTTGAGCACTAGAGCGCTTCCTACGCCGAAAGAGTGAGAGCGAGACTTAACCATGATACTCGTAGATTGATTATGTAGTTGGGTCATGGTGATCCAACGGCTCAGGAAAGTTAAGTACCTATCCAATAGAGGAAGCCTCGATCTAAGGCAGCGCAATTGGAGAAGCAATCCTCATACTGAGGCACGCCGCACTCTGAGCAAAAATTAGAAAAAAAACATCAGGTTGCACTCCGGGAGTGCCAGCAGTAGTGAAAACTTGAACGTCTAAAGTACTATCATTTATGTGGTAATTCCACTAGCGACCCGCCCCGGCTTCGCACAGGTGTATTATACATAATTATAAAATTTCCTCTTGAAACACAGTATCTATTAAAAAAAAACCCATCAAAATCCGTTGCGTAGTTTTAAAGATATACGCATACATAGGGACAGACAGCGGGAAGCGACTTTGTTTTAAACTATGTAGTGATATTGATGATTACGATTGACGGCATTGTACCAGTGTTATGAAATTCTGCAAGTGTGGTCACTGTAGCGAGGGAAGTAGCGACCCAGCTCGACCAATAGCGCTAGAGATAAGCTATCGAGCTCGCTCGCCCGTGGCCAGATGGCAACCACAAGCCTAGCTCGTGTCGAACACTACTTATCTACACATTTTTGGACATTTAGGCATCTCTACGTGTCGCCCGGCGGCAGTATAGACTGCTGCTACGTGCATAAGTCATCAGCATCATTTCAGTCATAGGACGTAGGCCATAGGTCATAGGCCCCTTAAGCCCCTTTAGATCTCCAATAAGACTGATTTTTAACCGACTTCCAAAAAGGAGGAGGTTCTATGTTCGTCTGTATGTATTTTTTTTGTGTGTGTTCATCGATAATTCCGCCAATTGTGAACCGAATCGATTTATTTTTTAGTTCGAAAGGGTATACTCCCGATGTAGTTATATTTAAATTTTACAAAAATCGGCTGACCCGTATTTGAAAAATCAACAATAATGTAAACAATTCGAGCGAAATTTTCGAATTTTGTACACGATGGAAGGCGGTTTTGCCATTTTTCGCGAAAAATAATTATATGATAAGGTCTCCTTGTGGGCCGATGGGTAGGGATGCCTTGCGTTACGCTTGGATACGTGGGTGTCCTAACCATTTTGTAAGTAGGTAGCTACAATTTAGTATCCAAATATTGTGGATAGGTGGAACCAAACTTTTTGGCGGCTGTGACTTTAGCTTCATGATGCGGATAGCCCAATACTCGCGCAGCTGTTTAGTTAGTTTCAGTCAGGATTAGGCTATCCGCAGTTTTCGCTAATATCACAGCCGATGTTTGATTCGGTCTATACCTACCTATTGGAAAACTTGTAATGCGACTTCCAACAACGTTGCGTTAAACGTTTAACGCTACCATGGAGGGGGTATAACACTGGTGACTGTTGTTGGGAAAGCACTGTTGCATCGAAGTTTCACATCTTCCGCGCGAAGGGACTCCACTTGCATTTTTTTTTCTTAGAATAACTAACTGCATACTAGAATATTTCTAAGACCGGAACTCTACAAAAAAAAACCTACACACATACACATAGTATAGATCCACATTGAAGCCATACAATATATGTGCGAAAACAATCCACGCCTAATACTTATAGCCCGCGGGCCCCGCGGCTTACGCCCAAATCCACAAACGCCACGCAAACCAAATTTACGTTTTACCCTCACACGGAAGCGCTACTGTCGCAAGTTCATTGGAAATTGTAGGAAAACACTTTAGTTTTTCTTATTTGATTAACTGTAAGTGCAAGTTGGTAGAGCTGCAGGTATTGGAATGACGACAGACACCCTTATTATAAGAAAACCCTCGATTGCCCTTGAAATATCTTGCATGTATAACGCAGCACCACAATTTACAATATTGGTAGGTACTGTAGTCTGTTGACGTACATAAATGAAAGGACAAGTATAGTATAGGCCGAATCATACAAGTCGGCGGATGTAAAGTTAGCTACAAGCTGCGAAATATCCTATCAACGAACGCGCAGCTTCATGTGAGCTTCAGTCAGGATTAGATATTGCGCAGCTTGTAGCTAACTTCACATCCGACGACTTGTATGATTAGGCGTATAGACTAGATAGGTATCCGGAAATAGAATTTAACTCTCACACATACTTAAAAATAGATTTAATTATGTAGTACGTATAATATAATAGTCCTATACAGGGTCAATTAGCATCCTTTTAGGGGCTTATTCTGTACATCAAAAATTCAAAACGAACAACTTTTGTTCAACGACTTGTATCAAATCTAAAACAAAATGAAGATATATCGTTAACCCTCGACAAAATGTATGGGACCGCTGTTTTTTAGGGTTCCGTACCCAAAGGGAAAAACGGGACCCTATTACTAAGACTTCGATGTCCGTCTGTCCGTCTGTCTGTCTGTCACCGGGCTGTATCTCATGAACCATGATAGCTAGGCAGCTGTTTTTTTTAGTTTTGACAAAAGTTGCAACACAAAAGTTGTTAGTTTTGATGTACAGAATAAGCCCCTAAATGGATGCTAATTGATTACCAGTAAGTAACCTTGTATACCTATGTGAGCTGTAAGAAAACTGAATTGAAAGTGATCAATGTCGGATTGCTTCATAGCCCATATAATGATGGTCTTAATCACCATAGCCCTGTATCTAAAATAAAAAAATAAAATAAAAAATATGCGATAAAAAAACGTCTAGTTATAAAAAGACGATAATTGTAAAAAAAACACGAAACAACAAGAAGGACTATAGGCAGGTATTAAAAATAAACTAGATACTGTCCAACCAAAAAGTTGGTGGAAATAAAAGTTATTTCGCAGTTGTTTGTGACTGTTTACGGTTTAACCTCAGGACAACGACTAAAGTTTTAAGTATAGTCTGACCGCTTGTCTCAGTCATCTTTGTCGTCTACCCCCGTGCCCCTGTACCGCGCAGGCGAGGACTTAGCTAAACGGTCAGACTATAATTATACATATTCAGAGTTACGTATAGTAATTATTTTTCGCAAAAAATGGCAAACCGCCTTCCATCGTGTACAAAATTCGAATACACCGCTCGAATTGTTTACATTATTGTTGATTTATTAAAAACGGCTCAGCCGATTTCCATAAAACCTTGGGAGTACCTATACGCTTAAGAACTAAAAATAATTTTTCGATTCGGTTCACAATTGGCGAAATTATCGATGTTCATCGTGTGCAAAATTCGGATATTTCGCTCGAATTGCTTACATTATTGTTGGTTTTTTCAAAAACAGCTCAGCCGATTTCTGTAACATTTAAATGGGACCACTTCGGGAGTATACTCTTTCGAGCTAAAAAAAATTTTTTTGATTTAGTTCACAATTGGCGAAATTATCGATGAACAAACACAAAAAAAATAACAAAAAATACATCCACACGAACATAGAACCTCCTCCTTCTTGAACGTCGGTTAAATAGTGAAACATCGAATGGCTCCGTACCACCGTCCCGCTAACCAGCGGAGCCTACAGCGTGTTTAATTGTCCCCCTCCCCCCCCCCTCCCCCTCTCTAAACGGTACGTTTGTGAGCTGAATACTAATCACTGCTGCTGCTTCCGAACCGTGTTTACGGCTCAGGGACGCACCGTCAACTCTTATCATGCTGATTTGAATTGACTACTAAAAAGATTTTTGACTCGCGACAAAATGTATAGAAGTCAAAGTCAAATCATTTATTGCAATTTACATGCGGTTCTTAATTAACATGTTTTGTATAGTTGTACATATGACCCTGATAAGGGTATGGCAATTTTATTATTCGTATGATTCGTATTGGAACGATTATTATTCACATATTCATTTATTTTCTTAAATTTAAGTTTTTTTTACAACATTTATAGAAAAGAACAAAATACTATAAAAAACCTAAACCAAGAGTGCCGCCGGCAGCGGGGCAGGGCCCAAGCTACCGGTGGTTGGGTCTACAGAGAGAGGAACCTCCTGACAATGCGCGCCGTGTCCAGGACGACCGCCTTCTGTATCTGACCCTTGACCCAACCGTCTAGCGAGAGTCTCTTAAGGTGGTGGTCGAGACTCTTCGCTATTAAGCCGTTTACCGAAACGACTACCGGGACAATGAACGTCGAGTCCACATCCCACATGGCGGTAACCTCGTGAGCCAAGTCAAGGTACTTGACTCGAGATACAATTTATGGAATAGCTGTTTTTTTTCGCGATTTTAAATTTGATCCCAAAATGAAAGTTGTTTATACTCGTAGTGATGAGCATATAATTACGATACACCTATAGTACCTATACGTTATCAACTTAAGTCGTTTTCTCAAGTTAAGTAGACATTCAGGGTTATCCAGAACTGATGTACCTACTAAGCTGAAAAGAATTGATTCAGATCATCAGTATGAACAACTTTTACTACGGGGCCAAACCATTCAGCCATTTCATACGTTTGGTTAATTTTAAGTATAGAAATTTTGTATGGTAACAGCTGATTTATTTTCTAGAATTTTGAGTCCTCATAGTAAAAGTTGGTTGTAATGATGGTCTTAGTTACCCCTCTCCGTTTTGTACAGAGCAAGCAAATAACCCTGTATATCGCCCATCTTTTAGCATGGATAGAAAAGTTGCACATAACTGTATCTTACATAAAAACAAGCTATGCTATTATTCACCTATCTATCTTTTATTTTTTATTTATGTATTAGGATGTAGGTACTAAATGTATTCGAATTTTAACTTGTTACGTATTTATTATTTAAATGTTTTTTTATTCCTTTCTCCTTTACTACTCACCCCTTTTTTCTATCTTTACTATTTCCTCTCTAGATGTAAGGGTTGCCTGGAAGATATTGCTGTAAGCAATAAGGCCGCCCTTTCTTGCACTAGTTTTAAGTTGCTTTATTTTTCCTTTCTGTGTATTTTTCTGTACTTTGTGTTAACAATAAAGTGTTTATTCATTCATTCATTCACCTAGCTAGTATTATCGTATAAATTTATCTCTACTGTTACAAACAAAACCTTATGCAAAACGTTCCTAGTAAGAGTTTTTAACCTATATTATTCCACAGCTGGGCAAACGTCTCCCCCAATTCTTTTCACTCCTCCTTACTCTGCGCTGTTATTATGTAGTTATTCATACAACGTTTAACTATGTTGCTGTTATTTTAAACTAAACCTATTCCAAAGGTTTATTTAACTTTTGCTAAAAAATAATACTTGTATCCATTTTCCGAGCCTAGCTCGCGGAACTAGAAAATTTTATTCATTCCTTTTGTTCAATATTTAAAGAAATCACTTAAAATGGAGCCCAGAATAAAATATATGAATCAAATTGTGCACTTAGGTACAATCACTCCAGTCACCTCTACTATAAGAAAAATAGAATAGAAACAAACGTACATTATTAGGTCCAATTATGAAGGCACCGTCGTAATTATAATGGTTAATTAGACTTTTTCTGTTTCTTTTTCACTTTAGGCATTCGATAGAGAGAACTCATTTTACGTTGCTATTTTTACGATGGCGCCTTCATAATTGGGCCTATTATGTAGGTAAATAAATAAATAAATATTAGAGGACATTTTACACATGGTTTCTGATCCTAAACTAAGCAAAGCTTGTCAGATGGCTACCAGAGACTGATATACTACATATTTTTAAATACATACTTATATAGATAATACCTAAATAACATCCAGACACAGAGCAAACACCTATGTTCATCCATAGAGCTATATTACTACGTATAATATTTCCTCAAAGTGTTCATCACATAAATACTTGCCCTGGGTGGGAATCGAATCCACGCCTCTTCGACCCAGAAGCTTAGACAATGCCAACATTTTATTAGGTAGGGTCACCAACCACTGAGCCACCGAGGCAGTCAAGGTAAGGCAAAAATAACATTCTTACATCCCAAAACTATTACCTTACTGTCTGAGTATAGCTAGGTATGAGTACGTAGTATTATTATATATTCTTTGGTATGAGTTCGTTCATTAGTTTCAGCCATACGTCCACTGCTGGACATAGACCTCCCCTATAGATATTCAATAAGAGCGGTTGGAAGCGATTCGTGTCCAGCGCAATCCTGCGGTTTTAAAGAGGTCGTCAGCCCACCTTGTGGGTGGATATATGGGCGACATACACTACGCTTTCAGGTACATGGATAGAATTTAATTCGCGTAACATACATACAAAAATAACATGTGGTACAATGGCGAACCTCTTTTTTTGAAGTCGGTTAATTATTTATATTTTAGATATTATTTATCTATTCATTTATTTACATCAATAAATAGCAGGGCAGTTTCGGTTCAGCCCCATTGCGCGCGCCTGTTTATTAGTTACATATATACCATACTAGCGACCCGCCCCGGCTTCGCACAGGTTTATGATACATATAAACCTTTCTCTTGAACCATTCTATCTATTAAAAAAAACCGCATCAAAACCCGTTGTGTAGTTTTAAAGATATAAGCATACATGGGGACATTGGGACAGCGGAAGCGACTTTGTTTTATACTATGTAGTGTTTATTACTATACAATATACATACATGCTATATCAAAGTTCTAAGAACAACGCGGCTTCTACGAGCTAACTGGACTTAACTTGATACTAACAATTACTCAAAGTATTACCTACATACAACTATCAACCACAGCCCTTGCTCCACATTACACAACTGCAGTAGAAAAAATGCAATAAAGCTTCAGTCGAGTTTACGGCAGGCATTATAGCGTGCGACGACAAAGTTGGGCTATGAATAATAAACACCCTAGTTAGGCAAATTGGGTCATACCTACACGCCGACCGAGCCCTGGGGACTGTAGCAACTGTTATCTTATCTGTGACTGGGTGCTCGTTACGACTTCTTAGGGTGTGCTCACGAATTGACCAACTTACGTTTGCCAGTATATGCATAATTTGTGTTATATTTTTTTTAATTTAAATTACTGTTTCTTATACTCCAGGATCCGTGTCCTTTGTTAGTTTACATTTGATTGAGTGTGACTATATTCTATTGCTGATATTATAGTGATTTCTTTTTAGATATCTGTTGTCAAATCAGTGCCTGGGTGCTCATTACGGCTTCTTAGGGTGTGCTCACAAATTGACCACTAACGTTTATGTTGTTTTTAAACTTTCGCGATTTGAACACATTATTATTATATACTACGGGACTAATCGCGCACTAAAATTGCGAGATAAATACCTCAGCTGCCAGCTGCTGCTGCTGGCGGTACCAGCTGTTTCACATTCCAGTCTACCCGTGACCACGATCGATGCTACTCTGTCGATATGTCGGGATGTTGAGGTATTTATTTATCTCGTAATTTTAGTACGCGATTAGTCACGTAGCATAAAATTATAACACGTTTAAATGCTAGATAGTTTATTATATTATCTTTACGTCCGCGTCACTGCAAACCTTATAATTACTTATAGCTCAAAGTTGCTCAACGTGTTAGCGTGGCGCAACTTTGACCTTAACTATGCTTTGAGTTTGTTCTTGCTTAGAGCCAGTCTTTCTCGAGATCGAATCAGAAATGAGGCGATTCGTAATAGACCAACTAAAGTTACCAACAACCCAGCGTATTAGAAATTTGAAGTGGCGGTGGCAGGGCACATAGTTCGAAGAACAGATGGCCGATGGGGTCGTAAAGTTCTCTAATAGAGACGCAAACGCAGCGTAGGACGTCCAGCAATAAGTTGGACCGATGACCTAATCAATACCGCAAATACAAGCTGGATACAAGTAGCGTCCTACCGGTCTTATCGGAAATCCATATGGGAAGCGTATGTCATGCATTGGACGTCCTACGGCTGATAGTTATGGTAAATTTGCGTAGGATATTCGGCCTATATAAGCAGAATACGCTGAATCCAAACCGCTTCCGAACTGCTTGAAACGCCTATCAAGAAAATTTATCATGGCTATAATGAAGGTTATATATAATACTAAATTATATGATATAATTCTACCTACTACTTGTAGTACAGTACTAACAAAATCTTCAAGGAAACATTTGAATTTTTCCCTAAAGTAAAAATACTAACAGTGTAATAATAAGGTGCCAAACAAAAGGAAACATGCTACCAGAGTACCTACCAACTCAATGTATTGTAAAGTAACTATACAAAGTTTAAACAAAATATAGCGGTCTTAAGTGGTGCTGCCGAGTGTCTCTCAGGGAGAGCCATCAACACGAGCACTACTCGTGCTCCCTCTGCACTCTATGGCGCTTCATTTATGTCATCATCGTCAACATCGCGTAGGTATTTATCAAAAAACTAAAATAACTATTTCCCGTCATACTTTTGACTTGATATGTCCCGCCATTTTTGTGTATTTTTGTTACTTATTTGCTTTTCGTAGACTTCAAAAACTTTTTTAATTTGGCGTAGCGTAAGTGTAGCCAAATACATTTCATAACTGCTACGTCAAAGTACTGCCACGGGAAAGCTACGAAACTCCGAATTTAGGTTCAGTTTAACTCTCTTGTTTTTTTATTTATAAACTCTACGAGTAAATGTTTTTCTGAAGGATTTTGTAGACGATTGAATTGAAGGTCGGTCTTGCCATTTTTGGCTCAAAATAATTATTATATTTCGCCGAAAATGGTAAGACGGACTTTAATTAAATAGTGTACAAAATCCTAATAGTTCGCTCAAATTGATATATGCAATTTTTAAATTAATGTTTTTTTTTAAAAAATGACTCAGCTCATTTCTATCATTATTTCTGGAACCACCTTTGGAGTATTTCCTACCTACCTACCTTTCGAAATTTAAAAATATTTTTTTAAAACGGTTCTCAATTGGCGAAAATATAATTTCGCTGAAAATTCATAAAATAAATTAAAATGTTCGTCTTTTTGAAACTCGATTTAAAAAAGAAACAGGATCCATAATCCAACAAACTGACAAGTGAATTATTAAAATGTTCCAGTAGTTATTAGTTATTGTTTGGCGAGCAAGGCTGGCGCGCGGCCAGAGGGCGCCAGATGGTGTCTGATATTGTAACTTATATACTTATTTTATGCTACTTACCCTGTTCTATATTGTATCAATATTTTTCCATTTGCATTTTCAGACCCACTTGCGAAAAGGAAATGGTTTTTGATTGTATTTTGAACCCCCGACGCAAAAGAGGGGTGTTATAAATTTGACGTGTCTGTTTGTCTGTGTGTCTGTCTGTCTGTCTGTCTGTCTGTGGCATCATAGCGCCCGAACCACTGAACCGATTTCAGTTTAGTTTTTTTTGGATGAAAGGAGACTTAGTCGAGAGTGTTCTTAGCTATGTTTTATAAAAATCGATTGAGCCGTTTAAGAGTTATGGTGGGTTAAAGTGGGGATGGAAGGACCAAAATTCAAAAATGTTTGTTGAAGTGTTTTTGTGTCGGGGGTTTTTTAAATTTTTAATTTAAGTTTTATTATGCATCTCCCTGTGCCAGTTATAAAACATTTCGGATATTGATTCCTATTTGTACTGATATTTCCCTACATGATATTGAAGGAATTTATTGAGATATGTTCAAAGGTTTCTCAGAAAGATCAAGACGTCACCGTCTTGATCTTTCTGAGAATAGAAAAGAAATAAATTAGGAATTTCATCTCTCGTTCTATCTACATACCTATATTTATTTCTCTCCATTTTTGTCATGCAACGAAAGGTGTGAAAGTGTAATGTACTCCAAAAAAAACTTAGCTACTTATCGAGTATAGTAGTACAGTAATAACCCGGACTTACGCGATAGATGGGACCAAGCGATAGCCGCGTACTTAAGTCGAAGTCGGTTCCACTTTGCTATATAAAAACGTATAAAGAACGCATATAAATACGTTCGAAATTGCTATAGACACAATGTTTACTGCGTTTCCACGCGGAACACGTTCGATTTTTTTGTAAAACGAACACGTTAATGCGCGCGGTGATAAATAAAACCGCGTATCTCCGAATTCGCGTAATAGTAGTTTATGCAACTGTCATATAATGAAGGGTATTAAAACACGAGTGTGAGTTTATAAAACGAGCGCAGCGAGTTTCATAATAGTAAGGAGTGTTTTAATACCCGTGTTATATGCAGTTGCATACACTACTTTATCTTCACTAATAAAAATAAAAAAAAAACATATAGCGAAACATTAAATTCACGCGTACGTGTATTGTCACAGTAAACTTGGCGCCATTAAAATCTAACCAATGAGAGCGCAGCTGCGCGCGCAGGGCCAATCAGGAGCGAGCGCGCGATGTTATAATGAGATTTTACTTTATGTGGATATTATAACATCATGTGAAATTGCTTAAATTGAGTGTTTTGTTGTCTGCGCTATAACAGTAGTCATTATAAGTCAAGTATTGGAAACATAAGTAGAATGTTACAACATTAGTGTAGGTAGATAAAACGGGATAACGTACGTCGGGGTATTACTGTATAGGCCGAATCAAACATCTTCTTCTTCTTGATCGTTGCGCTCAAGAGATAGAGATGGAGAGAGATGGCGAGATATCGTGAGGTGCATTACATCTGCCCCTACCAATAATAATACTGCGTGATGACCACGACCGCTCTGTCAAGAGCGCAACGAACAAACATCTTAGCGACAGTGAAATTAGCTACAAACTACGGTAAACCCAATCCTCGGTGAGTTTCATTCAGGACTGGGCTATCCGCAGCTTGTAGCTAGAATCACAACCGCCAAGAAGTTTGATTCCACCTATACGTATTCTATTGTCGCCTAAAAAGTTTCACTTCTGATACAATCAACTTCTAATGGAGGTACATAAAAGGTACAATAATCGGCCAAGTGCGAGTCGGACTTGCGCACGAAGGGTTCCATACCGTATGGTAGCCCCCCTTTATATATTTTATTTTAATTATTTATTTTTAAGAGAATATAAAACTTAATACTCTGTGAACATTTCAAGCATCTTCCTGTTGCCGTTATTAATTTCGAGCAAAAAATCATGTTTCTTTTATGTTTCTATTGTCCCCTTAAATATTTATTTTATTTTAATTTAATTATTTATTTTTAAAGTAATTATTTAACTAAATATTCTGTGAAAATTCCGAAAACATCTGCATGTCACCGTTATTAATAGCGAGCAAAAAACGGCTTAAAATTCAGGTAGGTATGTTGTATGGGATGGGAGCCCCCTCAAATATTTTTTTTCTGTTTTTAGTATATTTTGTTGTTATAGCAGCAACAGTCAACGTTCTAGCTATCACCGTTCCTGAGATACAGCCTGGTGACAGACAAACAGACAGATAGACGGACGGACAGCGGAGTCTTAGTAATAGGGTCCCGTTTTTACCCTTTGGGTACTGACCCCAAAAAAAGGTTTGTTTCGCGCGTTTCTTACTTTCATACTGCCACTGAACCTTTAACGTGCAAATTCAAATCATATTTAACGATTATTTTAATATTTAGATCAGCAAGTAACTTCCTCAATTTAGCTAATGTGCGATAAAGGCCAGGCTCCAGATAAGGCCAGGTCAAAATGTTTGGTGCCGGATCGTGACAAGGGAATATGAAAGAGAATAGCCTGAATAAGCACTATAAAACCATACGAGCGGTCACGGCCCGAATTATAAAGGCAATCTATTTTACCATATTTTACAAAACGGCTCTTCCATCTCGTATGTGAACAAAATTAGTAAAATGGCACTCTGCTGACCTCACCTACGACCCTTCTCTTTTTAACCGACTTCCAAAAAGGAGGAGGTTCTATGTTCGTCTATAAATTTTTTGACGTGACAACGTCTTATAAATTGGTTTGCCGGGTGACACTTCAAGAAACTGCGTTACGCTCCGCTCACGTTATGCGCTCTCATTCGTCTCATTCGTCTCAAAGTCGTTGTCACGTAAAACTTTCGCCCGTATACCGACTTTACAGGCAACCAATTTTTTTGTTTATGTTCATCGATAATTCCGCCAATTGTGAACTGAATCGAAAAATTCTTTTTTAGGTCAAAAGGGTATACTCCTGAGGTAGTCCCATTAAAACTTTACAGAAATCGGCTGAGCCATTTTCGAAAAATCAACAATAATGTAAACAATTCGAGCGAAATTTTCAAATTTTGCACACGATGGAATGCGGTTTTGCCATTTTATGCGAAAAATAATTATTGCACAAACTCTACTTAATTCTAACCTTTTTTTTAGATATATTATTTCATCGCCAAGAAGTCTCATAAATCGCACAGTTTGCCAAGTTTACAGTAATCAAGGAAGCTGTATGTACCTTTGACGAGAAAATACCTGGAATTTTTGCAAACTTCAAGTCAGAACGTCACTCTCGCAATATTGCGAAAATTCTTGGCTCGCGAGGAAATTAACTGACTTACAAAAACGACACATGTCACCGTCGTTGATGTTGAAATGTAAACTTTAGACGTTTGCACGAGAGGTGATTTTACCAGAAAAGTGATGGTAATAAAGACTTTGTAAGACGCCTCGTCACGCCCTGCCTTTTGTTCTGGGCCTAAAAAAGGCTTGATGAAGAAAACGTGAAATATATAGGTACTTACGTATGTAGGTGTTGTCTTTATTAACGTTGGAGAAACGGCTTTCTTGTTCTCATTAAGAACGTTTTTTTGAATGAGCGAGGAGGAAAAGCAATGAGAAATTAAGGGCCAAACCTGTGCTTCAACAAAACTTTTTCATAGTGTCAAAACTATAGTACATTGTTCACCGAGAGGAGAAAGTGACCGATTACCGTCGAGGTTGTCGTTTGAAGCCCGAGCCGTAGGCGAGGGCTTTAAAACACCCGAGATCGGGAATCGCTCTTTCTCTCGAGTGATATCGTACATAGTGCTTTATACTACATCTACGAGGAAAATAAAAAACTAAATCTTTACTAATTGAAATTTATATTGAAATTGTTGCAGTTAGTGAAGCTTAATGTAACACTTGAAAATGGCGCCAATGCGTCTGCAATTTTCACATGTTCTTTTTTCAAATTGTTTGACACCATCCAACACACAGCTAGTGGCCAGTGTCATTTTGCGAACTTGGAGATAAAAACTCACTGTGAAAACTTTTTGGCTTTTGATATTTAGGTTACCAGCGCATAGTCTTACCCAGAATTAAAAAAGAAAAACCACGTAAGAAATGGATTTTCATACACTTTTCTCTCCCGCTCAGATGCGTTTTCTCCCCGCATATTTGTTCGATATGCAATGACGTACTTTCTACCGTAAATTTGATAAAGTATCAAGGTACTTTCCGAGCAGGTGTAGTATAAAGTACATTTTTTATTAATTGCTTATTATCTCAGTTGTTACATTGTACTCATACCATCATGTATATTCTGTACCTTCGAGCAAATATCTATAGAGTCACAATCGTGCAAAAAAAGTGTCCGAGCCAAAACCCTGCCCAAGTCACGTAGTGGGCAGGCTTTTTAGTTAGTCGTATGGTGATTGCAAGCCGACTACAACACCGCGCTATGCCAAAGTGCTCGGTTACAAGCACTAATTAGGTGACGTAACGTCGAGATTAGAGAAAAAGGGTCATTGTGCATTATATAAAGTAAATAGGTACCTAAGTCGGTATGTATGACGGCGCTCGGACATTTTTTACTACCTTTACTTAGGGACTATGGGCTCTGTTGATATTTGCTCGAAGTTATGTACCTAAGAGTGTAACAACTTTTACTATAAGGCCAACCCGGAATTCGAGAAAAAATCAGCTGTTTCATACATTTTGTCGATTGTGTGTTGCAATTTTGTAAGAGTATTTTTATACTTTATATAACAGGAAGTAACTAACACAGTTAATTAATCGTAACGACTATAGTTTCGACTACATTCAGCGTTCAAATATTGGTTAATTTTCATAGCGACTAATAAAATCATTGTAGTCAATCTATTCTATCTATTTGGCTATTTGTTTCTTGACTACGTGAACCAAAACGAAAAAACATACTTTTAAATTACAACTAATAAATTAGGAAGAGATTGCTATAAGCAATAAAGCCGCCCTTTGTTGCACTAGTTTCAAATTGCTATTTATTCCTTCTGTGTATTTTTCTGTATTCTGTGTTTTAGTGTTAACTGTAAAGTGTTCATTCATTCAAATTATTCAAACTAATCTCTCTCAATATGAGTTACGGGAAAAAGTCACCGCCGTCGATATGAATCTAATTTCTACTTACATCCCATATTGATGATAGCTGTGTTATACCCAAATCCGATTCACACAGAGGCGGGAAGGGCGGGAAAGCGATCGCGATCCGGGACGGGAATTTTTTGTAATATTCGAATTTGTATGCAACCTGACACAAAATAATTATTTCTCGCAAAAAAACAGCATGACCGACTTCACCCGTGTACAGAATTCGGGAATATTTCGCACGGATTGATGTTACGTTTGTCACATTGTTGTTGATTTATCAAAAATGGCTCAGCCGATTTCAATAAAATTTTAATGGGACCAATTTCGAAGTATACTCTTTCCAATGAAAAAAGAATTATTGAAATCGGACTATTATGAAAAAAGATATGCGTGGTACCTCCTCCGGTTGGTTCGTTGGTCAAAAAGCAGGCGCGATCCGGCGCAATTATTGTTTTGCACTGGACCGCTATCGGATCGCTTTCTCGCGGCTCCCGCCTCTGTGTGATCCGGCCTTTAATGAATACCTATCCCAAAAATATATCCCCCGTGTAGGCGTCAAAGTCAAACATAATAATACCTAGAGCTTCTCTGGATTTCATTTCGGTAATTACGAAGATTCGGGCTTATGTAGGAATTTTGAAGCCTTTAAAAGGTTGTAGGCATTATGTACATTTACTCACCTAAATGTTTACTTCGCTGATTTATCATCATAATGCCTGCCTTCCACTTCGTACGGAACGGATTCGTTGTAATAGTCCACAGCAGGACGTAGGCCTACCCACGAAGGGAGATTGGGCCAAATCTACAACGCGGGCCTAGTGCGGATTGGTGGATTTATATACGCCATCGAATTTCTTCTAAGTACAGACCTGTGCAGATTGTCTCACGATGTATTGCTTCACCGAAAAGCCAGTGGAGTTGAATTCCGTTAAATAAGTTCGTATAGGCCGGGTGGCTAGTCCTAGTGTCAGTTTTTAGCCACCTGAAGGTCTCAGACGTGCCTTAACGATTAAAGCAACCAGGATCTAAAATGTTACGTGTCATTCCATTCACGGTAGTGCTCAGTTGTAAATGTCACCCGCGGTCACCCATCCGAAGATTGACAGAGTCGAACGTTGCTAACTTTGGTGATCGCAGACAAACACCTAGTCAAACTACGCTATGAGCGCTACATGGACTCTGTTTAACTCGTAACGTAAAATTTTATAATGCTTTTTCATTAGAAGCACTTGTATGAATATTACTCATGCGGGTCAAACGGAGTAAGTACAGGTCGCGGCACATAATGGGGATGGCTGCGCATGAGTTTAGTATGGCGGTCTACATGCGCAGCCATCCCCTCCACAGTACCCTCAGCGCTAGACTTACGTGCCGCTGCTTTTACAAGTACTCGTAGGTACGTAATGGATCCGTTCTAATCGCAGTGGAAAGTGGCGGGTTTGAACATCGACTTGATTTTTTACCCATCCATCAGTCCACTGCCAGACATAGGCCTCCCCTATGGATCTCCAATAAGACCGGTTGAAAGCGGCTTGCACCCAGCGCGATCCTCAGCTGTTAATGAGGTCATCCGTCGACCTTGTGGGTAGGCGTCCTACGCTACGCGTGCCAGTACGTGGTCTCCACTCGAAAATTTTCGACCTTATCGGTCATCAGTCCTCCGCACTATGTCGCTATGTGCCCTGCCCATTGCCATTTCAAGTTCCAATCCGTTGGGCTATGTAGGTAACTTTTTTGCTTGCGTTGAATATTGATGGATTTAAATTATCAATCAACCAACAATTTTTATTGACATAAAATAATGTAGGTTTTAATTGAAAAATAATGAAACCCTGAATCCCGAACTATAGCCAGCCATAAATATAAAACATTAAACATAAACTGTAACCAACAAATATATACCTATCTTGAACTATGTTATAACAATTATTAAGTATGTTTTAAATTTTATAAATAAAAAGGGAATTAAATATACAAGGTTCAACTAATATTTATTCCACATCAGGTAGATGACACTTCGCCGATTATAACGCTTCAACGCCTGGCAGCATGGATGTATTGTCTAGGTCACAGAATAGAAGAATTCGATTCTTTGATAGAGGTAGTACATCCACGCCTGGCTGTAATGAAAGAGCAAACTACGGCGAGTGATTTTCAAATGACTTACAAAGTGAGGTTCTAAATTCGGTGGATAGTATTTTTGATAATATCTCGGAATCCTCCCTCCTCACATCATATTCCTCATGTGTACCTTCACTTCAGTAAAGGAAAAAATCTACTTGATTTTTTTTTTGTTTACACTGGATTTTATACAAGTCATAGTGAAGTACGAGTATAGAGGGTTATTCCTAATCAATTAGCACCCTCTTAGGGGCTTATTCTGTACACCAAAACTAACAACTTTTGTTCTGCGACTATTGTCAAAACTCAAAAAAAATAATTTACTTTCCATAGAAAAATATCGTTCACCCGCGACAAAATGTATGGAACAGCAGATTTTTTTTATGAGTTTTGAGAAAAGTTGCAGAACAAAAGTTGTTAGTTTTGATGTACAGAATAAGCCCCTAAGAGGATGCTAATTGATTAGTAATAACCCTGTATAACTAGACAGGGCGCTAAATAATAATAATTACAAAAGTAAGAGGACGAGTTGTGCAATTATGAAAGTGCGTGAACAGGACGAATCTAATATTTTTTGTCTCTGTTTGCGTATACCTTTTTTTTGTCCTACTACGACGCACTGCCTAGACGTCGTACACAGACAAATTTTTCGCGTCAAAAACTACAGTTGAATTTTTGATGCAATGCTTAAGTAAATCAACATATAATTCATGAAATATTATCTATGTTCTATCACTTCTATACTATACGGGTTTTTACTATTATCTAGAGTCTAAATGTGATAAAATCATAACAACGTGTACCTATATAGCTATCTAAGTGTGTATAGCACTTTCTCTTTCTGCTCATACCCTAAACGCAATTGAGAACTCTAGTTACATACGTGCTCCAAGATAAGTCTATCAGTAAGTCAAGTACACTTCGCTGGTTATATCGCCTAGCTGTAATGAAAGAGCAATCTCTGGCGAGTGTTTTCAAACGACTTCCAAAAGGAGATTCCAAATTTTTTTGATAATATCTCAGAATCCTCCCTCCTCACATCACATTCCTCACATAGGTACGTCCACTTCAGTGAAGGAAAACATCGTGCATGACGTCGTGTGTCCGCAGAAGAAATTCGATGGTATACGTGAATCCACGTGCGTATCAAAACCACCAGTACCTACCATTGTATTGGTGAGATGTACCTAGGTCGACAAAGTTGAAAAAGGAGTTCCTAAAGTATGCAAGTTTGAGCGTAGAAACCTTATTGCAAACTATCTCTCAAAATTATTTTGAGCACTATTTGATTATACCTAACTTTGAGTTACGAGTATATTGTATAAAAGAATATCTATTGATTTTTTTTTATTTCCTCATAGCTCAAAGGTACCTAAGAAACATATTTCTTAGGCAAATACCTATGTTATTTTACAGTTTGCTATCTAATGACGTCATAAAAATTGATTTTTACCATGATCATAATCATCGTCACCATCTGCGGAAGCCTATCATACGCGTGTCGAGACACGCACTTGACAACTTTATTGTTTAATGCTAATCATATTTTGATTTCTATCATTCTATACTTATTCTATAGTAGTACCTAGTAGGTTTCATTTTGATGTTGGTATTTAATAAAACTAATTAGGTTTCTTTGTTTAGAAGTTTTTATTTGTTTGTTACTTTTAATTTTAATAACAAAAAGAGCCAAGATTTAGTGTAGGTAAATGACTGAAAAATACAAAAGTAGGAGTAAGAACACAATTCTATTTTTTTTATTTAAATTACAAATCTAATACCCCTATATCCATTGTATCCTCCTTACTTGCATGTTCTATTCGAGTACACAATTATATATAATACGGCGATTTACATAATATGTAAAAGAACTTTATAAAATAATCAGTAAAACAACTCAGATTTTCTTATTTTAAGTTAAATGAAAAACAGACATAAGTTTCTAAATAAAAGATATTATATGTTAGCTCTACCTGGTTATTATAATAAAATGGTAGGTACTATTTTAATAACCTACATCTAAAGTGGAGGAGCAAAGTGTGTAGGGGATGGCTGCGCATGAGTTTAGTATGGTGGTCAACATGTGCAGCCATCCCCTCCACAGTACCCTCAGCGCTAGATTTACGTGATTGATGACGAGATTTACCGCTACTTGTAATATCGCTGCCAGAGACTGATAGACTATAGTCTATCAGTCTACAGGTGAGACAGGGTCCCCGCCGCTCGCACCTGTCTCAGTCCCCTTTGTCGTCTGCCCCCGCGCCTCTGTCCCGCGCAGGCGATGTCTCAGTTAAACGGTCAGACTATACATACAGGGCTATCCAGCAGGTGCAATAAGAGGTGATTCAGACCATCACTATGAACAACTTTTACTATGGTGTAAGGTATATATTTCTTTGCATAAATGAACAGTCAAATGTTACCTATTAAAATGACTCCACTGTAGTTCCTCTCTTAATAATATTTTTAAAATTAAATTTAAAATGTGTGGGTTAAATAAAATAGTACCTATCATAATTGTAATAAACAGATACAAAATAGCATGGCAAACTGCTATTAGACTATTTATGGTTAATATTTTACAACGTATTCGTAAATGCTTTTAATTATATCAATGGATTCAGTTTTTTTCCATCCTTCAGTTTCAGTAATAGCTCCAGCTCCATCTTTGATGAATTCCAAAGTTTTTCTTTCTAAATCGATAGCTCTGTGTAGTTTAGCCAGATTCAACGTATCCATTGCGTTTTCGATAGTTAACTTCTTCTCTAAAGCATCTTCACACAACTTTTTTAGCCCATTTAACTGATAAAAGTCTGCTGCCTTTAGTAATTTTTCTGACAGTTCGTCGATTTTTGGAGCATTATCTGTATAGATGTAAGTTATAACTTCTTTCAGTACATCAGTCTCGAACGGAGATTCAACAATGTTTGTTTTTCTTTCCACTGTGTCGTGATCGAAATGCGCTTTAAAAACTTCACTACGACTGAACAGAATAATTTTATGTCCAGGAAATTCATCGCCTTCTGTAGACTTTATTGTTACGTCTGCCAAAGTCACGTTCGACATTAGGGTTGTGAGATCGTCGATCACAGTGCAATTCGAGTTTTTTAATTCTCTGTTTATATTTATTGGAATATACGATAGCTCTGTCGGAAATGTTTTGGTGCTCTGATGAACCAAGAAATTAAATTTTAGATCCATTGTATTATTGTAGCTATCGTATAAGCAGGTTCGCAAATTTTCTTTAAACAACACTCCAAGTAGTTGCCATTGATTTTTGCGCACTAACTGATATGGTTTTTCAGAAATGCAGTCATATACACGAGTTCTTGAATTGTATATGTTACAACTAGACTTTACAAATGCATTTTTTTGTGATAAATAATAAATTTCCAATAAGTCGTTTTCATGTCCCACAAACTTAATCTTTATATGAAACTCGTGTTCTTCACTTTTGTAATCTTCGTGGATATCCGGTCTTTTAGTTCGAATTTCGCGGTTGGTTTGGTTATCCTGAAGCCAGTTGTAGTTCCAGATTTTCAAGATTATGGTATACTCTATAGTTGAATCATCTTTCTTCTGCTTGCGTCTTTCAAGAGAAAATAAATCAGGATTCATTTTAGAAAATAGAAACACTGGATAACAATTACAAAAAATAGTTCACTTCACAGATCACAGAACAATAATATTTTAATAACGATAATTTTAAATACTTATACACCACACCACGCCGCGACAATGCGAGATAATGTATGGCACTCAGAGTGAATAAGTGAGTCACTTCCCGTGGTGGACTTTCCAGAATAGTGAATATAATATTAGGGGATTCCCCCTATAACCTAGCTATCTAGATAGCTAGCTATAACATATATGAATCTTACATATTGCAACATAAATGTAGAAATCCCTTATCTGCTCCACCATTTGAACCGGACGGACTCAGTGCGCGAAATTTATATAAATGACCTATCTTATTAATCTTTTTACGACATTGTGGAAGCTAATAAATATGAATAAATTTATCTCGCGGTACCTACTTAAACGAGTATGCAGGCAATTTCGTGCGATAGCTAGGCAGCTGAAATGTTCACAAATGATGTATTTCTGTTGCCGCCATAATAACAAATACTAAAAATAGAATAAAAAAAATATTTAAGGGGGACTCCCATACAACAAACGTGATTTTTAGGAGTTTTTTGCTCGCTATTAATAACGGCAAGAGGAATGGGGCTCCCATACGGTACGGAACCCTTAGTGCGCGAGTCCGACTTGCACGATTTTATTTGGAAATCGTCATACTGAACGCAATCTAAAACTCAAACAATACCGTGAGTCGCAAAACAAACAGAAAAGAGAAACAGCAGCGGTTGAAACAAAAGGTGCGCTAAAGAGAGGTCATAGTAGGCTTTTACGCTTTAAACGTTTTCAGTTTTTTCATACAAAAGCGTGAAAAACGTTTTTCGCAGCTGCTTCAGTAACTTTAACAGTTTATTCATCTCAGTAAGTTTGTACAGGTCCGATGGCTAGCCCTCGTGTCAAAATTTGCCGTTTGAAGGCCTCTGACAAGACTAAATGGCACTTCTATTTCATGTGTCATCCGAGCCACGGTAACACTCAGTTGGACACGTTGTTATATGAACTTGACGATGCTATTGCAGAAATTCTGACATGATATTTTTTAATAAATATTAGTAATTTCTGGTATATTTACATACTAACATACTGTTAACTAAAATTAGTATGTGATAACAAAACGTGCTTTAATGCTACTTATTTCTTACTATTACCTGTTGACATCCAAATTGTCACCTTAAATGACACTGACATTTATTTTTTGCTTGTATAGTATTTACGAGTAAGTATTTGGTATTTATTTTTTATATTTTTAATTTGTTGTGTTTTGATAATTTTCAGGTGTGTTTTGAAATGAATTTTAATTTTTAAGAAATAATTCTATAAGCAAATTATTAAAAGCATTGTTATCGGACGTTTACAAGAACATGTAATGTGTCTACGAAATAAAGAGAATTTGACTTGACTTGACTTGGCCACCTTCGGTCACCGATCCGAAGACTGTGTCGAAAGTTGACTTTACTTCGGTAAATCACGTGCCTTAATTACGGCCTCGTGACTAGTGGCTTAGAATAGCACGGCAAGCGATTCTTAAAAAAATCTATAGGCCGAATCAAAGTCTTGGCGGCTGTAATGTTAGCTTCAAGCTACGGATAGGTAAGGATAACCCAATCCTGACTGAAGCTCACTTACTCGTAGCAGCTACGCGAGGATTATGTTATCCGCAGCTTCTATATTTCACAGCCGCTAAGAAGTTAGATTCTGTCTGACCTTATCAAAAATTGAGCTCCAGCTTATCCCGACCGACGAGTTTATTTTAATCAAATCATTATTTTTTTTTACATCCTATTTTAAACTCTACCGAAAATAAATAAAAATTTACGATAATGGTGCGTAAAGGGCACATTTTAACATCGCCCGACGCTGTACCCAGCTGCCCACGTAATGTATCCGTAACGCCGGTTACACAGGTTCCTGGTAAATTCGATTTATAAAACGCTGGCTTTCAACGTTTCAGCCATTTGCCAACGACGATTATTTTTACTGGAGCACGGAAAAGACTGGTTATGCTTATGTAGAATACTTGCGTTGCGTATTTTCATGTTGCAATAAAGATTTGAGCATTGAATATGAGTTTTTTCATATTAAGCAAATGATTGATGCTACTGCTACAAGCGCGACAACTGAAGTTTTTAGGGTTCTGAAATAAAATAAGAAATCCTTGTATAGATCGTTGTATCCGTCCATCTTTCTGACCTCCCTGTCAAACAGCTATGTCACATTTTTTCTCGAATTCCGTGCTGAACCCATAGTAAAAGATGGTCATAGTCACCCCGTTTACGCTTCGTGCAGGCAGAGGCGGACTAGCACACTGAGCCGCCCTAGGCTAAGTTAGCTCAGCCGCCCCATGCTCTGAGTGCAGGGCACTCAGATAACCCTATACAGGGTTATCCAGAACTGGTGTACTAAGCTGAAAGGAGATGATTTAGACCATTATTATGAACGACTTTTACAATGGAGCCAACCCAGATGACCAAGAATCAGATGAATCATAAATCAAAAAATCGATTCAGAGATTCCTGAACTGCTCGCAAATTGTTATCTCAAGATTCCACGTGTTAATAGCCGTCTCGTTATCAGAAGAACATTCAGCCTTCCTACTAGCCGTACTTATTACTTTCAGCATTCGCCCATGTATCTGATACTTCTCTCCTACAATAACATCTGCCATAACTTAGATATTTTCCATACTTCACCAGTTCAAACTAAGAAACACTTTGACTCTTTACTAAGCCTCTCTTAAATTTATTCTTATGTTGTGTTTGCTCTAAAGAAGGTTGATCAGCTGCACATGTAAATTATTAAGAATTAAGTTGTAAAATCATGTACTGCATAAACCCGTTTGCAAACCTATTGAAAAAAAAAGAGTTGTAGACTTGTATGGAACAGCTGTTTTTTTTCTCGAATTTTGAATTGGTCCATAGTAAAAGTTGATTGTAACTATGGTCTTAATCTCAGTAAAGGGTAAGCAGAACCTTGTATGTAAACACAAACCTAGAACTTATGACATCCCTCTTTGTCAGGGGTCAAAAACCTTTTATGCTATCTATTTAATGTGATACAACGAGGGAATAGTAACAAATTCATTCACAGTTTACTCATAGTGTAGCTCTATCGAATGCTCTATCTATTGCCTAAATGCCACAATTATACTAAAAGGTTTTAATTGATAGCTCTAACTTTAATTAATGTATGGTTGTTTTTCATTTATGGGGAGTATGGTGGTCAATTTTAAACTAATAGATCAAAAGCAAATGTATTTACTAGAAATTTACGGGTAGAACTTTCAAGTGAAGTTTCATAAAAAGCTCAATATTCCAGTTTATACCAATAGTATGTACTTAGGAATTATAATTAAATATTTTTAATCTGCACAGGTAGGTACTGCCAGCATACTGCCAACTGACAGTACCTGTACCAGCCTTTTTAAAAGTCCACTCCAGGATGTAGGCCTACTCACAAATGGTGATTTGGAATTTGGAACCTTTCAAAGGTCATATCCACCACGCGGGCCCAGCGCGGCTTGGTGGATTCACACACGCCATCGAATTTCTTCTAAGGACGTATGCAGGTTGCCTCACGATGTTTTGCTACACCGAAAAGCCAGTGGTGTGAAATTCCGTATATAAATCCCAAAGAACTCGTTGATACGGAACCGGGATTTGAAACCACGACCCCACGATTATAAGACGGGTGTAACTATCCTACACCATCACGGCTTTTACTAACCAACTGACAGTGGGATTGAGCATTTATTTAGATTATCTCTAAACATTCTGCGGTCTGTCGATAATTAATCTAATTGCTTTTTGTAGCAGTGTTCACTAAATTGTATGTTTGTAAAACGCTTTTTTTTTTTCAATTACTGAAATCATGATAATAACAATCGACAAACACTGGACCACCAAAGCAGTAGACTGCGTAGTCTAGAAGGAGGGAACAGAGGTCTTTGCCCAGCAGTGAAACAATTTAGGCTGAACATAAATACTTATACATACTTAATGAATGGATAATCTTTGATTTTTCGTGGCAAAATTTTAATAGCTTAGAATGAGAATATACGAAATCATTATGTTAGCAGGTAACCACCCGTCTTGACGAAATGTAACCGTTATCTCTGCGGCACCTGCAAGGGATCGCTTTCACTTACTACTTTCCGTGATTTTGGATTAGAGTATAATAGTAGTGAATATGTAAATCTGGCACTGCCTACAGTGCAACCTCGGTCCTTGTGCCTAACGCCTATATCTCTGAAGGTTCCTCTATCGAGGCCGGCTCACCGCAGCTGCAGCTCAAACCAACCGCGCGGTCTCACCAGCTGTAGCGAATCGAAGTTAACAGGAAAATTGCAAGAAATCATTTCATTATATGAATGCCAAAGTTGTGGAGTAATATTGTAGCTAGTTATTGTTGTCCACAGCCTTTAGGTTGAGTTCAGTTTATTTATTTCGACAAATGGGAGTCACAAACATTTTTGAATAGTCAAAAACAATCTGCAATACACTATAAGAAGAGATCGCTTCCAGCGATAAGGCCGCCTTGAGTTACACTAGCATAAGTTTTTATTGTATTACTGTTCATTTTATATTTTTGTGTACAAAAAGTGTTATCTATCTATCTATAGGTACACTTAAAAAGAAACCAAGTAGGTATATATTATACTCACGTGTTTTTTAATTACCACAGATATACCTATCACATAAATTTTTTACTTCATTCTTAAAATCAATCAAGTTCATTTCAGTCAAATAATAATTATAAATTACATCTACATTAGGTGCTCTTACCATCTGATATGCTAGCTTTACGAGCTTTATTTGTACTTTATTACGTATGTTTGAGCTGATCAGAAACCTTCTAGTTTATGTAATGAGGTTGTTATTCAGTCCAGCCGCCTTATTAATAGACGCAGTGCTACTTGTGTTTGACGACCGTCTACGAGACGGTCTGCGTAATCCTTCGAAGAAGTTAGTCTGTGTTTTGTTTTTACGAGTATAAGTGTGAATTAAAGAAAGAAAGTAAAAGGCAAGACACGGAATCTGAAATAACTCTCTCTACGTTTATTAATAAGGTAGCAGTGGTTTTGTACCTACAAGCCTAAAGTATCAAAATTTCATGTTACAAGCTTTTTGTGGAAGATATTCACCATTTATTGTTGCCTCGAATCTTGACATTTACAAAAATGAGATCCAAAAATTATATTAGTTTAAATCTAAAACATTCAATAAAAAAAATACTAAACAACGAGAGTCAGGTGAAACTAAACAAAAAGTTGTAAATAAATCACTTCGCTGAAGTAGGTAAACAATAATAATACATCGCTACCTATAAACCATATTCAGTGTGACATTACCCAGCATAGAACTGATTTAATATTTGCACGTCTTCTTCGATAAATTTAAATGTTTGTTTACCCTCTCTCACAACAAAGGGCGGTATCTGAAAATATTCGTTTGGCGTGAAAATCTTCCCAGGTTTGAAGGCCGACGATCGAGAAAGAGTATAAAATTAAAAGAGATAAAAGAATCGTCGCTCGCCGACATCTGTGTCCTCAATGGGAACGCGCGAAGTTGCTTCCGTCGAGCCTACTTCCGGTTTTCAGTAGGGTGACCATGGGGTTGGAACTTTTATATACAAATTACCTACATTATTGAATTTATTTATAGCATTCCATCCATCCTTTAGCCATATGACGTCAACTGCTGGACATGGGCCTCCAATAAGAGACCGGATGGAAGCGGCCAGCATCCAGCGTGATCCTGCGGTCTTAAGTATCAGATAATTAGAAAAATATATTTAAGTTTGTAAGCATGTAATGTTAGTGTACTACAGCTCGTTGTTTTATGGTCACTTATCAATCATGTCTACTACTTTTTATTGTAATAAAAAATATTTCTATGTCTATAATAACTAAATTTTCTACTAAGTGGATAAAGGATTTGGCACACTGGATGCGTTCTGCGGTCAGGTCAAATTGAATGCAGCCCGCATTATATATGAACAACGTTGTCGGTCAGGGCAATCGGTCAACTGTCCGGACAGGGAAACCGGTGGCAAATCCTTAATTCAAAGATTCGTTGAAAAATGCGACCCATAGTTGATAATCAACATCCGAACAAACGAAAGGAAAATCGTTGTGTGAAAACACAGACCTTACTTCCTTATCCTTACTTTACTAATATTATTAATCCGAAAGTTTGTTTGTTGGTTTATTGGTTTGTTGGCTTAATGGTTTGTTCCTCTTTCACTTAGCTACGGAACAACAGATGGACTTTGTTTTTGGAATGAACTTGGTTTGAAAGACGGAAAGTGACATGGGCTACTTTTATCCCGGAAAAATGAAAAGTTTCTTTGGGATAGCATTAAAATCGAAATATGACACGGGTGAAGCCGCGGGCAAAAGCTAATAAATATATAACATCCCTTTTTCGGTCGGGGCTTAGAAATAGGAGTAAAAGTATTTACTTATAATTTTTTTTTTTTTAATAAAAATAAATATGCAGCTTAGTCTATTATAAAACTAAACGTTAGATTTTTCATATAGGTGCTAAGAAAAACTTTATTTATGATAAAGATATTCTTTATTGCTCTCAACTGTGTACAATTAGATGTTACAACAATATTAAGACGCAACAGCTTATCCTAGCGGACATGCAATATTTAGTTTTGGTATAACTAAACAAGCTTTGTATGTTATCTTACACCACAAACTAAATTTATAAGATCCAGATTTTTGTATACAATATTTAGCAAGAGTAAACATTAATTAACATTAATAAGAATCTTTACAATGAAACACTATATTGGTATAGTGAAACAACTACTGAAACTATTAACTACTTTAAAATACAAAAGCCTATTTTACAGTTTCATCTGATGTCACATCTATGACAGAATATTTTAGCAAATGTTTCCAAATTTTCATAGATATCGATAAAAAATAAATATTTTGAGGATATCTTACACACGGCCTCTGACCCCAAACTAAGCAAAGCTTGTGATATGGCTGTCAGAGACTGATATACTACATATACATATTTTTAAATACGTACTTATATAGATAGTAACTAAATAACACCCAGACACAGAGCAAACACCTATGTTCATCACATAAATACTTGCCCTGGGTGGGGATCGAACCCACGCCGCATTGACCCAGAAGTTAGGGTCACTAACCGCTATACCTATGTGGGTGAGAGGCGCTGAGAGCATTCGGGTGGTTGGTGTTGTGCGCGGCAGATGGTGGACTGCTGGCGTGCAACAGTACGGGCTGGTATTGGTGCGAATAGAAGTAAGCGCGATCCTAAGTTCCGATAGGAGTCGTAGTCACCCTACTCCCTACTTCCGCTACGCTACCAAGAACAAGAAATAATATTGTCTGCCGCTTACAGCAAAACGCTTTTCTGTATAACTGAGTTATTCCAGCTGAAAATAAATGGAAGCGGCATATCCGGGTGTACACAAAATACACATTTCACTTCAACTGTGCTTACTTTGATTACGAAAATTAGGACTTGGAAATTTTGTATTTGCTTAAAAGCTCCATTAATACGGATTTTTATCTTTTGAGTGAATATTATCCGGAGTTATTATAATTTTAGGAATATGGATTCTTTATCGTAACATTCTTATTATACCTACGTCGTGTCACATAAAACTATAAACCGCCGGTTATCGCACAATTTTAATAAATTGTACTCTTTTTTAGGGTTCCGTACCCAAAGGGAAAAACGGGACCCTATTACTAAGACTTGTCTGTCTGTCTGTCACCGGGCTGTATATCATGAACCATAGGCAGCTGAAATTTTCACAGATGATGTATTTCTGTTGCTGCTATAACAACAAATACTAAAAATAAAATAAATATTTAAGGGGGGCCTCCCATACAACAAACCTGATTTTTTAGACGTTTTTCGCTCTATATTAATAATGGTAACAGGTAGATGCTTGAAATTTTCACAGAATATTTAATTTTATGTTCACTTTAATAATAAATAATAAAATTAAAATAAAATGAATATTTAAGGGGGGTTCCCATACAGTACGGAACCCTCCGTGCGCGAGTCCGACTCGTACTTGGCCGATTTTTATTAAATTGTTGATTGTGTGAACAGATCGTTCTATAAAAAGAACGCTTGAGTATCAAACTACGCACAGTTAAATTCAATTCCTATTACACACGTCATAGGAGTTGAATCCCTTCGCTGCAGTTAAAGCTGCGTACTAGGAAATTTAACTCAATTAACTGTGCAATAGGAGTCACCTACCTAAATTTCCTGTGCGTAACTTGAAGCTCCAGCGTTCTTTTTACATGACGCCACCTGTAACCGTTTCACTTTGTCAAGTTGAATTTGATCGCAGTTCATGATCAATGTTTTAAATAGGTAGGTAAGTAATTTATGGAGTCTTGTCGACATGTCATATCGTTTAGAATTGTTTTAATCTCCGTATATTCTTGCTATCAGTCGTATTATAGGACTTCTATTGTTATGGATTTCCAAAAAGAACGGCCAGGAGCGACTTACTTAGCGTAAACTTACATTTTTGACCTAAGAACCAAACCGGAGGAGGCACTTCAATTCGAAGCGTAATTTTTTTTATAACTTTTTTCGTAGTAGTCCGATTTCAATAACTCTTTTTTTATTGTAAAGAATATACTTCTAAATTGCTCCCATTAAAATTTTATTGAAGTCGGCTGAGCCATTTTTATCAACAATCAACAATAATATGAAAAATGTAACATCGATCCGTGCGAAACATTCGCGAATTCTGTACACGGGTGAAGTCGGTCGTGCTATTTTTTGCGAATAATAATTATACATCTTTATGTTTGGTTCAGGAGTTCAAGCGAGAAGACGGATAAGTTTCACATTGTTTGTTTATACTTTGATAAGAAAAATCAACCCCCGATCGTAAAGTTAATATTCCAGGCAAAAAACGCCCACCACACCAACATTATCGAGTTACTTTATAATAACTTGATAATAATAACAAGGAAAGTTTAAAAGTTGCCTATCGTTATTTGTTGGAAAGTCAATATAGTAATAATCCATCCCCGATGTGAAAAACTCAAACGACCTTTACATAAGTTCAATAATTACTTAACCAGGTCAGGGAATTTAGTTTTATGTACTTAACTAAGTAAGTAGAATATAAAATACCATAATATCTCCCAGAGTAAAGATTCTACTCCGGGTGGTTAAATGGCGAGCAATGGTCCTGCTACTCTTAGTACTATACAGGGTTATTCCTAATCAATTAGCATCCTTTTAGGGGCTTATTCTTTGCTTAAAATTGTTGTTCCATATGGAACAACTGATTTTTTTTTTAGTTTTGACAAAAGTCGCAGAACAAAAGTTGTTAGTTTTGATATACAGAATAAGCCCCTAAAAGGATGCTAATTGATTAGGAATAACCCTGTATAATCTATATATCTACCTACATGAAGCCAGATTGACTAACTTATTGTAAAGACTAGACACTTAGGTTTCTTATATAAACACTAGATTGAAAAAGTAGCGTACCTAGTTACTTAACTACTTTGATACTCTTTTAATATACAGTACATATATTACCGAATTCAAATAATTAATATTATAATTGGGCATATACATAGATGCCAGGTCTGAAATGTAATCCGTCGACAATAATTACTATGATTTCACAAACGACATTGGCGTTTGTTTGCTTATTATTTATTTACCCAATGCCTTCCACAGTTGTCTATACTTGAAGAGGCCTTGTGTTCTAGCCAACGACGTAAATAATTGACTAGAAATATGACTTCCGTGAAAGCCGTGGTGGTTTAGTTGTAACGACACCCGCCTTACAATCGTGAGGTCGTGGGTTCAAACCCGATGAATTCCTTGGAATTTATGTACGGAATTTCACACCACTGGCTTTTCGGTGAAGGAAAACATCGTGAGGCAACCTGCATTTATACAAGGAAGAAATTCCATGGCGTATGTGAATCCATCACCCACACTGGGCCAGCGGGGTGGATATGGCCCAATTACCCTTCGTGGGTAGGCCTACGTCCTGCAGTGGACTATTAAAAAGGCTGGTACAGTACAGTACAGTACAGTATGACTTCCGGCACGCCAATGCATTTACGGCGTCATCATCATCTCATCCATAGGACGTGTTTTCATGGTCTCTCACAATATTGCTAACTGAATCTATTGCAAACGGCTTGCATCCAGCGCGCTCCTGCGTAGATTATCGAACCATTTCTTTTGTCTATGTCCTACGCCTTACTTACTGGTGTATGGTGTAGGTACTCCAGTCTGCTGCCCATAAGTGCCTAGGTCTGGTACTTAACAGTTGACAGTAACAGGAAAATAGCGGGACTCAAATTCAAGTGAACTTGAGTCCACTGAGCTATGGCTGTCTACAGGGTTCCAGTTATCCAGAACTGGAGTACTAAGCTGAAAGCAGGTGATTTAGACCATAATTTTCAACAACTTTTGCTATTGGGTCAAACCGAAATTCGAGAAAAAAAAATCGGCCAAGTACGAGTCGGACTCGCGCACGGAGGGTTCCGTACTGTATGGGAACCCCCTTAAATATTTATTTTATTTTAATTTTATTACTTATTTATTATTAAAGTGAATATAAAACTAAATATTTTGTGAAAATTTCAAGCATCTACCTGTTACCATTATTAATATAGAGGGAAAAACGTCTGAAAAATCAGGTTTGTTGTATGGGAGCCCCCCTTAAATGTTTATTTTATTTTCTTTTTAGTATTTGTTGTTATAGCGGCAACAGTTATACATCATCCGTGAAAATTTCAGCTGCCTAGCTATCATGGTCCATGAGACACAGCCCGGTGACAGACAGACAGACAGACGGACATCGAAGTCTTAGTAATAGGGTCCCGTTATTCCCTTTGGGTACGGAACCCTAAAAATCAGCTGTTTCATAAATTCTAATGATTGCGACTTCCAGTTTTGTATGGAACAGCTGATTTTTTTTTCTCTAATTTTGGGTTGGCCCCATAGTAAAAGTTGTTCAAAACGATGGTCTTAATCACCCTCTTCTGACTTAGTACAGATAACCATATATAACTTCGTTCATATAAGGTATAGTCATGTCTGATGCGATATTTCACACATAGAGCCTGAGCATAGCTCTACACCTTTAAATTTGCATTTATGTATAACCATACCAATTGAATAACAATGAACTGTTTTCATTGCAGAGAAGGGCATGTATCTGGGCTCCCCGTGCGAGTCCTCGTGCAACCCGCGCCTCGTGCACGTGTTCTGTGACCCCGCATCCAAATCGTGCGCCTGCGACCCCAAGCACTCTGTCATACTCGGCGTCAACAAGGGCTGCGCTAAACGTGAGTACCACAAGCAACTGTTTTCCGTGCAAGTCACTTGCAACCCACGCCTCGTACACGTGCTTTGCGACCCGAAGCACTGCGTCAAACCCGGCGTCAACAAGGGCTGCGCTAAACGTGAGTACCACAAGCAACTGTTTTCCGTGCAAGTCACGTGCAACCCACGCCTCGTGCACGTGCTCTGCGACCCGAAGCACTCCGTCAAACTCGGCGTCAACAAGGGCTGCGCTAAACGTGAGTATCAGAAGTTTAAATGTCACATGGAACCTATGCTTCGTGCACGTGCTCTGCGACGCCGTCAACAACTCATACTCCTCCAAACACTGTCAATATCGTGCTAGGAGAACGCCTAGCTCTGTTGCTCAGTAGAAAATCTCGGATAAGTAATTAAAAATGTTTCACAAGTGTTGACGCCTATAGTCTGACCGTTTAACTTAGTCCTCGCCTGCGCGGTACAGGGGCGCGGGGGTAGACGACAAAGGGGACTGAGTCCCCCTTTGTCGTCTACCCGCGCGCCCCTGTACCCGCGCAGGCGAGGACTCAGTTAAATGGTCAGACTATAGATGTACGAGTATCATCCAATGCATTTTTCTACAATAACTAGTCATGACATGCCATGTGATATGTAATCAGTGATCCAAGCGAATTAACAGATACAGTCCACTTAATATATTGACGCCATAAAGCCTTCGGGCGCATAACGCTTCCCGCCAACGAACGGTCAAAGTTAAATACTTGGCCGCTTATAATTGTCATCAATAAACAAATCCATGAACTTAGTGAAGCGCCGCGCGCCGCCTAGTGAAATTAGCTCATTATTTTCACAGTTACATTACAACGTCACAGATAGACATTGAACTAAATAGGTACCTACATAGACACCTAAATTTACAGACTCGGAGACACAAGTCTAATGTCCCTATTTTTAACCGACTTCCAAAAAGGAGGAGGTTCTATGTTCGTGTGTATGTATATTTTTTTTGTGTATGTTCATCGATATATTTCGCCAATTGTGAACCGAATCGAAAAATTCTTTTTTAATTTGAAGGGGTATAATCCCGAGGTGGTCCCATTTAAATTTTACAAAAATCGGCTGAGCCGTTTTTGAAAAAACCAACATAAGCAATTCGAGCGAAATATCCAAATTTTGTACACGATGAACATCGATAATTTTGCCAATTGTGAACCGAATCGAAAAATTATTTTTCCTTCGATAGGATATACTCCCAAGGTGGTCCCATTAAAATTTTACAGAAATCGGCTGAGCCGTTTTTGATAAATCAACAATTCGCAATGAACAAAATTCGCAAAAAAAACAAATGTTATCAATTCGAGCAAAATATTCGAATTTTGTACACGATGGAAGGCGGTTTTGCCATTTTTTGCGAAAAATAATTATTTCGTAAGGAAGGAAACTTGACAATCTTCGTCAGTATGACTAGTATGAGTTATCTTTTCAACCGATATCTACCCTTCCATAATCTAAGCTTCCACTTAATTATTGACTTATTTTTTGGAAGACTTTGTCATCCTAACTTTTACTCGCATTGATCTGTTCTCTCTGTCTTGGCAATTATTAGAATACAGTGAAGCTAGTCAAGCACATTGCTCGCTACTAAATCAAAAGCCTCCGTCAGAATCGAGTGCTCTCAAGCCTCTTATTTGCCCTTATCCTTTTCAAGAACGTAGAAACAAGGACGCAACGTTATTTCCCAAGTAGTCAATAAACAAGAAACAATAGAAACGAGAAGAACAGTGAAATAAATCAATACTATTGTATCTGCATCTGCAGACGTTGATTCCTAAGTTCTCGTCGAGTAAAATAAATCAGTGGTCTTGAATTCAAAACATATGTATGGTACCTATGCACGTTTGTACTATTAATTCAATATTTTTAGTCATGTGCGTATTACTCACACTGACTAGATTCAAAATTAAATGGTAAAGGCATGGCATTTATAAATGATACATTTATAAATTAGACTAAGAGAATTTGTATTTATGGTGCAATAAAAACGATTGAATTGAATTGAAAGGCTGCTGTGAAATATTTTTTGAGATATTTTTACGGTTTTAAAGACGTGTGAAGTCTGCCTGTCCACATTTGGTAGCGTGGTAGATAGTCAACCTATTATCGACATGTTGAGTTTAAGATTAGACCCGTGGTCAGGTTTGGAATACAATTAAATATTAAATATTTAACATCGCTCGGTGAAATTAGGCCTTCTAAATAATTGTCTAAATTATAAATTGATTTGGGCAACGAAATTGCTTAGGTAGTTAGCGACAAGCAGTTGAAACCTCAGCAAACCCTTTGAAACGATTAAGAGAAAAGTAAAACAACCTCATGGCTAGCCGGTATTGTAATGTCCCGCTTTTATTGACTGTAAGCGTTTTGTTTGAAGAGCTCATTGTTTTGCACCTGGCGTTCTTAGCAGTTTTTTAACAATCAACTGAATAAAACCGACCACTTTAAAGGTTTCTCTTTCTTTCAGCAGCTATAAATGAATTTTCGTTCTTTGAAATGAGTTAGCTGTAATCGTTTGAATTCGAAATCAATAGGTAATTTAGTATGAAAGAATACCAACCACCCATTGTTCCCTCTTTCAATTGTCCACTGTTGTAAATATGGAATCAATAAATGATATAAGTACAGATAAGGTACACATTACACATAATGTCTAAAGGTCCCATGTCGTCATGAATGAATATTTGAAGCTATAATAGCTTAAAATCTTACTACAATCTTACTACTTTTTCTCTCATCTTATACAATTTCACTACTTTATCTAAATTTTCGCCAATCTTTTTTCCAGCTAAGAAACTGGGTGAGCAGTGCTTCTACCGACAGACATGCAGGGCGTTCGACATACACTCGTCGTGTGTGCAGAACAACCATAACGCGTACTGCCAGTGCGATCCGGGGTACCACAGCACCAGCCACTCCCGACCCACTACCAGGGTGTTCTGTACTGAAGGTGAGAGAGTCGAGTAAATACTGATGAACAACGCGTAAAACCAGCTACCCTGGGTACTGATGAACAACGCGTTAACCAGCGACCCTGGGTACCACAGCACCAGCCAATTCCCGACCCACTACCAGGATGTTTTGTACCTACTGAGGTGAGAGATTTTCGACATGTATAAATTGAGGTGTGCACTTTTAGGTAACACTTTGAAGTAACACGACGATGGTGATGTACTTGTCTACAATTTCTTAATAGCGCTTATAGCTCAGCTTGTGTGTTTTTGTAGTAATGATCATTATGTTACGGTTAGTCTTTGAATTGGGTTCGCGGATCGCATTTATTTACAATTGAACTAGGCTGATAGGTTACATTTTGAGCCCCTTACATAGCCGTGAAATAGGTCTTCATGCAGCTTAAAAACTTAAAAAACTGGAGCTTACTCCAGGTAGGTAGACTATGAATCTTAGAGTAAATTATTTATAGAAAAAAAAAACTATCGATTCTACAAGATTGATACACGGAACTGATGGAGAGATATGTCGACAGACTTGGTGCTGCTGACGGCGGACATGCCGACGCTGCTGGGCGTGGCGTCGGGCATCTTCGTGCTCGCCGGGCTGCTGTGCATGGTTCTGCATCTTTATACCAAGGCGCGCTACCACCCCACGCACCTCGCCGACGCGCGCCTCACGCCGCCCTGCCTCTACTCGCTCAACGACACCGGTCAGTGTCCTCCACATTACATCTTCGTGCTCGCCGGGCTGCTGTGCATGGTGCTGCATCTTTATACCAAGGCGCGCTACCACCCCACGCACCTCGCCGACGCGCGCCTCACGCCGCCCTGCCTCTACTTGCTCAACGACACCGGTCAGTGTCCTCCACATTACATCTTCGTGCTCGCCGGGCTGCTGTGCATGGTGCTGCATCTTTATACCAAGGCGCGCTACCACCCCACGCACCTCGCCGACGCGCGCCTCACGCCGCCCTGCCTCTACTCGCTCAACGACACCGGTCAGTGTCCTCCACATTACATCTTCGTGCTCGCCGGGCTGCTGTGCATGGTGCTGCATCTTTATACCAAGGCGCGCTACCACCCCACGCACCTCGCCGACGCGCGCCTCACGCCGCCCTGCCTCTACTCGCTCAACGACACCGGTCAGTGTCCTCCACATTACATCTTCGTGCTCGCCGGGCTGCTGTGCATGGTGCTGCATCTTTATACCAAGGCGCGCTACCACCCCACGCACCTCGCCGACGCGCGCCTCACGCCGCCCTGCCTCTACTCGCTCAACGACACCGGTCAGTGTCCTCCACATTACATCTTCGTGCTCGCCGGGCTGCTGTGCATGGTGCTGCATCTTTATACCAAGGCGCGCTACCACCCCACGCACCTCGCCGACGCGCGCCTCACGCCGCCCTGCCTCTACTCGCTCAACGACACCGGTCAGTGTCCTCCACATTACATCTTCGTGCTCGCCGGGCTGCTGTGCATGGTGCTGCATCTTTATACCAAGGCGCGCTACCACCCCACGCACCTCGCCGACGCGCGCCTCACGCCGCCTTGCCTCTACTCGCTCAACGACACCGGTCAGTGTCCTCCACATTACATCTTCGTGCTCGCCGGGCTGCTGTGCATGGTGCTGCATCTTTATACCAAGGCGCGCTACCACCCCACGCACCTCGCCGACGCGCGCCTCACGCCGCCCTGCCTCTACTCGCTCAACGACACCGGTCAGTGTCCTCCACATTACATCTTCGTGCTCGCCGGGCTGCTGTGCATGGTGCTGCATCTTTATACCAAGGCGCGCTACCACCCCACGCACCTCGCCGACGCGCGCCTCACGCCGCCCTGCCTCTACTCGCTCAACGACACCGGTCAGTGTCCTCCACATTACATCTTCGTGCTCGCTGGGCTGCTGTGTATGATGCTGCATCTTTATATCAACAGGCCCAGGTCAGGCCCTTACTAAGTTTCTTCAGCTTCTGGTTTCGACATAACTATTCAGGAATATGTATAAGAAATATGCACATTGAAATCCTGCCTCTACTTGCTCAACGACACCAGTCAATATCCTTTCTATATTACATCTTTGTGCTAGCCGGCCTGCTGTGCATAGTCCTGCCCAAAGCCGGCGCCACACATTAGCTATGTTGGCTACAAATTGTAGCCTTGGTTCCAACTACTTCCAACACTCCAATGTGTAGATCGGTCTTGGACTCATATTGGACGCAATCCGAACAATAATAATTGGCTCTTCAATTCGTAGTAAAGCTTGGACTCAAGTTATCGTTTAATGTGTTGCCTGCCCTGGCATAAGAGTATGTGATTATGTTCCCAGGCGGCACGCTGAGTGCGACGCGCGCGTCGTCCCGCGCGTCGTCGCGCAGCGGCTGCACGTCGGGCACGCTGGAGGAGGAGCGGCGCGGCTCGCGGCGCGCGCCCACGCCCGCGTCGCGCGCAGGTGCGGCGCGCGCGGCGGCCATCTTGCTCATCTCGCGCCACCTCGGCGGCGCGCACCCGCCCAAGTGCGCCGCCAAAGGTGAAACGGATAATGTATGCGCGGTGGGATCATCTGCACGTCGTCTGGCGGCGAGGGCCTTCCCGAATGCTCCGCCCTTTGCCCTCCCCGGTTTTCTTTCTACACCCGACAGATCTCTTCTTTGGGTCCAATTTTTTACTATACTTGTTAGATCATATTTTACTATCCCTGTTCCCCATGTGTAATAATAAGTATCACTGTGTACGAACATTTATTACTGTCCCTGTAATTTTTGAGCGCATTTGAAATTGGAACGTAATTCCCAGTAGAAAATTGTGGTGGACAGTCCTGGTCGTCATAACTACGTCCACTATTTTACTTTTAGGTATGAGCTGTGGCAATGTTGCGTAATCATCTATATTTGTACAGTTGTAACGTGCTACATTAACGGCATTGATCTGCATGGTTATTTAACCATCAGACAGTACTTTTACTAATCTCGTATTTTTCCATGAGCAACTTTGTACCTAATTTGAAACAATTTGGTCCGTGTTTGCTAATTTTCAGCTGTGTCCATCAGGGAGCTGTCTTTTCACTAATAGATACTATTTAGTCTAAAAAGTATGCTTCATTATTGTGTGGGCGCTGTTATATTTGTGTACTGATATAATTTATGAAATGTTTTTTTAAACATCTCGAAAAATATCGTCATAATATTTTCGATACCTATAATGCCAAGAATTTTGAGAATATTATAAAATGCCTCCATCCATCCATCCATCAGCCATAAGAAGTCCACTGCTGGACATAGGCCTCCCCTATGGATCTCCAATAAGACCGGTTGGAAGCGGCTTGCATCCAGCGTGATCCTGCGGTCTTAATGAGGTCATCCGTCCACCTTGTGGGTGGACGTCCTATAAAATGCCTACTGACTATATTTTTATTTGGTGACCAAAACTTCATGTAAAGGACATTCTGACAATAAATATTCCGAAAACTCTACATGTATTGAATCTTAAAAGGTACGTTATATGTTTCAAGCTAGCGCCTTTTTCTTCAGCTACCTCGGCATCATACGATGATGATGATGTCTTTAGAGAGATAAGTGATGGAAGTGGGGCATTCGGGAAGGGTCCTGGAGACGCATGCGGCCGCCCCGTCTGTGTCGTTAGATGTGCGTGTCGATGTTAGCGGCCACCAGCCCGCCCGCGGGACCGCATGATGTGCCCAAATATGCCATACTTTTCTCCAAAAAAAACCTGGGTTATTTATGATACTAATTTGTCACTAACTTTCCTATTACTACAATACCCTTCTTATTTTGAGATATGGTTGTATTTCTTAATTCGTGGCTATTTCACATCTTACGCAACAATCTTCTTGCTACTTATATTTTTCTAAATCAAAGTCAAAGTTATTTATTGCCACATATGAAATTTACATGCGGTTCTTAATTATCATGTTTTGTATAGTTATACATATGACCCTGATAAGGGTATGGTAATTTTATTATCCGTATGATTCGTGTTGGAACGATTTATAATTATGTTTTCTAGATTATTATCGTTAAAAATTCGTCTAATGTGTACATTTGGAAAATAGAATAATTTTTAGTTGTTTTATAAAACAGTTTTCCTTTTCGATATTTTTAGATTATTTGGCAGTTTATTAAATATTTTTATAGCCATAGAATGCGGACTGGAACTATGCATTGCTAAGTTGGACTTTGATTCCACGAGTTTATGTCTGTATTGTGATCTAATTATAAATAAATCTTACAGATATTACTCGGTTAGTTATGTTGTTCTTCTAATTTGATATCTGTTTCTGTTCCTATTCATATTAATTTCATACTTTCAACCTAAACTTGCGCCTATCTCCTGTATTAGGTGTATTTTGCGCTTGTGAAAATTTTCCATATTTTGATTCCTTGGCATAATTGGGTCACATCACTTCCAAATCAATGTTCATGACAAATTCCGTAAGTATAGCTTAATGTTGGGCTTTCCGTGGTGTTATTGGCAATGGGGTTTCAAATAATCGTCTAGAAAAAAGCCTTGGCGGTGCGAGCAAGATGGCCAGTGGTGGCGTTACTGTCTATCTCTCTTCCTCACTGCCTTCTTTGTTATGCTTACGAAACTGAAGGTTCAGTAGACACTACACTTCTAGTTTGGAAATAAAAGTATCAAACTTGGAAGCCATTAAGACGTTTGTACAAATTGCTATACATACTTACACCTAACACATTTCCATCATTACCAATGATTTCTCACCACATGATCTTCGACCATCTGGACAATGTTTCACCTTTTAGGACAATATTATGAAGACTTCTATACTATTCATAAAATCAAATCAATATAATTTAGTTTTCGAGATTGATTAACCTACGATTATGTTGATGACTCATTCTTACGTCATGAAAGAAAAAAAATTCGGCATGACTTCACAATAGTAAATAAAATGTCCAACATCATGTGGTTTCAGTTTCACGTACTCATAATTATTACACATTTTAAAACAGTATCAACTCTTTAGTACTTTAATATTTACTCCAAGCTTCAGTTTCACTGGTCGGCACGACGCTTCCACGCTTTACCTTGTCTACCTATTTTGGGCTGTGCATGTAAATACTGTTCGTTTTTTTTAAACGAAAAGCAATATTGTTAGTTAGTATTAGAAAAATGCTACTCATACAAACAGTTCTACGAAGATCTGTTCTGGAGAACTTTATTAGTAACATCTACATGCTATTATTGAACACTATTCTTACGCAAAACCAAACATTGCATGTTGATTGCGCTATGTGAGTTTCGTGGTAGGTAATGATAAGGTATATATTATTCTTATATACTACGGGACTAATCAAGTCGAAAGACCGAGTTGCATCGATCGTGGTCACGGGTAGACGAAGATATGTATTGGAAATCTGGTGCTAAGAAGACACAAGTATGTTTTTAAACATCTATGCATAACGCTTATAAGTTTTGTCATTATAGATAGGAAACAATTTGGATCAACACCAACACCAACACCAAACTGCATCACACACAATATGATCTTAGATACCTACATCATACTGCACTAATAACTAAAAATTAATAATATCCCTTTTAGTCAAAAAAATATTTTTGAAAATAAAATGTAGGTAAGTATCTGCCTAATTTGGCACTACTGCCGCTTCCATTTTTGCTGAGATATTGCTAATACAAACTAAATCAGATAAAAAAGCTTATGGTAACTGCGGTTCATATATGGAAAAGTTCAAAATGAATAGCTCCAGCCTAAATTTATTCTAACTATCACAGAACACAGCAAAGCAATAATTCACCGTAGCTGTCGAGCAAATGTTACTGGTCATCGTTTTAGCTATATAACTAGATATCTACCACCTACCAGCAGCATGGTCATGATAGGTACAAAAAAAATTGTTCTGTCCCGTGTAACAAAATATTTTCCATAGACAAAGCGATCGCCAGTACCTTATTCGTCGTTGGACAATCATTGATGAGATTGGCCAGCACAAATAATCTATTTTTGAGTTAACCAAAATTTGTTTTCTTACTGCAGTTTTAAATGCAAATTATATGACTCTACTATTTTGGGGGCAAGTCTCTATCAAACGTTTCTGATTGGGTATTATTCTTCTCTTCTACTGTTTGTGTCTTTGAATCTCATTCATGAATAACCGACGCCACCATAGTTATAGGCTGATTCAAACTTCTTCTTAGCGTGATGTTAGCTACAAGCTAAATTTATTTTAACACAATCCTGACTGAAGCTTCACTTAACAGTAGCACGAGGATTGGGTTATCCTCAGCATGAAGCTAATATTACATCCACTAAGAAGTTAGATTTTGACCTACAGTTCTTACTCTCCAATCCAAGAGCCAAATCTAGCATGTCATATTGTAATCAGGTTCAAGACGTCCAAGTCTAAGCTCCGTACAGAGCAGTTCATCGTCGATCAGAAGCTACAGCGCGAAGCGGTGGGAGCGAGAGCGCGAGCAGAAGGAAAGGAGACAGATGAGCATGAGGCTCGCGCAGCTTCACGACAAGATGGCGGCCGGTCGGGAGCTCCCCAAGCACGCGCCCACGCCATCGCCGCGCTCGCCCAACAACTCCACAGATGGACTGCTGCCATCTGTATGTGAAATTAGAGAAGTAAGATCATTCCCTTCCTTTGTAGAACCTATTGCATTAGATTTTGTAATACATACTAGAGATGGTTTTACTTATACCCAATTAGATATGTAACATGTGTTAGGAACCTAATAATTACTTATACCTATTTGTGACACTTTTTGACACCCATATACCTATGAGGGCTATAGGTATGTGATTGTTTTACAACACAGTTTTTCTAAAAAAATCAAACGACAAATAGGTACCTACATTGTAAATTTTTCCAACTTTTCCAAGGCAATCTCATTTCGTTCATCAATGAGCATCTCCGACATTTAGCGTTTTTTGCCCTTTAATTACCAGTTGCACTCCTGCGTACCTACCTAGTACAATCATTGATTCAAGTTCAACCTAAATGTTTTCTCATAAACAAGCCTAATAGTGTCCTTTTGAGTAATTATGTCATATACCTACCTACCTAAAATGTCTTAAATTATGTTAATATATGTATATTCTGGATCAAATTGGTAATTATGCATTCCTATTATTACTAGAGGAAGAATAACAAGCAAGTATTTTCCGCTTTAGCCTGATAAGCATGCAACTACAATGGGAAAAAATAACCACATTACTTAATATATACCTACATAAATAGTGATGCAAGGTTTAAAAGACTTAGGTTAACTTACAAGTCCTATATAGGTACCTAATATCTTTACCCGCAGCTTCCCACAAGATCCTTATTCCTTATTAGGTATGGGATTTTTTCTGTATAAAAAGTAAGCCTATGTTATTCTTCGAATTACATCAACCAGTGTCAAGAATTAGATAAGTAAAGAATTATAACTTGAAATCTTCTAAATATTCCAGTTGCTAAACAATCCAGAAGAGCAGCTGCAGGGCGTGGACGGTCCATGCACGAGCTCCTCGCTTTACTGACAGCAGGGGCGCTCCAAAACGGCCGCCGGCCGTTCCCTGGACTCCCTGGCCTCCGACAGCTCGCCGGCCATCGCCTGGATGTAGCCGCGCGAGGGTGCTCGCAGCAGTGCTGGTGACTTGCCGTCTGGAGATGAGCGTGAGGATGCTCACAGCAGTGCTGGCGACTTGCCGACTGGAGATGAACCTGACGATGCTTGCAGCAGTGCTGGTGACTTGCCGTCTGGAGACGAGCGTGAGGATGCTCACAGCAGTGCTGGCGACTTGCGATCTAGAGTTGAGCGTGGTTACTGACAAAATTCGGTGCGGTTCCACCGGAAAACTTGCTCGCCTCGTTAGTTGACAATATAATTATTTGCAGGAACTTTGACAATGTGGATTAAGATAGGAGTAGTGGGCGAATTTAAGTTGTAGATGTTTATGTTCGTCTCTACCGAGAGAAACATTCATGTCCTACAGAGTGGGCCACAGTAGGAAAATCCGGTGGAACCGCACGTTAACGGTCCTGCTAATTATCTATCTGTTAGATGACCTTAACCATTTTAACACAAACCTCTATCATCTATAGGTATGCTTGTACTTTACGGCCTAAATCGTGATCCTAAATAGAATGTCGAATCCGGCTCTATTAGATTAATTCTTTCGGTAACAGAAATGAAACCTGAGGCTATAGATGAAACCTTTTATTATAACTTAACTAAGGAACCCATTTTTACCTGCGGGTATGCAGTATTTTTACATATTCTATTTAAGCTCGTGAACTAACCTTCTTGCGAGCTATTCATTCCAATGCTGGCTGCCAATTGTATTTCTCTATCTTCATGGGGATCACATTCATCATCGTCATCTTTGTTATCATCATCATTGGCAGCTTGATTATCTCACAGCAGAGCATAAGCTTTTTGCCTCATTCACGGATCTTCCCTCTTCGTCCTTCTATTACGTAAGTACCTATTACATTACAATGGCTCATTGTAATGTTATGTTACCACCCGATCTTTAACCACGCTCGTCCAGGTCTACTCGGGTCCTAAGCTTGACTTAGGTTAGCAAATGGAAGTGACAAAAACTATAGTGTACGTAAACGGATCTCCGAATTTATGTAACTGTACATAATACGTGTTTAGACGTAGATAGATAATATACCTTATGGTAAATGTTATTAAATTGATATGTATCTAAGATTTTATCAAACGTCTTGGCAACACACAGACGTACCTACACATTTGAAGATTTTCATCAAAGATGGGAAAGACTGGTTTGAAATTTTCAGGGTTAATCTCATAGCGATATGTTCGGTAGCATCTTATGTATTGGAAAATTTCTTAAAGATCGATGGTAAAAAAACAAGAAAAATTTCTTAGGTTTGTATGTAGTGGTGGCTATTAATTTATTCTTATCCTAAACACTAAAATATTCATCTTATAGTCTTCTACTTACACATATTAATAAGAGAGAGAGAGAGAGTATAGTCGTAAAATCATGAGAGCTGAACTACTTCAGAGAAAGTTTCAGACTTATCGGAGCAATAACACGCCTTCTTGGCTATCTCCGTCAAAAAGAAGAAGCACATTTTGTAAATCTGAAGTTAACCTTTTGGTTAAACCTGTCTGACCAAAAAGTCAGACAGTCAAAGGATGACATCATCGTTATCATCTAGAACAATCAATCACTGCAGGGCATAGCCTCCACCCTCTTTCACTTCCCTATCTTGCGCCACTCTGATCCAGATGTTACTATATACTTACTAATATGTTCTTGAACATGGTCGAGCCATCTCTCAAACGTCTTTTTTTTAACTCTGACCTTGAAAAGCTTTAGATTATATCTCTTAGGAAGCAGGAAGACTGTTCCATTCCCTGGCGGTACGAATCAGAAATGTTGAGTCAAAGCGCTTCGTACGTATCGAAGAAAAATCGACAATGTAAGGGTGGTAATGTAGCGTCCTCCTACTTGTCCTTTACTAAAAAGGGCATGGTAGAATAAGGTCGTGCAGCTCAGATGCACACTCTCCGAAATGAATCCTATAAAAAATGGACAGGTCTTCCAGTCCTTCCAAGGTTAGGGTTACCATCGTGGGAGCCAGATAGTTTACAACAAATCTACATGTGACTTTCATTAATCTGTGAACGAGTTGTTGCCAAGACTTTTGATTGAACCTGAATGTTACTATAAGATGAGCGCATACAAAGACCCCGGTGTTTAATACCGCATTCTACTAAGGTAGTAAACCATTGGATCCCAGCTGTTGATACTAGAGTAAGGAGGAGACGCTTGATGCTTACCAAGTAGGTCGAATAGCTTGTATTAGAAGTTGTCAAAAGTTAAGAAACATATCCCAGTTCTTAAATATCATTAAGTGAAAAATATTTGTCATATCCAGAGACACTGCCCTTTTTACAAGCCTAATTTTGAGTCCCTATTTATAAACTAGTCGATGTAATTTATTTCGACTTATCTCGTAAACTTCCTCCTACATTTTTGAAATTAAAACCTGTGTAGAATAAAATGATATTATAGAGGTAGCGAGGTTTTTTTAAAGGAAGAATAAATGATCAATTTCAGTCAGAGGACATTTATTTAATCTTTATTCGTAGATTAAATTGGTACCTAGATAATATCCGAAAAGCGATTTTGGAAATCTTGTTTAAATCTTTGTTTTATTATTTATTAACTATGCCTAATATTGTTATTCATTTTGAATGCGAACCTATATTAGTACCCACTTTTGACAACTTCTAAACGATTGAACTAGGTAATTATAAAAATATTTATGTGAATTAAAATTAAAAGATGTTATATAAGCATAATATGTACCTAAATTAAACTATTTACATTTGATTTGTGCATAGATATTTTAGAAATATTTACTTTAAATCCAGTGTAGCAACTTATGAATGTTAGTCATGAATAGGTGTATCGCAAAGACTGTACGGATAGGTAATATAGGGTCAGCATCAACCTGACTAGGTTATATTTCACGGATTTGAATCAGACCTTAACCCCTTCGACTCGTGATTTTGATTCGCATTGATCGCTATCTAAAGGAACCCACTGAGGACGCTTTTTTTTTTCATTTGGGGTAGGTATTTGGCTTCGCGCGATCGGCGCATTTGCCATATTCGAGTTCAAAGTGGAGTTCAATCTGAGGACGCTTCCGAATAGACAGCGGCGTCCGAATGGATGACGTCAATGTTGCTAATTCACTCTAGTCAAGTTTTGGCGCCTTATTTTTCCCAATCATTATTTGATTTAAAACCATGTTAACGAAAGTGTAGTATCCCAGCGTATACTTATACATCAACAAATGTTTTAATTTCAAGTTAATCAAATGCTTAGCTAAAAATATTTCATTCGAATAACTTGTTAAACTAATTTTATCGGCAAAATTACTAGTACGCGTGACGTGTAAAGAAAAGTTGTCATTTCTAACCCTGACGTCAACGAATAGATATTCCACTCGGAAGCTTCGTCTGTATGAGCCGTAACAGATTTGTCCATATTTGTAACGTAGGTCTACGACATGCCGCGTAGCTTTGCTACGGATTATGATACAGCGTAACATTTTTGTAGAGGCATCACGTAGTTTAATAATTAACACTCTGATATTCATATATCAGAGGCGGGGATTTGCGCAGCTTGTAGCTAACTTCACAGCCGCCGAGAAGTTTGAATCGGTCAATATGTCATGTACCTTTAAATGTTACAAATGTGGCGTGGCGTACTTACCTATCAAACTAGAGAAAAGTGGGATTGAGGGACGGGTGGGAGAGAACCACCAGGTATCTTGTTCTTCTTAAAATGCTTCTTGATTTTACGCCATAACAAAACGAGTTGATAACAACTACTTTGAAAATATTTTATGTTCACGAGCAACAAATGTACAGATCTATATAAGTCCATAAAATTACATTTACAACAATATATTACGCATTTCTCGAATTTAGGTAAATTGAAACAATGATAACAAAAGGAATCGAATCAATCATGAATCAGAATAATTATTAGATTATCTTTATTTCATAGAACACTTTCAGGAACCCTCGGTATCGGGGAAATTTAATCTTATCTGGAAAATTCTATACATTTTGTTTTGTTGTTCGGCGTTATCGCGTTGTTTTCCAATATAGATTTGTCTAGAATGCTTGTGCGTTTTGCATCCTTGTCTCCGTATTTACACATGTAGAGAAGGTATAATAAACTTGGATTGCCTTCCCAATAAGTTTTCCCGGAAATCGCAAAAATTTACTATTCCATACAGACATTTCGATTTTGTGTTGATCCCGTACTGTAGTAAAAGTTGAAGTAGAAATGTCTTTGTCTATCTCTGTAAATACGGCAAGTATGCAAAATAAACAAAATCTATTCTATAGTATACATTTTTCTAATCCATTTATTTCACACATTGAACGGTTTACCTTGTACTTACAATTTCGTTTTATTTATTTCGCTATAAAATTGACGGTGTAATAAAACCCGCCCTTGAACGGTGGCTTCTAAATAAGGAATTAGCTTTGTAGGGTCCCTATTCCCTACATTTTTATAGCTATTTTTCCTTTTGAAATTGTCGGTGGAAAATTGACAGCAGCCAGTTTTGAATCTAAAATGGGATGGGCGACGTCCACTAAAGATACAAGGTTGAAGTAATATAGCTCGTGGCGATAGACTGAACAGAAATCGAAGTAAATAGCACTAAAAATAACGGGAACCTGCTGAAAATTCTATCAAAACGAATTTGTTTTCAAATCTATCCGATTTTCGAAAGTAGAGCGTCGCTTAGAACTCTTCTATGCATTCCATTGATCCTGAAGCTCTCTAAATGAATGACCGAGTCTAAAGTCTCTTATGTAGAGCTATTTAGATAGGGTGTACTAAGTCAAAAGTGGATGATTCAGGCTAACATTATGAACAACTTTTATTACGGGGATTATTATTAAATTAGAATAGAATTGGAGAAAAAAACAGCTGCTCCCGTGCAAAAATGCAATTCGAATTAAAAAAGTGTATTGAACAGCTGCATCTTTTCTTTCTTGAATTCTTTGTTGGACCCGTAATAAAAGTTGCTAGTAATGTACACTTTTATTGCTTTCGTGCTAATACTTGATTTGTGACTGAGGTGAATTGTAAAATACGGCCAAAGGTCAAAAGCCATGTACTGGACTAGTTTAATAATAATAATAATAATAATAAAAACGTTTATTGTTCATAAAAGTTAACACAAAACAAGTTGTGCACTAGATCCCACACTAGGGTGACCTGTGTCGTGGGATCTAGGTATAATAAAAACGTTTATTGTTCATAAAAGTTAACACAAAACAAGTTGTGCACTAGATCAAAACGTTTATTGTTCATAAAAGTTAACACAAAACAAGTTGTGCACTAGATCAAAACGTTTATTGTTCATAAAAGTTAACACAAAACAAGTTGTGCACTAGATCCCACACTAGGGTGACCTGTGTCGTGGGATCTAGGCTCTTCCTTATAGTACTTATCAAAACAAATTCACCATTATACTAATATACGAGTACAAACTTAATTTAATATTCATAGTGCACTAGACCCCACACTAAAATGACTTGTGTCGTAGGATCCAGGCTCTTTCCCAGACGGGGAAGGTAATACTCACACAATGCTACATTTTAAATATGGAAACAAACTAACTTAACATGACTATTTTATACGAATAGCACAGCACCTACCTACATACATATTTAACATTGTGGCTCAAATTAATAATTTCAAAAACTACGCCCATAATGAATTTTGAATTATGTGCTACATGCAATGGATTCCACCACACATTATTCAAAATTGTTTATTTTGAACAATGTGCAAAGTGGGTAGAAGTACCAGGAGCAATACCGCTGGGCGGGTTATGCTCGTGACGTCATTCTTCGCTGTGATGCTCCTGAGTGTGTGTACCCATAGATGCAGCACATTTTGTGTGAATGTTTATAGTCTAAATCACTCACTTTCACTTAGTCACCTTCTGTGACTAGAACTATTGATGATAGACTCATTTGGAATTGGCTATTGCAATAGAATTCTGTACTTATCAAATTATTTGGGCATATTTGAAGACTTTTTTGAACATCTAAATCTTTTATAATTAGGTAATACATTTTTTACTTTATATAACGGGAAGTCAATCATGTTAAACTATATTAGTCATAAAGACTGTAGTTGACTACATGGTTATTACGAAATGTGTCAGTTTTAGAAAGACCGGCTAATGTGGTCGCAACCATAGTCGTTATGACTAGCAATTGAGGGATTTCCTGGTTGGTACATAAAGTTTCCAACTTTCGTGCCGTTTATTTTATAGTACATACTTACTAACGACCCGCCCGGCTGCGCACAGGTGCATAATGCGTATAAACCATGATCTTGAATCACACTATCTATTAAAAATAACAAAATTCGTTGCGTAGTTTTAAAGATATAAGCATACATGGGGATAGACAGCGGCAATCATGCTCCTTGGACAGCGGGAAGCGACTTTGTTTTATACTATGTAGTGATAATGATGTGCGTATATCACTAGCTTTATTACCTTAACCTTGAATATCTAAGGGAAGCCCTTTTTGCTACGATACTAAGTAAAGCCTAGGATGTGCAGTGTGGCTTCGGCCGAGCCTTAAATAGTTCAGAGGTTGGTAGGGAGAGGCAGCTGGCTGTCGGCTACCTGGAGACCATCGATTGGATTTTAGGAGTTGGATAGTTTATAATCAGATATATACAAAGACAAAGTCATGGTGAGGCATTATATACCTATCTGTCACATATTTTTTACTCGTGGATAAAATTAGGACGCGATGCGTATGCTAATCGTGCTGGCCTATCTGTAGGTACAATACTATGTCTGCCTTCGAAGGTGAGGATCCAAAGTCAGATTCCCAGCCGGGCAGATACCTGCTGTTAGGGCTTATATGAGTGTTACCCTCCTGACCTGCGTGTGCACTATGTCTGCCTTCAATGCTGAGGGTTCTGTCTTCGATTCCCGCGAGGCAGATATTTGAATGATGAATCGAGATATCAATTTAGGGTCTTGAGCACAGGCGTAGTTAGTAGTGTTCTGTCGGTTTTTTTGGATGCTGCTTAGTTTTGCACATGCCAGAAAAAAAAATACTTATAAACTTTCTGGGGTGGACAGAGACCTTTCTAAGATGGGTGGGTATAATAGTTATTTTATGGCATTCGAGACATGAAAAGGTTATTAGTGGGATATAAGAGAGTAAAGCCTTAATGATAGATTCAAGTTTCAACAAAAAGGCAAGGCCAGGCAAGTTCGAAGTGTGATTGATTCTCATCGATGGTCTTCAGATAGTCGTCAAACATAGTCTCGATAGGAATCGTGCTAGCATAGGTACATAACGTTTTATACTCGTGTAAATAAACCTATAGTTAACGATGTAGGTGTTTAGTGTCCGCTTGCATTGTCTTTCGCTGTCGTATCTAAGTTATGTCTAATTTTCATTTGTACAATACACAAAAAATTTAGGAAAATATAACAATTTATATAAAAATATAGGAAATAAACTTTTGTTTTGAAATCATGGTCAACTTTGTACATATTTTACAACTGAAATGCTTTTGTTTAGTCAGACATCTGGACTCTACCTAGGTACGTAATAAGCCTAGATAGATACTCGTAGCTAAGTTCAATCGTGAGATTTATATTCAATGAATCATTACTTAAATGCATTTGTAAAATATAAACCAATATCAGATGGTGAAAGACAATTCGTAAATAAGGTTCGATACAAACTGTAGAAATCCCGAAGTTATGTTAAAGCACAAATGTACGAAGTTATGTGGAACCAGTGAATTGGTAAATATTTGTTATGTTATCGCTGTACGCATTGCCAAAATAAAAATGTCAACATGTGGATTTGTTTTTTTTTTAACCCAAAAGGTAAGGTATGACGGTGATGACGTAAGTAGGTACAATATACCGAAGCGTGGTGTCTCACTGAGCTTTATGAGCGCTTGCTCATAATTAAAGTAACCCAACGAGCTATGGAAGAGGGCTATCCATGCTCGGATTGGATTAATCAGGTGGGTGATTCTCGTATCGCGCTCTAACGTGCTCTTTGTTTGTAATGCTATGGCTACATCTGCGCGCGAAGCTTCGCCGGAAGCTTCGCGCGATGTACATCGTCGTCGGGCGCAGACGAAGTTTCTGGCCACACCTGCAGCGAAGATTGGCGCGCTAAACATCGCGCGATGTTTTCTTGCCAGAGTGAAGTAGATTGACTACTATCATGGTAGATTTTCGATGTAAATTTGGTAGTGTGGTAGATTTATAGTACTTTTTGGAAAACCAGTAGAATTCATAAATATTATATTATAACCAACCCGCCTCTTCTCCCCTATCTAGGATTACGATTAGAAAGGTGGAATAGCAATAGGCAGGGCACATAGTACGGTGGACGTTGACCGACTTGGTGGACGTATGATATATTAGCAGTAGGATGTCCACTGCTGGACATGGGCCTCCCCTATGGATTTTCAAAAATCCTGGTTGGATACAGCTTGCATCCATCGGCTTTTATCAATGGTTCAACGAGCCGGTGGACGTCCTACGCTGCGTTTGCCGGTAGGTACGTGGTTTCCATTTGAGAACTTTACAAACATCAAAACATATAATCTAAAAAAAATATCATCATCATAAAAACTGATATAAGTACTTAATTCTTCTATTCAATATCTCGTTTGATATTCCATTATAAGTAGGTAACGTATAGTTTTTTAACCGACTTCCAAAAAGGAGGAGGTTCTATGTGAACTGTGAACTGAATCAAAAAATATCCTTTTTAGTTCGCAAGGGTATACTCCCGAGGTGGTCCCCCTCCCCCCCACTTCCCCCCTCACTCAAAATCACCGACGACAAAAACATTCATATAGGTATAGATTTAAGAACCTTTGTACAAGTTTCGTCACTGCGTCGAGATTCGTTAAAAAAATGCGACCTATATAGGTACCTAGAGGAAAATCAATATCCGTGCATACGAAAGCAAAATCATCGATTTAATATCCCTATTAATTCGACGATTTTGCTTTCGATTTGGTCTCCTGACTATTCTCACTTCGTTAGCTCGGTCAAGAGGATATCCTAGTGACGAAGAAATTGAGAAATAGGTATTTGGACTAAACAATTGCCGTCCCGAGATGCGCCCAAGCTGAGCTTCGATGTGTGTGTGATGCGCTCGAACTGTCCCCCCCACCCGCGCCTCACGGAACCAGCGCGAGCGTGGCCGACCGAAATTTGATTTTGAATTGTAGCAAAATATGATATCACGTAGAGTGCGCACAAGATAACTCTGCGCGCGAGTCGTGGCGCCACGTACGTTATTTCACTAGCATTCCGTATTCCCTGGCAGCATAAAATTTGTTCCTCATTTTGGCCGTACGTAGAGCTATCTTACGCGTATTCTACGTATAATCTGGTTTCCTAGTAGGTATGGCGGAAAGCAAACAAAAATAATCCTGCCAATGATTACTTATTTTTCTGCCATTAGGAAGCTACATTATTTGTGACATAGTATTTATTTTCTTTCAAATTATTTCATTATTGTTGTACAAAAACATAATATGTACCCAACTAACATCATAATTATACAATTGATCTTGAACCCAAAGCAGGGATTAAAAGTAGCAATTTCGCTATTTGATTTCTGTATGCGTTGCAGTTTACATTATATATTTTGACTGAAATTACTTCTTTCTAATTTTAAGTTAATTATTTTTAATTTAAATGTCTAACATAGTTCTTCTACAAACTAAAATAAATATGGACTCGCGCTTGAAAGGGTTCGAACCGTATGGGAGCCAATTATGTATTTAAATTATTTGTTTTTTAAATTGAAATATTATATTACTAAATACTCTGAGAATATGTCAAGCGTCTACCTGTTGTCATTATTAATAATTATCGTGCAAAAACTCACATCTGTTTGAATGAATGTAATGTAATGAATTGTAATGAATAAGTATAGTAGGTATTTTATTCTATTTTTTGACCGATGAAACGGAGGAGGTACGCAATTCGACGCGTACCTATTTTTTTTTTTTATTGGAAAGGGTATACGTCGAAGTTGGTCCTATTTAAATTTTCTTAAAATCGGCTGAGCCATATTTGATAAATCAACAATAATGTGAAAAATGCTACTTCGATCCGCGCGAATTCTGTACATAGTTGAAGTCGATATTTATTTCATTCTATTTTTAGTTAGTATTTGTTGTTATAATGGAAACGGAAATACATCATCTGTGCAAATTTTAACTGTTTAGCTATTACGATTCATGAGATACTCGTAGGTACAGCCTAGTGACCAACAGACAGACGGACAGAGGAGTCTTAGTAAGTAATTTGGTCTCGTTATATTACTGTATACCTACCTGCACATCTAAAACTTCTTGCCTTTTATATGGTACCTACAATATTTTCATTCTGCTATTTCCATATTTCTGTTAGTTCCATAGTATAAAAATAATAGAGGATTCAATAAAACAGATGCGAGGTTTACTGTTTAGAGAACGGCTTGTCATACCTTAAACACGTTTAAAAAAACTAAAACAGTTAGCAAATTAAAGCAGCAGTGGGTAGGACACACACCATAGTAGGTAATACAAGATAGAACATCTACAAAGTAGGTAGACCTTCTTGCGGCGGCATCATGTGTCGGGTGGTTCTCCTCCCTCAAATATGGTCGAGGAGAATGATGGCTGGCACATGTGTCATACTCGTGATCGGGTGCTGCATGCGGGTCGCCGGTCTGCTCGTGGCATTCACGCAGTGCATTGACTAACTTGGCTATTTCAAGTACCTACTACTAACTCTCTTTGATAGTATAATCTAATAATTGTAAATTTTAGTTAACAAAGGGCATATACCCTGGAGTCTGTGGTTAGAAAATTTAATTAAAAAAAAAAAAGTAGGTAGATATGAACTGATTAAAGCATTTAAAGCACTTCTAATTAAACTTCTCAGCTCTCTTCAAACTCAGTGGATTGGCAAGTTAAAATGACAGAGGGCAAGGCACATAGTTCAATGAACGGATGGCCAATGGGGCTGTTTTCTCGAATGAATCTCACGTATAATCCGCGCCACACAAGTCGGCGGATGGAAAGTTAGGCGCAGAACGCTGCGCAAAAGGCAAAATATAGGTATGCGCGGGGGCCAGAGAGAACAATGCACAGTTCTAGCCCAAATTCTATGACTCTAAAAATACTAAATTGCCAAATAATTTAAAATATATCGAAAGAGATAACTGTTTCATAAAACAACTAAAAATTATCCTATTATCGAAATGCATTAGACGAAATGCATTATTATACATTAGACGAATTTTTTAACGATAATCTAGAAAACGTAATAATAAATCGTTCCAATACAAATAATAAAATTGCCATACCCTAATAGGGTCATATGTATAACTTTACAAAACATGTTAACTAAAAACCGCATGTAAATTTCATATGTTGCAATATATGAATTGAGTTTGAGTTTGAGATACAAGACGCCGGGGCACACCCGCCCGCCAACCTCATGCCTTCCGCATGCACGCCTGTGCTTACCACTACGCCACGCGGCGTCGACATTGTGCACACATGCGCAATAATTAGCGAATTACGGCGAAGTGTCATCTGCGGCTAACATCGCATCCGCCGACTTGTTTGGCGCTACGTATACTGGCAAAAATCTTTGAAATTATTAAAGAGTCTTTGAAATTATTTTGCCATTTTGAGAATTGAGCATTCTGTGCTGAGCACTACCTCTTTAGGGCAAAGTTAATAGGTTTAAAAAGAACAACTTTTACTATGGGAGCAACTAACTCCGAATTGGCGATAAAAACCAGCTGTTCCATACACTTTGTCCATTATCAACGGACTTTTTCTAAGGTATAGTTGATATTTCTCGCGGATTCGGCTCTGGTCGGTCCCATAGTAAAAGTTATGATGTACTTAACTCGCCAAAGGAGGTTGTTTTAGGTACCTGTAAGCTCTTATATGTATTTAATATGTGTGATTTTTTTTTGAAAATTTCCAAATCAAAACTATGTTGCCATTTTGAGAATTGGGCCTTCATAGAATTATGCTTTCGTAGAATTGAGCATTCCCGGATTACTTCGGCATTATGCGAATTGGTTATTCTGCGCCTAACTCATTTAGATGTCTGCGGATACAACACGATCTTCTGTATAATCGCTGCAACATGTCGCAGCAACTAAACGCCCATATTCCATACATAAAATCTTTTCTTCATAAGTAACAAACATACAACGGTCAAATCATAAGATTGGAAAAAATAACTAATATTTTGAATAAACATCGATATCGATGGACATCACTAGAGCATCGACAAAAATATCGACTATTACTACATCCCTAGTGCTTGTGTACGTACTTGTGTAGGTTTGAGCACTTTGAACCTCCCTTACCTCGACCCTGCCCCCGCATCGTGCGATAGGGACAATTGCAGCTCAGAGCGATTTATACCTACAAAAAACTTGGCGAGACAACGTTTCGTATTACGCTGTTTTCTTCTTCAAAAACTATTTCAATCAAGTATTTTTATATGTCAAAATTTTAAAAAAATATGTGTTCATGATTCTGTCATTTTATATTTTGTTAGATATTATTTAGTCTCTTCTGGTAGGTCTCTAAAGACGTCGGTAATAATGGTGATTTTTTTGTGATTTTGAAGGGTCATATTTTTCCTGCTGATTAATTTATTTTAAGAAAAAGAAAAGACAGGGTCTAAACAGCAAAATTTAATTTTATGACAAAAATTGAAGCCCTATAAGTACTTTCCAGGAAGAAAACAGCGTAATACTTTTGTATGGAAAATAACAGACCAACCAGGCTCTGAGAAAATCAGCTACTCAATATTATTTTTCATAAATAATGGCAAAACCGCCTTCCATCGTGTACAAAATTCAAATATTTCGCTCGAATTATTTACATTACACAAAAAAATACTTACACAAAAACATAGAACCTCCTCCTTTTTGGAAGTCGGTTAAAAAGGTGGGTACCTACTCTCGACAGGGGCCATCCATTAATCACGTGATGTTTTTTTGGCATTTTTTGGCAAAATACTGGTATAAGTATCATCTAATTTTATTATAGAAAATTAAAGACTACTATAATAACGTTCAGAGGTAGACAGAAAGGTTGCAGTTTGTTTTTGACTGACATAAAAATTATGAAAGAAATGCGAAAAAGTTTTTTGTACTAGTATATGGACATTATTTAATGTACAATATTTTCAGACCACGGATTAGCAAGACTTTCTTCAACACCAATAACTGGATAAGCATCTTGCAAGTCAGTTGTTGGCACAGTGCTTTGTTGAAGATCAACATCGGTTTCATCAAGCCACTCGGCGTCATCATTTTCGCGCACTACGGAGAGAATCTCTCTCGATCGACGCTGAGTCCGGCGGACAATTGTCGCGGCTCGCGGGAACTTCACTTCGTTCGTTGCCTGGCAACGGCGGATCAAGGTCACACTACAAGCCGTTTTCGATTTTGTACGCGTTTGACTAAAAATAAATACATGTAACGCCGCTTTTCGGTTGAGTATCGCGCGCTTGCAGAAAAAATAAGTACACGTGATATATTACTTTACCCCCCCTTCCCCCTTGTGATATTTCGTGTTTTTTTATGAACCCCTCCCCCCCCCCCCTTTCAAGCCTCACATGATTAATGGACAGCCCCACACGTAGCTACTTATGCCTATAAAAAAACTCTCCCTTAATCTTAGTATCTATTTCTGTATTTATTTCTATGGCGGTAAGGTTCAAAATAGGGCTTCCACTTTATACTCTTCTACTTGAAGCATATTATTACGAGTAGGTATATTGAACATTAAACCACTGATATAATTAATCTACTCAATATTTCGTTGGATATTCACGTGGCATTTTGGCGTTTGATATTCGTGGCACAGAATAGGTTTAAGTTAGTCATTTTTTTGTCAAAGCTAATAGTTTCCTCAAAACAACTATCTAAAGATGAAAAAGATGCAATGTATGGCGTACCTAAGTAAAATTTGTATGGCGGCCATGTGTTTTTAATTGTTCCAAAAAGTACCAAGGTAGTACTCAATATTTTCCGAAGAAAGTACATCTCTAAACCCCATCGTTTTTGAGATCTCTTAGGGGTCCAGGTTAAAGAATTGACCTTCCGAGATTTTGTCATTATTTCTCCCGATTATATTTTTATCTCCATACAAACCTACAATCAGTTTTTTCCTATCTCTTACAACTATCTAAATGAGTGAGTAATAAAATGTATAACATCTATTCCTGTATTTATTTCTATGACGGTAAGGTTCAAAATAGCGCTTGAAATATCAACCATAATTTACGTATACCTATATTTATGTCATAGTGATCCGTCTTGTCGAGGCACAGAATAAGTTTAAGTTATTACTAAAGCGCGTCGCGTATTTTTTATTGGGTTGTATTTATAATATTGCCATTTAATTTTCTTTTAAACTACGAGTTGGATTGATTTGTTGTTAATGACAATTTTGTTCTCCTTGAAATGACAAAGCTAACAAAAGGATTCAATTGGATAAGGATTAATACTGTGTTTGTCAAAACAGTTTTGAAAATTACCTACAATCGCGTTCACTTTAAAGTGACCAAAGTTGATATACTGCAAAAACCTGAAGAGATAGATATATGCTGTCGCGGACTTTTATGTAGACCTAATAAAGCCGGTTAGTTTTGAGGTACATCATTTTCATGTAGGACTTACTATGTAGTCAGCGCACGCGCTTAAAAAGTCTCAAAATTTCATTTTTTGCCGACTTTTTTTACAATTTTCAATATTTTACGCTGTAAACGTAACATAACTGAAATAAAATAAAACTTATGTGTTTGAGTGGTAAAGTACAATTCTAATGATGAAAGAATTTTCGAAATCGTTCCAGTAAATTGTCTACAACCTTGGTTCAAACATTTCATTCCTAAATTAAACGTCTAATTTGTATGGCGGCCATGTTTTTTTGTATGGGAGCCAAGGTTTTTTTTAATTTTTTCTGAAAGGACCAAGGTAGAACTCAATGTGGTGTGAAGAAAGTACATCTCTAATCTCCACCGTTTTCGAGATCCGCCGGGGGTCCAATGCCAGGAGTTGACCTTCGGAAGTTCACCACTTTTTTCTCAAACCATTATTCCATCTATATACAAATCTGCATTTAGTTTTATGTCATTGCTAATAGTTTCCTCAAAACAACTATCTAAAGATGAAAAAGATGCAATGTATGGCGGCCATCTTTAAAAAAAAAGATATCGAAAAACTAATTTCAGATTCGTAATTGGCGACCCCGAAAACCCCCGGATGCAAAATTTCAAGTCGCTGAAAATCAAATTTCAAACAACTTCGATTCCGATGATTTCTCATGAAAAATTGAAGTAACAAGTTATTGAAGAAATGAAATGAAACCACCAACTAGGTATTTAAAAAAATATCGATCCTACAAAAAGTTGATGGGAATCAAAGTTGTAGAAAATCTAATTTCGAACAACTTTTGGTCCCATGACTTCTGCTGTAAAATTGAAAAAACAAAAGTTATTGAAGAAATGAAATGGTATCACCAACTATTTAAAAAAAATATCGATCCTACAAAAAGTTGATGAGAATCAAAGTTGTAGAAAATCTAATTTCAAACAACTTTTGTTCCCATAACTTCTGCTGTAAAATTGAAATAACACAAGTTATTGAAGAAATGAAATGGTACCACCAACTATTTTAAAAAACATCGTTCCTACAAAAAGTTGATGGGAATCAAAGTTGTAGAAAATCTAATTTCAAATAACTTTTGTTCCCATAACTTCTGCTGTAAAATTGAAATAACACAAGTTATTGAAGAAATGAAATGGTACCACCAACTATTTTAAAAAATATCGATCCTACAAAAAGTTGATGGGAATCAAAGTTGTAGAAAATCTAATTTCAAATAACTTTTGTTCCCATAACTTCTGCTGTAAAATTGAAATAACACAAGTTATTGAAGAAATGAAATGGTACCACCAACTATTTAAAAAAATATCGATCCTACAAAAAGTTGATGGGAATCAAAGTTGTAGAAAATCTAATTTCAAACAACTTTTGTTCCCATAACTTCTGCTCTAAAATTGATATAACACAAGTTATTGAAGAAATGAAATGGTACCACCAACTATTTAAAAAAATATCGATCCTACAAAAAGTTGATGGGAATCAAAGTTGTAGAAAATCTAATTTCAAACAACTTTTGTTCCCATAACTTCTGCTGTGAAATTGAAATAACACAAGTTATTGAAGAAATGAAATGGTACCACCAACTATTTAAAAAAATATCGATCCTACAAAAAGTTGATAGGAATCAAAGTTGTAGAAAATCAAATTTTAAACAACTTTTGTTTCGATAACTTCTGCTGTAAAATTGAAATAACACAAGTTATTGAAGAAATGAAATGGCACCACCAACTATTTAAAAAAAATATCGATCCTACAAAAAGGTGACGGGATATAAAGATGTAGAAAATCAAATTTTAAACATCTTTTGTTCCCATAACTTTGCTGTAAAATTGAAATAACACAAGTTATTGAAGATATGAAATGGTACCACAAACTATTTAAAAAAAATATCGATCCTACAAAAAGATGACGGGATATAAAGATGTAGAAAATCAAATTTTAAACATCTTTTGTTCTCATAACTTCTGCTGTAAAATTGAAATAACCCAAGTTATCGAAGAAATGAAATGGTACCACCAACTATTTAAAAAAATATCGATCCTACAAAAAGTTGATGGGAATCAAAGTTGTAGAAAATCTAATTTCAAACAACTTTTGTTCCCATAACTTCTGCTGTGAAATTGAAATAACACAAGTTATTGAAGAAATGAAATGGTACCACCAACTATTTAAAAAAATATCGATCCTACAAAAAGTTGATAGGAATCAAAGTTGTAGAAAATCAAATTTTAAACAACTTTTGTTTCGATAACTTCTGCTGTAAAATTGAAATAACAAAAGTTATTAAAGAAATGAAATGGCACCACCAACTATTTAAAAAAAATATCGATCCTACAAAAAGGTGACGGGATATAAAGATGTAGAAAATCAAATTTTAAACATCTTTTGTTCTCATAACTTCTGCTGTAAAATTGAAATAACACAAGTTATCGAAGAAATGAAATGGTACCACCAACTATTTAAAAAAATATCGATCCTACAAAAAGTTGATGGGAATCAAAGTTGTAGAAAATCTAATTTCAAGCAACTTTTGTTCCTATAACTTCTGCTGTGAAATTGAAATAACACAAGTTATTGAAGAAATGAAATGGTACCACCAACTATTTAAAAAAATATCGATCCTACAAAAAGTTGATGGGAATCAAAGTTGTAGAAAATCTAATTTCAAACAACTTTTGTTTCCATAACTTCTGCTGTAAAATTGAAATAACACAAGTTATTGAAGAAATGAAATGGTACCACCAACTATTTAAAAAATATCGATCCTACAAAAAGTTGATGGGAATCAAAGTTGTAGAAAATCTAATTTCAAAAACTTCTGCTGTGAAATTGAAATAACACAAGTTATTGAAGAAATGAAATGGTACCACCAACTATTTAAAAAAACATCGATCCTACAAAAAGTTGATGGGAATCAAAGTTGTAGAAAATCTAATTTCAAACAACTTTTGTTCCCATAACTTCTGCTATAAAATTGAAATAACACAAGTTATTGAAGAAATGAAATGGTACCTATCTATCTATCTATCTCATTCACGCATCACACTATTTCTCTCTTTCACTCTTACATGTCATTACGTACATCCGGCACTGTTTCACAATTCGTTCATGCTTATCGTGCGTTCCAACATTCATGCTAAAGTCATTCTCCACAGAGCTATTCATTCTCGCTGATTATTATAAACGGTGGGGATTTCCCACAAGCATAGACGTTGTTGCCAGTCGCTACAAAATATCATTCAAAGAAAAATAATTTCCCGTCCTCGCCACAAAATAAGTAATGAAAAATTCCGTGCTCCTTTAAATTGGTACGAATTTGTAGTTGCGATGAAAATATATTAAAAAATTGCTATAAATATAAAATATTTGCGATAAATGGTTCAAATATTTACTAAATATTTTTATTATTTATTGTTAAACATTACCGCCCCCCTAAAAATTGAAAATCTATAGAAGAAGCCCATGTCCAGCAGTGGATGTTCTATTGCTGATAAAATGATGACGATATTTTGTATTCGTTTTTATTTTAGATTTCATGTGTTGATCTTAGTTGATTTACGATTTTCGTTTGTTTGTAAAGTTCTCTAACGGAGACCACGCACCAGCACGCGCAGCGTAGGACATTCACCGACTTATGAATCTAAGCCGTTTCCGACCGGGCCTATTGAAATTCCCTCGGGGAGGCCCATGTCCAGCAGTGGACGTCTTACCGCAGATAATAATGATGATGATGATATTTTTTCACAACTTCCTCAATGTGGGTAATTGGGTTTAAAATTATAAGGCTTAGCTAATAGCATAATAATTGCAGTAAATGTTAACTAATTAATTTCAAAACCAAGATGGCCGCCACAGAATAGTAAATTACATGATGTTTTTTCATATCTCCCTCAATATGGGATCAAAAGAAAGAGCTTGAGTGGTAGAATAAGATCGACTATGACAAATTCCAAGTCAAGTCAAGGTCGATCTTGGTATCAAGGTCAGTCAAGCTGGATGCTTAGTCAAGATAAATCATGGTCGATGATTTTGGAGTCAAGGTCGATGATCCCGGAGTCAAGGTCGATGATCCCGGAGTCAAGGTCGATGGTCTCAGAGTCAAGGTCGATGATCTCGGAGTGAAGGTCAATGATCTCGGAGTGAAGGTCGATGATCTCGGAGTCAAAGTCGATGGTCTCGGAGTCAAGGTCGATGACTTTGGTGTCAAGGTCGATGACCTTAGTGCCAAGGTTAGTCAGTCAGTCGAATTAGAGAACTCTGGGTGCGCGCAGAGGTTTTCCAATTCATATATTTCTACATCCCAGATTGCTCCAGATCGCACCTTTGGTATCCTCTGACCCAAGGGCACTGATGCAATTCTATTCTCGAGTTGAGAAGTAGTTCTGTCATTTGCAGTGCAGAGTTACATGCAGTACAATATTTGCGAGTATGAACCAAATCGGTCGAGATTATAGGCTTATGAAGTTTTAAGTTAAAAAAATGTGCCGCGCAGTCTACTGTTTGGAGAACTACTAGTTTTAGATTTTATATTGTGTTGATCTTAGTTAATTTATCATTCTCGTTTGTTCATGCTAACATTCCATTGTCTTACACCTAAGGGTTTTTAGCGCTAAGTCCTCCTTTAGTACAAATGGTGTGCAATAAAATGGTAAATAAATAAACAAATGTTGTTGGCAACACTGGACTCTGCGCGACAGGGAAGCCCAAGTGTAGCCACCCAAGCGAATATTGTCGCGACAAGCCGAAGCTTCCGGCGAAGCTTCGCGTTGGCGCGAAGTACCCGGCCACATTATCGTCCGCAGACGAAGATTCGCCGTAGGGCGATAATGTGGCCACGCCATAAGAAATGCGCGTGAAAAATATTTATTTTTTAAATATCAAATGCGATTTATAATTCACTAGCTTTTACCCGCGGCTTCGCCCGCGTTATATTTTGATTTTGGCTTATGTTTATGTCGGCTGCGAAACCTAACCTAACCGACAAACATCAAATTACCTTAGAGGAATGCTTTTGCTGCTAAGTTACGGTCGGAGTGTATACACAACCCCACGTGTATTCCCGCCTTGTCGTGGCGGGGGAGGTCTGAGGCAGCTGAAAAGGCGGGGCTCGAAGTCTCCCTCTTCTTTGGGTCTTTGCCCTCAAGGCAGCTTAAAGGCTGGCACTCGAGGTTCAGCCGCTTTTAACTAAAGCAGCTGAGAGGATGGCCGATAGGTTGCGTGCCTTATGAGGAGTGTCGCAACTGAGGCAGGCTGCAGTGCCGCTCTTGAGACGCTGCAGCCGAGGATTAGGGGCCGCGGTGGGATGGAACTGGTGGTGTGGGTGTCACCACCTACTCTACCTTCCGCTAGGCCATCAACGTGTTGGCAGACGCAGTGGGGCTGCAGGGGAAGAGAAGTGGCGGTATCGCGATGGCCGTTCTCACTGCCCTCTGCAGTTGAAGAGGCAGGCGCTGGGCTACTATGACTGACCCGTTGCACTGGGACCAGGGCGTTGGAATGCTGTCCGACGCTCAGTGCTGGTTAGTCCCGAGTGGTGGATGACGATGTGTCTTGTGCTCCGAAACACTCCGTCATTATGGCGGGAGCGCAAGCTCCGTTATGGAGCCCGAGTCTGGGCTAGCGCTGTTGAGTGCCGCGAAGGAGTGCGAAAAATGTAGGAACGTTCTAAACTTGCCATGACAGGTTATTTCTGGCGCTTAGACGGCTGCTACCGCGGCCCGCTCACTTAGTTTTTCTCTTATCCTACGGGAACTGTAAAAGTTTTTGGGATAAAAAGAGGACTATGTCACTTTTCGGACTGCTGTGCCGCTCTTGCGACGCTGCAGCCGAGGATTAGGGGCCGCGGTAAGATGGAACTGGTGGTGTGGGTGCCGCCACCTACCCTAGCTGGGCATTCCAAGATTATGTGCAGTGGAGTCTCCTCTTTTGTGGGTTCACAGATGCACGATGGGCTTTCCCTCAACTTAAATCGATGTAAGTATTGGGAAAACTCACCATGCCCCGTCAGCACTTGAGTTATGATTCCCACTGGTGCTCTTTCTCTTACGATCTTGTACGCCACCCTTGCATCCGGAAAATATGTTTTGGTTACCGCCGCTGTGTGTCCATCCTGATACCGCCGGTTCCACTCGTCAAGAGAGTCCTTTCGGATTTCTCGCTTGACGAATGAAACGGGGCAGTTATCGTAAATAGGTCTGCACTTCGAATGCAGTGCTGCTTCCTTTGCTAGCTGGTCCGCTCTCTCATTTCCCTCCATCCCCGCGTGCGCTTTAATCCAATAAAGTTTCACTATTTTATTTTGTGCGTGTAGTAACTTTATGTTAGCTTTGAATTTACTGCTAAGGGATGGAGGGAAGATACGCCAACTACCGTTTCCAGTGCAGACCTGGAGTCACAAAAGATTTTTGCTTTTTCGGTAGCCTCAAGAAGTGCCAATAACTCGGCCTGGTACACGGAGCACCAATCGGCCAATTTCAGCTTGCGGGTACTGATCTCAGCGGCATCATCCCAAATGGATAATGCCGCCTCAACTTTCCCTTTAATTTTGCTGCCGTCTGTAAATATGTTAATTTCTCGGTTAAGATTTTGCTCTAGTGCTGCTCCGTCTGCCAGGCATATGAACTCCAGCTCCTCCTGCTGCGCTGGGTGTGGCTTCTTTTCTGTCTCTCTATCTCCAGTTACTTGCTGGGAATAACCTTTTTTAGTTTCATATAGCAAGGCTGCTTCCTGGACTCTGATATGACAGCCGAGGATTAGGGGCCACGGTGCCGGATATATGGATACACGGATATATGGAACTGGTGTGGGTGCCGCCACCTACCCTACGTTCCGCTAGGCCGTCAACGTTTTGGCAGACGCAGTGGGGTTGCAGGGGAAGAGAGGTGTCGGTATCGTGATGTGCGTTCTCACTGCCCTCTGCAGTTGAAGAGGCAGGCGCTGGGCTACTATGACTGACCCGCTGCACTGGGACCAGGGCGTTGGAATGCTGTCTGACGTTCAGTACTGGTTAGTCCCGAGTGGTGGATGACGATGTGTCTTGTGCTCCGAAACACTCCGTCATTATGGCGAGAACGCAAGCTCCGTTATGGAGCCCGAGTCTGGGCTAGCGCTGTTGAGTGCCGCGAAGGAGTGCGAAAAATGTAGGAACGTCCTAAACTTGCCATGACCGGTTATTTCTGGCGCTTAGACGGCTGCTACCGCAGCCCGCTCACTTAGTTTTTATCCTATCCTACGGGAACTGTTAAAGTTTTTGGGATAAAAAGTGGCCTATGTCACTTTTCGTCTTTCAAACTATTCATGCAATAAGCCAAAGCAAATTGCTCCGTTGCTGAGAAAAAAATATTGTTAAGTCCTACGGGAACCACAATTTTTTCGGGATGGAAAGTAACCTATGTCACTTTCCGTCTTCCAAACTATGCCCACCCCAAATATCAAGTCAATCCGTTGCTCCATTGCTGAGAAACAGTTATTGTCCTATCCCATAGGAATCACGAATTTTCTCGAGATAAAAAAGTATCCTATTATCACTTTCTGTCTTTTAAACCATAGGTATCCATACCAAAAATCAGGTCAATCTTTTGCTCCGTTGCTGCATCAAAGAGGAACAAAGCAACAAACTTTTCGGATTGATAGTATTAAAGTATGATGATTCTGTACCATAAAGGTAGAATAAAGAAACATGTTAAACCTCTAATAATAGAAGATTTAAAAATATTTTGAATGTCAGACAAAATGACGGCCTGGTATTAAACGTTATAGTAACATGAAGCATGCAGAGGGAAAATAACATTTTATCCAATTTTAATGTCAGTTGTCATTTTCAATGCATACTTTATTTCCTTTTCAAGGGGATATAATGGTGGAAAAACAATTTGTCCCCTTGTCATGCTACCTGTGATTTATAAAAGTCTGCAGACAATGTCACCTGTCATCTAATTACGTTTGGCTGTGACGTTTCCTTAGTCCATATTAGCGTCATAGAGGAATTAATCACTTAGCGTCTTTGTGATAGTGGCGACAGTTTCGCTTTCGATGGTTTTTGGCCTGTCCTACAGGAACTATGCAATTTTTCGGGATAAAAAGTATCCTAAAGGTCCTTCCGCCTTTTAAACTATGTCCATGCCAAAAATCAAGTCAATCCGTTGCTCCGTTGGTGCGTGAAAGAGTAACAAACCAACAAACTTTTCGGATTTATAATATTAGTAAGGATTTTAACGTAAATTTACATTTTTTTATTAGTCTACAAAAATACTACCTAAATGTGTCAATTTCATACCAAACATTTACACTTCACGATGTATAGGTAGTCCTAACTAGTAAGTAATACACGCTTCATTCACAAATTGAAAAAAAAAAAGAAACATCTAGAAATTAATCAAACGTTTCTCCAAACTCGGAAAAAAAAACTTACCTACCAGAATTGAAGACATCCGTAGAAAAATCAAAGTAACAGATATAGCCTAGCGGATTGGCAAGTTGAAATGGCAGCGGGCAGGGCAAATAGCACAGAGCACCTACTGATAAACGATGGGGATGAAAAGTTATCGAATGGAGACCACGTTTCTACCGGCAAGTGCAACGTATGGCCGTCTTTGGTATGGCTAAGACGTATGGCTAGCCCTGGTGTCAGAACTTTAAAGCTGACTCTGAAATTATTTTTATATTTTATAATATTTTACCGAATAATCCGAGCCACGGCACCGTTCATTTGTAAATGCCACCCGTGGTCACACGTGATCCGTGAGTGACACGTGGTGGTTTAGTGGTAATGACACCCGCCTTACAATCTTGAGGTCGTGGGTTCAAATCCCAATGAATTCCTTGGAATTGATGTACGGAATTTCACACCATTGGCTTTCCGGTGAAGGAAAACATCGTGAGGCAACGTGCTTATGTCCGTGGACCCCCTCGGTGGGTAGCCTTTGTGCCTTCTTGGGAGCTCCGGGATCTCCAAAGGAACACACCGGTGCTCCCAGCACTTTACACGACTACTCGCCTGGTGATTAAACCAGGCTTGTACCGTCCTTTACGACAGCGTTGCCACACACGCTGCCGTCCTCCTCGGGCCCGCTTGAGTGGATGGCCAGAGCCCCAACTCTGTCCACCCACGAGCCCAAGGGTCCCCTTTTAGTAGGCTCTTACTACAGGCAGCGGATACCCATGCCGTATTCTAGTGCTCCGGCATCAGAGCAAGGGGCCGGGTATGCTATCTAAGTATTAATATAATTCTTTGAAGATGATAATAAAGAAAGGTTCGAGATACGAGTAGACATCACTGAGACGTATGCGAATGTACATTCTTACTTTCTTGGTAGATAGTTTCTTAGGTACGTCATAAGGATATCATTGGTTCCAATTCAATAACAAGTAAGATATCACTTAAAATAAACACATGTTATTTATGCAAAATCATGTTATTAACGAATTTAAAGACAGACGTCAAGCACTTCATAAATAAAAACGCATGACATTAAATAAGGCCGAACATCATGAATCAATGAGGTTGTATCATTCCTCCCCACTTAGATTTCGTCGATTAGGCGACGCGGCGGTCTCCCTTGGCGATGACTTCGTCGAAGCGGTGGTAGTGCAACTCCAATTTCAGGAGAGGTTGAAGCTGAAGGTGTTGCAAACGCTGGAGACGCCGATGCCGATGACGTAGGTATTGCAGGACTGTTAGAGGGTGAAGGTGTTGAAGGATTTGGTGTTCTAGGAGCAAATGACACTGACGCTGGAGACGCCGATGCCGATGACGTAGGTATTGCAGGACTGTTAGAGGGTGAAGGTGTTGAAGGATTTGGTGTTCTAGGAGCAAATGAACTATCTCTCATGGCTAATGGTGAGCTTGCAGGAGCTGATAAACAAATTGCAGACTTAATAGCTCTTGGTCTTATGTGATCTGCATGTCTCCTGTATTCTCCCCCATTAGATGTTGTAATCACATATGAATACTTGTGTTTTCGGGCTTTCACCGTAGCAGGTTGCCATTTCTTATCCAGTTTTGTTTTCACATATACTTCGTCCCCTGGATGATAATCGGGTGTGGAATTCATGATGTTGCTTTTAACTTGTTTATATTCCAAAGTTCTTCTCTTATCTGGTCTAATATTTGATAAGAGACAATTCAATTGTCTGCCAAACATCATTTGGGCAGGAGATTTGCCAGTTGTCGTATGAGGAGTATTTCTATAGGTAAACAAAAATTCAGTCAGTCGGTGCTTAAGATTACTGGTTTCATTTGTGGCCATCCTGGATTTAAAAGTTCTCACTAATCTTTCTGCAAGTCCATTTGTCCGTGGATGTAGTGGAGATGATGTCACATGCAAAATTCCTTGAGATTCACAATATTTGCTGAACTCATACGATGTTAGTTGTGGGCCATTGTCAGAAACTATGATACGTGGAACGCCAAATGTGCAAAATATGTCGTCTAAGACTTGACATAGCTTCTTAGATGTGATATTTTGCATAGGTTTAACTTCTATCCATTTCGATAATGCGTCACATAGCACCAACCAATATGTCCCTTGAAATGGCCCCGCAAAATCTAAATGCAATCTATCCCAGACCTGTTCTGGAATGGACCATGAAAAAATCGGTAGTTCTGGATTAGATGGGCGATTTTCTTGACATCTTGTACATAGTTTGACAAATTCATCAATGTCTTCATCGATAGAAGGCCACCATACATAAAAACGAGAGAGCGCTCTCATTGCAGATATCCCTGGGTGACCTTTGTGAAGATACGACAAAACCATTTTCCGTAATGTTGCCGGTATGACCATGCGTCCTTGCCACATGACTATATTGTTTTCAACTGACAGTTCAAAACGTTTTCTAAAAAATTCTTTGAGATCATGCTTGTATGAATTTTCCAGTTCTCTCCAGCCAGTCTTTATGTACTGTTGTACTTTTGATAATGTTTTATCTTTAATTGTTTCTTCACTTATTTTCTTTTCAGATAATTGTAAGTCACATAGTTTGTTTCCCAACATTTGTGCGGTAATTTTGTGGACAGTTGTTTCAGCTTTAGATGGTTGGGTCTCTGGGTCTGGCAACCTCGAAAGACAATCTGCCAGTATGTTATTTTCCCCCTTTTGGTAGTGAATTTTATACTGATAGCAACCTATTAATAAAGCCCATCTTACCAATCTATTGTTTACCAGTTTAGGAAGATTCCGTTGCGTCCCCAAAATGTGAATTAGAGGTTTATGATCTGTGACCAGAGTGAATTTAGTGCCTCTTAAGTATTGGTCAAATTTTTTAATGCCAAAAACAATAGCTAGCGCTTCGCGGTCAATGACAGAATACTTACTCTCAGCTGGCCGAAGTTTTCTAGATGCAAATGCAATTGGTTGTTCGAGGTTGTCTTTGTTTTTATGGAACAACACCGCTCCGACACCTTTTTCTGAAGCATCTGAAGCTAAAAATAAAGCTCGATTCTCGTCGTATGCAATCAAAGGCTTTGTTTTTGCGATACTCGCTTTTGTTTCTTCGAATAATTGTTTTTCATGGTCAGTCCAATGCCATTTGTGTTTGCCACTTGTTAGTTTATAAAGGTCAGCGCATTGTCCATGAAGATGTGGAATAAATCTTTCGTAGAAGTTTACAAGTCCCAGAAACGAACGTAATTCTTTGGTATTTGTAGGTTCTGGAGCTTTGATAATTGCATCTATTTTTCCTTGAGTTGGACGAACTCCATTTTGATCAATCGTGTGACCCAAATACTCAATTTCTTTGTTTAAGAATGTGCATTTCTTTAAATTTACTTTTAATCCCGCTTGTTGTAATTTGTCTAAAACTGTAGATAGCGTGCACAAATGTTCATCTAAGTCTTTTCCTGTTATTGCAATATCGTCGAAATAGACAGCTACGTTAGGCATGTTTCCGAGTAATTCATCGAGGAAATTTTGAAATATTGATGGGGCCGTCGAGATTCCAAATGGCATTCTGTTGTATTGATAGTAACCTTTATGTGTTGAGATTGTCAGGTATTTCTTTGACTCTGGAGAAATTTCAAATTGTAGGTAAGCATCTTTCAAATCGATTTTTGAGAACCTCGCACCATTGGCCAACTTTTGGCGTAAATGATCAAAAATAGGAACAGGGTGTAAATGTTTTGTTAAAACAGGGTTCAAAGTCGTACTGTAGTCTCCGCAAATTCTGACGTCACCTGTAGGCTTTAATACATTCACTGTGGGTGTGGCCCACTCTACTGGTGTTACGTTTGGGTCAATCTTTTGTATGATGCCAGTTTCAGTAAGGCGGTCCAGTTCCCGTTCAACATTTTTCTTCATGCTGAATTTGATATGCCGTGCTGGTAGGTGTACAGGTTTCGCTTCAGGATTGACATGAATATTTACTTGGTAGTTTAATACTTTTCCTAGTTTACCGTCAAATAATTGGCTGTGTTTGTTCAATATGCTCTTAAGATTTGCTGGTGAATTGATGGCTTTCACTGAGTAAACTGGGCTAGGGAACTCCATTTTAAACATTTCGCACCATTGGAGACCAAAAAGCATCGGTTTCGCATCATTCATTACGACTACAGGTACTATTTTTTGTGTTCTGTCAACCTGTACTGTTACATCTGTTAGCCCTTTTGTTTTAAGTTTGTTATTTCCATAAGCTTTAAGTTTAGGTGCTTTCATTAAAGTAGGAGACCCAATTTGTCGCCATAACTCAGTACTAATGATTGAATAGTTTGAACCAGGATCCCAATCCATAGTACAATTGATTCCGTTGATTTTCACGTCAATTTGTTTACAGTCTCTCTTTTTATTAATGACGCTGCAGACAACGTCGCTGTCATTATCGCTACTGTCCGAAGTACCGTTTATATCTGAATCAGTAGTATAAACGTCGGCAATTCTTTTAGATTTCCCTTTCTTGAAACTAATATATGCACGTCCAGTTTTAATACAGCAGTTCTCAAAATGTCCTTTGACATTACATTCATTACAAATATGATCCATTGCTATGCATTTAGATGGCTCGTGTTTGTTGTTTTTACCACATCTCAAACATTGATCAGAATGCAACTTACGTGGATTTGTTGCTGGTGCAGAATTGCTGCTAATCATCTTCCGAGAGTTTCTTCTCTTAATGCGATTTATACTCGTACCTGGCGTGTCATGTTCGGCTTGCTCTCGCGATAGCGCAACTGAAAAAACTTCTTGAAATGTAACCTCGTTGCCTGACTCAAGTAAATCCGGCCATTTCTGTTTCAGGTCAGTTTCTAATTCAGCATGGTTTAAGCCCGTCGCAAAACGGTCGCGTAGCTGTCGTTCTAACATTTCTCCTTTGTACCCGCAGTCTTTGCTTAACTCTTTTAGCCTGTTGGCGTATTTCTCCATTGTTTCGTTGCAATTTCTAGTACAATTCCAGAACTCGGATAAGGCGCGGTATCTTGTTTTCTTTATACGATACAGATCCAACAATTTGCCGCGTATATCGAAGTAACTGCTGGTTTCAAAATTAGGTGTCAGTGCTGTTTTAACTTCACGAAATGTTTCTGGTGTAAGCAAATTTATCAATAAGTCTTTCCGCAAGTTTTCATTCGTCACATCCAGTATTTGGCATTTCTTTTCAAAAAAATCCAAATAATCTTCTATTCTACCGTTTTCTTCATTGAATTTGTCCATATTGAAGTTTTTTAGAATCATAATTTTGTCATTTTTTGTGATAGAAGCGTTCGTTACGCTTTGCGTATGTGGTGTTTCGTTTGTACGTACGGTTTTGATGAGTAAGTGTAGTATTTGCGTTATTTGTTCTTGCTGCGCCTGTTGAGCACGCAAGAATTGAGTAAATTGTTCGTCATTCATTTTTGACTTGCTATTTCTCTTTTAATCCTCGTCGCCAATAAAATAAACACATGTTATTTATGCAAAATCATGTTATTAACGAATTTAAAGACAGACGTCAAGCACTTCATAAATAAAAACGCATGACATTAAATAAGGCCGAACATCATGAATCAATGAGGTTGTATCATCACTGTATATCGATAAGGCCGCCTGTAAACGTGGGTAGGTAATGCTATTTGCAGAGCACATAACAAAGGAGTCGAGTTACCATATCAGGTTCAATGATGCGCCTTGAGCTCGGCAGAAATAGCGGACCGTAAATAGAATAACTTGGCTGCCTTGCGCTAATCATAGGTATACTTAACTTACCTATCTAAACAGCAACATACTGTTTTTTACCTAGTTCAGTTTATTTACTTCCGTCTTCCTATAATCTCAACATGGTCTTGTTTTTACATGATATTTTATAGAAAAGCTGTTCGAGGTTGTAAGCAGCGACCCTGTATAATAGGGCCTATTATGTGGTTGTAAGTAGGTACCTATATTTATGTACTCGCATGTGTCACTTTCACTATGGGACCAACTACCAAACCGCAAAGAAAAAAAATTCTGTTCCTTATTGGTACCTATGGAACTGGAGAAACTGGAACGTTTTATACGGAATACCTACTTATCTGTTTTTTGACGATTTTGGTTTTGCTTTAGAAATATGACATTAATTATCCTTCAATCACCTCTAAAGAGTCTGCATAGCTCCTTTATTTAATTCACTCAGTTGCAGAGCGTCCTCTGGCACGTATTTTTCCACAATTTTGAGTTTTTTTTTTTTTTGTATAGCAACACTTCCGTTACTTCAGCATTGGAGTTCAAAGTAGAGACGTGGGAACATTTCACAACCTTTACATAGAGGCAGAGCCTTAGAGGAAGGACCAGCGTAGGACAGTTTTATCTTTCTGGGACTTCCATAATGACATCGATCGAGGCTTACCTACCTGTATTATACTGATACCTTATAATTCCCTTGATTAAATGACTCATCACTGCATAATGTCACCTCCGGGCAAGGGAGGGAGGGATTGAATCACTATGCAGTCTCTTCTTCGGTGATTTCAGATAATTATTATCAATCGTGAAGATTGAAGAAGATTAACAGGTAAGCTCGATTGATTCTTAATTATGGGCACATCAACATCCTAGACCGTAAAAATTAAGAAGAAAAAATCGGCCAAGTGCGAGTCGGACTCGCACACGAAGGGTTCCGTACCGTGTGGGAGCCCCATTCCTCTTGACGTTATTAATTGCGAGCAAAAAAACTCCTAAAAATCACGTTTGTTGTATGGCAGCCCCCTTCAAATATTTATTTTATTCTGTTTTTAGTATTTGTTGTTGTAGCGGCAACAAAAATACATCATCTGTGAAAATTTCAGCTACCTAGCTATCATGGTTCATGAGACACAGCCCGGTAACAGACAGACAGACAGACGGACATCGAAGTCTTAGTAATAGGGTCCCGTTTTTACCGTTTGGGTACGGAACCCTAAAAAGGAAGAAGCCGTGGTGGACTAGTGTTATAACGCTGGCCGGTCATTCTTGAGGTCGTGGGTTCAACCCCGGTTCAATCACCAATGTGTTTCTTTGGAACTTATTTTATGTACGGAATTTCACATCACTGGCTTTCCGGTGAAAGAAAACATCCACAACCTGCATACTTACGTCCGTAGAAGAAATTTGATGGCGTATGTGAATCCACCAACCCGCACTGGGCCAGCGTGGTGGATATGGCCCAATCACCCTTCGTGGGTAGGCCTACGGTCCTGCAGTGTACTATTAAAAAAGACTGGTAGAGTACAGTACAACATCCTAGAGTAGTCCATCCATCAGCCATAGGAAGTCCACTGCTGAGCATAGGCCTCCCCTGTGGATTTTCGATAAGATCGATCAGAAGCGGCTTGCATCCAGCGTGCTCCTACGGCCTTGATTAAATCGTCGGTCCACCCTGCCAGTGGACGTCCTTCGCCGCGCTTGTCGGTACGTGGTCTCTATTCGAGAACTTTACGGCTCCATCGGCCATTCGTTCTACCGACTGTGAGCCCTGTCCACTGCCACTTCCACTTGATCCGCTGAGCTGTGTCTGTAACTTAAATGGTTCGGAGTAGTCTGGAGCTCTTGGATTTTCGCCCCGATCAGATCCTCTTCTAGATCCGGTATGATCAGATAGAAAGATACGGTCAGTCACGAATATAAAAAAAATTGTATGATTCATAATGTTGAACGGGTATGATTTGCATACCTACAGGCTTATCACCAGAGTTGATAACAGAAAGAAATCTAGGTATATTTTTGTTTTAGAGAGGACATAGAGGATATTGAAGTGCGCAGAACCTCAAGTAATACTTATCTACTAAAATGTACCTACCTACTTTTATTAAGGGCACGCAGGGAAGGGTGAGCAGACATAATTTTAACCGTAGGAAAGTAAGATTTTCTTGTAAATCTGTAAGAGTAACATACCTAGTATTATAAGTAGTGGACACAGCTGTTGAAGCAGTTGATTAGCCGAGGCCGTATCGTACACGACTGGACTTTCTTATTGAGGCATATTGCTGGAATATTCTTTGCTAGGTATAGTTTATTTATTTATATTCTTATCTACATGACTGTATTAATGTTATCTGTCTAGTACAGATAACGCTGGCATGGCGGCGGCGGCAACCAGCAACTGCGACTAAATTTATACCACACGAAAATACCCGGAGGCCAGACGAAATTAATTTCGATTTCATTCTTCAATTTATTTCCATCCAATGCTATTTCTATTGATCGTGGGGTATAAAAATACACAGGTTATACGTATATCAGAATGACTTAGATTTACATAGGAGGAATCTTCAATATTATTAGATAGGTATGTAGGTAGTGCCCCCGCCAAGGGCAGCCAAAAAAAAAAGGGCATTACACCAATCGTTTCTTGTTCTTTACATAATTGTCACTAGTGCTTCTATGCCAGGTATAAGCCGCGCGACTCAAGTTGGTGGATGTGAAGTTACAAGCTGCGCTATAGCCAATCAACGTGCAGCTTTATGTGAGCTTCAGTCAGGATTGGCTATTGCGCAGCTTATAGCTAACTTCACGTCCGCAAACTTGTGTGGCGCGGCCTGTACTTCTATCTGGCCCAATTCAACAGTCAGGAGTTCAATAATCTAAACACTATGTTTAGATTATAACGTACATAGGCTATCTATCTAGAATCGTATCATAGTATTACTACATACCTACTTTTACTATTTATAATTATGTAATCTGGGTAGGTACCTACTGACACAGGAGTCATAAGAGTTCGTTGACCACAAGGAATGAGATTATGAGACTAAATACAGCAGTTCTCATTGCGTCAATGACTATAATTTTTTTTGAAACTTGTCTACAAATCCAAACAAATCTTTACAATACTCCATCATACAGGTTCTGCAAGACGAGATTTGGACTTGTGCAAAAGTTAATGAACTGTCACCTAATCCTAATCCTCTAACAAATAGGTAACAATCAAGTTTATAACTTGCTATGCAAGCCTTATAGCTTATACCTAGTAAATATTTAATATCTATGGGAAGGTAGAGCAGGTTCAGTTCAAAGACAGCAAGTAAGTTCGAATCATTTATTAGAGTGTGGGTGGGCATGACGCCCGGAGACGTTCAGGTAGTGCGGTGGAATGTTTAGTCGACCTCCTCGATGGTGGGTCCGGCGCCGCCGCCGGGCGCGGCTCCTCCCGCGCCGGGCGCGCCGCCGGGGAAGCCGGGCATGCCGCCGGGCATACCGCCGGGCGCGCCGCCCGCGCCCTGGTACAGCTTGGTGATGATGGGGTTGCATACGTTCTCGAGCTCCTTCTGCTTCTCCTCATACTCCTCCTTCTCGGCGAGCTGGTTGGCGTCGAGCCACTTGATGGTGTCGTTGCACTTGTCGAGGATGGCCTGCTTGTCGGCGTCTGTGATCTTCTCCTTGAGCTTGTCGTCCTCCATGGTGGACTTCATGTTGAAGCAGTACGACTCAAGCGCGTTCTTGGCCTGGATGGTCTCCTTCTGCTTCTCGTCCTCGTTGCGGTACTTCTCGGCCTCGTTGACCATGCGCTCGATCTCCTCCTTGGAGAGACGGCCCTTGTCGTTGGTGATGGTGATCTTGTTCTCCTTGTTGGTGGACTTCTCGACGGCGGACACGTTGAGGATGCCGTTGGCGTCAATGTCGAAGGTGACCTCGATCTGCGGCACGCCGCGCGGCGCGGGCGGGATGCCGGTCAGCTCGAACTTGCCGAGCAGGTTGTTGTCCTTAGTCATGGCGCGCTCGCCCTCGAACACCTGGATCAGTACGCCGGGCTGGTTGTCCGAGTACGTGGTGAAAGTCTGCGTCTGCTTCGTGGGGATGGTGGTGTTGCGCTTGATGAGCGTGGTCATCACGCCGCCCGCGGTCTCGATACCGAGCGACAGCGGCGTCACGTCGAGCAGCAGCAGGTCCTGCACCTCCTCCGACTTGTCTCCGTGCAGGATGGCGGCCTGGACGGCGGCGCCGTATGCCACGGCCTCGTCGGGGTTGATCGACTTGTTCAGCTCCTTGCCGTTGAAGAAGTCCTGAAGGAGCTTCTGGACCTTGGGGATACGGGTGGAGCCGCCGACGAGGACGATGTCGTGGATCTGGGCTTTGTCCATCTTAGCGTCGCGCAGAGACTTCTCGACGGGTTCCATGGTGGAGCGGAACAGGTCGGCGTTGAGCTCCTCGAAGCGCGCGCGCGTGATGGACGTGTAGAAGTCGATGCCCTCGAACAGAGAGTCGATCTCGATGCTGGCCTGTGTGGAGGAGGAGAGCGTGCGCTTGGCGCGCTCGCAGGCGGTGCGCAGGCGACGCAGCGCGCGCTTGTTGCTGGTCAGCTCCTTCTTGTACTTGCGCTTGAACTCCTGCACGAAGTGGTTGACCATGCGGTTGTCGAAGTCCTCTCCGCCCAGGTGAGTGTCGCCGGCGGTGGACTTGACCTCGAAGATGCCGTCCTCGATGGTCAGGATGGACACGTCGAAGGTGCCGCCGCCGAGATCGAAAATGAGAACGTTTCGTTCTCCGTGTCCCTTCTTGTCAAGACCGTACGCGATCGCCGCAGCCGTAGGTTCGTTGATGATCCGGAGAACGTTCAGGCCAGAGATGGTGCCCGCATCCTTTGTGGCCTGTCGCTGTGAGTCATTGAAGTACGCCGGAACCGTGATGACTGCGTTCTGCACCGTTTTGCCGAGATAAGCCTCGGCAGTTTCCTTCATCTTTGTGAGCACCATTGAGCTAACTTCTTCAGGGAAGAAAGTTTTGTCTTCACCCTTGTATGAGACCTTGATCTTTGGCTTGCCGCCGTCACTGACCACGTCGAAGGGCCAGTGCTTCATGTCGGCTTGTACGGTGGCATCTTCGAATTTGCGACCAATAAGACGCTTAGCATCTGTAACAAAGGAGATGAATGTTGAAGAACCAGTTTTCTTTACAGCATTTTTAAATCTGATATGAATATCCTCAGAATACATTTATCATTCAATATGTTCAGAGACTCTAGTCTAGTATATTGGGTATCATCATGAAAAACAGCTGTAAAACCAGTACAACAAAACATACTAACTAGGTAAACTAGGAAGTTATCATTCACCTTGAATCAGATTGTTGAAGTTTCTGTACAAGCAGTAACTGACTCATCTAATTTAATCATTTATTTCATCATAAGTTTAGTTATTTCTAGAAACTATTCATGTTTTAGACTCATTTGCTCAACTCTTAACTCAATGGGTACATGAAGATAAATAAGAATGGAGAAATCCTAACAGTTGTTTCTGTGAGTCAGTCACACCTCCATGAGTTTCTATTGTTTGTGAAATCAGTACCAAGAATTCACACACACATTCATACAATTTCAATAATAATTATTATAGCTGATAAACCATTGAGTTTGTATCAAAAACAGTAGTAAAAGCTAATTATGTGAAATACATTACATATTCATTTTAAAATATTTAGTAATTGAAGAAGTTCTACTGCCCTTGTTTTTAATGTCATTGCTCTGTAAGTGGGGCAGCACACATTAATTGCAATTATACATTCACTTAGGTGCATGTGTATGTTGCATTTACTTGCATAAAAACTGGACTAGGCTAATAATTTTACAGAGAATTCTTTATCTTGACCTAGTAACACTATACTACGGTACATAGTATAATTTACGGTCAAAGTTGGTCAAATGTTACATAGTAAGCTTCCATCAACCATAGTCAGACAATAAAAACGAATCAATAGATTCTAGAAAGAAGTTCTTTTTGCAACTTGACTTAAGATTCCTGTAGCAACTGATAACAAAATTATTAGCAATCAATTATTACTAATTTCATTTTTAAGACTTCAATAAGAATGATCCTGAAGCAAAATATAATAATACCTACCTGTATTGAATTGGCATCCTTATCAATAACAATGACATCAGGCTGAGAAAACATGGAGAATGACTAAATATTTTAACATCTGTTAAGTTATAAATATACCTATAGGCTAAATCGTACAAGTCGGCGGATGTGAAGTTAGCTACAAGTTGCGCGAAACCCATTCAACACTCAGCTTTAAGCGAACTTCAGTCAGGATTGGATGTTGCGCAGCTTGTAGCTAACTTGCATCTGCCGACTTCTATCGTTCGGCCTATACCTACCTAGTCTAAAACAGTACAAATTATCGGCATGAAAATTACTATGAAATTATAGCAAACTTTGAATCACAAAACTTGGTATGGGTAAAACCAATAAAGAGGAAAATTGATAAGCGGTTGATAAATTGCCTCATTGGATTGAGTCGGTCAGAAAACCTAATGATGTCATGTTGTACTGGTTTTTGAAGGTGATTACTATAGGTTGTTAATAGGTTAACCGCTAGAGATATCATACTACTGAGACTTTTTTAAGTCGATAGATAGAAGGGTGTAATAAAGTAGAAAACCAAATTGTGTAAAGCATAATCAGACTTAACACCCAAAAAGTGATGTAACAATCAATGTAATTTACATACAATGTAATGAACAGGAAACATTATCATAAATTGACGACGTTCCATGTTATATAGTGAGTAACTTAGACCTTGGTCCTCGTTTCAGGAAGTTGCGTTTGAAAATTAACAGTTAATAGTATGTACATGAATACTTGTTTGAAACTTTTATGTAAAACAGATATACTAGCATGGAATATATTGCTAAGTCTCAAGTCCAATATCTATAGAGGTAACCTATGACCAATGGTACAGGCCAAATCAAACATCTTGGTGCTGTGAAGTAAGCTACAAGCTGCGCAAAACTCAATCCTCGTGCAGCTGTTAAGTGAGCTTTAGTCAGGATTTGGTTATCCGCAGCTTGTATCTAACATAACAGCCACCAAGTTTGATTCCGCCTAGATGGTTCGGAAGTCGGGAATTTAGGATTCTCACCGAAAATTGTGTTGTTGGGGTTCATCGCAACCTGGTTCTTGGCAGCATCTCCGATGAGACGCTCAGTGTCTGTGAAGGCTACATATGAGGGTGTGGTCCTGTTGCCCTGATCGTTGGCGATGATCTCCACCTTGCCATGCTGGAACACTCCTACACAGGAGTATGTGGTTCCAAGGTCGATACCAACTGCGGGTGCTTTGGCTGCCATCTACAACAATAACAAACAGTTCATTAAAATAATGCCTCATAATCATAGCTTTGAACCAAAATAACCTGTGTTGGGGATGCCATAGAATGTAAAGATAAAACAAGCAATAAAGAGTGATCATTAAAACAATGGTAGTCTACTTAAACGAAGTGACACTAAAGTTAGCATTTTGTGTGAGAGAACAGAGGTTTTCAAGGGCCACAATGTCACATGTGGTACTTATGAGCCTACATTATGAGCTTTCTACCGAAGCAGTAAAGCTGCTTTACTAGTTACCTAGTTCTTTTTTAGGTACCTAGGTATAGGTAATAATTCTTCAGGGCTACTTAGCTTTCAAGTTGTAAGTACAAGTTACCTAAGTATATCCCTACCTTCAAATTATACAGAAAGACCTACAGTTTAGCTTTATAAGATTTCAAAAAAGGCGACACTGTGTTTTATCATTGATTAGTAACGCTGACGCCATAACCGCCACAACTTGTAAACCAACCAAGCCATTGCCCCTTATCAATTATCCTCAAAAGTTAGGTTATGTCCGCCATTTTGCGGTTGGTGGCAAAGCCATAGGAAGTTGAAACCACCACATGTGCACACGAGACAATGATATTAACAATACAGTTGGGTAAAAAGTAATGTAATTAACCGATTATGCTTACTCTCTTGGCAAACAACACAAGAGGCAGCCATTTCACAGAAAAATCAATACCGGAACGTTCGAGAACGGAGATATGGGTTTATGACTTGGTGATTATGTCAGGCGGAACTAGAGGAAGCAATTCAATTGTGGTTTCTGGGAGACTTAGTAATAGTACCACACCTGCACGGGAAAACCACGTGCCTGTTCTGGTGACGAAGACAAAGAAAGATCATAAAACGAATTATTATTGTCGCTGCTTGGGCGCTATACCGCAATTTGTGGTATAGCAGATATAAAAAAATAATAATTAACAGCTAAGTAATTATCTAGTAAAAAGTGGATCAGGGTGACTAATCAAAAGTACCTATTCCTCTAAGTTCCCGCCATACACCTGCTGGAAAAAACTTGACTAAAACTAAGAAAAAATAAAATTCAATAGAAAACATGGGTAGAAAGTAATAAAAACTAGGACTTACATTGTTTCTTGTGTGTGATAATACTATAAATTCAGTCGATTACTTATCACTTAGCTCGTAAAACTCAGCAAACGTGCGCGATTGACGGTTTCTTTTCACGAAATAATACAATTTCGGTTTTTCTCCATCGAGTATATAACCACGCGATGCGTCATGCGGATTTTCTGGAATATTCCAGATATTCGACCAATAGGAAACCAGATCTCCTGCAGAGAATCGCTGCTATTGGCTTGATTTTGACGTTCGCAATCATTTTGCACCACATCTGTCAAAAGGTCAAATGAAGTAGTGATGCGACTCTTCATAATTTTGTCGATAAAACCATTCTCGAAACTACTGGATCAATAATCCAGAAGTTTTGAGTCATGACGTCATGACTCAAATCATTAGTCACATTGTTGTTGACACTAGCTGGCTCAAAATGCACCAAATCCACCGTGGTTGTTTAAATTGTGCATTGGTTTTACCCATTCTCCGAACATACAATTCTAATTTTTATTTAAAAAATGGTAGTGACTAGAGTTTGTGCAAAAAGAGAACCGTCGTGGCGTTACGGTGAACTAACAATAAGATTTTAATCAACAGCCAATGTACCAACTACTAGGTAGACGCGTGTCTACTGATGAAAACTGAATTGGTGTCTACCAAGTATCAAACACTGAAGTATTGACAGAGAAATGTTGTTGTAACAAACTTAGTAAAATGGCACACGGGCAACCTCACCTAAGATGATTCTCTTTTTGCACAAACTCTATGCGTAATAAAAGATTGTTACGCTAAACTAAGCAATTTACGTTATTTTGCTTCCTAGATCCTAGACATCTTCAGAAAAATACTGCAAACAGTTATCAAATCAAGTTTAGTGGCATGGCATACAAAAATAAAATACGGGCCCAATCCCTCTCATTTATCAACAAAATTGTTACGCAAAACTTTTGATAGGTACAGATCCATATTAATTATTAATAACAAGTAAGAAGCATTTTAAATTTCGGTAGATTTTTGAAGTGATAACGTCTTATAAATCAACGAATGCCGGCTGCACGCACGAAGAAGTGTCACGTTCAATCTGGCTGCGCGTGCAAGCGAGAGCAAGAAACAAGCAATAGAGAGGCACTATCGGCCTTAGATTCGGCTTGTTTCAGTTGTTGATTCAACAACTTTTTCTTGTAACGTTATCACGTAAATTATCGTCAGAAAGCCGACTTTAGAGACAACCAATTTTTTTTATCAGAATATGTACGATTTACGAAATGTACCTAGGTCGCTAAAGTTGAAAAATGAGTGCTTCTCCACTCCGCAGTTCAAAGGTTTTATAAAATATTACGTGATTATATATTAAATGAAATTGTTTTAAATGTACACAACTCCGAGATCATTGTGTTTAGAAGCAAAACTAATTTGGTTTCTTGTCCTATTTTATCGATCATATAAAAAGCGAGAAACCTAATAAAATATGTTATTTAACTTAGAAGAGATTTATGATGAGTAGTAGGTTCCTATTTATGAATTAATTTTATTGTACGCTATTTGTTTAATATTATTGCTGTCCCAATAAACAATTGTCTATTGCTAAACTGGCAAAAACCCATTGATGAGCTACAGACTACAGACCTGCTTATGACTAATGTCAGAAGCAACCGGACGAGCATGTTAATGAATTAATATTATGCAATTTTTTTTGTAATATTAGGTTCTATTAATATCAATAAAGTTATCTTATCATTAGCCAAAAACCCATTACCGAACTACGGACCAGCATGTGAATAAATGTCATGTACCTTCTCATAGTTTTGTATCGCGACTCGAATAGTAACAAATGGATATCGACAGTTTGTCACCCAACACTAAATCATACTGAATGTTGTGGTCTATGGTAAAGACTAAAAGGTCTAGGTTAACTATCTATGGTCCACTCAACATGAAATCATGAAATTGATACGCGCGAAATTCAAATTAGTTCAATTTCAAGAAGCGTGGTCTTCCACTCTATATGTGGACCTCATAAAAAATTAGCTCAATGTTCTATACTTAGAGACTCTCTGATATATCGAATCAAGAATGAGAAGATCCGCAGAGGAATCAAAGTTACCGACAGCCCAGCGGACCGCTGGCAGCGTTTAATCAATTTGAGTGCATAATCAGTTCAAATGGCAGTAGACAGGGTACGTAGTTCGAATAACGAATGGCCGATGGGGCCGTAGTTAGGTATCTACTTTCTATTTCTGCCGGCAAGCGCAGCGTAGGACGTCCACCGACTAGGTGGACTGACTTGTATAAACGCAGAATAGATCGCAGGAACGCGCTGAATGAAAGCCGTTTCCAACCGGGCTTATTGGCAAGCCACAGCCCACAGGGGAGGCCTATGTCCAGCAGTGGATGTCCTACAGATGATAGGTGTATGGATGGAGATAATTTTAAAATTAGTATGTTTTAATATTAAGTTTTTCATTAAAAAACTCAGTTTACATCATGATAGGTGGGTAAGTATTTCATCGCTTCACTACAGCAAAGTCGCTCTTTTTGTCTGTCTGTGTATTCCTTTAGATCTTCTAGACTAATCCACTAATCGAAATGCGGTTTTCAATATTTTAGGAATATCTCTTCGGGAAGATTTTTTGTGCGAAGCAGAAATGCGAAATGGGCTGCTAGTAAAATAATCGGCCAAGTACGAGTCGGACTCTCGCACGAAGGGTTCCGCACAGTATGGAAGCCCCCCTTAAATATTTATTTTACTTAATTTTTTCTTTTTTCAAGTTAATTTACAACTAAATATTCTGTACATATATCAAGCGTCTACCTGTTACCTTTCGATGTCGAGCGAAAAACGGCTAATAACGGTTTGTTGTATGGGCGCCTTTAAATATTTATTTCATTCTGTTTTTAGTATTTGTTGTTATAGCGGCAACAAAAATACATCATGTGATAATTTCAAGTTTCTAGCTATTACGGTTCATGAGATACAGCCTGGTGACAGACTGACTGACAGCTTTGGGTCCCGTTTTTATCCTTTGGGTACAGAACCTTAGTTTAATATACTACGTCCATGAATATCATTTACACACAATTAACGATATCTGTGCATTTACATAATAACACTACGGCCACACTACAAGACATTTTTTAAGAGAATATCTGTATATTCACTTAGCACAAGTGCTAATGTTACATGATTACATCACATTCAACTAAATTCATTACCAAAATGCCAGGTATTGCCAGGTATTGGTCTCTAAAGCACATTTGATACCATATAGCTTTGTAAATATTGTAAATACATATACATAAATAAAAAAATAATACATATAAATAACTAAAAAAATATATAAATTAGCCATTGAAACGAAATGATGATGATGATGATGATTACCAAAATATGCCAAAGTGTAGTAAAATATCCACGATGGGACGATAGGGAAATAAAACGAAATTTTTAATATTTAAAAAAGTTTTAATAACAAACATTCCATTCAATACAAATAAATAAACAAACGTTTAACACTCAATTATCGCAATATTTTAATTATTGCATCACCCACTTCCCTAATTTAAATGTCATTTGATAAACAATATTATTGGTTTACGTCCTGAACCGGTCATATAATACTTATTTCACTGCTGAACATAGGGTCATAGGCATACCCACGAGGCCATTTCAACCCAGTGCGGGTTGGTGGATTCACATTTGTACCAGCCTTTTTAGTAGTCCACTGCAGGACGTAGGCCTACCCACGAAGGGTGATTGGGCCATATCCACCACGCTGGCCCAGTGCGGGTTGGTGGATTCACATACACCATCGAATTTCTTCTACGGACGTATGCAGGTTGCCTCACGATGTTTTCCTTCACCGAAAAGCCAGTGGTGTGAAATTCCGTACATAAGTTCCAAAGAACTCATTGGTACGGGACCGGGATTTGATCCCACGACCTCACAATTGTAAGGCGGGTGTCATTACCACTAGACCACCACGGCTTCCGGTGGATTCACATACAACATCGAATTTAACTTGAGCTACTACGGACGTATGTAGGTTGCCTCATGATGTTTTCCTTCACAGAAAAGCCAGTGGTATGTAAATCTGTAGGTATGTACATAAATTGTAATCTTAGGTACATGTACGTTCTACGCTTTAAAAACCTCTTAAGTATAAATGTTAGTTATATATTTTCATTAAAGAATATTATAGCAGATACGAAATTGCAATACGGTTCTTATAAAGTGCGAGGTTTTATAGTCTGACCGTTTAACTGAGTCCACGCCTGCGCGGTACAGGGGCGTGGGGGTAGACGACAAAGGGGGATTGAGACAGGTGCGAACACAAAGGGTATCCTTATCAAACAAAGCATTGCGGTACAAAGCAAAATTCAAAATTAATGATGAAATAACTACCACAATTTGTACATAAATGAGGTGTTCCATAATACTTTATTATCATGGTTTTGCATTAACACTGGCATGAATCACTGACAGTACTTTGTCTTGCGGTAACTTAGCTATAGGAAAAATATTGCATAATGTGTGTTTTGCTCACAAATGTTGTCTTCTGCGGTTTTCTGACGCAAAACTAGTTATATTTTCACAAAGTGGATACTAAAACTTGTTCATAAATTTATTAATAATGTAATGTAAGCTAATTTTATCTTAATGCTGCGTTATCATTATCTTCACTAACAAGACATTTAATATTTATTTTTCGCATAAATTCCCAACACCGACTTCTACCGTGTACAGAATTCGAATATTTCGCTCGAATTGTTTCAATCGATGTGACATCCATGTACATTTTTGTTGATCAACCGATTTCGATAAAATTTAAATGGGTGGTCCCATTGATCCCATCCCTCGGAAGTGTCTTTCGAACTAAAAAAAATACATACAGACGAACATGGTACCTCCTCCTTTTCGAAGTCGGTAAAATATTATAAATTTTTCCAACTCACATTTAACTTCAAAACATAAATGTTTTTCGCAAAAAATGGCAAAAACGCCTTCCATCGTGTACAAAATTCGAATATTTCGCTCGAATTGTTTACATTATTGTTGATTTTACAAAAACGGCTCAGCCGATTTCTGTAAAATTTAAATGGGACCACCTCGGGAGTCCAAAATAATGAACAAAATATTTTTTTTTTCGATTCGGTTCACAAGTGGCGGAATTATCAATGAACATAAACAAAAAAACATACAGGCGAACATAGAACCTCTTCCTTTTTAGGGTTCCGTACCCAAAGGGAAAAACGGGACCCTATTACTAAGACTTCGATGTCCGTCTGTCTGTCTGTCACCGGGCTGTATCTCATGAACCATGATAGCTAGGCAGCTCAAATTTTCACAGATGATGTATTTCTGTTTCCACTATAAAAACAAATACTAAAATGAGAATTAAATAAATATTTAAAGGGGGCTCCCATACAACAAACCTGAATTTTTAGACGTTTTTCGCTCTATATTAATAATGGTAACAGGTAGATGCTTCAAATTTTCACAGAATATTTAGTTTTATATTCACTTCAATAATAAATAATAAAATTAAAATATAATAAATATTTAAGGGGGGCTCCCATTCAGTACGGAACCCTCCGTGCGCGAGTCCGACTCGTACTTGGCCGATTATTAGAAGTCGGTTAACAAAATAGGTACCTACAGGCCGCGCCACGCAAGTTGGCGTAAATGAAGTTAGCTTCAAGCTGCGCAAGTAAGTAAGTTTTTAGAGGTGTATTATACTCATCATTATGAACAAATTTCACAATGGTACTAACTGCGAAATCGCGTATATAAATAATCGGCCAAGTACGAGTCGGACTCGCGCACGGAGGGTTCCGTACTGTATGGGAGCCCCCCTTAAATATTTATTTTATTTTAATTTTATTATTGAAGGGAATATAAAACTAAATACCTGGTACCATTATTAATAAGGAGCGAAAAACGTCTAAAAATGCAGGTTTGTTGTATGGGAGCCCCCCTTAAATATTTATTTTATTTTGTTTTTAGTATTTGTTGTTATAGCGGCAACCGAAATACATCATCTGTGAAAATTTCAGCTGCCTAGCTATCATGGTTCATGAGATACAGCCCGGTGACAGAAGGACAGACAGACAGACAGACGGACATCGAAGTCTTAGTAATAGGGTCCCGTTTTTCCCTTTGGGTACGGAACCCTAAAAAATCAGTTGTTCCATATTCATTGACTCATGAAAGAAACTGCCCTTTGCAAAATAACGCCTTGTACTCGTAGGTTTAAGCCATGTATTCACTGAGCAACATTTGTTTATAAACTCTGTATCAGAAACAAAATCTACGTGTTTCCGAAACAAAAAAATATGTTTCAGATACCAATTATTTTGTTTCTGTAAACACTAAAACTATACGTTGAAACAAGCAACACTGAAACAAATCAGTGAATGCATACGAGTGTGGACGCATCTCTTGCATTGTTTATAAACTCGGGCAACAGTTGCTTAAGCAACTGACTGTGTGGACGGCAGTTTCCGAAACATTGTTTCTGGAAACATCTACGTGATGTTGCAGAAACTATGTATCTGAAACATTGTTGCTCAGTGAATACATGGCTTTATGAAAAGGTTTGAATAGGGCTCTATTCAAACCTGATTGAACTTATAACGATTTGTTACGGTGAACTTAACAATATATAATGAAAACATAGATATTTAACGAAACATAAAATAGATTTTAGAGATGTACGAAACATAAAGAGATTCATTATCATGGCCCAGCCATACACTTTATAAAATAAAATAAAAATTAAACACTATTGTTTGAATGGAATTACCGATTTCACAAAATTTTAGCATTTTTCGGCAGTGACATTAAATTCGTGCAAATTATACCTCATCCAAATCGTTAAGCCCCTGATCAACCTACAAAATAAAACCGCGGTTTTAAAGTTTTCTAAAAATGTTATGTTCACCAGAGTAATTTATGACGCTTCTAAAACTGTTCTGATATGTACAAGCTCGTTTTTAATGAAGTTAAAATAAGCGAGTCGAGAGATGGCTTAAACGACGGCGCAGGACACCCCCTACCTACCAGACACACAAACAATACAAATAAACAAATAAATATATTAAATTTGGAATATTTTCTGTGATTATGTATATTAAGCCCGATTACAGAGGCGCCATGGCAATTATTTTAGCTAAATAGCATAGTTCTGTTTCTTTTTCACTGTAGGCATTCGATAGAGATAACGCTTTTTACGTTGCTATTAAATTTACGCTGGCGCCTCTGTAATCGGGCTTACTGTGACAATATAACGGTATAACCACAAACTTTAAAACCGCGGTTTTATATTGTACTTTGATCAGGGGCTTATAGTATGATTATTATTAACAGATAAAACTTTTAAACCGCGGTTTTATTTTGTACGTCGATCAGCCCGGGTAGCATAGCAAAGGGGCAAATTGTCTTTCCACCATTATATCCCCTCAAAGAGATAATAAAGTATGGATTGACAATGACAACTGACATTTTAAGTGGATAAAATGGTTTTCTCCCTTTGCCGTGCTACAGCTCCCCTGCACGGGCAGGGGATTTAATGAGTCATTGCCATAAACAGAAAAATCTGTTTTTTTTTTAGTGGGATAAAGTGTGCATCATCATCATCCCTCAAGGATAAAGTAAAAATATGACCCACTAATTGGGTAGTACAAAATTCACAAGGACTCTCCCGATTCTCTCTCTCTCAGAATCAACGTGTTTTAAGCTTTCAATACTTTGAATTTGTAATACTCGTAGATATCGGAAGACTAATGATGGACATACGAAATATATTATTTTAAACATTTACTCGAGGAACCTAAATTATTAGAACTACGGTAACTACTACTATTACTATTTTGGGCATAAAAATTTCAGACTACATTTTTGCTTATACAATAAATGGTAAAATGGCAGTGAACATTTCCACACTCAAACTTGAAGCATACTGGTTCTAAACTACGAATAAATAATAATATAAGTCCGGAACCACAACAAACAAAGTTTAGTGACCCTGCTTCAAATCAAAATAATGTTATGATTCACGATAATTATTTTTCGCAAAAAATTGTACTACTGACCTCCACCGTGTACAAAATTCGAATTCAAATTCAAATTGCTTTATTGAGGAAAAACGATCTAAATCAATTACATTTGCTTCACAATATTAAAGTAAAATAAAAAACCAACGGAAAAAAGAAAGCATAAAAAATACAATACAAAATCAAAAAATAATATTAAAAATTGAATAAACATGAGTCACGCAATTTCAATAGTAAAATGTCAAAAAAAAAAATTGTTTACACAAGAATAGTTTGCACGAATCGATGTGACACCCATGTAAGTTACTGTAGGTTTATCAAAAACGGCCCAGCCGATTTCGATAAAATTTTAATGAGACCATTATACTCTTTCGAAATAAAAAAGTTTATTTTCAAATCGGTTCACAATTGGCGAAAATATCAATGAACATACACAAAAAAATACATACAGACGAACATGGATCGATTCTCTTTTTGGGAAGTCGGTAAAAAACGAATCAGTTCCGAGGTTACCAATAGAGATGCTTGGTGCTGGGTTTCAATTGAACTTATCAACTGTATTTCATTATTCTGAGCTTTATTCAGAACGAAAACAGGGATTAATATTCGAGCGCGTAAACGCGTTGCAAGAAAAATGTCCGAAAGTAAGCTCACTTGGAGAAGACTTTTGTAGGGTCATTTATTTAATGCAGTTATACGCCGAATCAAAGAAATCGGCGGATGTGAAGTTAGCTGCGCAATATCCAAACTACGCACAGCTCCTTTCTTCCACCTGCCCCTTTCTTCTGTCGTACGGCTAGACAGACGCGACCAAAGCGCCACCCTTTTATGGTGGACATTCCGCGCGTTAGAACCAAGCAAAACAATTTTAATAAACAATTTTAACTTTGTGATGATGATTTGTTTTTGATTTTGTAATGACAATTAATTTTTAATTTTGTAATGATAATAGCAATGAGTCTTCCCAATGTAATTAATAATTTGCCATACCCTTAAAGGGTCATATGTATTTGACATTAATATAACATGTAATCTAAGAACCGCATGTAAAAATTACATATGTTGCAATAAATAATTGAATTGAATTGAAGCGTTTCGAATCCTCATTCCTCATACGAACAGCCAGAATGTGGAACGCTTTGCCTGGGTCTGTCTTCCCGATAAAGTACAATGTAGGTGTCTTCAAATCCCCAGTAAATAAGTATCTTCTAGGTAAGCGTGTTACATCATAGACCGCATATCTGCTTAACATCAGGCAGTGTGTAGTCAAACGCAAACGTATACGAAATGAAACAACGAAAAAGCTTTATGTGAGCTTCAGTCAGGATTGGCTATTGCGCAGCTTGTAGCAAAGTTCTCATCCGCCAACTTGTATGACTCGGTCTATAGTCGTGTTGGTTCCTTGACTTATTATTTGTTCGTAACTTCCAAAACAATAAAGTACATGTTGTACGGCTAAACTCAGAAGAATACAATAATAACTCTTCTTTATTATATATTTTTTTCGATTTTCATTTCACTTATCTGATGTAAATAATCCTGATTCTCGAAAAGCGGAGTAATATTGCATATCTCTGAGATATTTTTTTTTAATTTAAATCTAGCATAAATGGGTATATTTTAAATAAGTGTGCTACATCCTGGTATATACCGCGCCACACAAGTTGGCGGATATGAAGTTAGCTACAAGCTGCGCAATAGCCAATCAACGTGCGGCTTTTTGTGAGCTTCAGTCAGGATTGGATATTGCGTAGCTTGTAGCTAACTTTACATCCGCCAACTTGTGTCGCGCGGCCTATATGTTGTTTCCCCTACCATGTTTCTGACAAATAAAGTATCTTGAATCTTTGATGAGTGCTAAAACACTAGTTAGTCAGGGCTTTTTAACTTCTTGATAGCTTCTGGAACTGCTAAATGGTTAAAATTAAAAACAAACGGGGCCTACGCCTAACGCGTCCTTTTCAAACGAATTTCATATTGTAGTTAGTAGTGTTGACTAGAAGGCTTGTAACTAAGTAGGGTAGTAGTTGGTGCAGTAGTGTGCATCACGAGATGCGGAAGTAGGTCTGGTAGGCCATGCCGAGAGCCGTGGTGAGGAACCAGGCGAGGCTGCACCACCACGTACCGAACCCCAGCACGCCGCGCCATACTTCTTGTGTGAACACCTGGAATCATTCAACAAAATACAATAAGGATATGTCCACAAAACGTATGGAGGCTGGTATAATAGTAGCTTCATTTTTTTATATATTTTCATATTTTTTATTAAGTACCTATTATTTCGTTTTATTGAATTCTACGTGTTCAATTATTTTGTAATGATATTTATTTTGTAATGACGTTTCTAAGCGCATGTAATATGTCAATGGAATAAATGAATTTTGAATTGAATTGAATTCAAAAAATCTAACCACAACATGCGTTACATTTCGAGAAAGTACATCTTTTTGAAGTGAAACTTGTAATGCGACTTCCAACAAGGTTGCGTTAAACGTTTAACGCTACAATGGAGGGGGTATGAAAGCACTGTTGCGCCGAAGTTTCACTTATTCCGCGCGGAGGGACTCCACTTGCACTTTTTTCTGAGTCTATTACATCTGTTAAAGTAAAAAAGAGCCCTCCGATTTTTTTTAAAATTAATTTCGAATTTCTCAGGATACATTTTACATAAATAGATTATTTCTGGCACCTCTGATTAAACAACTTTGAAATAGTTAAAGTAAAAAAAAAATTGTATCAATTAGACCCAATTTTTAATGTTTTTTTTTTTAAATATTGCTCTAACTGGATGCACCAACTTTTTATGAATTCTGTTGTTTTAGCAAAACATTAAGTACATAAATATGGATGAATCAGGTAATAATGCAAATAAAATAACGACAGAGGCACATAAATATGGCTAAAACAGAAATTTTAGCTGTTTTTTCCATTTTCCATACAATTTATTTTTATCATTAAAAAAAAAATGAATGGATGAAAAAATATAGAATTTAATATTTTTAAAAAGCCCATAAAGCAAGCTTACAAACGATGCATCATCTTGGTTAGATTTTTCTCTGAATAATATACCATTTGTGGACGTCTCTTTTTTTGAATCAAAATATCAGAGGGGTTAGTCCAGGTTTACACGTAAATTGTAACTACAGCTGTTTTCGTATGGCTCGAAAGGCTATGTCGAAGAAGTCTCCATAATAAATATTATTAAGGCGAGGCTATCTGAGAACTTTAGGTATTTTAGGCTAGCACAGGCGCCAATTTTCGGAGCGCGACGTATTCATTTACGCGACTCAGAAATTGTGAGCGACGCGCCGCGCGCTCGTCTTCCGCGTGTCGTCAGCCGCGCTATATAAGTACCTTACCGCAGTAACGAATATCAACCATACACCTATTTTTAGGTAAATGAGAAAATGCCTTATCATATACAGTCATTGTACATATATTTAGGAATATAAGACGTCATTGAGTACCTTATCCTCAGAAACCATAGTACATTGAAGTACCTATAAATTGCAAGTTAGGTTTGTTACTCTTTCACGACTAATACACGTTTGTATGGAAGTTAGAATGCAGTTAGCTCTGACATGGATGGTAGCTGATATTAGTTACATTTTCGGGGTTTAGTGACTTTTCGGATACAAGATTTTTAGGCACGTTGTCCGAAGTATCATTTTATTTTTTTATTAATTTTAAAGGTTCCGTATATCAAAAGAAAAAAACTATCAACCCTTATAGGATTACTTTAAAGTCCGTCTGCCCATCCGCCCGTGTGTCAAGAGGTCAAGACCTATCTTGGGAACAAAAGGAGGTATCGAGCTGAAACTAAACCAAATAAACTAAAACTACATCTAGCAGTCATTTTAGTTCTTCTAGTCTCCCTTAGTTTTGATTACTTAGTTTCTGGTTTTGTGCAATTTCCGGTATTTGTACGGAACCCTCGTTTGGTGAGCTTGATTCGCACTTTTCCGTTTTTAAATAAAAACGGTTAGATAAAAATATCGTACCTATAATAGAATAATGTCAAGTCATAGCTCTATTTCTCACCATCCTAACAGTTCCTCCTCCTTATAATCGTTCCTTATAATCCCTATACGCACGTGTTATAAAGATTATAATGGATTTAAATACAAATTTATAAGATATTCATTTCTCACGTTGAATTATTTTTGTGTTTTTAGACATATGGCAAAACTAGGTTGTCTGCCACATGTCAAAAAACACAAAAATAATTCCACCTGAGATATGAATACATATCTTGTAAATATTGTATTAAAATCTATTATCATCATTATAACACGTGCGTATAGAGATTATAAGGAAAAAAACTCACAAGGTCTAAAAACTAGGTTTATTCTGCTAGATAAGTCACACTAGACGTTCATGTCTAAATGTATATATATGGCACACATTGTGCTCACGTTCAAATGTCCAAATAAGTCTAAATTTACACAAGAAAACTGACACTAGGGGTTTTTCAACTTTCTTTTTTTACTTGTCTCTCAAATCACTCTGCAACCCGAACCTGCATTCTGCAATCCACGGTCTATAACTGCCCAGCACCAGATAAACCTTACCAAATTTCCAACTTAGATATTTTTTGACAGTGATATGTCCTTCGGTCTCTATTTATAAATAAATCCTCACGTGTATTCTGATTCTGTAAGATACTAAATGGTAACTACTTTGAAATTTGTAGGAACATTTATACTAGAATTTAAAATTATTCAAGGTTGTAATCAAAATCACGACTTTTGTTGTTACATAAGCGATTGTACTACTGAGTTACAGAACCTTTTTAATGGGCGACGCAACTGTATCGCCGGTTGAAATCAGTATACAGCTCGCCCTAAACAATTTATGCTTGCACACTGTTCAGAGGTCCTTGACTTTACAAACATGCTTCTTCATCAATTACTGGTTTTCTATTAATTAGCTATATTATAGCATCATAAACATTTGATGTTGTAGTCATTATCATCATCTCATACAACCACGTCATACCCGTGGCTCTATACGCCTTTGATGACTATTTTTGCCGAATTCTGCATTGACTTAATAGTCAAAGGTATATAACCCCTTTTGGCATTTGCTGCCCATTTGGAATTTAGATTTTCTTTCGTAACTCAGAAAAATATGAACTCACAGTGCTCAAAATAATTTTCTGTGAAAGCTTCGGTCAACAAAATAATATGATAACCACATATTTAAAAAACCTGAAATAAACAAATTGAACTGGGTGAATAAAAAAAAGTTAAAAAACGCGGGTTAAAACTCTATTCAACGAAATCCTACACAAAGGGATCTAGTAGAAAAAAAAACTACTACACGTGTATCTGTTTGGAAGCTATAACCCCTGTGTAATTAATAAATAATGTGTTTACACAATTTAAAAAAGATATTAAAATTGAGATCTGTACCTAGTAGAACGTAAACTAAAATTCATGCAGCCCGTTAATAAATGTGAAATTAGATTATAAGGCTTTTTCACATGGGTGCAGACAAAAGGTAAATAAAGACTAATGGACTGACACGGAGGGGCATAATGACTTTATAAGGGCTCTTGGTTCTAATACTAAATCCTAAAATCAGATATTTTAAATACATTTTGTCGATTCTAAACTGTAATTCAGTATAGGACACCTAATTTTGTTTTCAAATCCAGTTGAGCACTGTTACAACAGTGTTCAAAGTTCCTATACTTCTTGCCTCTTCGGCTTAATACACTCTTTCTGAATAACTATGTAATAATTAAATATTTAAACTAAATCATTCCGTGTCCTAGGAATTCACTTTCTTTTCTGATTTTACAAAACAGATTCAAGCATTCGTGTCCTAAACGTCACTGAAAATATATAAGAATTGGAACAGTCAGTTCGGACAAAAATGTCCGATAATATTATTGTGTCCGAACCGTCACGGAGGCGTTTTCGAGAGTAGATTTGGTCAGTATGGTGCCTAGTAAATGTACAGTATTTTAGAAAGAACAAAGTTAACCTAAACAGGGTTATACAGAACTGGTGCACTTAGCTGAAAGGTGGTTCAGATCATCATTATGAACAACATGTACTATGGGGCCAAACCAAAATTCGAGGAAAAAATATTCAGTTGCAGTTTTGTATGAAATGGCAGATTTTTCTTCTCGAATTTTTTATTACCTACTTTTTTCAGGACGATCCGAAAATCCTGTATACGGGTTCGTTGGGCCGTCCAGAGTAATGAACTTTTTGTATGAAGTAGCATTTTTTTTTGCGATTTTGGGGTTGGTCCCGTAAAAGTTGTTCATAATGGTAAGTACAAATATTTATTAATAAAAATAATACTTCTGTTCCGATTTATGTATGTAATGTGTTTATTTTTACTTAATTTTTAAACATTTTTTTTCTCTTTGTGTATATTTCCCTGAAAGGAAATAAACGTGTACTGTACTGTACCAGCCTTTTTTAATAGTCCACCGCAGGACGCAGGCCTACCCACGAAGGGTGATTGGGCCATATCCACCACGATGGCCCAGTGCAGGTTGGTGGATTCATACATGCCATCGAATTTCTTCTTCGGACGTATGCAAGTTGCCTTGCTACAATGTTTTCCTTCACCGAAAAGCTATTGGAGTGAAATTCCGTACATAATTTCCAAAGAAACTCATTGGTACGGGACCGGGATTGAACCTTTGACCTCAAGAATGACAGGCCAGTTACAACCACTTAGGCCACCACGGCTTCAAATAAACGTGTATCCACGACATAATAATTATCTATGTATGCTAATCATTCTCCCTACCACTCCGTAAAAAATATATTCTACATGCTAAACTCGCTCTTCTAAAAGTAGTCAGTGGGTGGGATCTGTTTGAGTACTTATAGCCTGAGCTGCTCGCGAGAAAATTTGGCGTGCGTCCGACGCCGACAAGCTCTGAGAGCGGACTGAACCGTGTCAGGGAGCGTTTTGATACCATGATTTCATGATAAAAATTAGTGTAAAATCACCATACTAGCATGTCAAAATTTTCGTAACGTACAGTCCTTATGTTACTGATATGTAATATGTTAAAAATAAAAAATAAATATCGTGTCTAAGATGGAATTATTCAAAAACTCATTCGAAATCCAACATAGAGGTGACTTTGGAATTTTTTTCGATCGAGCGAAGTTTTAACTATCATGTATCGGAGAACGTACGTTTTTTGGAAATATGTTCAAGAATAACATATATTTTTTCCAACAGTAAAATTATACATTGCTGAGGAAAAAAATTGGTTTTAAATACGTTAAATCGGGCTAGTAGGGCCTTAAATATTCGATGGTGGGAAATGGCTAGCATCCAGCAGAATCCTGTAATCTGCGCGTAAACAGGTGAAAGACAACTGACCATTTTTAGATTATCCCATGCTAATGCGAACTCGTCTCCTTCTTCAGTAGTCGGTTGTTCCTTCGGTGGTACAGCGGGACACATCTCGTTAGTTTCGTAGAAGAGGCCGGTCCACGTGTAGCCTCCCAGAGTCTTGTACATGAGCGTGAAGTACAACAGTAGTAGGAGAGGACAGATGTACTGGAGAGCCACTACGCATAGGTAGTAGAATACTGACGATATCTGGAAGTGGAAATGTAATTGATTGAATCAGGTGTTATTTTTAGGAAGTTTATCTTCAAATCTTAATCCTTGATAGCAAGGACTCACTAATATTATAAATACAATCTCAAGAGCCGTAACAGTTTTCTTGCTAAAACCTCTGCATTAAACGATAATAATCCGACTGAATAATCCGTCTTCTCGTCCGACATACCTCAGTGCCTCAAGTCGAAAGTTTTCGACCAGTGTGTGTTGCCAGTGATGACTTATAGCACAGAAACGTGGTCTCTCACTATGGGCCTTATTGGTAAGCTCCAAGTAGCTCAACGAGCTATGGAGAGGGCTATGCTCGGAGTTTCTCTGCGAGATCGAATCAGAAATGAGGAGATCCGTAGAAGAACCAAAGTTACCGACATAGCCCAACGGATTGGCAAGTTGAAATGGCAATGGGCAGGGCACATAGCGCGGAGGACTGATGACCGATGGGGTCGGAAAGTTCTCGAGTGGAGACCACATACCGGCAAGCGCAGCGTAGGACGTCCACCCACAAGGTGGACGGATGACCTCATTAAGACCGCAGGATCGCGCTGGATGCAAGCCGCTTAAACCAGTCTTATTTGAGATCCACAGGGGAGGCCTATGTCCAGCAGTGGACTTCTTATGGCTGATGGATGGATGGATGGAATCCGACTGAAGCCCGTTTAAATCCACGCTAATACCACTTCCTGACATCCCAAAGCCAGCAGAATCGCTCCCAGCAGGTAGCGACCTCCCGCGACCCAGGAGGAAGTCAATAAACAGACTCCGGACCCAAGTGGGTCGCTGCAGGATAAACTTAGCCAAGTGGGGATTTTCGAATGCTGAGTGTGATTGCGGTGCCTTTGAGCAGAGTATGGATCACCTACTTACGTGCCCATAGTGTCAGAGCCCCTATACAATGGAAGATCTATACAATATACTCTTGCGGGGGTCGCAGTAGCCAAATATTGGGAAAAAATAATATAATCATTTGAACCATTGACTCGGCGAAGAAGTAGAATCCAAAAGAGTATTTGTTGGTTTGTTTCTCTTTCTTGCAACAACAGAGCATTGGTTTGAATCGATTTTCACATTGACATAGTTCAAAGCGATATAGGCTACTTTATAATTATGTTGGAAAAATAATAGGTTTCTAATGGGATAATAAGCCCGATTACAGAGGCGCCAGCGTAAATTTAATAGCAACGTAAAAAGCGTTCTCTCTATCTAATGCCTAAAGTGAAAAAGAAACAGGACTATGCTATTTAGCTATTATAATTACGCTAGCGCCTCTCTGTAATCGGGCTTAATACAACAGTAAAAATATCCTGACGCCACGATCACTAATTAGTTTTTGATAATTTTTAGTAGTAGTAGAGTATTTCTAATCTGTTATGATTTATCCTTACTAATGCTCTTGTTGAAATGTGTTTCGCCTTTAAATCAGGTATATTCAGAACATGACTCTCCAAAGTCACAAATTTCTGGCATTTTTCCTGAATTTTATAAAGATATGTAAAAAACGAAAAATTTGTTTAAGATATAGTTGTCGCGGCATCAACGCCAGTCGGGCCACCACTGTGACGATAACTAGCACATGTTCTACTAACCTTCATCTGCAGCTCTATATTGGTGATATTCCCAGCTTCAGTCCGCTGCGCCACGAGCCTGTTGTGGGCCATGTCGAGATAGCCCTGCAGTTGTCGCGGCATCAACGTCAGTCGGGCCACCACTGTGACGATAACTAGCACATGTTCTACTAACCTTCATCTGCAGCTCTATATTGGTGATATTCCCAGCTTCAGTCCGCTGCGCCACGAGCCTGTTGTGGGCCATGTCGAGATAGCCCTGCAGTTGTCGCGGCATCAACACCAGTCGGGCCACCACTGTGACGATAACTAGCACATGTTCTACTAACCTTCTTCTGCAGCTCTATATTGGTGATATTCCCAGCTTCAGTCCGCTGCGCCACGAGCCTGTTGTGGGCCATGTCGAGATAGCCCTGCAGTTGTCGCGGCATCAACGCCAGTCGGGCCACCACTGTGACGATAACTAGCACATGTTCTACTAACCTTCTTCTGCAGCTCTATATTGGTGATATTCCCAGCTTCAGTCCGCTGCGCCACGAGCCTGTTGTGGGCCATGTCGAGATAGCCCTGCAGTTGTCACGGCATCAACGCCAGTCGGGCCACCACTGTGACGATAACTAGCACATGTTCTACTAACCTTCTTCTGCAGCTCTATATTGGTGATATTCCCAGCTTCAGTCCGCTGCGCCACGAGCCTGTTGTGGGCCATGTCGAGATAGCCCTGCAGTTGTCGCGGCATCAACGCCAGTCGGGCCACCACTGTGACGATAACTAGCACATGTTCTACTAACCTTCTTCTGCAGCTCTATATTGGTGATATTCCCAGCTTCAGTCCGCTGCGCCACGAGCCTGTTGTGGGCCATGTCGAGATAGCCCTGCAGTTGTCGCGGCATCAACACCAGTCGGGCCACCACTGTGACGATAACTAGCACATGTTCTACTAACCTTCTTCTGCAGCTCTATATTGGTGATATTCCCAGCTTCAGTCCGCTGCGCCACGAGCCTGTTGTGGGCCATGTCGAGATAGCCCTGCAGTTGTCGCGGCATCAACGCCAGTCGGGCCACCACTGTGACGATAACTAGCACATGTTCTACTAACCTTCTTCTGCAGCTCTATATTGGTGATATTCCCAGCTTCAGTCCGCTGCGCCACGAGCCTGTTGTGGGCCATGTCGAGATAGCCCTGCAGTTGTCACGGCATCAACGCCAGTCAGGCCACCACTGTGACGATAACTAGCACATGTTCTACTAACCTTCTTCTGCAGCTCTATATTGGTGATATTCCCAGCTTCAGTCCGCTACGCCACGAGCCTGTTGTGGGCCATGTCGAGATAGCCCTGCAGTTGTCGCGGCATCAACGCCAGTCGGGCCACCACTGTGACGATAACTAGCACATGTTCTACTAACCTTCTTCTGCAGCTCTATATTGGTGATATTCCCAGCTTCAGTCCGCTGCGCCACGAGCCTGTTGTGGGCCATGTCGAGATAGCCCTGCAGTTGTCGCGGCATCAACGTCAGTCGGGCCACCACTGTGACGATAACTAGCACATGTTCTACTAACCTTCTTCTGCAGCTCTATATTGGTGATATTCCCAGCTTCAGTCCGCTGCGCCACGAGCCTGTTGTGGGCCATGTCGAGATAGCCCTGCAGTTGTCGTGGCATCAACACCAGTCGGGCCACCACTGTGACGATAACTAGCACCAGGCGGAGTGTGTCGAACGCTTCCGATGTCATGCTGGAATGATAGTGCAGCATTCAATTACTATTTATATTAATCAATTATATCTAGAGTGGTGAGTGCAAAGTGGGGTGGAGGGTACAATACTTTAAAATCGTTTATCTACACTAATGTTGTAACATTCTACTTATGTTTCCAATACTTGACTTATAATGACTACTGTTATAGCGCAGACAACAAAACACTCAATTTAAGCAATTTCACATGATGTTATAATATCCACATCGATATCGTAAAATCTCATTATAACATCGCGCGCTCGCTCCTGATTGGCCCTGCGCGCCAAGTTCCCTGTGACAATACACGTTTATATTAGTGAAGATAAAGTAGTGTATGCAACTGCATATAACACGGGTATTAAAACACTCGTTACTATTATGGAACTCGCTGCGCTCGTTTCATAAACTCACACTCGTGTTTTAATACCCTTCATTATATGACAGTTGCATAAACTACTAATTTCGAATCGGTCGAATTTTATGTGATAACATCATAAGAAAAGAATGTTGAATAAACAACTGAAACAAGCCGAACGCTTAGGCCAGTCGTGCCTCTCTATCGCTTGTTCTGTGTTTGTTTTCTACCACTTACAGAGGTTTATCCATGCCGCTGAAGACCCGGACGGTGAGGTAGTGTCGCGAGATGGGCCGGATCCACAGCAGGACCAGGATGAATGGCATTGCAAAGTTCACATTTAGCAGCAGCGATTTTATTTTACTGTCTTCATACTTTCTGCAACAGATGATGATAATATTATGTTCGTTTGGTTCAGTGATGTTTCTGATACGGCTTTTGGCGTATTATATGGCTTTCAGGCTCTTTAAAAACCCGAAATAAGGCAAATACGACTCGACTGCCCTTTAAAAGACGTATATTTTCGTTTGTAATGATTTTTTTTTAAATTACGGCCTTTTTTATTAATTTTCCCATACATTTTCACTAAAATACGCCTTTTTCGAGGTTGACATACGGCCGCTACAAAATTTTCTTGGAACAACACTGGTTTGGTTAACCTTTCAATGACTTTCGTTAGTCAGGACTTTAAATAACTGTATATATGTAGAAATAACAATGTTATTCCCCTGGTGTCTATTCTATACACTAAGATCTTTTGAACTACGCAGGGGATTTTAATACGGTTTTTACCATCAGTTAGATATTTTTGCATTGAAGGTCTATTTAAATATGTGCTAGTTCATAATATTTTATATTATGATACGTAAATGCACCTTAACCTATTAGCATGCAAATTGTGCACATGCATGCCTATAATATTGCTGTGGTCAATATTATTGACCTTATAATGGTTTGATGCTGAGCAAAGGCCTACTAAATGCAAATATAAGTTTATTTGTAAATAATAACTAACTTCAAAGTATCCCAATGCATCCTGGCGACGCGAAGCCCCGGGAAGGTGAAGAGGGTCCCGATCATGGCGGCCCACACCGCCAGACTCAGTTTTATAATCAGCTTCGACGCTGGCCCTCTGAAACAGTTTATTTGACAAAATTAAATGAAGAACAAAACGATTGGGCCTTTGTAAGCAAAAAATAGTTTGTCAAGATCATCATCTAACTCGACACGCGCACGGTAGGGTTACGTCGAATCACAAGCTTCATAGCTAGGGCGGGCGGTGCCCACTTTAAATATTTCTTTGCCCACTCCAGAAAACTTGAAAGTCATTTCTATTTTCCTAGGACGGTCAAAGTAGGTAGCTGCCTAGCCCTTAGAGAAAAATCTCTCTATTTAAATATGGACATAATCACATAAAATATGTTCTATTTCCAATATTGTAGCTTGAACTTGGCTTGTATTTAATTTTAATGTCATAATCTATACATATTTGAATTATTTATTGGCCCCAAAAAACATTAAACGTAAAGGCGCGCTTACACGAGAGCAATAATTGCTCGGCGACACGAATAGACCGATCTGGAGCAATTAATGGAGCAATTTCAATAAATTGCGACAATTATTTCGGCGATATTGCTTCTAATTGCTCCAGATATTTCATATCGCTCAATGTCGCAGATACGAATTGACGAATATCCAATGGGCTTGGTAATTCCTAGCAATTTTTGTACATATCTCATTCGAACTTGTTTGTTTTGCGGCTTGCCGTCTTGCTTCCGCGGGGAGAGCGAGAGGTCGGGTGGAAGTAGAATAGCGCGCGCAAGGCGTCGTCAGTCCAGCCTCTGTTTGTTGTGTAATGTGACTGCATTTTAAAATTGCGGCCTCTTTGCCAAAAACGATCGCACCTAGATACGCCTATTCCTTTTCTTTCTTTTTTGTTTTTGATTAATAATAAAAAAAAAGCGCTACAAGCCGCTGCAGCAAGAACAATGTCGTCCATAGCGAGCGAAAACTGAAATGCTCGTGTAGGACAGTATTGCCTAGTTGATGAAGTTGCGCCATATCGCTCAATATTGTATTACGCAGCATTGATGCTTGTTGCCGTTGCCGTAAATTGCTTGATGTAGTCGTGGCGTCATAGTTGACGAGTATTGTATGGAGTTGAGCAAATTTTGTTACCCGTATAAGCCCACCTTTACAGGCAAGTAATAATTTACTTAAGAGCGTATCGTGCTAGGTCGCACTCCGCGAACAAAGTGAGACGGCGTGGGGCGAGGGGAGCGCGTCTTCGTATGGTGAAATTTACAATAAAAAATCATAATAAAATTATCAAGTCAACTTTTTAACTGTTTTATGTGATTTGCCAATACTTTAGCTACTACTTAATATATTAATCATACATTATTTAAAAAAAACGAATGATAAAAACTCGTCAAGAAATAAGATCTTGGTTCAAAACAGGTGACTTTGTTTTTTTTCGATCGAGCGAAGTTATTCCTTGTACGTATCAGATATGAATTGCCAACAGAAGATATGCTCCAGAATAACATATTCTTTCAAAAAAATATTGTTTATGGTACTAAAATTTTGATTCTGGTTAGACATTTTATACACGACCGCCCCTTAAGATTCTTATCTGTGTAGCTTATTGATAACATCAGGGCCTAGATAGAAAACCATATACTCACACAGAAGACAATCCCTGATTCTCCAGAAACTTGTAAGCGTTCTCATAGAAGCTATCATATGCTGGATCCACTCCAACCTCCAGATTCCTCTTCAACCTCCAGATTCCTCTTTAACCTACAGATTCCTCTCGTCTGCGATCATCACCATCATGATCATACCAGCAAGAAGATGAAAAACGACACGACGAAAGTAGACCATTCTCCGATGGACTCATCACTAGTCTAGTACTGCTTCGTCAGGGAGAGAAGAATTTTACTAATAGAATAGTCAAAGATCTTCTTCTTCTTAGCCACAGGAAATCCACTGTTAGACATAGGCCTCTCCTATAAATCGCCTATAAGACAGATTGAACACGGCTTGCATTTCGGAGCGACCCTGCGATCTTAATGATGTCATCTGTTCACCTTATAGGTGGATGACTTATGCTGTGCTTATCAGTATGTGGTCTTCACTTGAGAGCTTTACAACCCCATTAGTTTTTTTAACTAGATACTAAATATAATACAATATCTAACAGAAAACAAAACACTCACACAGAGGATAATCCCTGATTCTCCAGAAACTTGTAAGCATTCTCATAGAAGCTATCATATGCTGGATCCACTCCAACCTCCAGATTCCTCTCGTCTACGATCAGCACCATCATGGCTACCAGCAAGAAGATGAAGAATGACACGATGCAAGTTGACCGTTCTCCGATGGACTCTTCGCTTGTGAAGTACTGCTTCGTTAGAGTAAGAAGAATTTTACTGGTAGAAGAGTTAAGGCATTACAGGATAGAATAAGAAGTAGGTATGGGCCGAATTAAACTTTTTAGTGCTGTGAAGTTATCTAGAAGCTGCACAAAACCCAATCCTGACTGAAGCTCATTCAACAGTCGCGCGAGGATCGGGTTTCACTCAGCTTGTAGCTAATTCTACAGCACTAAGAAGCTTTATTCTGTCTATATATAGGCCACGCCACACAAGTTGCCGGATGTGAAGTTAGCTACAAGTTGCGCAATAGCCAATCAACATGTGGCTTCATGTGAGCCTTAGTCAGGATTGGGTATTGCGCAGCTTGTAGCTAACTTAACATCCGCCAACTTGTGTGGTGCGGCCTATACTCTATTTATGAGATAGTAGCAATGTTGCGGTTAGGAAGAGATAAGATAGATCTTGGTTTTCTTTTAGCTATCAAAACCAAATTGAACATATAAATTTTCTTTAGAAATTGTCATTGATATTCTAGCCAGAGAGTTAAGATGTAATGAAGTTTATTTAATAAGATAGCTTTATTTAACATCTGTAGTTCTTTGATCAACAAATAAAATCAGAATGGATCTATATAATATTTCAAAACTTAAAACAAGATTTTTATGTTCATATTTAAATTCCTTTCATTTCATTTTACTTTACCTAATTTAATAATTACAGTTCAGATAATACACATATTTGCATGTAGATATTCTATGTTATAAATATTGGAAAGGATACATTGAGAAGATGATGACGAGCAGACACCACACCATACTCAAATTAAATTCATCTTTGAACGGGAAAAATGATGAGTATACCTGAAAAAATAAAATAACATTAAATCAAAGTTGCAGGGGGGTTAGCAAAATTCAACAGCCTACTGGCGGCAAACACGTAAATCTGCCACTGATTGTAGGGAATAGTATCAATAATTGTAGGACCACTAACATGAGTTATGTACATTCATAGCATTGAGAGATAATTGTTAAAGTAAATAATTGCACAAAGAATGGCATGCAGCCCAGAAGCAACTAGAAATACTTACAGCAAATTAATGTTAATTACTTACATACAAACACAGATTAATGTAAAACCTTCTCACCTCTGACATAACATACACTATCACAGTGTAAAGGGAGAAGTCCACTATCCAATAGTACTCCGAATAGAACCTTAAATGCACCACGTCCAGTGGTGAAACGGGGGCAGTCTCCAACTTAATCTCTAGGTTTCTGGGAACGTGAAATGTCTCTGGTTTTCCATTACTACTTTCGTGTTTGCCTCCTTTTTTACCCTTTATTTTGTCCTTCCCTGTTAGTGCCCTCAACTCACTGTCAGTAGGATATAGGTATCGGTAAAGCCCTTGAGAACACAAAAGCCATCTCGCCAATGAGTAATCTCTTAGCTTCTGCATAAAGGATATCATAATTAACGTAATAACTGACTGAGCTCCTAAGACGGCCTGAAAATTAGAAATGGACAAGTTATTAGATCTGTTTGAAGAGTAAAGCAGTATAAAATTAGTAAAATATTTCGTATTTACCATTTTGTTCCAGATTTCATTCACATTTATTTCTATTCATAGTATATTTTAAGCTAAACTTATTTTTATTCACAGCAGATTCATAACCTCAAAATTCTCAAGTTTTGATTAATCAATTAGTGTTATCAGTAGCAATCATAAACCTATTTCAGTAGTAATTACTTGACCAAGCAGGTATAATATCTTTGCTCTTTTAAAGTACTTAATTATACTGTTAGCAGTTATACCTATGCTACAGAAATATATCACGAATAGTTTGTTCTCAGATCTTTGGAAAATAAAAATTATACAGGAGCAGTCAACAAAAAACTAGTTCTACTCATGTTAACGACTGAAAATGGGTACGAAAATAAGATTTTTCATTGGTATCCCACAGAATTTTCCCTAAAATAAACAGGGTTGCCAAGGGAGTATTTACCCAAGAATAAACAGAAAAAGAAACGAAATGCCAAGAAACGACATCCAAAAAAAATTTTCATTGCCCAAAATAAGCAGTGCTTTAAAAATTGCTGATTTTTAGGGTTCCGTACCCAAGGTGTAAAAACAGGAGCCTATAACTAAGACTCCGCTGTCTGTCTGTGTCTGTATGTACTGTATACGTCTGTATCACCAGGCTGTATCTCATGAACGGTGAAAGCTAGTAAGTTGATTGTTGATAATGATGGTCTTAATCACCCCAATTCGGTTTAGTACAAAACAAGCTAATAACCTGTATACCTACTTATAGTTCGGCCGTTCAGAGAATGCGTTCCTGACACGTCATCTTGAAAAAATGTTTTTGGCCGATATCTCGGAAACTATGTACTTAAGGGCAAAGAATATAAAGATCATTATTGTAGAAAATAAAATTTTGCATCTTTTGTTTTCAGTAAACTTTTTTGTAAAACTTACCGTTTACGATTTATGGCCCATTTAATGAAATTTCATTAAATGGACCTTAAAACATTATTATAAAATTGAACTGTGAATATTTCAGGCGTCTACTTGTTACCATTATTATTATGGAGCGAAAAACGACTAAAAAATTCGGGTTTGTTATATGGAAGCCTTCTTAAATATTTATTTTATTTTGTTTTTAGTATTTGTTGTTAGAGCGGCAACAGAAATTCAGCATCAGCTGTGAAAATGTCAACTGTCTAGCTATCACGGTTCATGAGATATACAGCCTGGTGACAGACAGACAGACAGATGGACAGACTGACGGACAGCGGAGTCTTAGTCCCGTTATTACCCTTTAGGTACGGTACGGAACTCTAAAAAAGGAACATTTATAGGAAACTAATAATTCTTAGTTAGTAACCCTAAAAGCAGCTGTCAGCTGAACGCAGCTCCGTGGCGTGCGCATGATGACGATTGTCCGTCAGTTTTTATCGATTATTTTGCAGTAGCAGACCAATAATTCGGTTTCGTCGCCGCTAAAGTCTGCTCGCAGACTCGCGACGGAGCCTATTCACCAGTGTAGTTCATAACAGTTAATTTTTCACAAGTGTTGTGCTGAAAACTGTGCAAAAATGGGGTCGTTGTTTCGAAGTGAAGAGATGACATTATGTCAGCTTTTCCTGCAAAGTGAAGCCGCGTATGCCTGCGTGTCTGAGCTTGGGGAACTGGGACTTGTGCAGTTCCGCGATGTGAGTACCATTGGACCTCATCCTGTTTAGTAAACGCCCCCTTTACCTACCCCTGATAGATAGGTACTTACGTACTTTTCCCACGATTTCGATCGATAATGGTACAGCTCAAAGCCTCTGACCTCGTTTCTCAGCCGTTAAATCGTGTCCCAATTCCTAGATATGCCAGTTATCTGATATGCAGTATTGATTATTGCTGCAATGGCCTGGTTGACTAATCTTTCCACAGTGTGGGAACTATTATCATTTTTCGCTGTGCCACTTCGGTTTTAGGGACTTGTATTTTGTTGCACCAATACCTAACTTAGTGAGTAATAGGAAATGTTAGAATATTAAATGCAGAACAATAGTTTGTGTTTCCTGGTAGTGCTTGTAATGTACCAGGAAACTATAAGTATTGTAGGGGGGGACAGAGGTACTTTCTAGTATCTGCTAGGTAGCTGGACCTGCTATAATGATTAAGGGGTCAGAAGAGTGTCCGTTCTTGTTGATCTAGCATTAAACTAGGTCCTGCTAAGGTTCTTTTTTCATTACAAATCATTAGATAATAGTGAAATCAATAGTGGGTGGTAAATTATTAGACAGGTCTTTAATATTTTGTTCCCTTGAGTCAGTTTACAATCTACCACCACACTGTATCAACTACTAAGGAAACCTTGTGAAAAGAGAAATCTCCTCTTTTGTATGGTTGTCTATACATCTGCTCAGATCTTCTAAACCATATAACAGATTGCAATGCTGTTTCCAATATCTTTTAGAATATAACTTCCAAAAGGTTTATCGCTATAATTTATTTGTAGCCAGGCAAAGCAAAATCATCCCTTTATTATTAGTTTTGATTGAGTTGGAAGTAGGACTAGAGCTAATGATAAAGATTTAAGTAAAATTAAAAATTTTAAAAACTCCCCGACACAAAATAAACTATGTCCTTTCAATATCATTGAAGTAATATGGTACGGAGTCAGATCTCATCATCAACTAGAAAAGAGCTGATGATCTTCAAACGGCTGAACAGATTTTCAGGAAACATGGCTAAGAACACTTGGGATAAAATTATCTATGACGCAAAAAAAAAACTAATTAAACAAAAATTGGTTCATCCGTTTGGGAGCTATGATGCCACATACAGATACACAGACACATTAAACGTATAACACCCCTCTCTTTGTCGGGGGTTAATTATCAGGTATTAAACATAGCAAAATATGCAAGAGCAAAAAATGATAGCTAATTGGAGATGCCCCAATTTCATACAGTTTAAACAATTATCTCTTACATCCATCAACCATAGAATGTCCACTGCTGGACATAGGCCTCCCCTATGGATCTCCAATAAGACCAGTTGGAAGCAGCCCAGCAAGATCCTGTAATCTTAATGACATCTCTATCACCTTTCAAATAGTGAAAAATAATTGAAGTACTTGGATACATATAAATAAATATCACTCTATAACATTATCATATAGTTATAAATCATCTGACCTATTACTTATTTGCAAGCAAATTGCTGATAAATTATTCATACAATGAGAATTCTGCTATTTGTAAAGCTTTATGTAATAATCTCCATTGTCATTGCTGTTGAGTGCTGAGATTACACATCACTTTCTCTGAAGTGCCTCTTTAAACACTCATTCACATTTAGTTCCTGGATTGATTTAGTTTCAGCAATTAGAATTAAATTTTGCATCATTGCCATTAATCACATAAAAATACTACTGATTTAATACTAAACATTTTAATTGCTCAATAGAAATCAACATCCATTTGTATGGTACTTATGATTGGCTGAAGTAAAAATGAAATTACTATTGCTTGTCAAAGACAACTTGAAAATGAGGCATAGTTTAGGGCTCATTGAACCACTCTTATACATAGACATGTCTTACATTGAAACGAAATGCTCAGCATACATATATTAGGTATAAATTAATGAACATATCTGTCATGTGATATTATGTACTTATTTCCTTGTAAGTTTTTGTAGTAAATATTTTTTTCTTCCTTTTCATTCTTTCCTTGTTGTTAATGTGTATGGTAATGGTAGACTATAGCCTAACCAAACCTCATGAAAAGAGAAATCTCCTCTTTTGTGTGTTTGTCTATATATCTGCTTAGATCTTCTATACCACATAGGTAACAGTTTGCAATGCTGTTTCCAATATCTTTTAGAATATTACTTCCAGAAGGTTTATCGCTATCAAAGTCAAAGTCAAAGATATTTATTTACTAAAATTGAAATGCACCAATACATGAATAATAGTTGAAATTTGGCAAGATAATTAGACTCAGGATTCACAAGCGAAGTATCATTTGGTCCCACACTAGGCTCGAGGCCCGTGTTGTGGGTACCATACAGAAAGTTATCTAGTGGTGACATTCTGTAGTAGTCCTAAATTATATTAAGAAATACTGATTTATCGAAATCTGATATTGGTGATATTATATAAACTTATAGGTACATAAAACAATAATAAATAAACATAATCATCCTGAAAGAATGTGTGCCAGCTTTCTTGTTGCTATAATTCATGTGTAGCCAGGCAAGGACAGGTTGAGTAAATGAGTAGCTAGTGATAAATGTTTTCTGAACCTATGATTATTTCAGACTAAAAAAATCACACATCACACCTATACAGCCAACATTAAAAATTAAATTGGTAAAATCACATGACAGATAATGAAATAATGTGATTATGATTAGGTAGGTATTTTTGATAGATTCATTTACGCGCCCACCTTACCAAGCATTGATTACAGTTATCAGCTTTGATAATTTTAATTCCACAAGACAGATTTGTATTTACCTACCTTTAATGTTTGTGTAACATGTACCTTTAGGAAAAATTCCATCTCAATAAAATTAAATCAAAATGCATTTAGATTCAAACCACTCAATTTTACCTTATACTAGGTTTTGCATGACATACAAACCTATCCTATATTCTATTTAAATGATCTGAATAATATAAGCTGCTTAACAAAAATGTGTTATTTATGTGTTTATCCTGTCTAAGCACCTGCAGGATGCACATGTACTCCTAAAGATTGATAAATACCATTAAGTGTATGTTCTATAATTATTTTTCGCAAAAAATGGCATGACCGACTTCAACCGTGTACATAATTCGCGAATATTTCGCACGGATTGATGAAGCATTTTTCACATTATTGTTGATTTATCAAAAATGGCTCAACCGATTTCGATAAAATTTAAATGGGACCAATTTCGAAGTACATACATATATTCTTTCCAATAGAAAAAGAATTATCGAAATCGGACCAGTATGTAAAAAGTTATGCGTGGTTACACATAAAAAAAAAACAAATATACGCGTCGAATTGACCGTTTCGTCGGTCAAAAAGGTCTCTTACTTATAATCAAAAATACTGAATATTGATCAGGGTACATTGACACAATCAGGCTAAATTTCCTACTACAACAACGATAAATGTTTCTGGTGTCAATTACTTACTTATTATATTATTTATTAAAGAGGTACTTAGTGTATCTTGCCCTTACATTATACTAGCTTTTGCCAGTAATATTTTGATTTTTATGCTATCACATGGGAACTTTATATTTTTTATTTTTCTAGGATCAAAAGCAGCCTATATCACGTTTCGTCTTCCAAACTATGTCCATGCCAAAAATCAAGTCAATCCGTTGCTCCGTTGCCACGTGAAAGAGGAACAAACCAATTAACCAATAAACACACTTTCAGATTTATAATATTACTAGCGACCCGCCCCGGCGTCGCACAGGTTTATTATACATATAAACCTTCCTCCTGAATCACTCTATCTATTAAAAAAACCGCATCTAAATCCGTTGTGTAGTTTTAAAGATATAAGCATACATCGGGACATGGGGACAGCGGAAGCGACTTTGTTTTATACTATGTAGTGATAGTAAGGAAGTAAGAATAAAAAATTTCAAACTAAAAGCAAGTTCCTATAAAATATCTCTTCTTCAACAGTTAAACCCAGACGTGAACGCGTTCCAACGCAAGTTCGTCAATGAGGTCCGCCGCTGCGACGAAATGGAGCGCAAGCTTCGCTACCTGGAGAAGGAGATCCGGCGAGACGGGATCCCCATGCTGGAGATCCCCGGGGAATGCCCGGAGGCGCCACAGCCCAGGGAGATGATAGACCTTGAGGTGAGACTATAGGCTAGCTCCCTATAGGTAATTGTTGGAGGAGATCCAGCGTGATGGGATCCCCATGCTGGAGATCCCCAGAGAGTGCTCCTAGGCGCCACAGCTCAGGGAGATGATCGACTTTCAGGTGAGACTCTAAGCTAGTACTATGTAGACAGCAAATAAAGAAAGAGATCCGACACGATGGGATCCCCATGCTGGAGATCCCCGGAGAGTGCCCCGAGGCGCCACAACCCAGGGAGATGATCGATCTTGAGGTGAGATTATAGGCTAGCTACATGTATTTAGGTATTGCAGGTAGCTGGTATGGCTAGTAAGATGGGAGCCCCATGCTGGAGATCCCCGGAGAGTGCCCTGAGGCGCCACAACCCAGGGAGATGATCGTTCTTGAGGTGAGATTATAGGCTAGCTATATGCATGTAGGTATTGCAGGTAGCTGGTATGGCTAGTAAGATGGGAGCCCCATGCTGGAGATCCCCGGAGAGTGCCCCGAGGCGCCACAACCCAGGGAAATGATCGATCTTGAGGTGAAACTGCAGGCTAGGGATATGTAGGTAGCTAATGGAAGGAGATCCGGCGAGATGGGATCCCCATGCTAGATATCCCCGGGGAGTGCCCCGAGGCGCCACAGCCCAGGGAGATGATCGCTAGTACTCAGACCTATGACCTCCGGACTCATCTTGCGGCGATCGTGTGTTGAGTAAACCGAGTGCTGAACGAAATGGAGCGAGTGTCTCTTGAAGGGAGGTTGGATGTTACGATATCTCGATGTTGGAAATAAACACTCGGGAGTGCCCCAAACTAGAGAAATTACCGACTTTGACGTCGTGTAAGACAATCATCATCTCAAGATGTTGGCTGTTGGACACGCGATGCTCCAATAGGTGTCCGGTTGATATTGGCTTGCATCTAGTCCGATCCTGCTTTTCTACTTAGTTGGTATATCCACCCGCGGACTTTTGCTCAAAATTCAGCTAAAGCAGGCAATTTCGATATGGAATGCTCCGCGTATCATCATTACGATCACGCGTAAAGAAAAGCCATGTCCCCATTTGCATCAGTCAACAAACAGTTCAGTATTTGCATTCTCGTCACATAACTATTGACAGCCGCTTTCCTTTGACCTTGCTTGCGATGCGAATGCGACACTGCGTTCGGATTAAAGTCCTAGGACTTATAGACCTGCCATGCAGTTGTGCAGGTGACACCTAGCTGTACCAATGAGTTCTTTGGAATTTACGTACGGATTTACACAACACTAGCTTTACGGTGAAGGGAAACATTGTGAGGTAGGTACCTACCCGCGTACCCCGCATACGTCCGTCATAGAAGAAATTCGATAGCCTACGTGAATGCACCAATCCACACTGCACAAGCGCAAGTATGGTGGATAGTTTGGATATGGTCTAATCGCCCATTTTTCTATAGGTAGTTCTAGTCTTATGTCCTGCAGTGGACTATTAAAATGTTTTTAAGAGTACGTCTAAGAACCTGATAAAAATGTAACGGTAGTCAGGTAAACCAGTCCGTATTGATCTTAAACTTGACTCGACGTATGTGTACGCCCGAGGGCATATTCTAATGCCACTTCAATTCACTTCATGTTACAGAATGGCTTTATTACTCATAGAACGAGTACCTAGGTACGGAGCATAATGTCTTCATTGTGGACAATCCTTCGTCAATGATGTTACTATGAATTGGTACTTGAGCTATTTAAATGTAAACTCCTATGTAATAGCAACTTCCTTATTTCTGATATGACAATTGTGGAAGAAAATGTATTATAGATAATATTTTATAGTCTGGTTGTTTAATTCTGCAAGAAAGAAATATGTGAACTGTAGAAACAATGGATGGCTAAGGCTAAGAGAAGTGAGTTGATAAAGACTTATTATGATGATGAAGAGCAAAATACTCTCGTTGACTTTTAATTCAATTCTTGTTTGTGGAAATGTACCACAATAAATTGAACGAAGCATCCGTCAGCCATATGACGTCCACTGCTGGACATACGTCTCCCCTATGGGTCTCCAATAAAGCCGTTTGGAAGCGGCTTGCATCCAGTGCGATCCTGCGGTCTTGATGAGATCATCTGTGCACCTCGTAGCGTGAACTATAAACGCCGTCAACAAAAATAAATTCTTGGCCCCAAAATCCCTAAGAATCCTTAAAAATACCGACGAAGAACCTATTTCGGTAGAATATCACCTTTGCCCTGAACAATGTTATGTGATCATACAACCATGTCTTTGTATCATAGGCGACCTTCGAAAAGCTCGAGAATGAGCTGCGTGAAGTGAACCAGAACGCCGAAGCTCTGAAGAGGAACTTCCTCGAGTTGACAGAGCTCAAGCATATTCTGAGGAAGACCCAAGTATTCTTCGATGAGGTAAGTTCTCTCCTAAGACGATATCATAAAAAACACATGTCAGCTGCAGCTACAATTAATAAGTAGAATGATAATTTTAAAAAAAAACGGTAAATATGATGATATTGTAATTCCCGTGTTGAGCTACAGTTAATTGCTCAATGAATTCCTGGTCTCAATTTTTTTCATTTTTGCCAATTCGTAAAATTTTATCTACCAAGTCATAAAAATACTATTATAGTGCCATCCCTTTCGCAACATTCTGCAGCTTTCAAGTGCCATCATTAACTCGACAGACTAATGTTCCACTCACGAACCCATCAACAAGTCACATGATCAAAGAATTTGAAGATAATACGACCTCAGTTACCGAGCTACACTTAATCCCTAATTACGACTTATCGAGTGATAAGAGACCCGTAATAGTAATTACCTGATTAATTACGAGCGTAACTCTTTATTATGTTTGAGGAAGCACGTCAGCAGTAATGTGTCGACGGCAAACATTGCGTAAATGTTGACAGCAAAACTGATGTATCAGCATTTAGATCCGTCACAATCAATTTCAAGGAGCTGTGACGTAATGATCAGCTTCGTTTTTACGTGGCATTCGCACCAATGTTGGTTGAGCTAATGCGTCAATGTGGAAATCTCCTGGATAGTCGATATCTTCGTGTGACTTAAAATGTTTGCAGCATTTGTTTTATTCGCCCTGCCGCTGTCTTATAAACTCATTGGCGTATTGGCGTTGTGCAGTTCTCGTGTGGCCGCAGTTTTAAATCAGATTTTTTCTATAATTCGAAACGCCCCGAGGTCTACTTGCTGTTGTAGCAAAAAACTAGCTCCACGAACTCACGAGCCATTAGTCTCTGTTATTATTTTAACCATCACTTTTATATGTTTCCCTTATTTATGTCAGTGTCTCATAAATTTATTTTTTTATTTATTTTAATAGAAAGCACTATCGGAATTTAAATATTTATTTACTAATTTGTCAATTTGGTTCTTAACATTGTATTTAATGACAGCCGTGGATTCTGTGTCATATGTTTTGTTATTTTATATATTTACTTAAAACGTGGGCTTCAAAAACTGCAGGCTTTAGGATAGTTTATTTTATGATGCGGCTGCGCTAATGTCACTCGTCGGGAGCGCTGTCACCACGTGGACCGTTTACCTAATGGAGATCATTAGGTCAAAGTAAAGTGAGGACATTACAAACAGCGATGACTCTGCCACCGATCCGGCTAAAAGTAAAGCACTGGAATATGAGCTCTTATTATTAGATTAAATAAAAATTCCAAAAATTCAAATGGTTAATGTCTAAATCACAGTTGTGAGTAGTAACAACTGCATTCGCTAGTTATCAATTAAACATAAATGCTCGTAACGCGATATGGAGGTCATATTTGATGCTCGTGTTTGGCGGGTCGGGTGGCGAGTTGTTGCCGTATGCCATGTCCGTTATCTGGTCGCGCGCGCCGAGATTGCACGATGTATCGACCTGCACCGGTCGACGTGGTCGACGGTCCCGGCGCGTGACATTGACCCAGAGCGCTGACCTTGACGCCGCGATGGCGCGTGTTTGCACAAGATGGCGGACCCGTCGCGCGAGGAGGAGCAAGTCACCCTGCTGGGGGAGGAGGGGCTGATGGCCGGCGGGCAAGCGCTCAAGCTGGGGTATGCTCGGTGACACCACCGCTCGCGGCGCGCTCTGACTCCCCGCACTCAGAGCGTGTCACAGAGCGTCATTTATTTTGCAGTGCTTGTACTGGGACGCTGATTCCGGAGCCTACCGATCACCACTCAGGCAAGCATTGGAGTCGGCCGGTCTAAAGTATTACAACCACCCTTGTCTTCCTGTGTGATGCCATGACAGCTTCCGTAGCGCCGCCGAGCCACACTCCGGTGTGACGCTTTGCAATACCGCGGTTTAGAATCCAAACCCTTATCGATCTAACCAATTGCTGCCTGAGTGAGATGTTTCTTTAATTTTTCGACACTAACCACGTTTTCCCGGCGATTTATTTTTGAAGTCCATCGACGGAATAATTCAGACGACGATCAGGTTACCCGATTTGTTTCTTTTCGTTCTCATACCGTCATGCTTTATGTATCGTATTTTGTCATTTTATGCATGCCATTATGAGTTTTATGTTCATGTCATGTGTAGTAAAAAAATCACGACGTTTAAGTATCTATACAATTTAAGCTTAAATGACACTGTAATGTAAACACAAGTTATATTATGATGTAGCCACAAACTAACAATGCTTATAGACCGTAGCTAGGTGAGCACCGACCTCGTAGACCGAGGTCCTCTCTCCACAGTGAATCTCGGGCGCTACTTTTTTACTACAACAGTGTAAATGGGAGCGAGTTTTGGTGCGTCCCGTCCGCTGATTGTGTCGTTGGGCAGTGTATGTGTACATGTTTATGTTTGTCCTTGGTGTAGCACGAGGGTGGTGCCAGTACCACTGAGTCGATGACGCGAGCGCTCATATCCGACGACCCGAACCGACATATCGGCCACGTCCAGTTAGGGTATGTATGAGTGTTACTACGGCACCGTGTGACACTGATCCCACTCCACTTACCCCCACCGCTGGCCCGCTCTTGATGAGACCTGAAATGTGTTCCGTTGTCAGAACGAATAATGTTTTGGAGTATGTTTTGTTTCGCTAACCGAGCCGGTGTTTAGCGAAACAGAGAATCAGGAAACGGCCAGCTGATATTAAAAGCAATTGGTTTCATTGATCACCCGTTTAGCGAAACAGAGAATCAGGAAACGGCCAGCTGATATTAAAAGCAATTGGTTTCATCGATCACCCGTCGTCTCGTGACCTTCTATAACAAATTCGTAAAGTCTCATTTTGATAAAAATCTCGTGCTAAATTACGCACGTTGACTTTAGTAATGTGATAGATTTCGTCGTTCGAACGTCATCAATTAATGAGGTCTTAGGCACGAGAGACGGCTCGATCCATCAAGATGTTCACATAAACCCGACAGTTTTATTGTTTGACATAGCTCGCCTCAAATATTTACATTACTGACAGTATTATACCGCTTTGATGTTTCTCCAAATCGGCCATTCCTCAATCTTTAACGGTTAATGTGGACATCTTCAAGGAAACCGCTCACTACAATGTCACGATACATTCCACGACTGCGCTACTCTGTCGTTAACCTAATTGCCGTAACGACAAGTCGATGAAGATAAACATTTCAAATGTAGCGCCTTTTTACGATTCCCAGTTAAAATGTTAAAATTTTGACTACAAAGTAACACCCCGTTTGCATGTTGAAATGAATCCCAATGTTGTAAATAAAGACGTCCCTGTAGTAGAGAATAATTGTAATTTTGATGAAATATTTAAAAAGAAGTTGGTCCTTAAAATGTAGCTAAGTTTTAATTTCACGTATCGCTAAATATATGCTTGGTTTATTCCCTAGTTTACGGGATAAGCAAGAATCCTTGGAATTCCTGCCTTGGTTAGTAGAATACAGTGTAATTTATATTTAGTAGACTAGCTTTAGTTACGTGGTGGGTTAAGGGTATCTGTTGTGTATGTGCCATCTGGTTAAAGTATGTACTTTCGTGGTAAGAGGCGACAAATTCGAAATACTTCTTTGAATTCTGCCGTCCCCTGGGCCAAGATGAGGTTCTCCTTAACACATTTCACTAGCTTACTAACATTTCACTTCAATACCACACTATTTATAATTTCAATACCTGTATTACATGTGCGTTAACTTGGACTTCAAGAATAGACAATGGAATTAGGTGCGAGAATTGTAAATGCTGAATTTACTCGATAGTTTGTACTTGAACTTTTTCTGTTTAACTTTAAAATGTGTCGATATTGGTCCAAAGCTTGGCCCTTGCGTAATACTTTACATAAAATTAAATAGAAAAAGTTATAAGCACAAAACATTTTTTAGATCCTAACAGCGTCTTGGTACGAGTGACTTAGTTATTAATACCATTTTCTTTCCAATGATATTGTTTTTATTTTCAGAGAAACTCGTGTCATTCATTCGATCGAAGGCCTCCCTAAAGTTTAAAATATATTTCAGCCAACGAGTGTAGCAAAGAAGCAAATGTTTCAGAAACTAACCTTGACTTTATTGAGAATGGAAGTGATAAATTTGCCTAACCTTTTTCAGATAAACATTTTGTTTTGCAATGGCGATCTCTAAAAGGCTTCTAATATTTATCTATAAAATTTAAAATTCCGTGAATTTAGTACTCAATGTATAACTTCATGTCCATTTTTTTCTACAAAGGAAAAACCACGAATCTAACATTTGTGAGAACGGCGTAATTCGTTTCACGTATCGCTTGCGTATTTCAGCTGAATCTAAATATTTATCTTCGAATGTATCGGTTTCCTAGGAAGCGATAAGTGACAAACCAAAACAAAGGCTATCGATTCTCACGTTATCGAATGTTATTAAGATGACTGATAATATGCTAAGAGATATTTGTCTGGAGATTAAAGAGTGTCACCCTTAAGATGAGACGTAATCCGAGCTTGTAAATCACATTCTTACCTTGATGAAAACACTGCTTCTACATGTTTGCTTTTTTATAAGGCCGCAAGCTGTAAATATGCAAGATTAACGACAGTTTTGCCATGAGCATATTCTTTTCCGGATTTACTATGTTTGCTCCTCTCTACTTTGGGGTTTTTCAAGTGATACATTATTATGGTCGTCATAAATTGCAATTTTATCTTCTGTCCTATTGTCTATAAACTAGAACGTTTTATTGTTATTGTAGTAATCTTGCAATAGTGTCGGAGGCGTCAAATTGTGTTTTAAATTTATCATCTGAATTATTCTGAATAATTGACCTATGTGATAGCATCGTTTATGTACAGAATCCTTATAATCCACGATGTATTCCAGAAGATGACTCAGAGTATCACTGTAGCGTGCTACGTTTATAGTTAGCATGTACATTGACGTTTCCCTGATTCATGTTACCATGACGTGACCTTTATCAGTTGTTGCCCGCATCCGTCTATTGTTGGCTTCTCTTTGTTTGTAATATATTATAACTAGATTTTTCTAGTGTGATCGACCTATATGAAATTTTTCGCTCATATTTGGCAATGACAGGATGTGGTTCAGTCATAATAATTATGGTTATTATTTACATTTTGGAGACGAGAACGTCTTAACTGAATTGTCGTTTCCTTGTTATTGCGCCCCGTTGCGTGCCATTTGGATTTAAGCCAAGCGTTCTCAGTTATATTCCTTTGCCAGTTTATGCCCTGCTATAGGCTCAATAATTATGCTAAGATGTTTATGAGCTATATACTTCCAGGTCTCATATTAAGACTTGGCCAAGAAACTATACAAATGAATTTGCATAAATCTTGAGTACCTACACATTCCACTTAGTGTCTCTAATTTCGACAATACATAGTTGATGACGACATGCTTCTACTTTGTCCATACATTCTTGTATTGTATGCCTACGTACAGTTAGCCCATTCAGCAGAAGCAATAACAAAAATATACCTATAAATAGTCTTGGCATATATCAGAGCACCGTTAAAAGCGCATCGACCTGCCATCGTGACTGACAAATTGACACCACGCGAAAAGTGATAGTACAAGTTCAGGGCGATGGTCGATAGTCATATATTATGCTTCGATCTGTACTGATCCAAATTGTTTGATCTTTGATGGTAAACAGGATAATCAATAGTAAATATTTATCGCTACAGTCACATCTAAGTGAAACTAAATTCAAAACTATTGCAGCTAGTCTCAAAAATAGCAAACGGCCTTTGAAGAAACGTTTCATTATGATGCCGCACGTTTTCTCTGAATAGTCCTCTTTAATAGCTAACGAAGTGGTTTTATTCAATCCGGTTATTGCTTTTCGCCGTTTTGTTTATTTTAACTGATCTAAATTGCCGATACCAAAGAATATATAATAATACTACGTATAGAACGGCCACTCGTTACCCCCCACCCGTTTGAGTCTTCCTCACTTCCACCCCGCGCTACGTACCGCATCGTGTACTCTGCGCGCGGGCTGCACTGGCCGGTGGATTTTCTAATAAAAACTACCTAGACTGTGACAATAGGGAACACTTGTACTGTGTATGGTTGAATATCAATGATACGTAACAAAACAAGAAATTTTAATGTTTTCCTAAGGATAAATAATAGGAACTTATTTTACATTATTTGGTAACTTCCTCTTGATATTATCTTACAAAAGAAGTAGATCGGTTACTTTTTGTTAAAATGCTTCCAAATTAAGTAATTGTTATACTTTTTTAAGCACTAGATTAATACTCATTTTTGCAAATTAAGTACGCAACTGTCTCACTCACGCGGCATGTCGTCACGTTGTGGTGATCGCTGACAGCCATAGACGTTCCGCACACAAATGCGCGTGTAGCGACCGTGCGTAAGTGTGTTGTCTGTGAGTAAGTACTGTGTAGGTGTGCGTAAGACAGCAGATTTTGTATGAAAAATCGCGGAGTGTCCGGGCTGTGCCGATACTTACTAACTGATGAGTACCATTCCAAAAGTTTTGTTTTTTATGTTGTGGTTGAAGTTTTTTTTATCCGTAAAGATACAAAAAAACTTATACGTTGAAACTTTAGCATCCTTCGCTTATACAATGAATTGGAAATTAATGCAGAGGCTAGTTCATATTACGCAATATAAAACAGTGACCAAATACATAGTACGATTATAGCACAACCGGGTCGACATTAACAAAATAGAGAAGCAGTTATATTTTCTATAGTTTTCGTATGTACCACTCGTGATTTCTATTTATCAGAAGGTAATCATTGTGTAATTGTATATTATCGCTGTGATATAAGAAAACGTCACCGATTCCTGAACGCTCGACGACGCCCTTGAGCACCAAAAGAGGAAATTACGCATAGGAATTTACCACGCCAAATGAAATTGCTACTCTTTACATAAATTTAATATTTACACAACTTTATTTGGATACGTATTCGTTTGTAGTAGAAATCAATTTTGTGTGAGCATATCCTTCAAAATTTTCCTTGTAGATTATATCTCAACTAATTTTCTTGGTAGGTACAACAAGCTTTAAACTCGTTTTGAATTCCATTTTGTTATTTAAATTTGATTTGATGTAAAAGGAGTTAGGTATGCATTTTGTCTCATTATTTTAATGATTGTATAACGTTTGATTTAGTCTTAACCTTGTTGTAACTGTGAAGTAACTTTCACCGCTCTCGCCTCTGTTTGATAAAGATGACAATGGCATAGTTTTAGCAGCTATTCATACGATTTTGAGTGATAGCTAGTTTCATGCGAATACTCGCGAAGTTCAAGCCTTCTTTTCTAAATGAACTGCCATTTAATTTAATCTCTCCTTCAGTTTGATCCAGTATCGAAATCGAATTTGAATTATCTAGAATAAAAGCATTTTCGTCACATGACTCTCGATTGCTCACTATAGTTGTTAGAGTTTCGATAATGTCGGTTTTGATTTAGGAAGAAATTGTGAGAGTGTTTTCCGTAATTAAATAATAATTGAAAACCTTAACAATAAATTAATTGAATTATTGGTATTCCGTTTTCCTACGATTTTACTTTTATGTTTTGACCATTTCATTTGTATTTTTTAACAAATTATGATCTATTGTTGCTTCAAATACCTAGTATGATTTTTCATCTGTATCTAGACAGATCTAGTATGGTATTTAATATCTTATTACCGTATTTGGCACAGCAAGTCGGAAGACACTGCTGAAATTCTAATTGGTGAAGCTGTTTTAGACAATTTATTTCTGAAGTTCTTATTTTAAATTAAATCTGATCAGCCTGTATCCGCCCTTTACTGAGTATATGCACCATCACTTCACGTCTTGTCTATGTCGCATGTCGTAGGAACATTTGATCCTAGAATTTTTGCAAAAGAATGGATTTTTTTTCATATATCACAAAAAATAATTGATTCAAAAGACCAATTCTCAGATGGCACTCATTAATTGCTTTAGTTTTCCTGTCATAGTATCGTCTAGTGTTTTATACAAATTAGACTCAGGAGTGTACATTAGCGTTTGTGTTCAATTCAATGAACATGACCTTAGCAAATCATGCGTTTCACGATAATCACGTACTTTACCATTGCTAGTGTTGAGTACGAGTACTATAATACATATTATATTGAAACCTTTCAGCAGTGCTGCCGTTATTAGAAGCTATTTATTTTGTGATTAGAAGCCTTGACAGAGTTGCGTTGTAATCGATAGCCGTATTCAAGTATACCTATAATGCTGTTACGGTTAATGCCTCGTATTCATTAAAAGGCAAAATATTGTATCACCAGACAGCTAGTTTCATCGATTTTACAAGAATTTCTCACAAAGATTCCCTATTTTGTTGTGTGAAAATTCTTGATCTTTCAAATTTTCACCATTACGTTACTCTGGCACTATGTATATCGAATGGTATTTTTACGAACTTTGCTATACCCTATGAAACAGGGTGACATGTACCTGTAAGTTAATTAGTCTTATGTTAAGATCTAATTATAACTTTATGTATGTGATCTTGCAAACAAATAAATGTCTAAAATTCAAAAGTTCCGGGGATATCTCGGTAGATCAATGTGTATGATCTATTAGAGGCAGTGTTTTCATGTCTGGTGATATAAATATTGAGTTCTAAGATATTTTGTCCTTCATTGAATATGCGCCTTTACATACTATTATGTCGAACATTATTACCGGCGATATTGCTACGTGGATTGCCATTAGTTGCTACCTGGTCCGTTTTATGTGCGTTTTGAATGAATGACACGGGTCTTGTGATCGAGGCACAACGCTTAATAGACTTGCGTGACTATGATTATGTAATTATGGTTAATGAAACGTCATTGAAATGATCATGTTAAGTTTTGTGCCTTATGTTTTAGACGTACACATTTATTTTATACTAGTCCTTGTTTGAAGACATTGATCTAAATACTAATCGGATATTTTGATGTGATATTTCAGCTATTCGATGGAGATTTTTTTATTATAAATAATGTATGTGTTACGTAACTGATTGAAGAGATGAGCAAAACGTTTGCCTGATAGTACGCAGCCAACATTACGCCAAAATTTAACTATAAATAAGTATTACAATGGCATAATACTGCGAAAGTAATAAAATATTATTTTCCACCATTAACGAGCCATTTCATAATAAACGCACGACTTGGAATTTAGAGATTCAAATATAATATTTTTGTAGCACTGCGATGATAGTCCTCGCTGATATAATATTTGATGTTAATTAAATATCTCTAGGCACAGCAGTTTCACTGAAATCACCTAGTTTTCTTGTCTGACATGTCTTTTCGTCATAAATTATAATAATTCGTAATTTATTGCGTATGAAAAGTCGGAAGTAAGAAAATATTCGCGACCGCCACAAAATATTCTTGTCTCCTCATACGAAAATACTGGTTGGCTCAGCCAACCAGTTGTGAATATTTTCATCAAAACATGCCAAAAGTGACGCGTTTTCTCACTAGTCAGAAAAACTTCAAAGCTGCGGTGGAACTGTTCGTCCAGGTGGAATGGAGTCCATGCCAAACTTTGCCTCCGCTCTGAACTGTAGCATATCAGTAAGGGGTAAGGCATTTGTATCCTGTATCCCTCCTGTGGGTACCACCGGTCCCTGGACAGGGAGTAGCTCTATTATAATTTACTAGCGACCCGCCCCGGCTTCCAACAGGTGTATTTATACATATAAACTTTCCTCTTGAATCACTCTGTCTATTAAAAAAACCGCATCAAAATCCGTTGCGTAGTTTTAAAGATTTAAGCATACAAACAAACAGACAAAAATAGCGACTTTATTTTATACTATGTAAGGATAAATGCGCCAATTAAAACAACCGCATTGAATGCTTAATTTGAATGGAACTTCATATTTTCTAATTAGATTTTGGTTTAAAGCCGCCATCACGCCGCCATATTTTACAAGCAATGTCAAAAGATAATAAGATCCATAAATATCAAATTCCTTTAAAAGATTGTTATGAAAGAAAATGTTAGGAAAATCATTTTCCAAAACCATTAAAGCAAATCTCAACAAAAACTCGACATGTAAAAAGTACAACAAGTCGAGCAACACTTCTTCAGTAAAAAGTAGTGAGATCAAAAAGTAAGCACTAAGCACTTTATATATTTATATTTAGGCTAAATGTTAACGGTCATCAAAATTGCAAGCTTGTATGTCTGCTAGAAGTACCTTAGAATTATGATGATCGTTGAGTGAGTGAGTGAGTGTATATATAAGTGTGTCAGTGACAAAATCAAAGAACTTTGACTAGCAATAATTCTTAAATGACTTGTTCGATTTTGATGAAATTTAGAAATATTCTTTGTTTTATGACGTTCTCTTGATAGTAAAAAAATCAGACGTCTAGCTTTATCCAGACCAAAGTTACAGGGGGTTGGAAATGGCCTGAATGGCTTCGGGAAAAGTATGCTTACGGCTGTGCTCGACTTGTTTGGGTGCACTGCTGTGCACCCAGATAATTGAATACTGTACAAGGTATTGGCCTAAGATCGATATATTTTTAACCGACTTCCGTTCGTCGTAAATTATTTTTTAGTTCGAAAGGGTATACTCCCGAGACGGTCCCATTTAAATTTTACAGAAATCGGCTGAGCCGTTCATGAAAAATCAACAAAAATGTAAACAATTCTAGCGAAATATTCGAATTTTGTACATAATTTGCGGTTTTGCTATTTTTTTGCAAAAATAATTATTACATTATCTCTTTTCTCCTCAGTTTGTCATTAGAGAGTCTTTAAAACTAACCAAAGGTTGATATCTCGATCCCCAAGGGCAGCTAACTCCTAGAGACGCTAAAACGTTTGTAGTGAGCTCTAGACACCGTCACGTGTGTCTCTCATCCATTCCGGCGTCCAGACAGACTCCAGCGTGTATAAATCGGTCAGACCGAGCCGCCAGACGATTTGGTACCATGCCAATATGCCTGACATCACGCGGCATAGATCGCCTAATAGTTATTACGACAAAAACAAGTGGCGGGTGCACGGGCGCCTCTTGCTTACGTCACTTTCCATATAAGTAACCGCGGAACTTATGTATATTTCTACCTTGACAAAAGTTCATGAAAATCTGGGCGACTCTACCTTTCAGACTAAGTACCTGATAGAAACAAAGGTAGTAATACAAATGACCGCAGAATCGCGCTGTATGCAAGCGGATTCCAATCGGTCTTTTTAGGGTTCCGTACCCAAAGGGTAAAAACGGGACCCTATTACTAAGACTCCGCTGTCCGTCAGTCCGTCTGTCTGTCACCAGGCTGTATCTCATGAACCGTTATAGCTGACATTTTCACAGATGATGTATTTCTGTTGCCGCTATAATAACAAATACTAGAAACAAAATAAAATTATTTTGCCGTTTTTCGCTCGTTATTTATAATGGTAACAGGTACTCGGTACTCGAAATATTCACAAAATATTTAGGTAAATATTTAATTTAAAAATTAATTATGAAATTAAAATAAAATACATAGTTAAGGGGGGCCCCCATACAAGAAACGTGATTTATTTGCTCGATATTAATAAAGGCAACAAGAAGATGCTTGAAATATTCACAGTAAATTAAGTTGTATATTAATAAAATAAATAATTAAATGAAAATAAAATATATTATTAAGTGGGACTTTCATACGGAATTCGTCGTGCGCGAGTCCGACTCGCACTTGGCCGATTATTTATTTTGATAGTTAATTTAATGATCAGCGTTGTTTAAACCGGGTTTGAATCAATTTCAACCTATCATACAAATCTGAAATAACTATTAGTCATACAAGTAGGTTTCACGTGATCGGATAAATATGACATGTAGGTTCATAATTATGTAGATGTGTACGAGTATCCGAATCGTACCATGACAACAGCTGGTACGGCAACCGCTACACTTTTTAGAACTTTGCCGCTATAAACTATCGTCATATTCATCATCTGACAAAATACAGTTAAAACCACAGCCCTATTTTGACAAGGTGATAAATAGCAGTTGGATAATATCATCCATACCATCGCTTTATAGTCGGTTCCATACTGAGAGAACAAATGGAGATTAATTTATTAAAACATCTATAGATCACCTTTGTGGGATTTTGTGATTATCTCTTCCACTCTTACTCTATTGGCGTGTGTAATGAGAGACAGCGACGGATATAATCGCAAACTCATTAGGAAATCTTGATACATGAGCCATCTGCTCGTTATGACCGTCTGTCGCTCCAAAGGAAAAAGGAAAATTGCTTCAACATGTTTAGGAAAAAAATATGATTTTGACGAGCAGATGGTGTTCTACCAGTTTTTTTATTTATTTCTGCGGTTCCACCTACGTACTTAAACATTCCGGAATCGTAACTTTCCGCTAATAATTATAATAATAGACTGCCTCGGTGGCTCAGTGGTTACTGACCCTGACTTCTGAGTCAAAGAGATGTGGGTTCGATCCCCACCCAGGGCAAACATTTGTGTGATGAACATAGGTGTTTGCTCTGTGTCTGGGTGTTATTTAGGTACTATCTATATAAGTATGTACCTATTTAAAATATGTATATGTAGTTTATCAGTCTCTGGCAGCCATATGACAAGCTTTGCTTAGTTTGGGGTCAGAGACCGTGTGTAAGATGTCTCCTAATATTTATTTATTTTTTATTTTATTAGCTTGTCACTATCACTATTCCTGTTTATCATAAAATCTACATACAGGGTCATAGGTATTAAACGCAAAAGCTTTTAAGGGCGGGTCTAGTTAATCTAGTCAAACAACTTTTGTACGAAGACTTTTGAAAATTCGCTAAAATAAAACACTTCTTCATACATTTTGTTTGGCCGCGCGTTGACGAACTGTATGAAAAAGCTGATTTTATCTTCGTGATTTTCCAAAAGTCCTAGAACAAAAGTTGTTTGTCTAGATGTATTAGACCCGCCCTTAAAAGGTTTTGCGTTTAATACCTATGACACTATATACAGTGAAACCTGGATAAGAGAGAGTTGAAGGGACCGCCATCTCATTCTCGCTTATAGAGGTTTTTCACTTATCCAGGTTTCTCACTTATCCAGTTTCGGAAGTGGCTACTCTCTCCTATAGAGGTTAAATAATACGTCTAATTTGTATGTAGGTACGAGTATCTACATGCGTGAAGAATCATAAATATGTTTATAAATAGTACATAGGTACTAATTGTTTGAGTTGTGTTGATTAGAATTGAACATAGATGATAAGTAGTTTGTTTTATTCATTCTAAAAGATACATTTACATATTGGGAAAATCAAAAAACAACTTTTTTAATATTTCCATGCCCTTTAGAGCACTGAGACCTTATAGGGACCGTATATCTTTTGATTTTATAATTTTATAAAAGTACTTCTGTTAATTGCGTTTTTCATTTCGAGATTTTCCACCTTTGAACGCATACAATACCTAGACCTTTATTTATTCCTAAAGATTTATTTACTAACAGCGAACCCTTCTCCCTAATAATACTAATAAAATAAAAGCCAATAAAATAGAGTAAACGCACGTGTACTCGTAGCTATTCCAAAAGAATATGATACAAAAATACTGTTAGGTAGATTAAAGAAAACCACAAAATAATTTTAAATAAAACACTATTTCAACAAACAGGATAGTTTAGACGCACATGTGGCCATTCCAAAAAAAAAATGCGATACAAAAACAATGTTACCTACTTATTTCCATAAAATACAAAAAAAAATTTGAATAGAACACGATCCGAAAGCAACGGTAGTTAGTTCCACGAAATTTAAGAATGGATCATAAAGTGCAGATGTTTCATTACCCTCAACTCTCGCTTACAGAGGTTCAGACAAGTAGTACTCTCAGTTATAGAGGTCCATGAGGGAAAAACGACTCTCTCTTATAGAGGTTTTGGTCTCTCACTTATAGAGGTATTTGAGTGGTAAAATGACGGGACCTGGCAATTATTCTCACTTTTAGAGGTTTCTCACTTATCCAGTTCTCAGTTAGCCAGGTTTGACTGTATAATAATCGGCCAAGTACGAGTCGGACTCGCGCACGGAGGGTTCCGTACTGTATGGGAGCCAGCTTAAATATTTATTTTATTTAAATTTTATTATTTATTATTGAAGGGAATATAAAACTAAATATTCTGTGAAAATTTGAAGCATCTACCTGGTACCATTATTAATATAGAGCGAAAAACGTCTAAAAATTCAGGTTTGTTGTGTGGAAGCCCCCTTAAATATTTATTTTATTTTGTTTTTAGTATTTGTTGTTATAGCGGCAACAGAAATACATCATCTGTGAAAATTTCAGCTGCCTAGCTATCATGGTTCATAAGATACAGCCCGGTGACAGACAGACAGACGGACATCGAAGTCTTAGTAATAGGGTCCCGTTTTTCTCTTTGGGTACGGAACCCTAAAAATGAATCGTGGTTGTTAGTCTCGCTAAAACTCGGGAACGGCTGAACCGATTTGGCTAATTTTGGTCTTTAAATATCTGTTGAAGTCAGTAAGTGAGAAAATATAAAAATATAGAGAGTTAAATAATAAAAACATGAATTGAATTTTCCCATACAAAATGTTCCTACCTGTGAAAAATGCCGTATCTGGCCATTGGTGCCGCTATAAGTACGTCATCGAAATTAGAATCGACCAATCATTAGTAAGATGAAGGTGATATGAAGTTCACCGGGTCAGCTAGTTAGTAAATAATTACGTAGACCTGTTTCTCGATTACAGTGTAACAAGTTAATAATCAAAGCAAAAATTGTACCATTATGATATATGTAAGTAAGGATGTCCTGTCAATGACTTCTGCAGAAAAACACAACCTGTTTGCGAGCAAAAAAACTGAGACGAAAACAAAACATACGCAACCAGTGTGCTCAACTGCTCATCACATGATTTCGAAACCACAGACTGAGTCAGTAGCATCATCATCATCATCTTGTCTGCCGTAGGAACTATACTAGACAGGCCTTAAGTACCTAATTACTTATGTTTAGTACGATTTTATGAAACCGGCTTGAACCCAGCATGCTCCTGCGGTCTTGATCATTTTGTCTGTCCATTTTTAGGGTTCCGTACCCAAAGGATAAAAACGAAAAATAAATTTTGTTTAATAATCGTTTTTCCACAAAAATGGCACAATCGATTTCAATCATATACAAATTTCAAATACATATACCATTCTTTTTGATTATTGTTGATTTTTAGGGTTCCGTACCCAAAGGGAAAAACGGGACCCTATTACTAAGACTCCGTTGTCCGTCCGTCTGTCCGTCTGTCTGTCACCAGGCTGTATCTCATGAACCGTCATAGCTAGAAAGCTGAAATTTTTACAGATGTTGTATTTCTGTTGCCGCTATAACAACAAATACTAAACGTGGCCGAAGGGAAAACAGAAGGCCATACAATAAACATGAATTTTTAGCCGTTTTCGCTCGATATCAATAACGGTGACAGGTACTCGTAGATGCTTGAAATATTCACAGAATATCTAGTTAAATATTCGCTTCAGAAATAAATACTTCAATTTCAATAAAATGAATATTTAACGGGGACTCTCATACAAGAAACGTGTTTTTTTTTGCTCGATATTAATAACGGCATCAGGTAGATGGCTAAAATATTGACAGAATGTTTAGTTGTTTGAAAAATAAACAATTAAATTGTAACAAAATATATTTTGGTGGGGGTTGGTGGGTAAAAACGTTTTCATACAAAACATTTGTATGCAAATACAAGCTGTATTTTGCTTTATTTTAGGTATTTTGCCTTCTGTCGGTAATATACACAGGTTTGAAACATTTGACCTTTCATGCAAAAGCCAATTTTAAACGTGGTTTAGGTATTGCAAATGATCACGAGCTGTAAAATAATCCTTATGAATACGGCCTCTGAATCAGCAGCATTTGACGCAAGGCCTCGTCTGGGGATTTCCTTATACTTGGCAAAGTTACAATAAATTTAAATACAGAGGAAAACTGTCAAACATACTAAAACTGCAGATTTGCAACTCTCATTGTGTTTTATATCTTTACATTTTAGCTTACAGTGATCTGCTGCTGAGTGATTATCTCTTTTCTTGACCATGCTTAATACAAGCCATCCTTTTGGAAATCTATGATTCCTGTCTGTGTCTGACAGTCGACATCCTGCGGTAGAAATAAAATAGTTAAGTTCTTCTTTTACAAATCTTCTCAGCATTATCTAACCACATCTCCGGGAAACACTTGTGAAATGTATTTTTTCAAACAAATTTTCATGTCGATGATAATGACTATACTCGGAAATTTAATTCGATTCTAGATTTGACATTAGCTACTGTCATTTTTGACAGTATGTACTGTCAAAAACTGTCAAAAATGACAGTAGCTAATGTCAAATCTGGAATAGAATTAAAATTCCGAGTATAATGACCAAAATGATTTTGTTTGAAACCTTCAAAGGTTTTTCGTAAAGTCATCTGAATCAACTAATCACAATGAGTCAAAACGTTAATTGACCTAAATGCAATGACACTTTTAGGCAAACAAATTAGGCTGATACTACAACGGAGCGTAAATTGGAAAGGATAGCAATTCAAAGAACTAGAACTACTTGGAAATTCCATAGTAATAAAATTGAGATGAGTCATGAACAGAGAAAACTAGGTACCGAGAATTTACTTAACGTCAGTAACGTATGTCAGAAACTGTTTCTATTTTTGCACTTTGTGTCACCTGTGTGTACATGCCATAGACTTATATAAGTATATTATAGACACGAAATAGCTATAAATTAGGCCGTACAAATGAGTGAACTCAATATGGCCGCCATTATATCGTTAACCTATGAAGATCGACATGCATAATGCGCTTATGCATTATGGAAATGTGGTTTCATCACTTCCTAAGGTAAATAAGCGCTCCCAGTCACTATTAAACCAATTGCATTCCGCGCGTTAGGACCAAGCGTTTCGATCCACATTCCTCATACGAACAGCCAGAATGTGGAACGCTTTGCCCGAGTCCGTCTTCCCGCTAAAGTACAACGTGGGTGTCTTCATATCCCGATTAAATAGGTATCTTCTAGGTAAGCGTGTTACACCCTAGACCGCATATCTGCTTAACATCAGGTACTGTGTAGTCAAACGCAAGCCTATACAAATAAAAATCGCAGCACAAATGTTGAATTCACCAAAGAAATATGGAAACAACGGGAACATATTATAGAGAGAGTGTGGGCGGCAAAATGTCAAATTACATAGATAGAGAAGCTGAGGCCACCACCTCTTCTTTCTTAGCTTTTTGGTACATACTCGTATATTCCCTATGAATAAACGTCGGTTATCTTAACAAACCGTAAAGATATCATACGACAGACCAGTTTCATGTCTTGTATTTACATTGCACGCACATTAAATACAAATTACAATAGTGCACTAGTTGCTGCAATGAATATTCAGACTATTTCAAACCTGTCTACATAGGTAATCAAATTATTGTAAATGCAGACATCAGGCTCCGTATGTATGTGTTCACGCACATAATATGTTTGCACTTGACTTATTGACGAGAACGATATTATCTAAAAATTGCTTTGAGATTGTAAGAGATTGCTTATAATTATGTTCCATTATGTTATTTTTTTTCGGGTTAATTCCAAATATAATGAAATCTGCAAAGCAAGGAAGGAGTTCGACGCGTCCCCTTGTATGCAAAATTAAATCATTCTAATTCTGAAATACCAAATTAAATTATGGACAGTATTTTAACTCCGAATATTGAGAAAAAAAACTGATTATGTCCATTGTTATCCGTAAAAGAAATACTAAATGCTGCCACTGTTTTATTTTTGTGCAAAATATAAGTAACACGTAACTATACGTAGTTCAGAGTCAGTGGGAAAAATACAATAGTTGTCTTTGTAACACAATTTTCATTAAAACGAAGTTACGACTTTTGTCCCTATGACGTCTGAATGTATCTTTAAATTTTAAATTATGCAAACTGCAGCCAGACAAGAAATATTTCGTTATTGTAAAGATCTTCTTTTATCTCAGCTTATCAGTTTGGGAATAAAAAGCATTACCAATGTTATGTTTAGTTATCTCATGTTTCAATCACTGTAAAAATGGCAATGACGATCCAATTTCGGTTGTTATCGGTTTCGACTTCAAATTACCTAAATTCGGCGGATAAAGTCATATGCAAGTGACGTATTATACGTTACTGTATTATAGAGACTGTAGTCAGCATTACTTTTACAGTAAAATTAAAAAGTAATGCTGAATACTGTACTGAGCATAAATTGCTGACGGAATTCCCTTAATACAGTAAAAAATACTTTTAATCCTCATATCTTAAAGGAAAAGAAAAAGAAAATTTAACCAACCCTAGGCAAAGACCACCAACCCGCACTGGGCCAGCGTGGTGGATATAGCCCAATCACCCTTCGTGGGACTATTAAAAAGGCTGATACAGTACAGTACAGTACAAGGCAAAAACAGCTTCGGTCGCTCTTTATGTAACTATGTGTATGTTATAGACAAAAAATACAAATACAAAATGTTTTATTACGCAGAAGATTATACACAGATACAAAAATATCAGTAGATCCTGCACTAGGATGACCTGTATTTAAAATAAATTGTGCGTAAATCACATTTCCCTAATAATAATCGGCCATGTACGAGTCGGACTCGCGCACGAAAGTTCCGTACTTCTGTGCTGTATGGGAGCCCCCCTTAAATATTTATTTTATTTCAATTTTATTATTTATTAGTAATACTACTGAATATTCTGTGAATATTTCAAGCATCTACCAGTTACCATTATTAATATAGAGCGAAAAACGACTAAAAATGCAGGTGTGTTGTTTGGGAGCCCCCCTTAAATATGTATTTTATTCTGTTTTTATTATTTGTTGTTATAGCGGCAACAGTAATACATCATCTGTGAAAATTTCAGCTTTGTAGTTATAACGGTTCATGTGATACAGCCTGGAGACAGACATACGGACAGACAGACAGACGGACAGCGGAGTCTTAGTAATAGGGTCCCGTTTTTACCCTTTGGGTACGGAACCCTAAAAAGGTGAAGATTTATGTCCGCCCTCTCCATCTAAACGGCTTTGGCCAATTACTTCATACGGTTCAGAGTTGTTATTTAAACGTTTACTGTATATTTCCATAAGGATGGGAAACAGTGTAGGTATCTACACTGTTTCCCATCCTTATTTGGTGGCAGATTTTATGGAAAGCCTTTATAAAATATTAACAAAAAGTTTTTCTGGTCATCAATCAACAATATTACTCGGCAAAACTAATAGTTATTAAGTATAGGCCGCTGCACAAATAGAGCTTAATATGCCCGATTTATGCAGATGAGAAATTTTATCAAAATTGACTATTTTGTGATCATTATCAAATAGAAACGATCTTCAAATATATTGGTATAAGCCGATAGTGGCTTATTCTGGTGTCAGTTTTTAAGCCGCCTGACATAGCCATCATTTGAAACCATCGATATCTACAATTTAACGTATCATCCGAGCGACGATAGCGTTCAGTTGAAAATGCGACCTAGGATTCATTGTATTTATTTTTATAAAGAGTACTGTAAACTATAGCGCACCCATTCAAAGTGACACCTATTCATTCCGTGCCGTGGTGTTAGGCCTTGAATTTGGTATGTAACGTATCACTATATGTAGTTACAATAATAACTGACAATAGATCTTAAAATTATATGTCAGCCTGTTTGTTACGTTATCATAAAAAAAAGAAAAAAACCTTGAATGTTTTTTATTTTTTTATTTCGCGAAAAGTTGTGCGTTTAGGTAAGAATAGTCTGGAATTTAATTATTAATATGATTAGGCTCCGCCGAAACTCACCTGATCAATTGGAGGCTAAAATCTTGAAACTGATTAAACCAGAAACCTCGTACTAGAGTTCAAATTCAAATCATTTATTGCAACATAAATGAAATTTACATGCGGTTCTTAGTCTATGGCAAGTTTATTATTTGTATTGGAACGATTTATTATTACGTTTTCATAATAGCATTTCGATAATAGGATAATTTTTAGTTGTTTTATGAAACAGTTTTCTCTTTCGATATCTTTTAAATTATTTGGCAATTTACTAAATATTTTATAGCCATAGAATTTGGGCTAGAACTGTGCATTGTTAAGTTAGACTTTGGTTCCGCGAGTTTATGTCTATATTGCGATCTAATTTTGTGCGTTTTATCAGATGCTTTGTTAAAATAGTCAGGGTGCTTTTTGATAGAAAGCCTTTTGTGGCTTTATAAACGTGTGTATACACCGAATTAAGTTGTGATGTTAGCTACAAACTGCGGGATAACCCAATCCTGACAGAAGCTAACATGACAGCTACGCCAGGATTGGGTTATCCGCAGCTTGTAGTTAACATCACAACCGCTTAAAAGTTTGATTCGCCCAATAACAAAATAATTGTCTGTGGAGTGGTAAAACTAAAACTCTATCGGTGGAAAAAGCCGCGTGATGCAGTTAGTATCGGTATAGTGAGCCGTATTGTTTTCTAAACATTTATGGCCTTTGTCTTTAGCTCGCGGAAACCGAGTAGATTTCATGCCTCATTGTATTGTGTTTAGAATCAAATCAACGCAATGGATAAACTACTTGGTATCTCTACATAATATGTTGTGGTATACATATGAGGTTTTATGAAACTCGCCCAAGTACCATAAAAATAAATCTTTGTAGGTGCAAGGGTTGTGCTTCGCATAGAGAGTGTAGAGTAGACCTTTCAGAGGTGTATAATAATATGCTCAGCATTATGAACAACTTTCACTATGCAACCAACTGTGAAATCCTGAAAAAAGAATCGGCTACATCATTACGTCTAGAGTCAATGAGATTTTTGAATAGAACAGCTGATTATTTTTCGCGATTTTACGAAGCTACGAGAAATTTTATTTAAGTACTAAAATATCATTTCTTGATTTGTTATCATTTGAATAACCTTTTAAATATGAAAGTCAAAAAAAAACTTTACGGATCGTTTCCACTGAAATTTATTTAATTTCTTGATATTTACTTAAAATATTTTTATACATTTTAATTCAATGTCTTCAAATAAACATGTACTTAAGTGTATTGATATGGCTATACAAAATATGTACAGTATGTGCCTCCAATTATAAAGTCATTACCTACACCTACATTCAAGTATCATTGTGACTTCGACACTGTTATTATGGAAAAAACACAGACGTCCGTTTTTCGAACATTTCGCAGTAAAATGTAATAGTAAAAAGTTGTAGACACATACTGTATTATCTATGTTGATACCTATTAATTTTTAAATTACGTATCGATGTCATCCCGCCTTCAATGGTTTGAAGCTAAGGGTCCTATGTCATTAGGATATCACGGTGGCACAGGGTTTATTTAATACAGGGTTATCTGCTTGCCGTGTATTAAAAGCCCATAGGATTTGATTAAGACCATCATTATGAACAACTTTTACCATGGAACCAGCCCGGAATTCGCGATACGTAATACTGATGCGGGAAATTGTTCTCTATCAACTTCCGAAACGACCTCTTCCTTCATCGTTCTCGGCGTTTCGCCCCGCGGGGCGAATGGGGCCTTCAAAAAGAGTCATGGGCGATTCGCCCCGCAATAAAAAGCAGCAGCAGCGAAAAAAGCAGATGTTTCATACAATTTATCGATTCCGACGAATTGCAAATCTGTAAGGGAAAGAATAGAATAGAATAGAAAACACTTTATTGTACACAGTAAAAATAAGACAACAGTAATACATGAAAAACTTATTAGTGTAGCTCAAGGCGGCCTTATCGCTGGAAGCGATCTCTTCCAGGCAACCCACTGAAACTGTTTTTTTTTTCTCGAATTCGTGGTTGACCCCATATTAAATGTTGTTTACAATGTTGGTCTTAATCACCTCCTTTCGGCTTAATAGGTACAGAGCGAGTAGATTACCCTATATCCTTAATAGGCCCAATTATGAAGGCGCTATCGTAAATTTAATAGCAACGTAAAAAGTGTTCTCTCTATCGAATGCCTCAAGTGAAAAGGAAACAGTAATATTCTAATTAGTTATTATAATTACGATGACGCCTTCATAATTGGGCCTAATGGATTGGTAACATCACCATAGTATATATCCCAGTGAGATAGGTTCCTGAGTCTGTCATGTCATGTCATATTCTACGCGAGTTCTTTCAACTCTAGCATGAGGTTATGTTTAAGGTTATTTTCTACTTTATTGTTGCTTATAAAGCAGCACTTTATGAAGTGAAACAGATTGGTAGAACTCGTTGGTACGTTTCATCATCACTTGTTTGGGAGCGCTAGACCAAAAAATATACAACCTGTGTTACGCAATTTGTAACTTTACTAGGTTTCACACAAACCTAGTTGATTTTAAAAATAGGTATTTAATGCACAGCCTGAATAAATCATAAAATAAATAGATAATTGTCTTCTAAAATGTTTATGTCGATAAAATAAATACCTAGTTGGTGGTTACCATAGTCATTAAAGTAAATTAGTTCGTATACTACGGAGCCACTCGAAAACTAGTCTCCGTTTACTTATAAACTCATACTAACTCCTCAGTTTAGCTTCAAATATGGTCCAAGTCTTCCAAGCAAGTTACAATACGAGATTACTCCATGCATTGTATATGTCATTTGTGATCATCAAAATATCTTTGCTATCAATAGTGAAACATTAGTAACATGAGTTGTGTTCAGTTTCGTCGCGGGAGTGATCCTGCGCGAGCGCATCCCTGCGTTCGAGCGCATGTTGTGGCGCGCGTGCCGCGGCAATGTATTCCTTCGCCAGTCGGAGATCGACACGCCCCTTGAGGACCCCTCCTCGGTAAGTTGAACATGAGTTTTGTGCCGTCAATCGTACAAATAAGGCGTGTGGGGGGCGGGAAACACGCTGGATGCAAGCCGCTTGCAATCGGTCTTATTAGAAATCCTAAGGGGAGGCCTATGTCCGGCAGTCGATATCTTATGAGTGATAATTTGATGATGGTGGTGAGAGCCATAAATCTATCATGTTTCTGCCTTGGTTACACTTGTTCGGCGCAAAGAGCGCTGTAGCTGTAGTCTCTTTCTAATTTTATGGACCCGATACCTCAGTTCTCATTACCCAGTATAGTTGGTACAACGAGAAGAATATTATTATATTACATTATCAGAGCAGGTCACATCTATTACATCTCGAATTAGAATTAGATGGCTAGCCTCTACCAAATCTGCTATAAATAAATTACGGAATACGCATAGCTCATTAAGATTCCCTGTATCGGCGATACTACGGAACACGCTAAGAATTACTTCGGGAGAACTGTGTCCAATAGTGAACGTTATACAGCCAGTATGGTCTTGATTTTAAGTTTACAACTAATCCCAATTTTCCTCCCGCAGTCGGACCAGGTGTACAAGTCAGTGTTCATCATCTTCTTCCAAGGAGACCAGTTGAAGACGCGCGTGAAGAAGATCTGCGAGGGCTTCCGCGCCACGCTCTATCCGTGCCCCGAGTCCGCCGGCGACCGCCGCGAGATGGCCATGGGAGTCATGACTCGCATTGAAGATCTTAACACGGTAAGGAAACTTCTGTATAGGAAGTTTCGTGAGCATTAATTATCTTCCAAGGAGACCAGCTAAAGACATCGTGATGAAGATTTGCGAGGGTTTCCGTGCCACGCCCCAGAAAGGAAGGAAACTCCGGACTGGTACTTAACTCCCACTATTATAGTATAGGAGAAGGATCACGAATCGGAAAAAAACGTGGTCCACCTTGCCTTGACGTGTCCATCCTCTTCGTGGCTACGGGAGCGCTCGACCCTTTCAGGTGGTCCGGGCACTCGCATCTCCCAAACTCTCTGTGGGGCAATGTCCCTCAGCGCCCAGCTCCAGTAACGAGGGCCGCCTCCAAACAGGTTCCCGATCCACGCAACAGCGAAAATGGGAAGGTTTCCTAATGATCATCATGGCTGTACCGAACCGGTGTGCGTCACGTCAACTCCAAGTCGGAAATCCTGCTTGCTATAGCCCGGATATCTCGTGCGCGACCGTCCCGCGGGGTGACAGACGGTGGCGGGGACAAGGTACCCAAGATGTCAGCGGGTAGCGGGTGGTGTAGCGGGAAAGGGAAAGAATGCTAGAATGGCGCGCTACCTCGTCCCCGCCACCGTCTGTCACCCCGCGGGACGGTCCCGCACGAGATTGCCGGGCTATAGTACCAGTCGGGTTGCTATGTCGGGTCGGCCTGTCGTGATGATGACCAAGCTGAGACAGCCTATTTACCAGATTAGCAAAACAAAGATGGTGACATATGTCGCCCATCTTAGCAAAACAGCAGCTTATCCCCCTCCCTTCATTTCAGCCAGAAAACTTACACATATGTAAAGACTTGCTGATTTCCTGATGACAATTTACCATTGAAGTGCTTATAAGTGCACTGAGACAAAATGTCCCATTTTGGAATCCTGATATACTTTTAGACACATGTGAGGAAACAATAAGTGTTCTTTTTGTCATCATTATTCATAAGTTTTCGCATTCCACTTCTGAGTATTTCTTTTGTTACGCAATTCATTGTTTCAAAAATACATCTTCGATACGCTTGATTTTATATGATGTAGTATGCTAAACGCCGTGGGCTGCGTATCTACCAAAGATATGACTGTGAGGTGCGCAAGTAAATAATACGACCAATAGAATCACGCTATTTCATACTATACTACTGCTATGCTGTTGGTGGAATTATTCCTCACACGCCGCTCAGCTACATAAATTCAAATACTGTAGATATACAAGGTTATTTCTAATCAATTAAGGGTTGCCTGGAAGAAATTGCTAAAAGCAATAAGGCCGCCCTTTGTTGCACTAGTTTTAAGTCGCTTCTTTTTCCTTTCTGTGTATTTCTTTTGTATTGTATTTTAGTGTCAACAATAAAGTGTTCATTCATTCATTCATTCAATTAGCATCCTTTTAGGGGCTTATTCTGTACATCAAAACTAACAACTTTTGTTCTGCGACTTTTGTCTAAACTAAAAAAAAAAACTTTTTCCATACAAAAATATCGTTCAGCTGCGACAAAATGCATGGAACAGCTGGTTTTTTTTTTGAGTTCTGACAAAAGTCGCAGATCAAAAGATGTTACTTTTGATGTACAGAATAAGCCCCTAAAAGGATACTTATTGATTAGAAATAACCCTGTAATATACGTGATCTAACTGTTCTATTCTTGATAGTTGAAAAAATCATTTTCTTTTCTGAAACTGTCGAATAGAATGACTAGTCCTCACCCTGAAGTTGACTATACATTGGTAACACCTTTGTTGCAGTTGTCCCGAAGTTCCTCATACAGCCAATTGTATGCCACCTTATTACGTAAAAAAATAGTCAGATACTAAAATATAGGCTCAAATCTCAGTAGCAATTTGCTCAAAAGCTGTTTATGCGTCAAAGAGGTGATAGGGCGTTAAGTTAATGGGTGTACCTACATGCACAACAATAGCCGACAAGGTTGCCTTGCTGATTAATTGCACGTACGTTGTGGTCGTCGCCTTGGAGCATTGATTGGGGACATACGTAATAGCCTAGCCAGTTAACAATAATTTAGATAACTTAGTCGGTTCGACGAGCTAAAATATACCGAGGCCGTATGGTATAAATGTCTAACAAAGAAAGATAAATTCCAAGGATACCAGAGATCATCCATGTTATACGTGGTGCTAAAATTCGTGCTGTTTTGCCTTTGTGCCTGGAAGAAGCACTACGGAAATGTCACTTCGAACTTATGATAATACCCGTAGAAATGTTCCCTCTCCTCCCGTCCGCGCGTTTCCGTCCGTATAGGTTTATTCGCAAATGCAAACACCAACTAGCCCAAAGAATCCCATCTCGCGACAGCGAAGCCGTCGACTATTAGCAACACAGCCTGGAACTGGACAACGTAGCCTAACTCTTCTCGTAATGACAGGATGGCCGTACTCAGCAGTACGTGGAACAGTTTAATACATAGCTGTAACTATACTTAGATCCTGGCTGAAGACTCGTACGTGACAGACATATCATGTTCTCAAATATGAAACCATCTCAACCGTGTCTGGTATGTGTAAGCGGTGTAAACGTGTGTATCACAACACTCGTTCAGAAACGACACCCAGCCATTGTGCTCGCATAACTGCAGCCTTTTACGGCTTTGACATACTCCGCTATTAGTTGTTGATGAGGGGATTAATAAGGGTCAGATGAAGAACTCGATGAAAAAAATAAATGTAGAGGTCAGAGTCTCTGCGAGATCGAATCAGGAACGAGAAAATTCGTAGAAAAACCAATGTTATCGACATAGCCAAGCGCATTTGCACGTTGAAATGACAGAGGGCAGGGCATACAACACGAAAGACATCAGTCTGATCCTGACCCATGGGGTCGAAATAAAATTAAAGAAAAAACTTTAATTGAGACTACATACATATCTATCGGCAAACGCAGCGTAGAACGTCTACCCATAAGATGGCCGGATGACATCAAGATAGCAGTATCGCGATTGATGCTAGCCATTTCTGTTTATTGGGTAGGACTATGTCCAGAAGTGGACGTACTATGCCTGAATTGACAACAATAAGTTCACAGTCTAGTCTATGGCAAGAATCCAATTTTTTATAATTGTAAGAGTAGTTGACCAAAATAACGTCTCGCTCTATAACATTTTCCAAATCTTTAGCTTTTTAACAGCAGAAATCGTGATTCGCTGCAGCGAGGTAAAAATCTCCCCACAGGCTCTTTCTCTTTTTCATAACGCTTTAAACTTGTGAAGTTGTCAATCTGTCGCATCATATTCTGTGCTTACGGCTTATTAGTTGCATAAGTCACACATTCATTTATAGTAAGTGGATATAATAGAGTATTGTGCCCGCATTTTCACTGGACATTCGACGTGGAAGATTACTACGTTAGGTCAGACGTGACTGTCTATAATGGAAACTATACTATGGAATTTTTAGAAAAAAAAAACTGAAAACGTTGTGCCCGTAGCGTAGTTTGACTAGGTGTTTGTCAGCGATCACCGAAATTAAGCAACGTTCTGCACGGTCAGTATTTAGATGGGAGACCGCGGGTGGCATTTTCCAACTGAGCGCTACCGTGGCTCGGATGACACGTTAAATTGTAGGTCCCGGTTATTTAACCGTTCAGCCATGTCAGAGTCCTTCAGGCGGCCTAAAAACTCTGACACCAGGGCTAGCCACCTGGCCTATACGAACTCACTTACTTTTTAGAAAATTGTACGATGAGTACCTGTATCATCCTTTTTAATAGGCCACTGTAGTACGTAGGCCTACCCACGAAGGGTGATTGGGCCATATGCACCAAGCTGGCCCAGTGCGGGTTGGTGGATTCACATACACCATCCAATTTCTTTTGATGGACCATATATTTTGTACAGGTTTTTTTATGATGTTTTCCTTAAGAGCCAATGGCGTGAAAATCCGTACATAAATTCTAAATGAAATAAAAGCGGTTATTTTTCATTATTCAAGGTATTGTTGCCTATGGCCAGTTGCCGATATTCAATGGCAGTTTCTATTCTGCAATGGCGACGGCGTTTGTGTCTGTGTTCTTGGCTTCTGTCTGTTCTACGCTTGCAGGATATTGGCATGCCTATTAATGTGCATTTTAATATCTTAAGATTCCTTCGTGATACAAATAAATATTCTAATTTAAATGGTATCAATCTACCTTGAGAAAGGATGTAGTCTCATCGTTTAATCCTTACTTTAACTTTTTGTCTTCCAACTCAGTACCATAGCATCGATAATATTTCACCACAACCTTTGAAACTTGAGCCTTATAAAATAATTACATGTCTTTTGATTTCGCTGTGTTCGAAAGTAGAGGCATTGATGTTTTTTGGGTCAAGTTATATGCCGGATACTTTACCGTCTTCCCCAGGTTTTAGGCCATCCTATCCAACCTTATACACTTATCTATACCTTCGACTATGTTATTATCCACTACAGTTTGACATATTTGTGTTGTGTTCCGCAGGTTTTGGGCCAGACCCAGGACCACCGTCACCGCGTGTTGGTCGCCGCGGCCAAGAACATCAAGAACTGGTTCGTGAAAGTCCGCAAGATCAAGGCCATCTACCACACGCTGAACCTGTTCAACTTGGACGTGACGCAGAAGTGTCTCATCGCCGAGTGCTGGGTGCCGGCGCTGGACATGGAGACTATACAGCTCGCGCTCAGGAGAGGGACGGTTTGTAGTACTTATTCTTCTTCTTTTATAGTTTGGCGTCGCATTATTGTGCATTTGCCAGTGTCAAGTTTTTTTTAGTAATTTTTGATATTTTATCAAAATAGTCAGTCCTAGTCACATCATCACTACATAGTATAAAACAAAGTCGCTTTCCGCTGTCTGTCCCCATGTATGATTATGTCTTTAAAACTACGCAACGGATTTTGATGCGGTTTTTTTAATAGATAGAGTGATTCAAGTGGAAGGTTTATATGTATAACACACCTGTGCGAATTTAAGCCGGGGCGGGTCGCTAGTAGTGTAAGTCACGGTCAAGTCCTAACATAGTCCAAATCATACCTCAGTAAAGCAGTGGAGACTTTACTGGAGGCGGCTATGGAGTTTTGGTAACAACACGGAACAACATGATACGTCACATTATATCACTTGCCTACACTCATGCACTTGAATCAGCTCATAATCAAATACCACAATTTTTCACTAATAATCACTGATAAAAACACAAGTTTAACAAAATAATACAATGCGGCGACATGATTTTTCCGCGTTCCCTACAAAAACCAGTTAGTAGTTTACTATGATTTATTGTATTACTAGCGACCCGCCCCGGCTTCGCACAGGTGTATTATAAATATAAACATCCTCTTGAATCACTCTATCTATAAAAAAAAAAACCGCATCAAATTCCGTTGCGTAGTTTTAAAGATATAAGCATACACGGAGACAGACAGCGGGAAGCGACTTTGTTTTATAATATGTAGTGATTTATGACGAGATATTATCTGACGCTCAATCAACACTGACCACAGATATATATACAGGGTTATTCCTAGTCAATTAGCATCCTTTTAGGGGCTTATTTTGTACATCAAAACTAACAACTTTTATTCTGAGACTTTTGATAAAACTCAATAAAAAAAATCAGCTGATTCATACATTTTGTCGCACTGAACGATATTTTTCAATGGAACTTTTTTTTAAATTTTGACAAAAGTCGCAGAAAAAAAGTTGTTAGTTTTGATGTACAGAATAAGATCCTTAAAGGATGCTAATTGATTAGAAATAACCCTGTACATATAGTAATCGAGATGGTCAGTCATAAGTTCATGTCCTTCTATTAATCTTTTATTGTATGTAACAGGAAAGAAGCGGCAGTTCGGTGCCTCCGATCTTGAATCGTATGGAAACGCTGGAGGATCCACCGACGTACAACAGAACGAATAAGTTCACGTCGGCCTTCCAGAACCTGATCTACGCGTATGGTGTCGCCACCTACCGGGAGGTCAATCCGGGTATGTTTACGTTAAATTTTAAGGACCATTGTAAATATGTAAATGTCCAAATTGTCCAAAAAAACGAAACTTACTTAATTAAAAAATAATTAATACTTAATTTTGACGAAAATGTTAGTTTTAGTTTTATAGTTATCTGAGAGCTAGAACGGGATAGTACCTTCCCTGTAACACAGTTTTGCTCAAAGGTTTTAGGCACCACAGATTTTTTAAATATTTTTTTGGACTTGCTTCTTAATTTTTTATATGAGACTGTATTGCGAAATCCTTCTGCAGATTAAAAATATGGTAAATAGAGTAACGCGGAAACCGCATAAAGCATCCCACAGACACTGCTGCTCGACCAATCACAGAGACCCAAATGATTGATTAAATTAGATCTTTGATTGTTTGATGACTAGGCCGCAGCCGCAGACTGCAGCTGCGTGGGGGACGCTTCATATAGGAATAGCATAAAAATAAAGCTAAATTGAGACCAGCAAGAACAGTAAAATAACAATATATTAAACTTCCAGCGCCGTACACGATAATAACATTCCCGTTCTTATTCGCGGTGATGTTCGGAGACCTGGGCCACGGCGCGCTCATGGCCGCCTTCGGCTTCTGGATGTGCTACAAAGAGAAACCTCTGCAGGCCAAGAAGATCGACAGCGAGGTATGCCCCTTTATCATTATTAAGTTTTAAACATTAAATAAATAAATAAATATTAGGGGACATCTTACACACGGTCTCTGACCCCAAACTAAGCATAGCTTGTGATATGGCTGCCAGAGACTGATACACTACATATGCATATTTTAAATACATACTTATATAGATAGTTCCTAAATAACACCCAGACACAGAGCAAACACCTATATGTTCATCACACAAATGCTTGCCCTGGGTGGGGATCGAACCCACGCCTCTTTGGCCCAGAAGTCAGGGTCACTAACCACTGAGCCACCGAGGCAGTCAGTTTTAAACAATACTTACTTTATATTTTGATGACTGGATTTTACGACACAGCTTCGTTGCTTGCGCTATTGAAATGGTACTGGTATATGGTATATAGCCGTGGTGGTCTAGTGGTAGTGACACCCGCCTTACAATCTGGTCGTGGGTTCAAATCCCGGACCCGTACCAATGAGTTTTTCGGAATTTAACACCACTGGCTTTTCGGTGAAGGAAAACATCGTGAGGCAACCTGCATACGTCCGTAGAATAAATTCGATGGCGTATGTGAATCCACCAACCCGCACTGGGCCAGCGTGGTGAATATGGCCCAATCACCACTTCGTGGGTAGGCCTACGTCCTGCAGTGGACTCTTAAAAAGGCTGATACCATATGGTATCATCCACTAACAGTTTTTGCCCATATACCTACTTAAGAAGGTGGCTATATCCACTGCGCTGGGCCAGATCCAGGTTGCACTATTAATAAGCTCCCTGTGATATAGGTTTGTTTTATTTCGATTCTTTTCCCTATACTCTAGTAAAGCAGTCTATTTGACCCGCTTACCGCGCTCTCAAGTCAATACGCGGCTTTTCAGTTTTAAAATGAGTGTTATTTTCCAAGTCATCGCAAAGTATGTCTATTAACTATATTTAATAATCGGCCAAGTGCGAGTCGGACTCGCGCACGAAGGGTTCCGTACCGTATGGGACCCCCATTCCTCTTGCCGTTATTAATAGGGAGCGAAAAACTCCTAAAAATCACGTTTGTTGTATGGGAGCCTCCCTTAAATATTTGTTTTATCCTGTTTTCAGTATTTGTTGTTATAGCGGCAACGGAAATACATCATCTGTGAATTTCAGCTGCCTTGCTATCATGGTTCATGAGATACAGCCCGGTGATAGGCAGACAGACGGACATCGAAGTCTTAGTAATAGGGTCCCGTTTTTACCCTTCGGGTACGGAACCCTAAAAATGAATTTGCAAATTCAGATTAACAATCCCACAGACTGATTACTGATTGAAAACGTAATTTCCACAGATTTGGAACATATTCTTCGGCGGTCGCTACATCATCCTCCTCATGGGCCTGTTCTCGATGTACACGGGCCTCATCTACAACGACATATTCTCGAAGAGTCTGAACATATTCGGCTCGTCTTGGCGCGGGAACTACAACGACACCACTCTCATGTCGAACAAACTGCTGCAACTCAACCCGGACTCGCCTGACTACATCGGCAAACCGTACCCCTTCGGAATAGACCCAGTTTGGCAGGTCTGTAAATATTTAGTAGATAGCAAAATTTCAGTTTCAGATTTTTTCCGTTAGTTGGCTGTCAAGGGAAATTTTCATCAAAAATATCTTCAATTTGCCCGTAATCACCAAAGTTAAGCAACATTCAACACTGTCAGACTTTGAATTGACCGCGGGTGGCATTTGCAACTAACCGCTAGGTATCGTGGCTCGGATGACACTTTAAATTGTTCATCCCGGTAACTTTATATCGTTTAGCCATGTCAGAGACCTTTAGGCGGCTTAAAAACTCTGACACCAGCTCTAGGCCGGGTCTATACAAGCTTACTTATTTTAGCTAAGTATATCAGACTTGGAGACGTGGAGACCACGTACCGGCAAGCGCAGCGTAGGACGTCCACCCACAAGGTGGACGGATTACCTCATTAAGACCGCAGGATCGCGCTGGATGCAAGCCGCTTTCAACCGGTCTTATTGGAGATCCATAGGGGAGGCCTATGTCCAGCAGTGGACTTCTTATGGCTGATGGATGGATGGATATCAGACTAAAGGATCGACGACATATTCTCAGAGTCTCAACATATTCGACAAATAAAAAGACGCATCATCCAGTACGCAAACGGTTGATTGAATCCCGTATAGTAGCAGTAAGTTAAAGCTAACTACATATATAGTTTAAACTAAAGGACCAACGACATATTCTCGAAGAGCCTCCACATATTCGGTTTGTCTTGGTGCGGGAAATACAACGACACGACTCTTATGTCGAACAAACTGCTGTACTTGAATCCGGACTCCAAAGACTACTTGGACCACCTTTAACCCTTCGGAATCGACCCCATTTAGCAGGTCTATAACGTAGAATAAAACATATACGAAATATTTAAAAAAAACTGCGAAATTGATCTGTTTTCGCAACGGTAACGGAGAGGGATATTGTCGTCGGAAACGTCTTCAGTTTGCCCGTGTTCGTGGCAGTAACGCTACTCCAAATTATTGACCCCTCGCCCAGTTTACACATCGTTGATTCGGTTCCGTCATAAATTAAAGTACTGTCCCATTTAGAGTTAATTAAAAAATAACTTAAAACAAATTCTATCTAGAATAACATATAAATTAAAAATTTAAAAAACCCCCGACACATTGACAATCATTTTGGGCACATTTGTAGAATTTTGGTTCTTCCATCCCCACTTTAACCCACCATAATTCTTAAACGGCTCAATCGATTTTTATAAAACATAGCTAAGAACACTCTCGATTAATTCATCCAAAAAAAACTGAAATCGGTTCAGTGGTTCGGGCGCTATGATGCCACAGACAGACATACAGACAGACAGACAGACACACAGACAAACAGACACGTCAAACTTATAATACCCCTCTTTTGCGTCGGGGGTTAATAAATTAATGTATTCTTTTAGGTTTGATAAAAAAAATCCTAAAAGCGTCAATTTAGCTACTAAAAATTCGGCACGATACAAACCACCTATTTCTGTTTTAGGTTTAGTTAGTGTTTAGTGTGTAATGATTTAATAAATCTGTGTTTTCAGCTGGCCGAGGCTAACAAGATTATCTTCATGAACGCCTACAAGATGAAGATCTCCATCATCATCGGCGTGTTCCACATGTTGTTCGGAGTCTGCCTCTCGCTCTGGAATCATTTGTGAGTATGGGACAAAACATATCCTGACACCCACAACAAAATATTTTAATGATTTACATTTTAAATAAAGACGCTGGAGACGCGAATTTACACATAAATATACCGATAGTCTTATGAGACAAGAGTTATGGCGAAGTATACAGGGTTATTTCTAATCAATTAGCATCCTCTTAGGTGCTTATTCTGTACATCAAAACTAACAACTTTGTTCTGCGACTTTTGTCAAAACTCAAAAAAAAATTTGATTTTCCATAGAAAAATATCGTTTACCCGCAACAAAATGTATGGTACAGCAGATCTTTTTTTGAGCTTTGACAAAAGTTGTTAGTTTTTATGTAAAGAATAAGCCCCTAAAAGGATGCTAATTGATTAGATATAACCCTATAAATCCATCACGTCGAAAAGAGTTCTTTTCGTAGTCGCATGCTTAGCCTACTGGAGGCACGGTATGAGCGAAGCGCAGCACAAGGGCATTACCTACATTTTCTCGAAGTGCTTTGTCGTTTTTAGGGTTCCGTACCCAAAGGGTAAAAACGAGACCCTATTACTAAGACTCCGTTGTCCGTCCGTTTTTCTGTCACCTGGCCGTATCTCATGAACCGTGATAGCTAGACAGCTGAAATTTTCACAGATGATGTATTTCTGTAGCACAAATATTTAAGGGGAAGCTTCCAATCAACAAATGTGATTTTTTTTGCTGTTTTATGTTGGATATTAATAACGCTAACGGGTAGACTCTTGAAATGGGGCTAAAGAGGCTCCCATGCGATACGGAACCCTTCATGCGCGAGTACAAGTCCCATTTGGCTGATGTTTATTTTGAATCCTCATAATTTGGGTTTGGAGTAATACAAAATTTACCTACTCACTGTAGTGCAACAGCCAAGCCATTTACATTTACTAAGGTGTAGAATTTGTGAAATTATGGCTGGCAGTTAGAAACTTGGCTTTACACGAGATCTGACATGTCCCCAAATATTTAAAAATTAAAACATGTTAGTTTTGATAGTAAAATTAATGTTTTGTTTTAGGTACTTCAAGCGTCGCACGGCCATCTACGTGGAGTTCATCCCTCAGATCATCTTCCTGACGCTGCTGTTCTTCTACATGGTGCTGCTCATGTTCATCAAATGGACCACCTACGGATCTACGCCACCGTTCTACGGCAGCCAGGACCCTGGTACGGTACCTTATCATATCGTCAGATCATCAAGTGGACCGCCTACGGTCCTTCGCCGCCGTACTACGGCAGTCAGGACCCTGGTACGGTACCTTATCATATCATCAGATCATCAAGTGGACCACCTACGGATCTACGCCACCGTACTACGGCAGCCAGGACCCTGGTACGGTACCTTATCATATCATCAGATCATCAAGTGGACCACCTACGGATCTACGCCACCGTACTACGGCAGTCAGGACCCTGGTACGGTACCTTATCATATCATCAGATCATCAAGTGGACCACCTACGGATCTACGCCACCGTACTACGGCAGCCAGGACCCTGGTACGGTACCTTATCATATCATCAGATCATCAAGTGGACCACCTACGGTCCTTCGCCGCCGTACTACGGCAGTCAGGACCCTGGTACGGTACCTTATCATATCATCAGATCATCAAGTGGACCACCTACGGTCCTTCGCCGCCGTACTACGACAGTCAGGACCCTGGTACGGTACCTTATCATATCATCAGATCATCAAGTGGACCACCTACGGTCCTTCGCCGCCGTACTACGGCAGTCAGGACCCTGGTACGGTACCTTATCATATCATCAGATCATCAAGTGGACCACCTACGGTCCTTCGCCGCCGTACTACGACAGTCAGGACCCTGGTACGGTACCTTATCATATCATCAGATCATCAAGTGGACCACCTACGGTCCTTCGCCGCCGTACTACGGCAGTCAGGACCCTGGTACGGTACCTTATCATATCATCAGATCATCAAGTGGACGACCTACGGTCCTTCGCCGCCGTACTACGGCAGTCAGGACCCTGGTACGGTACCTTATCATATCATCAGATCATCAAGAGGGCCATCTACGGTCCACGGTCAATAGCATATTGTCACGCGGGAGGCGCGTGCCGTAACTACGACCTTAGCCGTGGCGCTTGTTTATGCGATTACACCGCCCATTAAGAACCGAATTTGTATAACCTTTTTAGGGCTCCGTACCCAAAGGGTAAAAACGGGACTCTATTACTAAGACTCCGCTGTCCGTCCGTCTGTCTGTCACCAGGCTGTATCCCATGAACCGTGATAGCTAGGCAGCTGAAATTTAACAAAAATTACGTTTGTTGTATGGGAGCCCCCCTTAAATATTTATTTTATTCTATTTTTAGTATTTGTTGTTATAGCGGCAACAGAAATACATCATCTGTGAAAATTTCAGCTGCCTAGCTATCATGGTTCATGAGATACAGCCCGGTGACAGACAGACAGACGGACATCGAAGTCTTAGTAATAGGGTCCCGTTTTTCCCTTTGGGTACGGAACCCTAAAAATCAACAATAATCATAAAGAATAGTATATGTATTTGAAAGGAGATATTGCAAATAGGCATAGAAATTGGGTCACTAAAGGGTACAGTATTTCATAATTTGCTTTGTGTCTTTCGGAAAATGATTTTCCCGTTTTTTTTTACAAAAACAGTGTCCATTAAAAGTAATTTCGTGTATTCGGGTATTAAGGTTACATGTGACCAAAATGACAGTAATTCAATGACTGAAAAAAAATCAAATTGGAAAATGTGAAATTACTCAAAAATTAAGCATTTGATGCGGTTGTTTTACTCTGCGCATTTATTTATTATAGTTTAACGGATTTTTTGAGCTACTGTACCTAGTCTGAGCCCATTTTGCATTATCTCCTTTGTATATGATTGAAATCGATTGTGTCATTTTTGTGGAAAAAATATTATTCAACATAATTTATTTTTCGTATATTAAGTGGTAATGTTATTCCAACAGCAATCGTAAAGACGAGTGCGTACTGCGCGCCCTCCATCCTCATCACGTTCATCAACATGGTGCTGTTCAAGAACGACGACAACCCGCGCGAAGTTTGTGACCCCGTCATGTTCGCGGGACAACTCGGCATTCAGAAGGTAAGCTAAGCTAAATCATAAGATAATATAACTTTACTAGATTTTGCCCGCGGCTTCGCCCGCATGATATTTCGAGGCCCTACCTTACCACCCTTAATAAAGGAGGTGGAAAATAAAAAAAATAAAAATTCGATTTGAGATTTGTTCGATTCGACAGTTCTTTTTTGACATTTCTTGAAGAGCACGCAAGAATAGCTCGCAGATGGCAGATTTTTTTATACTTAACACTTATTGTTTATAATATGGAAAATTTACGCAATATCATTATAATTTATAGCCTATGTGCTATTCTGATATATTAGCTATATAATTGCAAAGTTTCATCTCAATCTGTTCAGTAGTTTTTGCGAGAAAGAGTAACAAACATCCATACATCCATCCATCCATCTTTACAAACTTTCACGTTCATATATATATATGTTCATATATATATGAGAGTATAGCTCTCATTTATAAAATTCAGCAAAAAGTGGTGATAGCAATTTTATATTGATTTTTTTTAAATGCAAAAATCCGCCGAAACCGGCGTTCGCCCGCATGCTCGGCCACGGAATATAACAGAGTCAGAACAATACGCTGATACTATGCGCCTTAAAATGTTTTACTAAACATAGGTAAATGAAGTACAGTACAATACATAATACGATGTGTTGTTTCCAGTTCTTCGTGGTGGTGGCCATGCTGTGCATACCGGTCATGTTGTTCGGAACCCCCTACTTCGTCATGAAGGAGCAGAAGGCGCGCGCTGTAAGTAAACACGTTGTATTGAAGTCAAACTTGTAATGCGACTTTCAACAAGGTTGCGTTAAACGTTTAACGCTACCATGGAGGCTTTATGAAAGCACTGTTGCGTCGAAGTTTCACTTCTTCCGCGCGGAGTGACTCCACTTGCATTTTTTCTTGTTTCGATACCTTTGCATGTTCATGTCAGTAAGAGTGGTTTTTGGTGCATTTTTATTATAAACATTATTAATTCACTTTGTAATTAAATAAAAAAAATATTGTGTGGTTTTATGAAACCACGGTTAAAGTGAAACTTACTGGCACAAATGAGTAATAGTCTAAATACACTATACGGTCAGCTGATTGGAACACAGAGGCGGTGTTTGAAATGACAAATACAACCGGAGACGTTTGAAGTTTGTCCACCATCTTTGTGAAATCAAATTTGACATTTGATCAATAATTCAAGTGTCATTTGTGTCTAGATTACATAGCAGTTTCTGTAGATTTTCGACGCCATGTTTGTGGAATCATGCATAACAACTTTTTTACTTTATGTCACTTCTACTGTTTTTCCTCATTCTGGGGATTGGAACCATAGGCGCCGCCATATTGGCCTCGGCTGCTCTGTCGAGCGCCCACTTTACCCCTGCTCCGCGGCCGACCGTCACGCGACATGCAATACATGGACGAAAAAGTTTGAGGCGATGTAATAAAAGTTTCACTTTAATAATAAAAACAAAAAGGAAACGGGATCACTGATTCCTACTGTGACGCTGGTATGCTAGTTTGCACACTTTGAGTATTTGTGTGTATTTTGTTAGAGATCTTTCTCCATTTGGTTTGAATTTGAACATTACATAAAATGTATTAATACAACACAAACTAATGCTGTATCTTTTGTGCTGCTACCTTGGAATAGCTTGCGGTAAGGAAGTGAATATTTTTATTTGAACTTTAACTATACAAATTTTCGCCTCATTTAACTGCAAACTTTTAGGCTAAGGACTCACGGAGCGGTTTTTAGCCGCGCCCGCAGCTTTTGTAGAATGCAGATACACAGGGTTATTCCTAATCAATTGGCATCCTTTTAGGGGCTTATTCTATACATCAAAATCAACAAATTTTGTTCTGGTACTTTTGTCAAAAAAAAATTGTTCCATAGAAAAATATCGTTCACTCGCGACGAAATGTATGAAGTCGCAGAACAAAAGTTGTTAGTTTTGATGTACAGAATAAGCCCCTAAAAGGATGCTAATTGATTATAAATGACCCTGTATATCTAAATTAAAGCAGATAATATATCACAGAGCGATTATGGCCCGCGGTGTTTACGGCTCCCTCTGCTCCGGCTAGAATCGCGCGGGCCGCGGTCAATGGCAGCCGCTTACACCCGTGCGCTCTGCGTTCGTTTGGCGATCTGATCTTCAACTGATCGTTTAACCACAAGTCTTATGGTGCATCCTCACTCTCCACGAGGCGACACGAGCACCGCTTCTGTAGCTAACTTCACATCGCCGACTTGTATACGATGTAAATAAATAAAATAAAATTAAATAAACAAAAACCATTTATTGCAGGCACCGACCCATATTAAACTTAACCTAAATTAAAAACAGTACACTGTAAAGAGGTGTTTGTCTAAATAAAACCTATATATGCACACTGTAAAGGGGTGTTGTCACAAAAAAGTGCCACATACATAGGCACAGTAGTGCCGGGTCATTTTCTGTTCCGGTCCATATGTACAGATATCCAATGTCGATACATTGGACTTCTAACATCGTCAGAGATAGCCACAAGTATCTTGTTGCCGGAACGGGTCAAACGCTGCCAGAATGACGCTACTCTTGTTCTAATGATGGCGAAGAAGTCAGGCACCCCCGGCTCAGCAAACATACTTGACGCACTGCAGTACCGCGGTAGCCTCATAAGAGTCCTGTATGCGTCATTATACTGGACTCTTATCGTGTTGATTGCTTGTCACGTGTACGTGTAGTTAGCTACAGCTGCGGTGCGGTTCTCGTGTCGCCTCGTGGAGATTGTGGCGGCACTATTATATCCAGCCCGTCTTGCGATCATCGCCCGCCACGTTTGTGGACGATAATCTCAACCTCACAAATAACCCTTCGCATGAGTATAGAAATAAAACCGCAGTACCGCCACCGCGTCTGACACGGAAAAAAACTGCTCCGTGAGTTCTTTACCTGAAGGTCTAATATTGTGTGAAATGTTACATGAAGCTGATTTTAATTGATTATTTGCAGCGTCAAGGGCACCAGCCGGTAGAGGGCGCGGAGAACGGCACAGCCGGCGGCGCGCCCGTGCCGGCCGGCGGACACGAGAACGAGGATATCTCGGAGGTCTTCATCCACCAGGTAACCAGTTTATCAACTATATTCATTAGCTCTTGAAGCCGACAAACTGAAATGTAAACTGGGCCGGCCATGTCAGCCGCGTGCCGCAGAGCTCTGGGCGGTATCCGCTCCGGTTCCAATAGGCCTTACAGAAAAATATAAAGATATTCTCAAAATATATTGGACACGTATTTTTTCCTTTGTCAAACGTACAATAAATTACAAAGATTACGAAGTAAACTACTACAAACAACAAGCCTAGCGCTCTTGATCCTTTAGCTATACAATGGTGTAATTGAATTTAGGATGGAGATGATAGATATGATGCGGCAACACCAAACTGTATCTTCAGATTTTATTATCATTCGTTAATAAGACTTGCCTCCCAATACGGAAGCAATTTAAAATACGTGTGCAGGCTAAAAATATGAATGATTGATTCGGGTTTTGACCGACGAAACAGGAGCTACTTAATTCGACGGGTATATATACAGGGTTATTTCTAATCAATTAGCATCCTTTCAGGGGCTTATTCTGTACATCAAAACTAACAACTTTTGTTTTACGACTATTATTATTTCTCAAAAAAAAAGTTGTTGTGCCATTGAAAAATGTCGACAAAATGTATGGAACAACTGTTTTTTTTTTTAACAAAAGTTGTTAGTTTTGATGTGCAGAATAAGCCCCTAAGAGGATGCTAATTGATTAGAAATAACCCTGTAGGTTTATATACTTATATAATGTATAACCACGCATTACTTATTGCATAGTGGTCCGATTTTGATATTTTTTTTTTTATTGGATACTTCGAAATTGGTCCCATTTTAATTTTATCGAAATCGGCTAAGCCGTTTTTGATAAATCAACAATAATGTGAAAAATGCTACATCGATCAGTGCGAACTATTCGCGAATTCTGTACACGGTTGAAGTCGGTTGTGCCATTTTTTTCTAAAAATAATTTTAACACTGTTTAATGGTTACTTGACAGGGTATCCACACGATCGAGTACGTGTTGGGTTCGGTGTCCCACACGGCGTCTTATCTCCGTCTGTGGGCGCTGTCGCTCGCGCATGCGCAGCTAGCCGAGGTCGCCTGGAACATGCTGCTCCGGAAGGGTAAGACCGCTCGTTTTTCACACAACTTGTGGTTTGATCAGGGGACTATAGAAAAATAGTATTTGCTACTATACATCTTTTTAGATTCTGGTACAGTGAGCTATAGAAAAGTTGTATTTGCTACTTTACATCATTTAGATTCTGGTATAGTTTGGTTATAAGTTGGCGGAAATAAAGCTGCGCAATATCCAATCAACGCGCAGCTTTATGTCAGCTTCAGTCAGGATTGGATATCGCGCAACTTGTAGCAAACTTCATTACCGCCAACTTGTGTGACGCAACCTATACAGTGAGCTATAGAAAAAATTTACTATGGAAATTTACGTGGTTTTCACACATTTTAAACGATATAAGACGGGACTTACTCACGTGTTCGTATAGGTGCATTGCGAGACGGCTCCGCGTGCTAGCACTCGCCAAATTGAGAAAGGTCGCCGAACGCGACCGAAACTATAGTCATGTTATGACTATACGAACACGTGAGTGTGTCCCGTCTTATATCGTTTAAATTATAGAACAATTGTTGTTTTGCAACTTTATAACATTTTAGATTCAGATTTTTATTGTCCTTGGTACATTGTATGAGCGTAGCCAGGTTTCAGAATCGGAAGGTTTAATCTTCAGCGTAATACATGAGCGTAGTGAGCGTGAATACTTTCGATTTTTTGGATAAAGTAAACAAAAGCAATCTTCAAATTCACTAAAGTAAGTCAGCATAGAATGGATGTGGCGTACTTGCTATTTTGACTGCCTCGGTGGCTCAGTGGTTAGTGATCCTGACTACTGGATCAAAGAGGCGTGGGTTCGATCCCCACCCAGGGCAAGTATTTATGTGATGAACATAGGTGTTTGCTCTGTGTCTGGGTGTATATATTTAGGTACTATCTATATAAGTATGTATTTAAAATATGTATATGTAGTATATCAGTCTCTGGCAGCATATGACAAGCTTTGCTTAGTTTGGGGTCAGAGACCGTGTGTAAGATGTCCACTAACGCGATTGCACATGTTTTACAAATTGCATCTGAACGGAAGTATTAGCGTTCGTATATGTGACAATCGCACGTAAATTAGCTATTCTTAACGAGTGATATGTTTGCAGGTCTGATGTCGACGGACTTCCAAGGCGGTATTTTCCTGTACATCGTGTTCGCGGGCTGGGCCGCCATCTCCGTCTCCATCCTGGTCCTCATGGAGGGACTGTCCGCTTTCCTGCACACGCTCAGACTGCATTGGTGCGTACACGCTTGATGCCTGGTCAGGCGCCGCACTACGCGCCTCCGCACGCGGTGGACGTATTCAGTGCGCGCGAGTCGAGAGTCCCGCGCGCACTGAATACGTCGTAAAATTCACGCGTTTTATACTAAGCGCCACACAAGTCGGCGGATGGGAAATTATGCGCAGAACGCTGCGCAAAAATCAAAATATAGGTATGCGTGGGAGCCAGAGAGACACGCGCCGGGGCACACCCGCCCGCCAACCTCATGCCTCCCGCGCGCTCCCTACACCCTTGCTCAACACTACGCCACGCGGCGTCGGCATTGTGCACACATGCGCAATAATTAGCGAATCACGGCGAAGTGTCATCTGCGGCTAACTTCTCATCCGCCGATTGGTGTGGCGCTTAGTATACGTGCTATCGATGACTCGAGCGAGAAAAGATCGTTATGGTTTTGTAGAGCGTTATCTCTGTCGCACCATTCAATCAACAGCACGATGTCTCTTCGGTGTTAAATAATTTAGAATATTTTGAGATCGGACGTGTCGTGTGACAAGGAGAATATTTCTGTACTTAATATTTTTATTCAAGTACAAACATACTCTAAAAGCCATTTCCCTTTTACAGGCACTGTTTTCTGAAACCCTGAGGAAGCGAAAAGACCTTATTGTTGTATTATTTTTTACCAAATATGTTTAGTTATAGACATGCACAAAAAATATAATAATGTGTCCTTGTATGTTTCATGGTCCCGTAAATATTTGAATCACTTCAGTTCAACAGTTCTCGTTTCGATTCAGTTAAGTTTTTAGGGCTCCGTACCCAAAGGGTAAAAACGGGACCCTATTACTAAGACTCCACTGTCCGTCTGTCTGTCACCAGGCTGTATTTTATGAACGGTGATAGCTAGAACGTTTCAAATTTTCATTTTCACAAATGACGTATTAGTGTATTAAAGGGGGCTCCCATACAACAAACCTTATTTTTTTAGCCATTTTTCGCTCGATATTAATAACGGTGACAGGTGATACTTGGAATATTCACAAAATATTTAGTTAAATATTCACTTCAATAATAAATAATTAAATAAAATATATATTTAAGAGGGTTCCTATATAAGAAATGACATATTTTTGCTCGATATTAATAACGACTACAGGAAGAATGCTTGAAATATTAAGTTGTATATTGCCTTCAAAAATAAATATTTAAACTGAAATAAAATATAAATATTTAAACTGAAATTAAGGGGTATAGGGGAGACTTATCTCCAGCAGTGGACGTCCTACGGCTGATAATGACGATGATTTATCCATACTGTACGGAACCATTCGTGCGCGAGTCCGACTCGTGATCGGCGAGGCCGATTATTGTCAAAAATATATGAACGTGACAATTTCGTTCCAGGGTGGAGTTCCAGAGCAAGTTCTACAAAGGCGAGGGTTATCTCTTCATGCCGTTCTCGTTCGAGGTCATCCTCGACTCCGCGGCCTCAGGCGAAGAGTAATGCGACAACCCTGCACACCCGTAGGTACGGACACTTTGTACTGCAATCACGACCTTCTTACCTTCATCTTAGAGTTGGTTTTCCGACCTTCTTACCTTGATCGCAGAGTTGATTTTCTGATGGATGATCTGATTGGAAAAGAGTTTTCAAATACAGTGTTTTCTTAACTGATGGGTATTTACGTATCTCTGAATTTGTTCCTTCTTTCCCTGCTCAAAAGGAAAAAAAAATGTCTTAGATTTATATTTAAAGGAAAATAGAAGAAATATCAGAAGATTCTAATAAATGAAAATGTAGCAGTTTACGTAAATACTCAAATCAGAAAATATCAGCTATAACCCACTGCTCGAGAATATAATATAGTGTCTACAAAAAGGGAGGAGAAAAACAAAGCAATGACAAAAATTTAAATCAGTGAAAATTATTGTATTTTTAGTGTTTTCAGTTGCAAATAGTCCGTACCTATGCGTTATAAGTTTAAAAATATGTAATCGTACCCTATTTATTCCAAGGCTATAGCATAGCTTTCGATGTTAAAGAAAAATTGAAAAAATATTGTATCTTATTGGTAGCTTTGGCGGTTCCACGAAAAAATATATAACGACGTCTATTTATAAGTATATTTGTCTCTTCGTAAGTGAATAAACAAGTAGCTAACGTTTGGCATCGATTTTGTTGAATTTTAAATAAAATAACAGCCCTGAAATTGTTTTTATCTCTTTCTTTTATATCGAAACGAAAAGAGAAGTAATCTTGTTTTGTTTGTCAAATAATGTTAATAAAATTAAACAACAAAATCGAGGCCTACCTGTTACAGTTTTTTAGTGTATGTAAATCTTTTCTATTTTATTTGATTGTGTATTACTTGTGTGTGGTACATAGCTTCGATTTTGAATTATTTAAACGATTTGTATTATTATTTTTCATTTTCTAAAATATTTTTTCAATAACAAAAATCTGTGAAATGATATAGAGCTAAAAGGGGTACAAATTACAGTAAATCTAATTTTTGTTTTGTATTTTTTATAGTCGAAATTAGTTTTTTATGCGTACCATTTTTATATGCGTGAACGACCTTCTTTGACCGTGATAAATCTAAAATGTGTACTTAATTATATATTTTTTTATATAAAATTCCTTGTTTACTAATGAATTAGAAACCATGTTATGCCCAAAGCTCTCTTATGTTGAAGTAAGGCTAGTTTTACACTACCAAACCTCTGATTTTGAATGTAGAACTATTAATTGAAGCTGCTACCTCAATACTATCAAAAACGGTTTAGCTTGAACAATATGTTCTTTTAAAAACGGTTTAGCTTTGCGAAGAATGTTTTCTGTGGCCGTATGTATAGTTTGATAGTCACAAAAGTGATTTAGTATTTTTTTGAGATAATACTCGGCACCTTTTTACCAAAGTCTACCGTTACTTTTATTCTTTGTTACTTATAAAATTAAATATAGCTTTGAAACGAAGAATGATATCTTGCCAATTACTTATTACTACTGAAATGTATCTCTTTGTACAGCTTTAGTTAATAGTTTGAATACTATAAGGAACTATGATGTCTAATGAAAATATGTAATCGCATCATAACATAATCATAAAAGTAAAAAAAATCGTTATAAAGTTACATGTAAAGACAATTATTACAACTACTAAGTATTGTCTTTAACTTTAATAGCTGTTAAAGAATTTTAAATCTTGTTAACGTAATCTGTAGTTGAGTATATTAAACTATAAAATAATTTATTCAATATAATCGACTTGCCTGTTTAATAAACACCGTCTTACCACAAAAGTTTTACGCACGCTTTAGACAATGTTTAACGGTACAAATTGCGCGGTTAAACAGGGCTTAAAGCGTGTTTAAATCTTTTATGGTATGGCGGATAGAATCGTTAGTTAAAAGTCCCAGTGGTTCGCTCCGTGTGCTAGCCTTATAGATTGTCATTCCAGTAAATAATTGAATAAACAGATGTAGCGCAGTGTGCAAGTTATGTAGGATTTGTGGTGAATAAAGGTTTTTCGTAGCATAGCTATTTTTGTGTCATTTATAACAGTTAGGACCTATGTTATAAATCATCCAATGTAAGCCCATGCAAACTATCGATTTTCTTTTAAAGATGATTTTGAATCAGGATCTTGGAAAAGCATAAATAGCATATTATGGTGGTGTGCGTGTGCTCCATATAAAAAAAGTGCAAGTGGAGTCCCTCCGCGCGGCAGAAGTGAAACTTCGACCCAACAGTGCTTTCATACCCCCTCCATGGTAGCGTTAAACGTTTAACGCAACCTTGTTGGAAGTCGCATTACAAGTTTCACTTCAAAAGGGAGCTTCATACAAGCTTAAATGAATCACTTTCGGTCAATAGATCTATATTTATTAGTTAGCGTGGGACTTTATAGCCTATTCTTTCACACACTCGACACGGGCTATAGTCACAAATGGAATCTCATAAACAAATCACAAACGTACTGTTATGCGATAGTTGCGCGCGCGCACCTTGTTTACAAGTAGGTATGCGGTCGAGGGTCGGCCATTGTTTGCGAGCTTTATTGTCTTGCGTGGTGCCTTTTGTTTCCCTGTCTTTTGTATTCGGTTTTAATGGTGTTTTTTCTATCGAAGGACAATAGGCATTCTCGAACTTTACACTTGTTTACTTTGTCAATCACAATGGCACCGAATATTCAAGATAATTCCAGAGAATCCTTATTCCGATATAAATAGGGCGATGGTTTTCGTTCGTCTCAGTTATCGCGTTTTATACCGGAGCGAAAACATCTCGTGTTTAAGTGCGGTACCAGTGATTGTGAAGTGACTAGTTGTGTGAATATCAGTGCCAGTGTGAAGAGTTGTGCGAACCAGTTGTGTCGTGTGTACTATGATTTTGTGCAATAAAGTGCAAAGTGAACAATCGGCGTTTAAACTGATTATGCAAGAACCCATCTCGTAACAGTACTTATACCGTTTACTTATAGCAAAAATATAAAATGTACGAGAGCGGCGTTTTGTTGGTGTAGCGAGTGGCTCATTTGTTCACTATCTTTGCGCGAATAATCCTAGAATTAAGCGCACCATGATTTACACTAGGAGCAGGAACAAATGAGAAGTCAGAGAGAACTTTTACTAGTTATTTTTAGTTCAATTTTCTTATGAATTCATGCTCTAACCTAAGATCATAAAGACATGGGAAGCAACTAATAAATCAAACCCATACATTTATTTGAGATTTATTGATTAATATTAGTCGTACTCGGCGCCGATGGTGATGCTGATGTCTCCGGGCAGCACGCTGGTCTGGTGGTACCACCGGTTCGTGTCCACCACCACTGGAAGCAAAGTGATAGGACAAATGAGACCAGACACCACTGTAGTACTCACAGCGTAGTTTGACTAGATGTTTGTCAGCGTAAAGTAAGTTCATTTAGCCCTGGTGGATAACCCTGGCTTCAGAGTTTGTAATCTGCCTGAAGGCCTCTGACATGTCTAAATGGTTAAAACAAGCAAGACTTCGAATTTAACGTGTCATCCGAGCAATCGTGGTAGCGCTCAGTTATAAATGCCACCCGCGGTCACCCATTCGAAATCTGACCGAGCCGAACTGTTCACCGAGTTATACTACATTATGACCGTAGCGCTTTTTAGGAAAATGCATGTTTTACTTAAATAAGAACGAGCTGGACGTGGCTATCGTCTAATCCCTTAAACCTGCCACGAAATGTGGTGAACAGAGTCCACCGATGCGTGGTACAGTACAGACAACATGTGGTACACTAGGTACAGACATCATGTGGTACACTACACACAACATGTGGTACACTACAGACAACATGTGGTACAGTACAGACAACATACGTATCTCCCCCGGAGAGACGGCGAAGGCCAGCCAGCGGCACCGGTAGAGGCACTCGGGCGGCGGCGCCAGCTGCCACTGCTTGCGCCCGCGCACCTGCGCCTGCCACGACATGTGCTTCACTGAGTCCACCTGTGGGACACCAAACATACTATACACCAAACATATTATAACGCCGATTTGTGTACTTAGCGCTACACAAATCGGCGGATGGGAAGTTATTCGCAGAACGCTGCGCAAAAGCATAAATATAGGTATGCGCGGGAACCAGAGAGACGAGACGCCAGGGCACACCCGTCCGCCAACCTCATGCCACCCGCGCGCTCCCTACGCCCGTGCACACATGCGCAATAATTAGCGAATCACGGCGAAGTGTCATCTGCGGCTAACTTCTCATCCGCCGATTTGTGTGGCGCTTAGTATACCTATATTATATAGCAACTGAACTGGGTGAAAACTGAAAATGCTATGACTATGAGCACTGCGCAGCAACGATGAAATATGGATGTATTATGTTTGTAACATTTTCATTGTATAGAGAAACGTCTTACCTCTGGTTAACTAGCTTGCGTGTTATTTTCGAAGAACCCAGAACAGGCCACGTAGTATCATATGGGTACTTTCCCTTACCGTTAATCTGATCAAATCAAATTGATAGCAAGTGTTACTTTTTCTGTTGTTTGGAGGAAAGCCGATGATAGCAGCGGCTCGGCATTGATATTTTCTATGGTTGTAATGACTGAAAAAAATGGATTTATAATAATAATTGAGTCCATTTTTGAGTAAATTTGCAGTTTCTTACGTGCATGTGAGCGCCCTGGCCCGGGCCGCCCATGAACACCCAGTCAACCATGTCGCTCTCCGCAGTAGTAGGCAGGAAGTACGGCCGAGTGTAGTACTCCCGCAGTTTCCGAGTCTCCTCGTCGTAGCAGGTACTCCACCCGATGTACCTAGTATAAGAATAGGATTTCTGACAATTACTTCAAAGAGTTTGACAGCTTTTATAGGAACCCATTCTTCATTCGCAAGTGTGCGCCAGTGACACCATTACATACTGGCGAATTAGTGAACATTTAACGTGTTTCTTTTGTATATTTTAAAGTTATACGGGACAATTGGTGAAATCGCGCAAAAAAACAGATACTCTATACATTTTGTCGAGAGTCACTTTTTGTATGAAACAGAGGTTTTTTTTCGAGACTTCGCAGTTAGTCCCATAGTGATTTATAATGATAAGAATAATATGATGTATATTATGCTGCATGTTCCTGCCCTTTGCAAAGTAACACCCTATATTAGATTCCGATTCTCATAAATAGCCCTACATCATTCTCGTTATTTATCTTCATATCTAAATAGTGTTATGTAGTTAACAGTAACACTGCGTTGTATCATATTTTAGTTAAAAAAAAAAACATACCAAGGTGCCCCGGACAGGTTGGCGCGAGCCTCATCCATGGTGAACACCTCTTGTAGAGACCGCAGCCCGGATTTGTACGCGAAGAAGAAGCAGTCGTTCGTCTGACTCCCCATCTTGCCTTTGCTGTAGAAGTCCGCGAAGAATTTGAAGCTGAATTCCTGTAAAAAGAGTGTTAAGCTAGCTGTAGCTCGTATAAAAATATGATTATCTTTAGATTCTAGTAAGAGATAACAATAAAATCACAGCCGATTTCATTTGGGATCAATTGGGATGTATTGTACAATATTGGCGGTCGTTTCCACACAGATTTCTCTTAGGAATTCTCAAACTAATATTGTTCTGTAATTCTCTTTTAATTTAATTTTCTAGACTTTTAAATACCCTAATAGGTGTAGGTATAAGCAAGCTAGCATTGCTCTCCAGCAAAAAATAAAGGCAACGAAATCAACTAAATTTTTCGGGGGTCTGCAACATTGGAATTTGCCATTAGATTAAATATCGCCATTGAAAATTAGAGAAAAAGAAATATACTTAGGAAAGTATATATAAATACTTAAATTAGTTGGAAATTGGAAACCTTGACTGCCTTCCATCCAGCGGTAGCATTAGTGACGATGACAACAATCCCCGGGTGAATTGAAAAGTGTAAACTTTTAAGGTGGCAACTGCAAGTGGTAGCTTAGAGAGATGGTAAAAGAGAATCTGCAGCCGTTCTTTACTAGACTTTAAAGAAATAGAGACCTTAACTGCTTTCCAACCAGCAGTAGCGTCAGTAACAATGACGGGTGTTGCGCTGTAAGCGAACTGCTCGAACTCTGCCGCCGAGGTGTTGGCCAGGCGCACCACGTCGGTGACTGCAGCGCACATGGAACAGTCTTCAGGCGGCCGGAACAGTGTCGACATCGAAGACGGCAGCTTCAGGTGGCAGTTCTAGGGAGTTAACATCATTTTTTGACAACTTGTATAGACCGATGTTAGCTACAAGCTACAGATAACCCAATCATCGCGCAGCTATTAAGTGAGCTTCAATCTGGATTGGGTTATCCGCAGCTTGTAGCTAAGGACACAACCGCCCAGATATTTGATTCGGCCTATAACGTAGCCCAGGTAAACTCACTTCGAGAGTAATAATTATTTTTCACAAAAAATGGCAAAACCGCCTTCCATCGTGTACAAAATTCGAATATTCCGCTCGAATAGTTTACATTATTCTTGATTTATCAAAAACGGCTCAGCCGATTTCTGTAAAATTTAAATGGAACCATCTCGGAAGTATACCCTTTCGAACTAAAAAAGAATTTTTCGATTCGGTTCACAATTGGCGATATTATCGATGTTCATCGTGTACGAAATTCGGATATTTCGCTCGAATTGCTTACATTATTGTTGGTTTATTCAGATACGGCTCAGCCGATTTCTGTTAAATTTAAATGGGACCACTTCGGGAGTATACTTTTTCGAACTAAAAACAATTTTTAGATTCGGTTCACAATTGGCGAAATTATCAATGAACATACACAAAAAAAATACACACACGAACATAGAACCTCCTCCTTTTTGGAAGTCGGTTAAAAACAAATCTAACGATACCTACATATTGTAGGCCAATTGTAGGCAAACACCGACCATCTAGTCAAAAAAAGCTTTGCCTTCCTTATAAGGCAGTGGTTAAAAACTAAATACGTAGATTAAAGGAGTTTGTGCAAAAAGAGAAGCGTCTAGGTGAAGTCGCCCGTGTTCTATTTTTGACCGGCGAAACGGAGGAGGTAGATACTCAATTCGACGCGTATATTTTTTTATGCGTGTTCGATAATATTTTTTTTTATTGGAAAGAGTAGGTAGGTATATTACTTAGAAGTTATCCCAATTAAATTTTATCGAAATCGGCTAAGCCATTTTTGATAAATTAACAATAATGTGAAAAATGCTACGCATGAATAATACTACAACGATCGCATCGGTGCGAAATATTTGCGAATTCTGTACACGGTTGATGTCGGTCATGCCATTTTTTGCAACAAATAATTATACTAATTTTGTTACGTGGACAACACTGCTCTGTCATTGCTAGTACAACTAAAAGTGTTTGATACTTGGTAGACACAATTCGGTTTTCATCAGTACTCGCGTCTACCAAGTATAGTCGGTACCTTGGCTGCTATTTAATTAAAATCTTATTGTTAGTTCACCGTAACGCAACGACGGTTCTCTTTTTGCACAAACTAACTAGATAGGCACTTACTTTGGTGGACGGCCACGCCTCATAAATCCACCAGCCACCAGAAATCAAAACCGAGAACACAACAACCGCAAACGATACGTTAAACCACAACTTCTGTTTCGAGAAAAACTTCTTTCTATTCCCTTTTACTTCTAACTTTGAAATGTAAGAGTTGCTTAAATTGAGACTGTCTATTTTGTTCAATATTTTACTAATCTTCAGTTCGGCGGTTTTGAGCTTTTTCTCGCAGATTTTCACTTGCGTTTGACTCATCTTTTCGAAGAGCTCTTCAAAGGACAAGTGAAAGGAGTGTGCTGTCTACAAGGGTTTTATGTCCACGCATCCACATAGAGCTACGAAACAGTAGAGCTCCCAGCTCTAATGTACAAGGTATTCCCCTGTAAAGTGCACTTTCTAAAGAATCATACACTAAACATTGTGATCAACCTGTACTACGGGACTAACCCTGAAATCATGAAAAAAGTAGCTGTTCCATATATTTTGTCAAGAGGGAACGAACTTTTTGTAGTTTTCGTACGTAGCTACTACGCGTGGGTTCTAATCTTTATAAAACTTGAACGTCGCATTTACAGTTAATCCTTATAAATCAGAGAGAGGGAGGGAGAGAGAGAGAGAGAGAGAGGAGTCAGAGTGAATAGGTATCTTCTAGGTCTGCGTGCTTCATCTTCGACCACAACCGTGGTATGAAGAGTTTTTAAGGTACCACCGCCTGAAGGGTTCTAACAAGGCTATCGGTAAAAAACAGTTCCGTTTAGTCTTGTAAAAACTCTGGGGCTCACAATTTAACGTGTCATTCGAGCCACAGCAGCGCCTAGTTGTAAATGCCACCCGCGGTCAACCATCCGAAGACTGTACGTGCCGAACGCGCGTTACGTTTATTCTCCTGTGCCAAAAATATTATGGATACTGTCCTGTGCTATTCTACTGCTCACATCCTTCGTCCCGGTAAGAGGTTACCAACTGTAACGCGTGCAATGGGTATGAAATTGAAATTCGTTATCAGCGCGACACCGCAACTGTGTCCCCGACACAATACCCTCGCCTCTGTGAGCAGTAATCACGTTCGTTTAATTTGATGATGGGTAACAAGGTTTAGCATCATCCATTTTCAGATTTGTCTTTTGGAAACTGAACATTTTTGTAAAAAGTTGTAGGTATGTACAAATATGTGTATTCTAGATATGTATTGTAGGAACTTCAACTATATCAATAGCGTAGGGCGAACTGCCCACAAAACATCTCATTAGTTAACACATACTAAGTACTACTATATTCTATGGTATTAGCTACTTTCAAAAAACTATTAAGTATCTACGGTGTTGGACCCTTTCAGCAGTAACTATCACGTATTCTACGGCAAGAGGCGCTAACACATTAGTTTCTAAGCAAATAAATAATGCAAGGTTTCGTTATTACTTGAACTTTCGAAATGAAATTATTAAAAGTATCGCATTGGTATTTATATAAGTATGTAATTATCGATGTGTAAATAATTCAATTAAAATTATTAGATAAACGTGGATTTCATATGCCTGATAATGGGCCTTATTAATAAGCTAAGTATTGTATGCTCGGTATCTCTCTGCGACATTGAATCAGTTATGGGGAGATCCATAGAAAAACCAACATTATCGAAATAGCCCAGCTGATTGGCAAGTTGAAATGGCAGTGGGCAGAGCACACAGGTAGCTCGGAGGACTGATGACGTTGGGGTCGTAAAGTTCTCGAGTGGATACCACGAACCAGCAAGCGTAACGTAGGTAGTCCAGCCTCAAGGTAGACGGTTGACCTTATCAAGACAAGACCGCTAGATCGTAGATGCAAGCCGCTTCCAACAGGTATAAGGAAACCGAGGCAGGCTTTGTGTGGCAGTGGTTAATGTGGCTGAAACGAACGAACGATATTTAAATAAGAAAACGGTTATTGCCTTAGGTACTGTAAATGTAAGGAATTCGCATTAGTTCACAGGTTGCATTATTTTAATTAGAGATTTTAGTGGATGAGACGAGCAAATAAAACCTCTTATCCAGCTGCTAACATATTTAAAAAAAAACGTAAATATCAAAGTCAAATGAACTGTCATGTCAAGAGTGTCAAGCAGCCGTCAAAAGTCAAAACAAATGAAAAGACGGCCGGTCGGTCTTAGTGAAGTTTTTTGGAATAAAAGCACAAATTGAGATTAATTAAAGTAAAACATTATTAATTTAGATAAGTAACTTTGA